>OZ035990.1:34317471-34937471 GCA_964035005.1 Erebia palarica
AGCAATTCGCACAGGCACAACACCACACCACACAAATCCTTCAAATCACTCTCAACGTACGTTTTACTCCGACACCGGAGTATCTTCAGGAGATGTTGACTCGACAATGCACGATTGTACTATGGTGTTTTTTTTTCTTTTTCGGATTGAGTATGCTGCATAGGCCCTACTGGCCGCTACGGCGTCACCGGGGGGATGGGCGAGCGCTAGGCCGAGCCGAGACAAGAGCCCTAGGGCTCCATGTCATCGGGGGGGGGCAACGTCTTCCTAAAGGCGCCTCCTGTGAAGCTCGGACCACGGCTAAGGATGACGTTGGGATGAAAGGGAGGTCGGTTGGACTAGATTAGTCCACACGCCCCCGAGGCCGTGGGTTAAGAAAGTACTATGGTGTTGAACGTTCCGGCTTATATACCTTTTTGGCATGACTCATACTGAAGCCCCGGCCCCCTCCTCCCCTATTACTGTATAAATGTAGTATGAGTCATGACAAATATCATGCACTTCCGCAAAGTAACGCCTGCTTCTATTCAATATTTCCACATTATTTTACACAAACGGGATATGAAAATTAAAATGAACTTGTGACTAGCTGATGCCATGAATTTCTATTTCTGGAATTCTGGCCGGCTCTTCTCAGTAGAACAGCTTTCCGAACCGGTAGTAGAGTCTTAACGTTTCATAAGTGACACAAGTTGTCCTACATGAAATAAATAAATCATTAATCATTTATCATTCGTGTTTTCAAAATTCCATGGACACTCTTGCTTAGCCTATGTTAATTTTCTGGTCTTTAACGGTCACGGTTATTATGTGTTATTGCGTGATTGCTGGACAAACCAACAAACAAACACTTTCGCATTTAAAACATTTACAAAAACAAGACAGAATATAGATTTATGGATATAGATAAAAATCATTGCTTTCGAGAAATCAGTATCACAAACATTGTTACAGACCATTCGAATCATAGCATCGAGATATTGTAATTTGAATCTGAAACGAGATACCAAGTCGTGTGAGCCTTGGATTCAATAACAAAGATCTGCTTGTGAGCCGCTTTGATGCCCGCAGTATCCGATGCTGATACCGATTCATGCACACGCTTCCGGCCATCCAATTTGCTACAATATAATACCCTATTATTGCTCTGTGGTACGACAAAGCTACTGTGAGTTACATGGAATCGTTGCGCATACTTTTAGACGTAAACCACTCGTTTTCAATTTCGTATTAATGATATATTCTTATCCAAAATTGTACCTGAACACTAAAGTCAGTATCAGCTCAAACCACTACTGAGCGAGCACAAGTCTTCCTTCCAAATGAGCTTTCTGACAGTAGTCCACCACAGTGGCCAAGTGAAAATGAGAATAAAAGCTAAATTGCTACTTTTATCACGACTTCACCCTTTAGAATATTCTTTTTCATCACAACTTTTTTATATAACAGTAATAGAATCGTAGCGGTACCTTAATCAAACTTCTCGAGGAATTTTTCAGGTAATATATTACAATGATTTATAATCTTAGCAAGTAGTCTAAAGTTTCAAATTCGTTTGGTACATTGTCACACAGTAGATAATTCAAGATGGCTCCCAGTAGTTCATTCGCTAACCCCTGACCAGGCAATTGAGGAGTCAAAGTTTTGATAATTACAATAATTTGTGACTCCAAATTAGAAGCCCCGGGCAGGATCTGAGCAATAACACCGCACGTGTACCTTACGACTGCCCCAAAGTTGAACCGATGGTTAGTGCTATAAATTAGTTTTAAGTGCCTTTGCATCCCTCAGGGACCATTTTTGGGACCCTGGTTTTTAATGTTCGAAAATGGCAGCGAGGCTGAGACTGTTGGACAAATGCCAGTTTGTGTACCAGTTTTTTTATCCACTACAAGTTAGCCCTTGACTGCAATCTCACTTGATGGTAAGTGATGATGGAGGCTACGATGACAGCGGGCTAACCTGTTTGATATAATTTGGTAAAAAAATATAATTTATTGGAGTAAATTTGAATTATTATTTAGTTCTTGTATATCATCGTTTAAAACATTGAACAAAATTTGATGCTAAGCTAATTTTTGACTACAAACGTAGCTTTAAATACACCTACCAGTATGTGTGTTATAAAGGCATAAATACTCTTCCGCCGTCTGGCTAGCTGCCAAATTGGCTGACTTTTTGCTCTAAAATTGTGTCGAAATCGCCATGAAAATTGAGTTTCCAAATCGATATTTTACAAAAGTTTTCCAATTTTAAAGAGGTCATGCATAATTTAAAACCTTTTAAGTGATTTAAAATGTCATCGTCCAAATGTGAGAAAAGTTTGGGTTATAGACCGTTGGGCTGATCAAACGTGGATATTTAGACTTCAGACATCTTTGAGAACATTATAAACAGCTTTCAGGCTATTGAGTGATACCAACTCGAATGAAATAGTAAGCTTAAAAGTGATAAGATAAGATAACGTTAAGGGATGAAACAGCCAGTGGCCACAATTTAATAATAATGTTAAGAAACACAAAGTATTAGTACTGCAAAATAAACACAATAAGAGGACAGTAAGAGTGATTTTAGCAGCAGAATACTCACGTTACTGTACAGAAATATTAACGTCACATAAGAGGTTCAAATATTGGATTTACAGCATGTTAGCCACTCTGCAGTGCGGTGACAGTGTTTCGAAATAGCTTTACAGCATGTAAAAGTCGTGGTAATAATAGTAGGTAACGTAACATTGGAGCGTTTTGATAGTATTCGATACGATAATAATTTCAATACGAGGCCAGTCAGCCATAATATGTAATGCATTACTATATCGATGTACTAGGAACTGCCATAAGCTTGTTACGACGTCATATGATTTGCGCAAAGTGCAGAAATCCTTTGTGGGGTCGAGTGTACGCTTTTATAACATGGTCCCAACAGAGTTTCTGGATTTGCCGTTGCATAAATTTAAAGACTGTGTTAAAAAGCATCTGTTATGTCGAGGTAATTATACTATTGATGATTTTTTAATGACAAAGTTGCTTCGAAACAATCTGCTTCGCATCCAACAACCCACAGATCAGTTATATGCTTGTTACGTAACGTATGCATTGTATGTTATTTACAAAGGGTAACATTTTTCTTTCTGCCGGCTCATCTCAGTAGAACGATTTTCCAAACCGGTGGTAGAGTCTTGACTTTTCATAAGTGGCACATTTTTTGTTGTCCTACGTGAAATACAATTATTTTATTTCATTTCATAACCATACCATAATGTATATACAGTTACAGGGTACCACATTTAACAGTTTACGATCGGTCTATAGCATCATTTTTATAAAAGAATAGAACTCATGTCATTTCTGGCATTTCTATCTAAAAAGTCTCTAAGAGAGTAGCCATTCTAAAATGTTTAGACCCAAGAAGCATCGAATCGGAATGTGTAAAAATACTTCGAACCAGGGCATGTTACTCGGTACAAAGGGGAGCCAGTAAAGCGTATGGACAAAGAATGCTTTCAAATAGAAATGTCGGTCGGAATATAAATTTCGTTGTGTCGCCTCGTTGAATCGGGTCGCTGGAGATTTCGCGTTTTAACCTCCTATCGGGTTTCTTGTTGGACTTGCAAATGAATCTAAATTTAAATACATAATAAAATAATGGCTTCATGAATAGGCCTAATTCAAGCTTTCGAATGGTATTTAGGTATTACAAGAGATTGTATTTGAAAGTGATCTTTTGTAAAAAATAAATATATGTATGGTTAAGTGAAGGTTAAGCTTTGACGGAACATCTTTAAATTTTTTGCTGTGAGGTAGGTGAAGAAATAATTGAAAAGTACACGGGAATTAATCTAGCGAAAAAAATACGACTGCCCTGCCATATTATTTTTGGAGTTTACCTCCTTATGAAGCGATTTGCATATAGCCTTTGGAACCTTATTCACATTTTTTATTAAATGATATTTTTTTGTGAATCACTAAATATTGAACTATAATGTTATATATTTTTGGAATCTACTCATCATTTTCTAGATGATGATTATATAGTTAATCATATTTTCTATTTTTTTTTTAATTTTGGTCTTTAATGCGGGCAATGGTCACCCCATCAATTTTTTTTAAAAATTTACTAGCCTATGTCACCCGGGATAAGCTAGGGATTCTAACGATACCTCATTTATCAAAATCGGCTCAGGCGTATAGAAGTTATGGTGGAATATACAAACTCACATACATACATACATACATGAACCCTGAAAACAATATACTCCTTTTTTCAGGCAGTCATATAAAAAAAGGGTTGTCAAAAAGGGATAACTTTGAATAAAGTTGAATCATTAAAAGTCTCTAATTAAAAAACTTCAATATTAACCTCATCATAATTAAACGACTAAAATATAATTTTCTTCGAAATATAATAAGGTACAGTCATAATTGGACCTTCATAGCCTCTGACTGCGATGGTTATTGATAATACTTTATCAGCAGGGAGAAACTTACACTCAAACGAACTATTTAGAAGGACCTGTAAACTCAAATTAGGATTTTACTGACATTCCTTGTTTTTCCTAGGAGGAGTTCTTTTTAGTGTCAGGATTGAAAATTTGGAGTCAGAATTTTTTATGGGACCCATTCGAGAGCTTCCTCTAAGGACTGAAAGAAACATTTTTCAAATCGGTTCAGAAACCGCGGAGATATGCACCGGCATACATTTAAAAATACGTGCCGAATTGAGAACCTCCTCCTTTTTTGAAAGTTGGCTAGAAATGACAATGTTCTATTTACTTTTTTTTTTCTTCGGGTGACTATATGTCAGCATGAAGTATCCAACCAACCAAATATTGTGAAGCTAATGGAAAAACGTTCACTGCTAACTAACGTATGCTACACTGAAGCGTACAATTAACATAAGTAGTATAACATAATAAGCAAACTGTTGCTTCAGCAAAGAATGTTGTTAGTGCTTTGGACCCCCACTACAAGTCAGCAAACAAAACACGTATATCACAAAACACATCAACCAAAATTGAATTGAATTATAAAGCATTAGAGTGTAATATTGAAAGAGGAAGAAGTGTGGTTACGTCTAAATGAAGTTGTAATAATGCCTGATTCCAGTCGCTTTATCGGTCCAACTGTTTACATAGCAAAAACTAAACTGGGCTTTACAGTGCTTAAAACTTCTGCCACATTCGAAGTTGAGATCAACTCAGAGCTCAACGATAATGCTATTGGTTCTGCAAATACGATTCGCTAATACTTGTGTATCTACCCGGATTAATACGCGTACTAATGAACTACGGGAAACTTATCCGGGGATATTTAAATTTAATGCATTAAAAAGCTTGATGTGATCCAATTTCAATGTTGATATAACCCAAATTGTTGGAAATTTGATTAATCTACATTTAAAATATCATTATGTGAGCATTTTTCTTATAGCTCTTATCAAGTGTCTGGACACGAATCCACAGAATCTTTCACTTCTGAAAGGGGGACCTTTTTCTTTGTAACAATCACAGTTGGCTCAGTATATAGTTAAGTAGTTACTACAATACATGCCAAATTAAAATTAAATTAAATCAATATTTGTATACCACACTGGTAGAATACTAGGATCCTCTATTTTTAAGAACATCTATGTACCGTATTCCACAAATAAATAATTTGAAGTTTGAAGTTTGAAGGCAATAGCATACTCTAGATGCATTCAAGTTAAATATGTCAGCATTTAAAGAAATCTGCTCAAGAAATCTCCTACTATCTACGAGTACTTCCCTTCACTACTTAATCCAAGTTTGTTCTGTTAGTCTTATACCTACATACACTAATGGAACGCCTCCCCACTAAACTCGAAGTTCACTAAACTAAGCTAAACTAAGCTCCTAAGTACACGCTCTTATATTATTGTCAGCGGCATTCAATATATGTCAACAATTAAAGAAATCAGCTCAAGAAATCTACTATCTACGGGTACTTCCCATGCATAAATCTTAATCCAAGTTTGTTCTGTTAGTCTTATAATTACATACACTAATGGAACGCCTCCCCACTAAACTCGAAGTTCACTAAACTAAGCTAAACTAAGCTCCTAAGTACACGCTCTTATATTATTGTCAGCGGCATTCCATATATGTCAACAATTAAAGAAATCAGCTCAAGAAATCTACTATCTACGGGTACTTCCCATGCATAAATCTTAATCCTAGTTTGTTCTGTTAGTCTTATACTTACACACACTAACGGAACGCCTCCCCACTAAACTCGAAGTTCACTAAACTAAGCTAAACTAAGCTCCTAAGTACACGCTCTTATATTATTGTCAGCGGCATTCCATATATGTCAACAATTAAAGAAATGAGCTCAAGAAATCTACTATCTACGAGTACTTCCCATGCATAAATCTTAATCCAAGTTTGTTCTGTTAGTCTTATACCTACACACACTAACGGAACGCCTCCCCACTAAACTCGAAGTTCACTAAACTAAGCTAAACTAAGCTCCTCGTACACGCTCTTATATTATTGTCAGCGGCATTCAATATATGTCAACAATTAAAGAAATGAGCTCAAGAAATCTACTATCTACGAGTACTTCCCATGCGTAAATCTTAATCCAAGTTTGTTCTGTTAGTCTTATACCTACACACACTAACGGAACGCCTCCCCACTAAACTCGAAGTTCACTAAACTAAGCTAAACTAAGCTCCTCGTACACGCTCTTATATTATTGTCAGCGGCATTCAATTAGACAAGTTTGCGCTTCGGAATGAGGTTTCTCCATTACCATGTATTGTTGCGAGTTACAGCTATTGCGGGGGCGGGCTAATCGTAGTTTGACAAGCACCTATCTACAATCTGCCCCCCGATTATGTAAGGAAATCGTAATCGTAATCGTCTGTCAAACGTATAATAATTCGACCTGTTTAAGGAGGTCATAGATTCTTGCACGTCAAAACGCTTAAATGTACTCCTTAAAAAGTTCGAGTTATACGTTATGAACTGTCAAATGAATACGATTGGCTTAGACAATTGGGCCTCTGATGCTAGAAGATTTCTTCATCGATACTAATCCAGATCGATGAAGAGAGACTTAAAAACTAACTGATACCTGCGACTTCGTCCGCTTGGAATAAGTTTTTTTTAAATACCCACTTCTTAATTTCCGGGATAAAAACCTACGTCACTCTACAGGTCCTCAATTATGCAAAAAAATCACGTCGATTCGTTACTCGGTTGATTGAAGAACAAAGCAACAAACACTGTCGCATTTAGAATATTAGGAATGTATTTTAATTCATCACATCATCATCACTACAGCCCATTATCGTCCCACTGCTGGGCACAGGCCTCCACTCTCAGGGAGTGTGGAGAGTGGAGGCCTGTGCCTGAGAGTGGATTTTAATTAATCAATTTTAATTAGGAGCCACTGTCTTTAACTTGTTACTAGGTTTCAAGTATCATTCCAACCTATAACTGACTTGTCTTTAAGTACTATAGTATTTTCAGATTAATTTTATTTCAGAAAATAATATACTTATAGAAAAATATAAGAACCACGAAACAATCTAAGCTAAACACACGTAATATGTCAAAGTTCAGACTAGTATTTCGACCCCGAAACCAAAGAGACACTCGTATTACTCCCCGCAACAATAGCGTCATTCCATTCCGATGGCAATTGCCAGAATTTTTAATAAAACTTACCCCGTTTGTCTCCGGAACGGCGGAGGGGGCTTACTGCCATTGGTTAAGGCCGTAATATTTTAATATTGTTGGCGCTCTTGTTTCAGAATTATCATCCATATTTTATAGACGTTAGGGTACATCGTTTAAAACTGTAATTTTAAAATAACACTGCTTTATGCGAAGGTAGGAAATCCACAGGCACTTGTTTACAAGTTGCGCTACGAACGACTTTTTATAGGCCAACTTTGAGGATTATGCGTAATTTCATACAGATCACGATTCAAGTTTATTTTGTGAGGTGGAATTTTCGGTCGGTGTTCTTAACACGCTTTTATTAGCTTGACCTTTACGTTTTAATGGAATAGAATTTTTCAATTCACTTTTAGGAGCTCCTTAACATTATGGAGCTCCGTTACCATAAACGGATCTGATAGAAAAGTTTCAAAGTTTTAAAGTTTTGTCGATTCCCGAGGGAACTGCTTAATTTTCCGGGAAAATCGGTTGAACAGATGGGTCGTGAAAGCGTAGTAGACAGACAGATAGGCAGACGCACTTTCGTATTTTTAATATTAGTGTTATTAGAAGTGCGAATAACATTAGGGATATTAATTGCTAAATAACGTCTCGAAAGAACTTTAATACCTATATGTGTACAAGTACAATTTAACGCATTATTTTTCGGTAGATTGTAATCTGTTAGGTATATTAACCCGATAGAACCTAATCATATATGTCGAACCCTAACCTAACCTACAAGAAAGAGACAAGAAAACGTAAATACAATGAATATTTCAAAAATTGACACTCAGAACATTGAACGGTCCACAATCTGTAGACAGTTTACAATCTATCGAGAAAAAAATTTGACGACCTCCGTGGCGCAGTGTTGAGCGCTGTTGCCTTAACGTGCAGAGGTCCCGGGTTCGATCTCCGGCAGGGTTTGAAAATTTATATTTTCTGAATTTTCCCTGGTCTGGCCTGCCGCCAAGCGAGTAAGCGTTCCGGTACGATGCCGTGTAGAAACCGAATAGGGGTATGGGTTTAATATAACTGCCATACCCCTAACAGGTTAGCTCGCTACCATCTAAGACTGCATCTTCACTTAACATCATTAGCGATCGCAGTCAAGGGCTAACTTGTAGTGGATAATAAAAGCATTAGATTGCAATCTGACGATTTTTGCAATTTTACGGTGACATAAGCAAGTTTAAGCAAGTGCTAACTGTTCTCTGAATTCAGTAGCTCCTTGCTTCCCCACAAACTTATTCAGTCATTCATTCAATTAACCGAGTTTATCACGGAACTAATACATCTATACTAATATTATAAATGCGAAAGTTTGGATGGATATACGGATGTATGGATGTATGGATGTCTGGATGTATGGATGTCTGGTTGTATGGATGTATGGATGTTTGTTACTCAATCACGCCCCAACAGTTGAACGGATCTGGCTGAAATTTGGCACATAGATAGATTATAGTCTTGAATAGCACATAGGCTATCCCGGGACATTAAGGAGTTCCCGCGGGAACCAAAAAACCTCAAACCACGCAGATGAAGTCGCGGGCATTCGCTAGTAATAGATAAATCAGACTGCATTATAATTGGTTTTAGGCTACTATTAAATAACATAATATTGTATATGGATAAATTGAAATTGTTCTTCTTTCGCATATATAATATAAGTACGAAGTATAAATAACTTATTGTAAGTTGGACGTTAATATTAAGTTATAATTCATACTAATATTATAAATGCGAAAGTATGTCTGTCTGTCTGATACGCTTTCACGGCCCAACTACTCACCCGTTTTAAAAGAAGAGTACAGAGACAGGTTACAACCGCGGAAAGGACATAGGCTTTTTTATCCCGAAAAATTGAAAAAAAAAAAACCATGCAGACGAATTCGCGGGCATCATTTAGTAAGTTATGAATACAAAAGCTGATAAAGTTTATAGAGCATATTAATGTGAGCACAACACATTCCAATTTGATCACGTCGGGTAACTACGTAGGCACCTGCCAAGTCTAGACTACAACAGCGTCAAGAAAAACGATCTAATTTATCTAAAGTCAAAGTACACCTTTCCATTCCAGAGTAACAAGTTTCTTCAATACATTAAAGGTGTTTTAGGGGGTGTTTCCAGCAGAGATTCTCAATACTCAATACTCAATATCATTTATTCAATATGGTACACTGTAGGTACACTTATTTTAAAAATTACTTACTTATAAAATATGATGGTGATAATTGGTTACGGTATCTTAAACTGAAACTCAAGCAACGAGGGTTCTACAAACGCCCTGATCTGAGAAAAGCCCGCGGGAACTAAAAAACCTCAAACCACGCAGACGAAGTCGCGGGCATTCGCTAGTTAAGTAATATATTAAGTGGATTACTTCATTTTCTTCGCGCAGCCCTCAGCTCTGATGGAAATACACCCTTAACCTTAAAATCTTGTTAGCCTTTGTGTAAATCTCGGGCGAACGTCCTCCGCCTCACCTGAGGCAAAAAGGCAATTACAATAAATTACTCCTTTGGCCTGAAGTTCCACAAAGTTGGGAGCGGTGGCAGAAGCGCCTAGACAAAGCTTTGTCCCCAAAACAACTTTGCAGTGTTTTATGGAACGCGGTGACAAAGTGTCTCACTATTAAACGTGAAATTAGTGGCCACTGGTGGCCATGATGTCAAAAAGCAGCCCGGATCGTGCTGTGGTTACACCGAACAGAGGTGTGGAAATTACAAATGGGCTAAATGCCCAAAATGCGAATGATGAGTAATTCAATAAAAATGTTTTAATTTCTTAATCAATATATTTATTTGGCTATACTAGTGGTTCACCTCGAACGGAGACCTAGGTCTCATACCGCTAGCGGTATCCATTAACTGCACCGTACGCATTAAAACGCGCCGAATCTGATGACGTCAAACGTCATCCGCTTGCATGGATGGAATACGCATACCTACAGTATTCACCCCAAACGGAGACCTAGCGGTATCCATTAACTGCACCGTACGCATTAAAACGCGCCGAATCTGATGACGTCAATCATCATCCGCTTGCGTGGATGGGATACGCATACCTACAGTATTTTACCAAAATGCAACTAAAAACAACATTTAAAAAAAACAATATGGAAAAGAGTCAAAATACAAGATGTTTACCATTCAAAGGAAATAAGTACGACAGTAATAAATTATCATAAGGGCTAAGTTGCAAAAAATTGTCATTAGGGTTAAGTGCCTTATGAAATAATAATAATTCTACAAGAATTTGTTTAGAAATTTTCTCTGGAGTATTGGAATGGATTGGCCACCCAATGTACATTATAAATGTCGACTTTGCTATTTTTGGCACTTAGCCCATATGTAATTTCCACGCTTCAATGTTGTTCTTTAAACGATCGTACCAGTTGAAAGTTATAGACGGTCTGGAAGGCTTTGTGCATTCAATGCGCCTCAGAAACGTTTTCTTGCTGTCAAAACTTTCTTGCTCCAATAGCGGTCACTGCAACTTGTGACTAACAAGACGGACGTTTAAAAAGTTCTGAAACGGAAATCGAGAGCGTTTGACGCACTAATTAATAATTTTGAGTCGGTTATACATTTGAAAATTTATGGGGAGCTTTCAATTTTTTATTTTCGTTTAACGTGCATTATACAACTACCCACAAACTCCCGGTGCCCAAAATTGGAACTAATTTTTAGTTTTTGTTTTTATTTAATTTTTTAGAAGTATATTAGCTGATGCCACGCGATTTCATCCACGTGGATTGAGGTTATTCGGTTTTCGCGGGAGGTCTTTAACTTTCCGGGATAAAAATTAGCCTATGTGTTATTTCAGAATTTAGACTATAATCTATTTCTGTGCCAAATTTCATCCAGATCCGTTCAGCCGTTCTGGCGTGATTGAGTAACAAACATCCATCCATACAAACTTGCGAATTTATAATATATATAGAAGTATAGAATTAAGTATAGATACTAGCAACGCTGTCACCGGGTGAGAAGTTTTTCGGACTAAACGTAATTTTGCAAAATGTCATTTTGACATCAATGCAATAAAGAAAAGAGCACTAGTACTGGCAAACCTAACACCTACCCATTTACTAGCCCTTACACCAAGAACTCCGAACAAATAACAACCGCAAAAAAAGGTAACCCTCGCAAGATGGCAAAGAGAGTGGGACAACTCTACCAAAGGCAGATGGACACACCGTCTCATCCCGAATCTGGAAGAATGGACAAAAAGAGTACATGGTCGACTGTCCTACCGATTGACGCAATTTCTAACGGGAAATGGGGTATTTATGGACTTTTTGGCAGGCATCAGAAAGAAACAAGACGCGGGATGCATGTATTGTGGCGAAATTGATGATGCAATGCACACCGTTTTTGCCTGTGCAAAATGGAGAAGGAGAGAGAAGAAATAGAGAACCGAATAGAAAGCATAACATAATTCCAAAAATGCTAGATAAGGAGGAAAACTGGATTGCTGTCGCAAAGGACATTGACCAAATTCGCCTAAGAATCAACACGTAATTGAAATATACAGTAATTCTTAGCTTATTTTATAAACTTTATTTTAAATATTAGAATTCAGCGGACACGGATTACTACACGTTTCCGTCTCTCGATTATTAACCACAGATCGATAACTTACCGGTTAAAATAATATGCAATACCACCGCTTCAGCGCTAGATCCGTATCGTAAGAAACAAGATAAAAGCAGCTTAAAGTGCTAAATACGCTAGTATTCTGAATCTTGCAACGCCATCTGTAATGTTTTTGATGAACTACGGCGAATCTTTTCTTATCTACATACTTTTTACAGCTCTATTACAATTGGATAAAGATGGTATTTATTTGTTCAAGCAGATTGATTATTAAAGTTGAAATAACCTCAAAATTGAAAATATTTTTGGTAATAAGTCATTTCTAAGCAAGTGTCCGTTGTTTTAATCTACTCTCAAGTATTAAAAGGTATTTATTTGAATCCAGTAATCAATGTTTTATGACTGTTGGTTCTTAGGCGAACTTTGTATGGGGACGGAACAATGTCTTTTTGTAGAATTAATTATGAAAGAGAAGGAAGAAGATGAAAGATGTAGAGAAAAAAGTGCGTGAAAAGGCAAGAGTGTTGCCATGTTGCAGGCCACAATGCGGGTACACGGACAACAACGGTAAGAGTCCAGCACTACCCAACGGGTGTCCATGAGGATTTCCCCTACTGTATAATAATAAAAAAAAAGAATGATAGACAAATTGCACTCGGTCCTATATTTCCGACTTGTACGGTGTAACCGGTGCCCGGAAAGCCTGTACAGAGCTAGATAGCAGATACCGAGCTAGCAGCTAGTAGCTCGCACGAGCCAGTTTAATGAAATTCCCGCGCCACCGCCAGACATCTCTCTACACAATGTTTTCAAACTTCGCCCGGGCGCTTTGCTTACTATTTCCCCTATTTTCCTGATTTTCCCCTTTCACATTCCACTCTAGAAAGGGAAGCTGTTTTTTTATTGAAATTCGATACTTACTTTTTGCTTAGCATACAGCATTCTTTCTTTGTTAGAATAGCTTGAGATATAAAGTACGGCACCTTTGTGAAAATATACGTAGCTACATAGAAGCTACCATCAGGTGAGATCTCAGTCAAGGGCTTACATGTAGGGGATAAAAAAACATAAATTCCCAAATTTACCCTGGCGGTGATCGAACTCGGGACCTCCTTGTAAGACACACATCTAGACTACAACACACACAGGTGCGCCAGGGAGGTCGTCATTAATACTTTTGATCCATGTTATAATTTCTAAAGAGGTAGTTAAAGTCTTGAAGAGTGATGCTGAATCTTTACCCCGAAGGATCGGTTTCCCATCTATTTTCTATACCCAGAAATTGTAACATCTATGTATGAGAATGATTACCCAAAAAGTCTAATTCGAACCGCTTGGATATGGAATGTCCTTCCGGCTTCCGGTTTCTCCTCCTCCTATAATATAGGTAGGTACCTTCAAATCAAGAGTAAATAGGCATCTTCTAGGCAAGCGAGCTCCACCTTTGGCTGCATCACCACTTACAATCAAGTCTGGCAGCCAAGCGCTAGCCTTAATTTAAAAAAAACCCTCATTTCCATCTTATTCTAAACGCAATGCCAACGTAAAATCATAAATCCATACGAACGAAGTCACGAGCATCAAGACGAATTATTTAATTAGTAAATAAAACGAAGTTAGAGGGAAATATAATAACAGAGAGCATAGCTAGCCCACTCGGACGTTTATACAAGTTTAGGAACCCACTATGAGGATAACAATGCCCATACACAGCAACTACTGGATAAGTACCTCTTTAAAATAAAGCCACCGCTTCACACTACGACAAAACGAAATATGCGTGTAACAGAATAAAACATCAGAGATGCGGAAAAGGATTCAAGCCGCGGCGTTTGTGTGTGATTTTCCACAAAATTTGGAAATTCAAGAAATTGTGGAATTGCGAAACATTTGCTGTAATATCGCAGAATATAGCTTTATAATATAGGATATAGAGTAGAATTTAAACAACATAGACTTATTTTGTGGCAATATGTGTAGTGTACGTCGAAATCTAACCAATGTATTTATACAGTCAAGTGAAACTTATTAAGTTACAACTGGTATTGTCCTCAACAACTAATTTTTTTTTTTGTGTATCAACAGGTATCTTTGTTTTTATAGCGTCTAGTTGTGAAGACCTGTCATTAGCTTTACGTTATCTAATTTTAAGACTGTCTAGAATCATCTAAGCTGTTGGTTTTCCTTAACAAAAAAATATATGCAAGTATATATATAGCTATCATAATATATATATAACTTCAATTTTGTTATCTCAAAAGAAATTTGATTTTCAAGTCTAAACATTAATTGAAACTATAATAATATAAAATTGTAATTAATCTTTTGGCTAAATTGGACAAATGAAAGTTGTGAAACCAGAAACTCTCACAATTTGGTCAAAATATTTAAAACTAGCGAATGCCCGCGACTTCGTCTGTGTGGTTTGAGGTTTTTTGGTTCCCGCGGGAACTCTTTAATTTTCTGGGATGCCTATGTGCTATTCCAGACTGTAGTCTATCGCTGTGCCGAATTTCAGCCAGATCCGTTCAGCCGTTGGGGCGTGATTGAGTAACAAACATCCATACATCCATCCAAACTTAATATTCATAAATAAAGTAAGAAAGTAAGATAAAAAAGACAAACTGCTTTATGAATAAGACCCCCAAAGATGGATTACAATTCCAGATTCCAGACCATAATTTGCAACTAGGTTACATTGCCCGGTAGTTCAAGATCCAAGTTTAGTATGAAAGTAACAGATGTTGGTTTCGCTTTGCTTTTAAAGTTTCTCATGATGAATGGGATGCCTTTAGTCTTACAGTGGGTGTTGTCTGACTAGTGCAGTTCAACTGGTGTTTAACTACGATAGCGGGTTTAATTCGCTGTGCTAAGTGACAACAATATTAGCTGGAACCATTTATATTTTTACTAGACTAGATGATTGTGATGTGATGTGTGATATAACCTACCACTATATCGAATTTCATCTAAATCGGTTGAACAGATGGGCCGTGAAAGCGTAGCAGACAGACAGACACACTTTCGCACTTATAATATTAAGTATGGATACTATAGATTTTATAACAAAATGTAGGCATTACCTATTCTGTGGCATTCATTACTCACAAAGTCATTTCAAACTTCTTCCAACGTAGAATTTTTCAATACCCTACCCACAGAATAGATAATAGTAAACCCTACCTTTTACTAATAATGTAATCTTGGGAATATACCTAACATTTGAAAATTTAATAGTCAATATATTATTTTAACTCATGTAATCTTGTAATTGGCGTTATACTTACTCTTTATTTATGTATCCATTTCTGTTGTAGCTGTAAGTTTTCTGTACTAAATAAAATAAAATAAAAATATTATGAAATAGTTTCAGTAGAAAACTATATAATAATACAGAATCGCATGACTATAGATAAGCTGCAGGCCCATTTCATTTTTTTTATTTAATCACACGTTAGCCCTTGACTACGATCTCACCTGATGGTAAGTGATGATGCAGTCTAAGATGGTAACAGGCTAACCTCAGTATATTATGTTAGTACTAGATGATTACTAGACCAACTAGACCAACGAGGCTCTTTTACTTACTGTAAAGCAATTCTGAAACACTGTCGCCGAGCCCAAGTGGCTAGAATGCCTTTAAAAAGTTCAAATCCAATGTTTGGATGTTTCAGGCAAACACTTTATTTTGCTGCCAAATCCACCTTTAAAACAAAATATTTAAGTTGTTTTTCATTTATATTAACTACTTTATTATCATTGCAATACATACGTTACTATTTTATATTTTGCTAACTATTCCACCTTTACCACAAAAGATTTAAGTTGGTTTTCTTTTAGCCTGGCTGATGAAATAACTATGTTTTGATAGAATGGTTATCTTATCACCAACCCAATTTTGAAGTTTATATCTTCGAGATTAGGTTTATAATGCGTTGTATCGTAATTCAATTATAGTGTGATGTTTCTATATCAGGATGTTGATTATTATTATTATTGGCTGAGACGGTTTTTGTTGGAGGTTCCAGGAAGGCTTCTCGTTATATTTTTCTTGTTAATAGTTTCCTCATGTCTATTGCTTCCTTTGGCTTCATATTTGCTATCGGAATGGGATAATTACATTGATGGGTTCGCAATAACAACATGGATTATTATTTTTACCCGACTTCGTAAATTATGAGTTTTGCCGTCATGTTTTTTAATGTTAAGTTCATCCTTTCTCTTATTACTACTTATCTGCCACTTCGGATATGTGAATAATTTATTTGACTATATTATATTTTGATGCCAGTCGCGAGTCATGTTCAAATAAGAGTTTTCTATCGAGAATAAATCAAAAAAAAAACCTTAGAGTTTGTGTTCTAGTTTTTAATAATAATACTACCATAAGTACCTACCCTTTTCTTAATAGAATACAAGTTAATCCTTGCAATCCACCTGATTGATGGTTAATGATGATGCAGTCTAAGCCGGTAGCTGGCTTATAAGGGGTGCGGCAGTTATATTAAGCCCTTACCCCTGTAATCGTTTTCTACACAGCATCGAATTGGAACGTAAAATCGGTTGGCACGTGTTTGCCGGTAGGGTAGTAACAAGCCACGGCCGAAGCCCCCCACCAGACCACTCTCTACTCCAACCGAGTTGGCCCGCTTCCATTCTAGTCTGCATCATCATTTAACATTTACCACCAGTTGACGACCTCCGTGGCGCAGTGTGTAGCGCTGTTGTCTTAACGCGCGGAGGTCCCGGGTTCGATCCCCGGCAGGGTCAATTTGGGAATTTATAATTTCTGAATTTTCCCTGGTCTGACCTGCCGCCAAGCGATTTAGCGTTCCGGTACAATGGCGTGTAGAAACCGAATAGGGGTATGGCTTTAATATAACTGCCATACCCCTAACAGCTTAGTCCGCTACCATCTAAGATGGCATCATCACTTACCATCAGGTGAGATGGCAGTCAAGGGTTAACTAGTAGTGGATAAAAAAAAAAAAAAAGTTGTAATGACAGTTAAGGGCTTAGAAAAATCTTCTAAGTAATATTCGCTATTGCTAGTCTTAAGAAGCGTAGCATATCTTTTACACAGTAAAGGTATATAGAGATGCCTTCAGTAGAGGTTCTATTAATGAAATAAACAATACACGTGGCAGGCAAATGGAGGCGAGGAACAGATCAGCTCATTTGTCCGCGTCCCCAATAGGCAGCCCTTATCGGCTAACGGTGCATATCCGACGGAAACTTTATTGAGCACAGGAATATTAATTGTGCCCCTTTTATTGTTTGGACAATCTTAAGTTATTCCACCCTAAGTTCCCATGGGAGTTACTTGTACCTCTAAATGCAATAGGTGTATTCCTTCCAAGAAAACTTTATAGAATCTACTAAAGAACGTATTTGAAGATACTCCACATTTGTAAATTGACTAAGATACTCCAATAATAGCATAGTTTAGGAAACATGTATGTTCTTTTTTACCAGTGGCCCATCTAACTCTAAATGCAATAGGTGTATTCCTTCCAAGAAAACTTTATAGAATCTACTAAAGAACGTATTTGAAGATACTCCATATTTGTAAATTGACTAAGATACTCCAATAATAGCATAGTTTAGGAAACATGTATGTTCTTTTTTACCAGTGGCCCATCTAACTCTAAATGCAATAGGTGTATTCCTTCCAAGAAAACTTTATAGAATCTACTAAAGAACGTATTTGAAGATACTCCATATTTGTAAATTGACTAAGATACTCCAATAATAGCATAGTTTAGGAAACATGTATGTTCTTTTTTACCAGTGGCCCATCTAACTCTAAATGCAATAGGTGTATTCCTTCCAAGAAAACTTTTGTAAAATCTACTAAGGAACGCATTTGTAAATTGACTAAGATACTCTAGACTCTAGTAATTACAGTTTAGGAAATAGGTAGATTCTTTTTTAACAGTGGTTCAACGAATACATAAATCTTTTATTTGCTAGATTGTAGGTGTACAAAAGTGGTGTTACAAGTAAAATAGAAACTAAGCCACAATGAGCCATGCAATGCCTGCAAAAATTCACTTTTGTCATAATTAAACCTATGAATTAAACAGCAGGCGTTACTTTGCGGAAGTCCATCATAATGAAGGAACCAGAAATTCCATTCGCTATAATCATCGACAACAGGAAAATCTATGTGGTACAGTGGTTCTCACCACACCACAAAAATCCCCCAAAAACTACCCTCAACGTACGTTTCACTCCGATACTAGAGCATCTCCAGGAGACGTTGCCTCCACAATACACGATTGTGAAGAATCACTTCACAATACTTCACTGTACCACAAAGATTTTTCTGTTGTCGCGGATTATAGCGAATTAAATTTCTGGTTCCTACATTAAATTATGATAAAAACTTCAAAAAACTAGTCAAGTTAAGAAATCATAAATTCGCAAAATAACTCTACCCGCATCAGACCACAGCGCCCATCGCCGTATGAAGAAGGTCGTCAAAAATAATCACGCAAACTTGAACCGTAATACCTGTTCTTAAGAGTACCGCGCTCAAACAAAGAGGCCATTCACACGAGTAATTAGAACAGCGATTAGGCTACATCCCTCAGGGCTTGTCGGCCATTGTCTCAGCCCGTATGAAACTCCACCAGAACATAACCGCTAATTTACTGTGCCCGCCTTGAGAACTGGTGGATTGGGTTACGATTGTACCTTTGTCGCTTTTAAACTCCCTTGCTAACTCTAATCTATACATACTAATATTATAAATGTGAGTTACGATGGGTGGATGAATGGATGGATGGAATGAAATTTGGCATACAGATAGCAATTGCGACGTAGACATCCGCTAAGAAAGGATTTTTGAAAATTAAACCCGTAAGAGTATGTATGGATGTCTGGGTGGATGTTTGTTACTTAATCACGCCCGAACGGCTGAACGGATCTGGATGAAATTTGGCACAGAGTCTGGAATAAAACATAGGCTACTTTTATCCCGGAAAATTAAAGAGTTCCCGACTTCAAAAACCTCAATCCATGCGGACGAAGTCGCGGGCATCAGCTAGTTAGTAATATTGTTGAAACGTTCTCCTGATCGAATTTACGCCCACGCAAGTGATTATTATAAACAAGTATATTGTGGACGGATGATGATAGGTATAGCAATCCGATATCATGTTGGATAGTTAGATTAAGATGATTGAAGGCTTATTGCGTGGTTTCAAGAAATTGGTGTGTAACAATCCCATTATCCAAACTCCGTGATTGAAGAAAAATGAAATGATCTACATTAAATTTTTCTTGACTGCCTGAAAAAAGGAGTAAGTATATTGTTTTCAGGGTTCATGTATGTATGTGAGTTTGTATATTCCACCATAACTTCTATACGCCTGAACCGATTTTGATAAATGAGGTATCGTTAGAATCCCTAGCTTATTCCGGGTGACATAGGCTAGTAAAATTTTAATAAAATTGATGGGGTGACCATGGTCCCGCATTAAAGACTAAAGTTGAAAAAAATAACGAAAATAAGATTAACTATATAATCATCATCTAGGAAATGATGAGTAGATTCCAAAAAAAATAATATAATACTATAGTTCAATATCCAGTGATTCACAAAAATGTGAATAAAATTCTGATTTGACTAGATTGATTTAAATTTTAAACTTTTTAGTTCGTGTTTTGCCAGGGCAGTCGTGTTTCTTAATTTTTATTAATCCTGACTTGTTTACTAACATAACTAACATTATATATAGTAGTAGTAGTATTGTATGTATATGCACGATATGTCTGAAAATAAAGATTACATTATTAAATCTTGGAAAAAGTATGCCACGTCAGAAAACGCAAAAAAACGAGAGGTCTCAGCAGACAATCTTAATAAAGCCATTCAACCAAATGATACGCATCCGGGAAGATCACAAATCACGAGATCTTCGCGAATGTCTTTCCCAGTTCCTCCCGAACGTCATTTAGGATGAACACCACTCTGCAAAGATTTTATCAGTTAAATAATAGCTCTTAGGCGTCGATTGGGACAGGTGAACAGCCTTTGTGAGGGTAGGTGCGTTAAATTGAATGCCCCGCTCCATACGTGAGACCTACGTGCCTCAAATAATCGCCTCGGAGTTCGTTCCTAATCGCCTCTTTTATTCAAATAACAATACGAAATAGGTGTCGATGTCTTTTTGTTGAATCGGTAGACTCGGGCTTATTGTATTCATTATCCTTCTCTTTGCGCTGCATTCCTCATCTTTGAGGGTCGTAAGTGGTGAGCCCTTTCCATTAATCACATGATGCTTGGAGTTTTTTTTTTATTCGATCAGCATTCGGGCCTTGGTTCCATTTTGTTCCATTAAATCAAAACCTAAATCCACGCGAGTGAAGTCGTAGCTTGAGTCGTACTCATAGTCTAGTAACGGGATTCCGAAACAGTGGTAGATTCACTCGACCATTTAAAAGCACTTGTCAAAATATGCTTGAATAAAGAGATTTGAATATTTTATATTTTACACAATATTTTAGGGACCAGAAGTGGAGTAAAGTAAAAAATAAAAGCAAATAACAAACCGAACTTTAACTATTAAATGATTTTAACATAACACACATAAAATATTCAAAAAGGAAGATAATTAAATCTGAACACAATTATGACTCATTAAAAGTATCACAATAACGTAGTTTACAGCTCGGAAGGTGACGAAAGAATGACTACGGTGGCGCCACGATCTACCGCGAGTTAAACTAATTCTATTTATATAATATTTAAAGTTAAGTTTTATTTCCTATAACCATATAGAACCATTTAACATTGCAGCTTTATTTTCTACTATAATTCAACAAGCTTTTATTTAATATTTCGTTAATTTAAGAATGAAAAATTAATTTGTCACAATACCTTCAGTGCTGTGAACCAAATCATCGAACTTTAATGACCAAAACACTAAGGTACAAATGTTCAAACAAGCTTTGAAACTACATTTGGTATGTTAGGCGGAATGCAAGACCGCAGAGCAGGCAAAACCGCACGCACGCAACAAGTGTGCGACTAATTGCACTGCAACTGATAAGAAGTGCCCGCAGACCCCTCTGGTCAACCGCGACGCATAGACGACCATTTATACCGATTGTTCCACTTATTTATAGTCCCACTTTTTTTGACCCAGTGGGCAAAATTGGCACTAATTTTGAAGTTAGTTTTGTAAGTTATTTCGAGAGCTATCAATTTGACTTATTTCATGACTTTTTATTCAATTTGATAAATGATAAATGATTTATTTATTTCATGTAGGACAACTTGTGTCATTTATGAAACGTTAAGACTCTACCGCCCGCTCGGAAAAATGATTATAGCTGATAACTAGGCATAGATAACATATCCGTTTGTTGACGTATATTGACACGGAGAGGTGGGGGTGATAACGACTTATAAAACAAGAACGTTTTGGATCTCATGATTCATTCAATTGACGGCAGTGGTCGTATTCAGAGATTAAATAATGTTGTTACTTGCTGTTATATTTGGTGAAGTGTAAATTTGTGATAAGGAAGTGATAAATATATATTATTAGCGAATGCCCGCGACTTCATCTGCGTGGTTTGAGGTTTTGTTGGTTCCCGCGGGAACTCTTTAATTTTCCGGGATAAAAAGCAGCCTGTGTGCTATTCCAGACTATAATCTTTGTCTGTGCCAAATTTCAGCCAGATCCGTTCTGCCGTTGGGGCGTGATTGAGTAACAAACATCCATACATCCTTCATCTTCATGTTCTTTCACTTCTGTGACGTGTTCTATTTAACCCAAAAACACCCCCATACCTGCAGATGAAGTTTAAATTTGTGGGAAATCAGTCCGAAATACGAACAATCAGAAAATTAACTTTGTGCATACCATCGCATAAGACGAAATTTTATGCGCAGTCTTTCACAGTGCAAGCTGTTTTATTATGGAATGCTCTCCCATTAAACATATGACAATCAAGGTCACTGGAAATATGCTACCCGTCTGCAAGAATTGCTGAATATCACCACTGAGTTCAGTAATTCTATCAGAATGGAGCTTGGGCTGGACAAGTGTGCGGTCTTGCATGTGGTAAGGGGGCAGGTTACTCACTCGGCTGAGATGAATCTAGAGCCATCGAACATCAGGACCCCCTCTGAAGCTGAATCGTACCGGTATCTGGGTATGTCGCAATCGTTGGGGGTAAATGAGGCGGACATGAAACAGTCTGTTTGCGAGGCCTTTTTTGGCCGTCTGACAAAAATATGTAAAAGTTTTTTGTCAGGTGCCAATAAGGTTCGAGCCTATAACGGCTGGGTTGTGCCTGTCCTCATGTACACCTTTGGCGTGCTCAGATGGACTCAGACTGAACTTGACGCCCTGGATAGAAAAGTCCGCACAACTATGACACTCTATCGCATGCACCACCCGAAGTCGTCTGTGATGAGATTGTATATCCCCCGAAAATGTGGTGGTCGAGGCGTATTAAGCGTCAAAACCATGCATAACCGGGAGATAGCCAATTTTAGAACATACTTCGAGATGAAGAGCGAGTTGCCCATGCATAGAGAGGTCGTAGAATGTGATAAAGGACTCACTCCCCTATCCTTAGCCAAAATCGAGTGGCAGGCGCCGAAGGTACTTAGCACCTGTGACCGAGAGACCGTATGGAAGGAGAAGGAGTTGCACGGACGCTATTTAAAGCTCTTAATGAGCCACACGTTGATAAAAAAGCGTCCGTGCAATGGCTGCGCTTCGGTGACCTCTTCGGGGAAACCGAAGGTTTTGTCTGTGCGATACAGGATCAGGTAGTTAAGACGCGGAACTACCGAAAGTACAGTCTGAAGGATGGCACTCATGACATCTGTCGAGCCTGTCGCCATCCTGGTGAGTCGCTCAGACATGTGCTTTCGGGATGTTCGGCGCTTGCTAACACTGAGTATCTGCACAGACACAACCAAGCGGCCAAAATCCTTCACCAGGAGCTTGCTCTGAAGTACGGTCTCCTGGATCAGAGGCTGCCGTACTACAAGTACACACCGGTGCCTGTACTCGAGCGTGACAGAGTCCGGCTCTACTGGGATCGGTCCATCATCACGAACAGGACTATTCTAGCGAATAAGCCTGACATCGTGTTGTTGGACCGAGCACAGTCGCGGGTGTTTTTGGTGGATATCACCATTCCATATGACGAGAACCTTGTGAGAGCTGAGACGGAGAAGAAACGTAAGTATCTTGATCTGGCTCACGACGTTTCCGCCATGTGGCATGTGGGGTCCATCGAAACCATCCCAATCGTCATATCTGCGAATGGGTTAATCCCAGCCAGCCTCGCTCACCATCTGAGGCGACTGGGGTTCCGTGGCAGTTCGCTCGCAGCCAGGATGCAGAAAGCGGTGTTGCTAGACTCGGCTAGGATAGTCCGCCGGTTTCTCAACCTGTCGCCCTGACCCCCGGCCGTCTGGTCTCCCCTGCCGGGGTGTAATCCTCCGCCCGCTACAACTATTTATTTGTGTATTTTTGTGTGTAAGTTTATTTATTTCTATTTATTTACGTAAGTTTATTATACCTCTTTTGGCCTCATATATGTATTTATTTTGTATGCGGGTGTGAGAGTTAAATTCATAATAATAATAAAATACATAGAAACATAAAGTCAAAAGGTAAGGGAGAAAGTTTGATTTTACCCCCATAAATTTTCATACCCTATGTTTATAATTATATAAAAATCGATTGTAAAAGAGGTAAGTAAACTCTAAAAACACTATGATAGTCTAGTTAAGTCGACAAAAACTATGCAATCAGTTGCTCAAGTAGTCGCCGTCGAAACCGCAGCCGAGTGGTCAGGAGGAAGCAATGGGTGGAACATTTGTCCTATTTGTCAATTTCACGTTACCACTACCACTACAGCCCATTACGTCCCACTGCTGGGCACAGGCCTCCACTCTCATAGAAGAGAGGGAATTAGAGCTTACCACGCTGCTCCAATGCGGGTTGGCGGGCTTTAACGACGATAATAACCCGGACCGACGGCTTAACGTGCTCTCCGAGGCACGGGGGTGACACACCACCGAATTCCTAACTAGTCGGAAAAACCCAATACCAAATATTGTGGGCCGACCCGGGACTCGAAGCCGGGACCTCGTCGGCCGCAGTCGGACATGTTAACCACTAGACCAACGAGGCAGTTCACGGTAATTTCACGTTAGCACAGACAAATTCCACGGACTCGTACGAAGCGTTTCTTGTTTTTATATTCGAATATTAGGGATATAGAATGTTTTCCCCCTTCCCTTTTTTCCTCCACTTTTAATGTTAGTATCGTCAAATCCATACAATCTATACTAACATTATGAATGTGAAAGTTTGGATGGATGGATGGATGTTTGTTACTCAATCACGCCAGCACATCAGCACGGATCTGGATGAAATTTGGCACAAAAATAGATTATAGTCTGGATTAACATAAGCTACTTTTTATCCCGGGTAATTAAAGAGTTCCCTCGGGAACCAAAAACCCTCAATCTACGCGAATGAGGTCGCTTGTATCAGCTAGATAAAACATCAAATATGTTTGAGAAAAATATTGCTAGGAAAATACACTGTCCTTGAACCAAGGTTGTTTTATCATTCGCAACGTTCGTTATAATCAGACCACTCATTCAATATTATTATCATTCTCTTCTCTAAATATAATTTAATACAAGGAAAACGTAATGTCTGAAATAATATTCCGAATTCCAGTTGTTTTCTTCTGAAAGACAGTAATGGCCAATTTACTACTTACAGATCTGAGAGCTAGGGTATTGGATTTTGTTCGGTTTTAAAAATTCGCATCTACACTAACGTTATAAATGCGAAAGTGTATCTGTCTGTCTATCTTTTTGTCTGCTACGTTTAATGTTTAATGTCTTAAACTGAGTTCGATGATATTTTGATAGAGATTGCGTCCTGGGAAATCACACCCACAAACATAAACACACGCGTAATCGAGTGTGTGTTCTGTTTGCATTGATTAACAAAGTATATGGAATATTAAAGTCCATCAATAATAATTGCTCTTAAAGGCTCTTTTCTATAAATTTTT
The DNA here is from genome assembly GCA_964035005.1 of Erebia palarica. Lineage (NCBI taxonomy): Eukaryota > Metazoa > Arthropoda > Insecta > Lepidoptera > Nymphalidae > Erebia > Erebia palarica. The sequence goes on from OZ035990.1 coordinate 34,342,843, forward strand.
ATTCCGAACCGGTGGGAGAGTATAAGAAAAGGGCAAGCAGCCAACTATGCTAGGATGTATGTAAAGGTTCGTCGGCACAGTTGTATTATGCAGGCAAAGATACCTAATGTCTAGCTGTGGGCTTTTATCGATTACGACGATCACTCACGTCGATATTACAGTTCGAACAAGCGTCTCGAAATACTCACAAAACAAGTATAGTCGACTTATAACAATAAGGAGAACACAAGTCATAATTTAAAAAAGTTAAAAATCTAAATCAATCTAGTCAAATTGGAATCTTATTCACATTTTTATTAAATGGTATTTTTTGTGAATCACTGGATATTGAACTATAGTTTTATATATTTTTGGAATCTACTCATCATTTTCTCAATGATGATTATGTAGTTATTCTTTTTTCTATATTTTTTTTCAACGGGATGTCTTTAATGCGGGACCATGGTCACCTCATCAATTTTTTTTTAAATTTTACCAGCCTATGTCACCAAGAATAAGCTAGGGATTCTAACAATACCTCATTTATCAAAATCAGTTCAGGCGTATAGAAGTTATGGTGGAATATACAAACTCACATACATACCCCTGAAAACAATATAGGTACTCTTTTTTCAGGCAGTCGTATAAAAATGGCGGTCGTCTGCGCAAGTACATTGTACTACAGAGCCGAGCAGAGCATGCATAGGGAGCGAGGGTAATGGATGGATAGCACAGAATGGGTAATAGCACAGGTAATAGGCTGGTATGGGCCCGCAGCGCACCTTATACCGAACTTCGTTTGACACCCGAAATATAGTGTTTCTACGCAGAGTTCAACTTAAACCGCGGCTATTATAAACCGATTTAACGTTACAGTACGAAGCATAAGCTCTCAGTTTTTTTGTAAGCGCTGGAGAAATGCTTTTACGCATACCGCATTAAGCGGTTATGTGGGACTCACTCCAGAATACCCACTAACAAGTGAAATTAATTTAAGGAATTAAAAAATACGACTGCCTTGCCCTATTATTTTTGGAGTTTACCTCCATAACAAGCGATTTGCATATATAGCCTTTGGAATCTTATTCACATTTATTAGATGATATTTTTTTGTGAATCACTGGATATTGAACTATAGTGTTATATATTTTTGGAATCTACTCATCATTTTCTAGATGATGATTATATAGTTAATCTTAGTTTCAATTTCTTTTTTTAAATTTTGGTCTTTAATGAGGAACCATGGTCACCCAATCAGTTCTTTTAAAAATTTTAATAGCCTATGTCACCCGGAATAAGCTAGGGATTCTAACGATACCTCATTTATCAAAATCAGTTCAGGCGTATAGAAGTTATGGTGGAATATACAAACTCACATACATACATACATACATGAACCCTGAAAACAATATACTCCTTTTTTCAGGCAGTCGTATAAAAAACCAGCGGCACAGTCCGCGTCGAGAATGAACCGTCTCAGGGTCCCAAATCTTGGATACGACTGAGACGGCTCGACAAGCTCTCAGCCTACAGCCGAAACAAAAAATCAAACTCGGTCGTAATTCATATCATTATGAGAAATAGGAAGAAAATCTCATGATTAATGACTCAAAACGGAGTATTTGCATGAGTAATAAATTACTTCGGAGGGAGCAATCACAAAGATCCCGCAGCTATAGCCGAATATAGGCGGACCATTGTGAGACGGGAAGTGGGAAACTTTGGGGTATATTGACGTTATTATGTTTTGATTTGTTTTATTAACGTAGATTCACAAAATATTGTATACTTTTTTGCCACGATTGAAGGGAAATATCAGTGTAAGAAAAATAAGTTTTCAACGTTTTTATCCGTACATAATATAGGACTAGGTACATATACAGACTTATAATATTGACTATCGATGGGTAAGCCCTTTCTATATAAGGGGGATTCTAGATTGCTTATAGCTGTGACAATTTCCATTTGTCATAATTATTTTTGTTTTCATGAGAATTTTTCCATTTATCGGGGTGAATAAAAAGTAACAAATCTCATCAAAATCCGTTACACGAACAGTCAAACAGATAGATGGAAACACTTTCTCAGTCTAAATATTATTAGATATAGAGTTTTTACTATTCATTACGTACCAAATACGGACGATATCAAGTCAGTGTGAACATGGGATATTCTTGCAAGAAAGTCATGTCCAGCAGTGGACGTATATTGGTTGATGAATGGATTATACGTTATTCGGAGACTGGTTCGACATGTTCGCTTGATTGCTAAAAAAATTGATTTAGTGAAAAAACTTTCTAGTACCTAGGTACGTCATAAAAACCAGACTCAGTTGTAAGTAATCTGCACTTTGATATAATATTCAGCCAGATTTCCCATACAGAAGTAATACGGATATAACGCGTATAGGCTAAAAGCGAAAAAAATATACTGTGGTTAATTTTGGCTTCCGAAAGCCACCCAATTCGTAAAGATGTCTGAATTTTATATTCTCCCTGTCAGGCGACAAATTACCGGATTAGGTGGTCATTAGCAATTATTCATAAGGGTTGAAACGGACCGATCCGCCCCATAAATTATACAAATTATATGAATTATACGAGTTATACAAATTATCGCGATACGCCGGGCCGGACATTAATATTAATATCGCGACAAATTTTACATAATGGCTCCACGAGTTGATAATTAATTTGGTGGGTCCATTAGTTATGATAGTGTTGTTTGATGAACCTGATGCGTTCAGTGATCTGTTTTCTAGATAGGATCACGATTTTCCGGTCACATTTTGGAATTAGCCATCAAAATCGCATATTTATATTCAAATATTGGATAGACGCAGGCGTTATTTGCGAAATTCCATAATTCAATCCATTCAAATTCAATTCAATTTATTTAAAACATGTTTTGATTCTACCACAGTTTGAATAATGAAGGAACTAGAATTTTATAGCGAACTAGCTGATGCCCGCGACTCCGTCCGCGTGGATTGAGGTGTTTTAGGGGTATGAAAAATGGATAGAAGCCGATTCTCAGAACTACTGAATATGCGTGTAAAATTTCATTAAAATCGGTCAAGCCGTTTCGGAGGAGTATGGTAACTAACATTGTGACACGAAAATTTTATATATAAGATAGATTAAACTTCTAGTTTATTTATTTATATTCAAACTGGATGACTTTGACCGCGTAGGTATTTTGATTGCCGCGGTGACTCCGTAATTTTCCTTATTTTCCGGGATAAAAAGTCCCCTTTCCCGGGATGCAACCTACCTCTGTTCTAAATTGCATCAAGATCGCTTGAAAAGATGGTCCGGGATGGCGGACAGACAAACAGACAGGCACACTTCCGCATTCATTGGTCCCATGCATTACCCCACTTTAACCCACTTTAACCTGGTCACTTGCAAAAATACTTCCGTTAGTCCCATTGTTTGACGTATTGTGGTGATTGTATCTAAATGTGGTGGTCTAAATCTAGTGCTTTCATATTCTGCAGCGAGGATATAAAAGGAATCATAGTAATATTATGAAATATGCGAAAGTGCGTTTGTTTGTTGGTTGGTTTTTGGGTGTGTCCTTCAATCACGCCGCAACGGAGCAACGGATCGGTGGGATTTTTTTGCATGGGTATGATTGAGGACCGAGAGTAACATAGGTTACTATTTATTTAGAAAAGTTATAGAGTTCCCGAGGGAATTAAAAAACTTATTTCACATTTCATTAGCTAGTAGATTAGTTATATTTAGACCTGTCATTTTACAGATTAAAGAATAAATAAATACAATAATAATACAATACAATGTCTTTATTTGCAGAAACATAAATTTACATTAGGTGTTACAAAGTTATAGTCATATGTTTCGCCTAGCAGAAGGCATGCAAAATTTGTTATAGTTAGAATATACAATTTACATTTCAATAATAATTATTTAAATAATCATTCAGACAAATTTAGTACCAACAGACAATTAAGTCTAAAACTAGTGTCAAGAAAATTTCCAATTTGATCAGTTTATTATTTATCATCAAAGTACTCATTATCATATAAGAATAATTGCATTTTTTTACAAGAAATTCCTTAAGCTTATGTTTTAACATATGTTTAATGAGAGATCTGTCTGAAAGCTCTCCTGGTAACTTATTATAAATTCTAGGTGCCATATTTATAATATTTTTCCCAAATTTCGCGGATGAGTGCTGAGTGAATCAAATTTTGTTTTTACTTCTTTCATTCTCAGAAAATTTAAACAGATTTTCATTCATCCTAATGGATACAACAACCTCATATGTTATCCTAATTTATGTATTTGTCTTTACATATGTATATGTAAAGACAAATACATAATATGTATATGTAAAGACAAATTCAAGGCAGTATTCTTAACTCTTGGAAATACGGCTTACATAAATCAAATGGGTTGAAGGTGACAAATAGACTTAATACATCTTTTTTGGGATTTGAATGGCCTATCCCTGTTAGCAGAATTAACCGTGTATCAGATGAAAGAAGACTCTTCAAGAAACCTGCGTCCAGCTGACGTCTTCCGGCTGACGAATTATTAAAACAAGTCATAATTAAAAAAATTAAAAAACACGACTGCCCTGCCAAAAAACGAACTAAAAAAGTTAAAAATCTAAATTGATCTAGTCAAATTAGAATCTTACTCACATTTTGATTAAACGATATTTTTTGTGAATCACTGGATATTGAATTATAGTGTTATATATTTTTGGAATCCACTCATCATTTTCTAGATGATGGTTACGTAGTGAATCTTATTTTCGAATTTTTTTTTTCAACTTTAGTCTTTAAAGCGAAACCATGGTCGCCCCATAAATTTTTTTAAAACTTTTACTAGCCTATGTCACCTGGAATAAGCTAAGGATTCTAACCATACCTTATTTACCAAAATCCGTTCAGGTGTATAGAAGTTATGGTGGAATATACAAACTCACATACATACATACATGAACCCTGAAAACAATATACTCCTTTTTTCAGGCAGTCGTATAATAAACTTGAGTATACTCTATGAAACGTCGCAAAGACACGGAAAGTGTGGTCAATAAAACGTCGCTCTTACGTCGTACTTGTAAACAAGTGCCTGAGTCGTTACGGAGACAAACGGGGTAAGTTTTATTAAAAATTCCGGCAATTGCCGTTCCTGTGTAACGACGCCATTTTGCGGCCGTTATAGTGGAATGGCCGACACTCTCGAGTGAAAAACAAATCTTATATGTGAGATAAAAGATAACTGCAACGAGACTAATGTTGAGGTCTATAGAGCGAACTTTGACTTTGCTTAGACTTAAGACATTGTTAAAACGAGACAGATTTCGAAGTCTAAGCTAAGTTAGACTTAAGACTTGGTTAAAACGAGACAGATTTATGTTACTCACATAAGTCCATCTCGTTTTAGCTCTGAGTAAAGTCTGAGACAAGTCATAATTTAAAAAATTAAAAGCGAAGTCTAAGCTAAGTTAGACTTAAGACTTGGTTAAAACGAGACAGATTTATGTTACTCACATAAGTCCATCTCGTTTTAATTCTGAGTAAAGTCTGAGACAAGTCATAATTAAAAAAAATTAAAAACACGACTGCCCTGCCAAATAACGAACTAAAAAGTTAAAAATCGAAATTAATCTAGTTAAATAGAATCTTATTCACATTTTTGAACTATAGTGTTATATATTTTTGGAATCTACTCATCATTTTCTGGATGATGATTATATAGTTAATCATATTTTCGGATTTTTTTTTTCAACTTTAGTCTTTAATGCGGGACAATGGTCACACTATCAATTTAAAAAAAAAATTTACTAACCTATGTCACCCGGAATAAGCTAGGGATTCTAACGATACCTCATTTATCAAAATTGGTTCAGGCGTATAGAAGTTATGGTGGAATATACAAACTCACATACATACATACAAACATACATACATGAACCCTGAAAACAATATACTTACTCCTTTTTTCAGGCAGTCGTATGAAAAGTCAAAGTACGCTCTATAGACCTCAGCATTAGCCTCGTTGCAGTTATCTTTTATTGCCTAGGTATAGTTGGTACTTGGAATCGCTGATAGTCTAGTGGTTGAGACGCCCGGCTTCCTACACCGGTGGTCTGGGGGGTTTCCACCACCGCTCACAGCAGTAATATTTCAAAATGAAAGTTTTATGTCACGTGCCTTGACGTCCATAAAATAAGCATTATAATTCTAACTATATAATTCTGAATAATATTTTAAGTATATATTCTATAATTCACCTGATGGTAAGTGATGATGCGTCTAAAATGGTGGCATAGCATGGAATAGAAGCAGGCGTTACTTTGCGGAAGTCCATGATAATGAATGAACTAGAAGTTTTATCCGCTATAATCCGCTACAGTCTGCCAGTATCTGCAGCGGATTATAGCGAATTAAACTTCTAGTTTATTCATTATGGTGGCATAGTAATAGTAGTAGTAGTGGGTAGTATGGTCGTATTAATGCGGTGTTTACACTGCACTTTTCACAGAGACCCTTACAATTGAATCAGTGTAGTGTAATAAGATTTAGGCCCAAAGGGCCCCTAAATTGGTCCTTAATGCTGTGTAATAACAAACTCGCTAGCTAGCGGCCACGCCCACCCTTACCACAGGGCCCTGGCAAAAGTGCAGTGTAATAGGCCTATAAACCCCGACCCCCTAATCGGTTTCTACACGGCATCGTTCCGGATCGCTAAATCGCTTGGCGGTACATAATTTACGCTAGGGTGGTAACAGCTAAAGCCTCTCACCAGATCAGACTACAGAAAATTCAAAAAATATAAATTCTTAAATTGACCCCTACCGGGGATCGAACCCGGGACGTCCGCACGTTTAGACAACAGCGCTCAACACTGCGCCAGGGAGGTCGTCAACACCCGATGGAATAGGTAAGAAATCTTCCACTAGATTCCCACGGTTCCCTGATATGTTTTTATACTAAGGGCCCACCAAAAAAGATAATCCATCTTGACAGGTTTAGCACATCACAAAGTCAGGTAGGCGGAAAATCTGCCGGCCGACGTATGTTAGGGGATCGTAAGTTGTAATAGGCCTATTACACTGCACTTTTCACAGGGACCCTTACACTTGAATCAGTGTAGTGTGATAAGATTTAGGGTGAAAGGGCCCCTATTTTGGTCCTTATTGCTACAGGGCCCTGTGAAAAGTGCAGTGTAATAGGCCTATAAGTTCTATTTATAGTGCTATTTCATAAGAACTTCGTAATCGTGATTCAGACCGCGCTACGTGATTGGCTAACGTATGTACTTTGTTCGGGGTGCATCGTGTTAACGTCGTAAGTCTAATAGCGCCATCTATTATCATGTATGTTATTAGGTGTGAGTCCATAATGGGCGTCGCTCAAGAGAGAGGCACCGGCGTAAGTTCTTTAAAAGTTCCCGGGGCCCCTCATTATGAGCTGAGGACGGTCACCGAGGGGGTTTTGGAGGGTAAAAATCCCACATAACCCGATCCTATGTGGTCGGGTATCTATGGAAGATTTGCCCCCCGTAAACAAAAAAAAAAGGGGGTGTGTCTCCCTACATAATCATGAGATCACCGGATAAGCCACCGAGGCGCAATGACCCGCCGAATCAATGTGTATAATTAATCCAACGCCATCACGCAATCAGCCTCACCGCATGGATATTATCTGCGATTAACTAATCACGCTTTGAGATAATCAAATAATTGTGGTGTCTTAGGAGCTATGCTTCGTGGTAAGGGATGATGATAAAGTCACACGTAGAATGCGCCAATCTGGGACTTCATCTATACTTTTATCTACATCTATACTAGTTTTTACTCTTTTATATGGAGCTAAAAAGACCAACGCGATAAAGCAAAACGTGTTTTCCATACGACAGGACAGGACGTTTTGAGTTTTGACATGTCTTGTATTTTGTGTGTTTCGCCTCCACCTCAGAATAATTTCGGACCACAAATAGGCGCTAAATGAACTAGTGGCGAATACATACTTCCATATTAATATAATATACATGTGAATGCCCCCGACTGCGTGGTTTGAGGTTTTTTAGTTCCCGCGGAAACTATAGATAGACTATTCCAGACTATAGTCTATCTCTGTGCCAAATTTCAGCCAGACTCGTTCAGCCGTTGGCACGTGATTGAGTAACAAACATCCATACATCCAATCTATCCAAACTTTCGCATTTATAATATTAGTAAGATTAATAAGATAAGATGCAAAAGTGCATCTGTCTGACCGACCAGACATGTTTTCACGGCCTATCAGTCGGAATTCGATCCAAACACATAGAGATACCAAAATAATGAAATTCCAACATGTCGGGAGCACCCTTTGCGACTTTTCCCGTCTCTACACTTTTCGTCGTTTAAATTGGCGAGCTCTAATTACCGGCGTTCCTTTATCCGGAGCGTTTTGCCGCGTGGTCGGCTAAAAGCTGCAGTGGCTATTACGGCGAGCTTTTAAAGTCGCATTTGCGGAGATTCCGCCGGCCAATGGATATTAGGCACTTTAAAGTGATACCGCTGAAACATAGAATATGTTGTCGTATGTACGTAGGTAGGATGTTGGTACACGTTTATTTACCCCCATAGAATATGTTGACGTATGTAAGTGGGTACGATGTTGGTATACGTTTATTTACCCCCATAGAATATGTTGTCGTATGTACGTAGGTAGGATGTTGGTACACGTTTATTTACCACCATAGAATATGTAATCGTATGTACGTAGGTAGGATGTTGGTACACGTTTATTTACCCCCATAGAATATGTTGTATGTACGTAGGTAGGATGTTGGTACGTGTTTATTTACCCCTATAGAATATGTTGTCGTATGTACGTAGGTAGGATGTTGGTACACGTTTATTTACCCCCATAGAATATGTTGTCGTTTGTACGAAGGTAGGATGTTGGTACACGTTTATTTACCCCCATAGAATATGTTGTCGTATGTACGTAGGTACGATGTTGGTACACATTTATTTACCCCCATAGAATATGTTGTCGTATGTACGTAGGTACGATGTTGGTACACATTTATTTACCCCCATAGAATATGTTGCCGTATGTATGTAGGTACGATGTTGGTACACATTTATTTACCCCCATAGAATATGTTGTCGTATGTACGTAGGTACGATGTTGGTACACATTTATTTACCCCCATAGAATATGTTGTCGTATGTACGTAGGTACGATGTTGGTACACATTTATTTACCCCCATAGAATATGTTTTCGTATGTACGTAGGTGCGATGTTGGTACACGTTTATTTAGGTAGGATGTTTGTAGGTAGGTACATGTTTATACACCCCCGATGCAAACAGAGGGTTGTTATAAGTAAGACTTTAACATATTTCGTTTTAACTTATAACAACCCTCTGTCTCTCTGTCTTCCTCTCTCTGCGTTCTATTCCTCATCACCGAGGGTTGTGACCCCTTTCCCTTACTTAATGGAGTTTTCTTTGGATATTAATGCGGTGTATTCCCAGGTCCTTCCGCATACGAAAACTAAGAGTATTTTTCAACTCTTAGGTTAAATTTGGTACAGGGATAGCTTGTATCCCGGACAAGGACATAGGCTATTGATTATCCCGGAAAACTAAGGAGTTCCCGTGGAAATTGAAAGAATTTAGTTCACGCGAACGTAGTCGCGGACATCATCCAGTTAATTATAAAACAGAAAATGGATACTTATCATTCATAACTAGAATTAACACACGAAATCATTTACCTAATCCGTAAAACCGCGACGACAACGCTACAAACTTTGGGTCCGAAATTCCGAATACCTCCAGTGATATATTGAGTTGAACAAAACAAATGCTCAGACCCTTCCCTGACGAGGGTCCGCCTTTTGCTGTTAAAAGTTAAATTACAGACAAATTTGAAGCTGACACTATACCTAAGCGATAGTGGTCAGGCCCCTGTGAATATTCTAAGCATTCTGAGACAAACTGGAAAATAAACTATCAGTTCTGTAGAGAGAAACCTTGGGTTAGTATAAGTAGTAGTAGTAGAAGTTTAAGTCTTTATTGCATCTTAACACATAGGTACAAAATTATGCATACAATACAAAAGACGTGGAACTGTGGTAATGCGCAAAGGCGGCCTAATCACTAAAGTGATATTTTAAAGGCAACTCGAGCGTACAAAGCTGATGAAACTGGGTCTAGGAGCTCATTATGGTCGATGCACATAAAAGAAAAATAAAAAATAACAAAAGTATAAAATATACTTACATAAACGTACATACTATAGTTTACATATAAATTACACATATAGATACTACAATAATTAAATATAATATATATTATAAAATATATATTGTTATCATACACTTACAACTACATTACATAGATAGATAATAAGCTGATGTTTCGTCTTACCATAAAACTTTTACGTTTGACGACCTCCGTGGCGCAGTATGTAGCGCTGTTGTCTTAACATGCGGAGGTTCCGGGTTCGATCCCCGGTAGGGTCAATTTGAGAGTTAATAATTTCTTAATTTTCCCTGGTCTAGCCTGGTGGGAGGCTTCGGCCGTGGCTAGTTACCACCCTACCGGCAATGACGTGCCGCCAAGCGATTTAGCGTTCCGGTAAGATGCCGTGTAGAAACTGAATAGGGATATGGGTTTAATATAACTGCCATGCCCCTAACAGGTTAGTAACAGGTTAAAAAATGATTCAAACTTATAGATTTTACATCTTTTGTCAAAACGATTTATTAAACATTTTATTTCATTATTCATTTTATATTTATTTCTTGAAAATAACGTTTTGGACGTTAAGTGATACGTATATTAGATCTAATGGGAGCACACTAACTTACTAAAAAGTCAGATTAAGGTCTATTTTTTAAGAAAAAAGGTCTATTTTTAGGTGAGATTTAATATAATAATTATATTATTAACCTTCCAGCACTGTGGATGTCTCCACAGTGCTTACGCTATTCAAAAAATGCATTTTTAATGCATCCAGTATTTTTCAGAGAAATGATGAACATTACCAATGTTATTTACACACATGTGTGTGCTTATACGTATTTTGTAAGTAAATACAAACAACCTGTAACCCCATACGAATACACCGACAGTATTTCTTGGTGTGAATTTAATAAATAACATTGGTATTGGCTCAAAGTGGCCGCCGCCGCTTGACCGCGGCCATTTCGCACTAATGTGTGTTTAAAAGCGCGTCGTTATGGCCATTGCTGCGCTCTTAGCTACATAATGCCTTGCCTGCACCCTTAGTAAGACTTTAGAGATACCGATTTCGAAATTACTTATTATAATACTAGCGTATGCCCGCGACTTCGTCTGCATGGTTTGAGGTTTTTGGCTCTCGCGGGAACTCTTTAATTTTCGGGATAAAAAGTAGCCTATTTGCTATTCCAGACTATAATCTATCTCTGTGCCAAATGTCAGCCAGATTCGGTCAGCCGTTGGGGCGTGATTGATTAGCAAACATCCATACATTCATACATCCATCCAAAATTATTTAGTAATTGACATTGAAAATGGAAAAAATAAATAAATGAAAATTATTCAACATACATTATTATATTGACACATTTTAAATGGTCGACTTAAACTGACGCTTAAGGGAATTATGTTGGATATACTTAAATTATAAATAATTGATTAAAAAAATCACGGAACTTGTGGATCTACATGTATATTTTTGCACACTGCCACTGGCGGTAAATTGTGACAAGGATTAATTTTTTTAAGATAACAACTGTTGTTACCCACAATTTGGCAAAAAAAAAATTATGAATTATGAAACTTTCGCATTTATAATATTAGTAAGATTATTATTATGTGCTGTGGTAATGTGTTCCCGACCTAATTTTGGCCTAGCCAGCCACCACTGCTATTAGCCATTCTTATCTTATCTTACTAATATTATAAATGCGAAAGTTTGGATGGATGTATGGATGTTTGTTACTCAATCACGCCCCAACAGCTGAACGGATCTGGCTGAAATTTGGCACAGAGATAGATTATAGTCTGGAATAGCACATAGGCTACTTTTTATCCCGGAAAATTATAGAGTTCCCGCGGGAACCAAAAAACCTCAAACCACGCAGACGAAGTCGCATGCATTAGCTAGTCGCTAGTCTTGCATAAAATGAAAAACGCTACCAAAAAAGGTAGGTAGTGTCCCGTTTCTTTTATTGGTCTAGGTGGGGCCACTACCGTGCCTCCAGATGGGTAAGCAAAAGTGAATAGGCATCTTCTATTTTACAAGCATATTAAAACCCATATTAAAACCCATCGACAGAAGTTTTTAGATCAATAGTCGAAATATTTCTGCATAGGGAGTAATTCCTGATCAATTGTATATAAATTATAGTTTGATTATGTAATTTTTTTTAATAAATTAGGTAACGATGGGGCTGACGTGTCCGTGTCGGACAAAAGTCCAAAATAAATTTAGATAAAAAAAAAATTAAAACAATTTTAATTTCAAAAAAACTGCCAGAAAATAACTGAGTGTAGTCGCATAGACCAAATTCAACGGAGAATTCAGGTCTATTTTACAAAGACGATGTAGTTTTCGTAAGCTCGAAACATATTATTTTTGGCGAGTTGTTTGAACGCGTACTAACCCTTCAGGGGAAAGGAATACAATTCACAGCTGTTACCTACTCGTGTGCTACACAAAGATATTCTAAATCTTTGGAAACTTTGGAAGAAACAATTTCTAGAATTACATTACTCCTAGGAATAAGAATAAGCAATAAAAATAAGTAAAAGTACGAGTATGTTCCTGAAAAAAGCTTATTAAGCTGTTGAAGATTACGTAAATGACAAAAGAGCATGGATTTGACTCGCTCCAGCAATGCTAAGGACAGCTATTACTTTTATGTATTCTATATATTAATGAAATTGTAATATTTTATTCAAAAGAGCAACCGCCGAGTTTCTTGCTGGTTCTTCTCGGTAGGAATTCCGAACCAGTGGTAGATTCACTCGACGATTCAAAAGTACTTGTAAAAGTTTATTTAAAAAAAAGCATTTTGAATTTTGAATTAAGTTTATTCCACATACGTGGGAGAGGACCCAAGTTTGATTCCGAAATAGGAAATTAATAATTTCTTCATCACCATCGTCATTTACTGATTACTAGCTTCGCGCCTAATCTCATCCAGACCCGTTCAGCCGTTCTGGCATCATGGAGTAACAAATATCCATCCATCCATCCAACCTTTCGCATTTATAATATTAGTAGATTTATATAACTTTCCCCAAAATTGGCCCCATTGTAAGACATTCTTTAAAATTTTTCTTTAAAATTCATTCTTTAAACAAGAATTCTTTAAACTAAACCGAAACACCTCTAAACCTTCCGTTATGAAAGGGATAGCAATATAAATAGAGCTGTCATTTTAGTTTAGTGTAGAGATTCTGCTGAACAGAATTGACGCCACTATCATGCACTTAGATTGCTTTACAGTTATTACCAGGTGAGATGTCACAAAATAACCACAAATCTCTAAACTAAATGAAAGGGTTAAATCTAGTGATAGCAAAGAACAATAATGAAAGGGATAACTATTTAATTGACCGAGCGAAGCGAAGGTCTCTGAGTCTACTTGAGTGAATTTGCACTTGTCCGTCCGTCCGTCCGCGCGTCTGTCAGAGCCTTATATCTTCTGAATTACTGAACAAAATTACTTCAAATTTAAATATAATATGTTAACCGATGGCCTGCAGCCGAATATGGCTCAAAAAGTTATAAAAATCTTTATTTCAGGGGGGCTCGCATAGAAGCGTAATGTGAAGTAAAATATTTTCATAGCGTTACATAGGGTTGCGGTATATGATTTTAAAGATAATTAGAAATAGAGTACGAAATTTTTTTTTTTTAATTTTTCCCCTAAAATTGACGAAATAGGGGGCTTTTCTAACGTCCAAAGTTGACCTCAGAACTCTCAATTTTATGAAAGGCTGAGCCTGAAACTTGATCCATTATTTGAATTATATCCTGTACTTGAACAATAAATACAAAAATAAGATAAATATTATAAGGAAACGAAATTATTATTTAATTTTTAATGAGCTTCATCTTAACAGAACTTCACAATGATGTCAATAGATGGCGTTCTGAAAAAGTTTATTCGTTTCTCCAATAACTCTAGCTCTTTTGCGTCTAATGTTAAAAGTTAACTATTACAATATACAGTTAAAACTATCTTATGGATCTCAGTTCGAGGCGAACCACTAGTATTTAGAGCTGTCATTTCAGCTTAGAGATTGTTCAATAGAATTAGCAATGTCAAGTTTTGTTCAATTAAAACTTAAACACGAGCTAGTTATAAACTCCAAGGCCAGTATTTTGTGTCTCTCATAATAATTCTGGAAACGTTTCGCCTCCCGCTATCTGGCAGCTAACAAATTGAGTCGTTCAGCTGGTTTATATCAGCCGCGGTGGTCTGGATCTGCAGCAAAAACTGAATATGATTGCTGACTTCTCAGAGACAAATCACAGACTAAATTCTAGTCTTAGTCTTTGTCTAGAAAACCTAAGAGAAAATATCCTCTTCAGGTGTCGCTTTTTATACGACTGCCAGAAAAAAGGAGTATATTGTTTTCAGGGTTCATGTATGTATGTATGTAAGTATGTATGTATGTATGTGAGTGTGTATATTCCACCATAACTTCTATAGGCCTGGACCGATTTTGATAAATGAGGTATCGTTAGAATCCCTAGCTTATTCCGAGTGATATAGGCTAGTAAAAATTAAAAAAAAATTGATGGGGTGACCATGGCCCCGCATTAAAAACTAAAGTTGAAAAAAAAATGTCGAAAATAAGATTAACTATATAATCATCACCTAGAAAATGATGAGAAGATTCCAAAAATATTAACACTATGGTTCAATATCCAGTGATTCACAAAAAAATATTATTTAATAAAAATGTGAATAAGATTCCAAAGGCTATATATGCAAATCGCTTCTTAAGGAGGTAAACTCCGAAAATAATATTGCAGGACAGTCGTATTTTTTAATTCGGTAAATAAGTTCACTTGTTTCCATTAATGAGTGGAATGGCCCGTGTCCATTAAGTCTACAAAACTGACTTTTAAATTGAATCTCAGTACGCCGCTTAGTCTATGTTTTATTCATTACAAATTCAATTGAACATATTGAGCGTTCGATCACATTAACGTCAAAGTAAATTGCATGTAACATGTATCTGAACGAAAAGTTTAATTCTAAGTTAAGTTTCATTCTAAGTTTAATTCTATTCAAACGTGGGTTTAATTACTCTCACTCATTGGTTCACTCATTACAACAATTTGTCTGATGGGAGGCTTCGGCCGTAGTTAGTTACCCCCCTACCGGCACCTAAGCGTTCAGGTACGATGCCGTGTAGAAACCTATTGGGGGTATGGGTTTAATATAACTGCCATACTCCCAGCAAGTTAGCCCGCTACCATCTTAGACTGAATCATCAGGAGCCCTTACCATCAGAAGAGATGCAGTCTAAGATTAAGGCGTGTAAAATAAACAAAATCCATACTAATATTATAAATGCGATAGCGTGTCTGTCTGTCCGTTGGTTTGTCTGTCTGCTACACTTTTACGAGCCATCTGTTCGACCAATTTTGATAAAATTTGGTATAGGAATATTTTGTATACCGGGGAAGGATATAGCCTATTAAGGCCAGCCAAATACCGGAAAATTAAAGAGTTCTTCTGGGAATCAATAGATCCAGGCGGACATCGTCTAGTGTCTTATAAGTTCTTATAGTTATCTTGAATATTTCGTTGATTTTCTCCAGTCGTAATAAATTAGGTCATTTCGGTCGGCTATCTCTAACTGGCCTAGGTCTAACAAAAAGCTAAGCGACCATCCAGACATTGCTCACCTAGATAAATTGCGGCCTCAAGCCTGCCCCATTTCCAGCCATCTGTCTGTCCGCGGAAACGTTTCACTAAAATTGTGCTAAATGCGAATATTATATCGCTTCTTGCTGTAAACGTTTTTAACCGGCTTTTATGCAACATCAGAAATATAACGACTTCTGGATTTTACTTGTCTTTCTTTCTTCTTTCTTTTATTTTCTTCCCGGCTGGTTTGTTGACTCTAGTCAGAACAGGGCGCTTTTGTAACCCACGTAGCTTTATTTTTAAGATATCGTCGTTAGAAATGATCAGCATCACGTCTTATGAATTTTCTTATATCTTGTATAGCCTGGTCAGAGCCTAGTTACCACCCGTCCGGCAAAGGAGAACCACAAAGCGATTGAGCGTTCCAGTACGATGCCTTGTAAAAACCGGCTATGGTTTGGAGGTTTAATACAATAACTGCAATACCTAGACATGATAATGCACGATCGTAAAGTCAAGTCTTTACAATCGTGGATTGTCGAGTCAAAATCTCCTGAAGATGTTCCAATAAAGGAGTGAAACGTATGTTTAGGAAAGTTTCTGTGGTGTGGTGAATATCGCAAGACACTGTACCATATAGATTTACCTATAGTGGCGGATTATAGCGAATTAAACTTCTAGTTCTTTCATTATCCGTAGCGTGTTTTCACCTTGGAATATTGGCGTCACTGAATACTTACTATCAAATGATAGCATACAAGTTTATTATTAGATCTACAAATACATAAGCTTTTACAAAATATTTTCTTAAAATTTATAGCAAATGTAACACAAAACGGTAATAGTAAATTCATAAAACGATATTATGCTTTACCTTTACACACCGAGTGTGTAAGTTGTTTCATTTCACTCGTATGTACCAGCTCGCACTTAACTTCATAAATCTGTGTCACGAACAGAAAAGTTAGAAAGCGTAACATATTTCAGTCTGCTGAAAGCTGGGCCACTTTTTTGTCGCTCCAAAGTTGTTTGAACTATTTCAAAACTGAAGCTGAAAATAACGTTGGAGGTAATTTTACCATTGAAAATAGTTATCCGATGCAAATCGCCTGAGACGTATTTTTGGCCCTAGCTCCGAGGATTTTAACAGGATCGAGATGTAAATAGTACCATAAGTTGAGGAATTTCTCGAAACACGTGTGAGCGTTTGAATTTTGAAAATCAGCTGTTAACTTTTTTTTGGAATATTTAAAAATGCAAAAAGGCGGGGTTTTTGGGGGGTGATTTTTTTACTAAATTGTAAATAAATTGGTTTAAAAACCGACTTAAAAAAAAATTAAAAAAAAAGATCCTAGGGTATTAGTTTAGCTACAAAATGGTGAAAAAGTTTTGAAAATCGGTTAATAATTGTGACCTGAAGGTGGTCCATGCGAACGAAGTAGCACGCAACATTTAGTTATGCATGATAATTTTTTTAAACTCTACGAGCTTGATTAAGGAAAACCTGCATCAATCATTGTAACAGTCTCAGTTGTTATGATTAGTTGAATTTATGGTATTTCCGCTATGACGATAAATAAGGCCAATCGTAGAAGAGCGCAGTTAACTAATCAAAAGTGATTGCGATCGACTATAGCAATCATTTTTGTAAAAGGTAAGAGGGCAGAGTTAAATCAAAGGCTGCTATGTTATTTTTTGTTCATTTTATTATAATTTACTTCACTATCATTATTCAGAGTTAAACTTGTGTCCTGAAAATAATTCACTATTCAAAAAGGTATGAGTTTCACTGGAGACGCCATTAAGCTGTAAAAAATAAATCTCACTTTATATGACAAATTAAACTGAAGCCACGGTGGTATCAACTTGAACCACATTACTAACACACATATACCAACCTTTACTTCAACTGGAATAGAGTTTAAAATCGTTCGATAATTAGCAAAAGTTACTATGTTAGTCCTGTTAAAGAACTAAGTTCAATTTGCGTTTGTAAATACGTTATGTCTATTGAAATAGAGTTTGAAGTTAAAGTTAATAGTTGCATTTGTAAGTATGTAAATAAATTTGCTGCAGTTTCCATTGAAGCGTCACAATAATTATGACAAGTGACGTTCTTCGCAGTGACTTTGCAAGGAGTCAAGTTATTGCACTTTGTGGATCCTTTCGCCCATTTTGCTGAACTACCCAATTTGCTATTCGTTGTGTCGCTCTAAGCATTGAATCACATTAGCGACATTTTTGTCGAAAGTACTTACCCTTTTTTGTGTAGAAAAACATACACATTAGGGGATAATTAAAAAAATTAAAAAGCACGACTGCCCTGCCAAAACACGAGCTAAAAAGTTAAAAATCTAAATTTAATTTAAATCTAGTTAAATTAGAATCTTATTCACATTTTTATTAAATGATATTTTTGTGTGAATCACTGGATATTGAACTATAGTGTTATATATTTTTGCAATCTACTCATCATTTTCTAGATGATAATTATAGGTAATCTTATTTTCGATTATTTTTTTCAACTTTAGTCTTTAATGCGGGACCATGGTCACCCATAATTTTTTTTTAATTTTACTAGCCTATGTCACCCGGAATAAGCTAGGGATTCTAACGATACCTCATTTGTCAAAATCGGTTCAGGAGTATAGAAGTTATGGTGGAATATGCAAACTCACATACATACATGAACCCTGAAAACAATATACTCCTTTTTTCAGGCAGTCGTATAAAAATACAACAAAGAATATTTGCCGTTCTCTGCTTTGCCGCGTGGGTGTTTGTAGTGGGACTTGACCTTTTGAAGGAAAACTTCTTTAGGAGCGGTGAGCACTTCTTGGGAGGGGGTAAAAATGTAGATTCGCGTGACCGTGACCGACATGCTCGCGAACAGCGACATGTTCGCGAACATATAAATATACTACATTTCAAATTAAACTTTAATGCCTTAGTGTCAAGGTTTATATTTTAATAATTATTAGTAAAATAAAAAAAATAAAAGCAATTTTAAAAAAATCGTTTTCTATCGGCAGTCCCTTTGACTGGCATTTTTTTTTTTACATAGGAGAACTTGTGTCGGCAAGTTTATTTTTATTTTTTTCACATGGGACAATTGTGTCACTTAATATGAAACGTTAAGAGTCTACCACCGGTTCGGAGAACTGACCTTGAGAGGAGAGTCATAATAAGTTGAGTAGTGAGCTGACAATGGTTTGAAATGATTAGGATGACGACTTTTTGTCGCGCGACAATCCGCTAACGTGATTAGTCGCTTATGCGAATTAAGTCGCGGAAATTAGGTCAACTTGTTTCAAGTTCCTCACAGTCGGGGCAAATAATACAACTTCAACACTTCGGCGCAGGTTTGTTTGCCTCACTTCACTTAACTCACTATTTAATAACGTACAGCTTTAGTTACGCTCTATACTGAAAGGAATGAGCCTTAGGGCCGCTTGTACAAGGACATTAGACTGCATCATCACTTACCATCAGGTGAGATTGCAGTCAAGGGCTAACTTGTAGTGGATAAAAAAAAAAAAAACTTTTGTAATGCTGTATGGGCACAACATTAATATATTTAACTAAATCAATTTAAGAGTCCTTGTGCAAGTGGGCCTTAAACTTGGTATATTTATTAGCAGATAACCGCGACTTCGTCCGCGTGGATTGAGGTTTTCAATTCCCGCGTTTAATTTTCCGGCTCAAAAAGTAGCCTATGTGTTATTCCAGACTATAATCTATCTCTGTGCCAAATTACATCCAGATTCGTCCAGCTGTTCTGGCGTGATTGAGTAACAAATATCCATACATACATCGATTCAAACTTTCACATTTATAATATTAGTACAGATTAGTATACACTACCGGAAATGAAAGCATGCATAAAAACAATAAGAAGATTTTTTTGGATTTGGATTACCTAATTCGTTTCTCTTAGGAGATTCTCCACTCTCATAGGAGAGAGGGAATTAGAGCATAGACCCACCACGCTGCTCCAATGCGGGTTGGCGGGCTTTTACGACTATTATCATGTTAGTGATAATAACCGGGACCGACGGCTTAACGTGCTCTCCGAGGCACGGGGGTGAAACACCGCCAACTTCCAACTCCGGGCTGGCACAGAGAATTTCTTAACTGAAAAACCGTAACAATTTGTACGCCCGAGCGGGAGTCGAACCCAGGACCTCGTGATCCGCAGTCAACCATGCTAACTGCTAGACAAACGAGGTAGTATTTTATTTTAGTACTAAATTTTAACTTTGTAATAAATAGATCCATATAGTTCTTTCTATAAACAGGAACCTTTATGGTAATTATTATTAAATAATTATTATTATGTTTATTGCCTTAATAGACAATTTAGGCTGTAAGACTAACGTGAGTTACATTAATATCTAAAATAAAATCTTTTGTTCGTCATTCTTACTAAACAGATATATTTAAAATAAGTAAATTATCATGCTACATTTTGTGAACTTTAGTGACATAACTTCGTCGATCTTTTTATCAGCCCTAACGCAGACTACGGTCTATTTGGGCTGCAATTTACAAACGCCAGCCTGTGTTTTTAGTCTAGTGCTTTGGTCTGCAAAATTGTGGTGTAATTTTTTATATTATTTTAAAGGCATTAAATAAAATAAATAAATAAAAATAAATAAATAAAATTAAAGCTAAAGATCTATAAAAATATTGACGTACGAAAAAATGATTTTACAATAATACTTACTCGTAATTTTTTGATCCAATTTGGGATTCAATCCCGGTCCGTCAGTATGCGATAGCAACTAGACTAACGAGACTGTTACAGGCATACAGATTGATTCAAATCCCTTTAGACTAACGAGACTGTTACAGATATAACTACAAATTGATGCAAATCCTTTTGTAGTTGGATATAGGTAAGAAAACAAAACGCTCATGTCTACAACTTCACAGAACTATTATGAACTCCTGATTGGCAGTCGGCTTCCGTATAAATTCCAGCTGTCCAATAATATAAAAGGGAATAACTTTAGCGTCCAAGTCGCTTTCAAGTCACTCGTCAAGGCCCCCTGAGATCAAAGATGGTGAGTGTTCCGTATCCCGGGAATCCGTTACAAATTTGTCACTAATCTAACTTTTAATGGTGACTGACCCTCGTCATTGAAGGGTTCGTGAGCTTCATTTACTGAAAAACATTCCAACTTATATAAAGTAAAGGATTTTTTTGCAGATCTCTGAACAAAATGTTACGAAAGAGATAAAATAGACTGATATAAGTCCACTGCTGGGCAAAGTCTCTTGTGGATAGCCATATCAGCCACATATAAAGATAAGCCACAAGCAACCTTCTTTTTCTAAATTGCTAAGATAAGAAATGCCCTTCCGGCTTCCGTTTTCAATTCCATTTTTTATATTGGTATATGGTCAAATAAAGAGTGAACAGCCATCTTTTAGGCAAGCGCGTTCCACTGTAGAACTGAGGCCATAGTCTGCGTAATTACTTGGTAGCAGGTTTGATTGCTGTTAGTCTATAAAAAATAAAAGTTCTATACGAAAAATCTTACTTTTTATCAAACAAAGCCAAAAAATTATAATCAAACGCAAAAACGCGATGCCTGCGACTTTGTCTGCGTTTCAAAAAAATATATGGAAACTTTTTCTTGACCGAGTTATAATAATTATTATTTTAAGAGCCTCTGAGCTAAACCACGGACTAACGGACGGCCTAACTATGAGGGTTCCCTGCTGACTACGGAACCCGTAGTCTGCCAAATCTGTCAAATCTCTCTCTCTCTGTTTGCGTAGAGTTACTGAGGGTCGTTACCCCTTTTCATCAATCACACAATGGTACGAGTTTTGGGATAATAATGCGGTAGGTTCTCCGTCCTACGACTCAACCAAGAGTATTAAACTCTTAGGTTTTTGTAACGATTATTATCAGATGTTAGTGATAATAACCGGGACCGACGGCTTAACGTGCTCTCCGAGGCACGGAGGAAGCCAAAAGGCCAATGCGTTGTCACAACTGGGCCCTCCCCACACTCACACTGTCGTCCCTCTATTTAAATTGTATACCAATATGTAAATTGGTTTAATACCTCTCACAGCCTAACCATTACTTATTAAGTTACTTAATTAATGCTATTAATAATTAAGCCTCGGAATCCATATTTACAGATAGATATTATTTACAAATACTCCTCCCTTCCTCGTTTAATTAGATTATGTTCGTGAAATTAACTGAAATCAGAGTAACATAATAATTAACTGTTACAGAAACATAATATCACGTTCGCTGTGTGTTCAATTCAGTATAGTTTTCTACCCAACGTTGTTCATATGCTAATCTTTATTCGACAAATGCTTACGTTTGTCTGTATGTCTATTTATACATATATTTCTGGACGCGGCTTCATTGTAAGCAAAGAAATAAAGGTGAAATTACTAGCACACGACGTTGTTTAAGTATTTTAATTCCCGCGGGAACTACTTAAATTTCTGGAATAAAAAGTAGCCTATGTCCTTCCTCGGGATACAAACTATCCCAGTACCACATTTCATCAAAATCGGTTGAACGGATGGGCTATGAAAGCGTAGTAGACAGACAGACACACTTTCGCTCAAATTTGGCATAGAAGTAGAGATCGTCTAATTTTAAAATGAATCACTGAATGTCTACCTATAGGCATGACCAAGGACCACGTACTATTTGTGTCTTTTGCTAGTTATCAGAAGTTTTTTTCTAGTTCTCAGGGAAAATTTTCGTCACTAAGTAAACCGATGAAAACTTTTTCCTATCACGTGAAAGGCGTTCATTTAAGACGTAACTTCCTAATGAAGGTGACATTACCTGCGGGCGACGCCTAATCACGTCATTTGGGAACAACCTTCCCACCAAATCCAAGCTCAGAGTCGAAAGGTTGGGAAAATCTCAGAGATTATCCCGATGTTTGACTTTATAATTACAAGTTTTGTGGTTTGTGTGACTTGAATTTGTCGAATTAAAAGAGGTTATTTTAATCAGGAGGGACGAATGGCCTAGCTGAGACAAGGCATATCAATCGATTGCGATTGCAACGTGGACCCAAGTCGGTAACTGGATGGTTGACCGAATTTGGACGCTCAAATTTGGCCTTTTCACTTCCTCCGTGCCTCGAAGAGCACGTTAAGCCGAGAGACCCGGTTATTATCACTAACATCTGATAATAATCGTTACAAAAACCTAAGAGTTGAAGCTCTCTTGCTTGAGTCGTATGCGGAAGGACGGAGAACCTACCGCATTATTATCCCAAGAAAACTCGTACCATTATGTGATTAATGAAAAGGGGTCACGACCCTCAGTAATGACGTACTTTCTTTTCCTTCGTGCCCTGGAAAGCTCGTCAAGCCGTCCGTCCCGCTTGTTATCACTAATATGTAACCCCATCAAAAACATAAATGTAAAATGAGAGCCAAGTTCAAAATTGTGATATATATGCCTTGGTTGTTGACTTCAGCGACAAAAGAAGTGAGATCTAAATGGGTGCCAAGTTCAATGGTTAGTCCTGCAATTTATTTATCCCATAAAAAACATAAATGTGAAATGAGAGCCAAATTCAAAATTGTGATATATATGCCTTGGTTGTTGACTTCAGCGACAAAAGAAGTGAGATCTAAATGGGTGCCAAGTTCAATGGTCAGTCCTGAAATTTATTTATAACAACATATAATATTTTATAACAACTTAAAATATCATTTCTTCTTATAACTTAGTATAAAATGTTGAAGACTAAGGCTTTGGCTTGGCTAGTTTTCATATACGAATTATAGCCTTCACAAGTTGTAAAGCTGTAAGTTCTTATTTTATTCTTCCGAAAATTTGGCTAGCTGGTAGAAACTGTACTTTTAGGTACCTACTTAATAATAATTCGTATATGGAAACTAGCCAAGCCAAAGCCTTAGTCTTCAACATTTTATACTAAGTTATAAGAAGAAATGATATTTTAAGTTGTTATAAAATATTATATGTTGTTATAAATAAATTTCAGGACTGACCATTGAACTTGGCACCCATTTAGATCTCACTTCTTTTGTCGCTGAAGTCAACAACCAAGGCATATATATCACAATTTTGAATTTGGCTCTCATTTCACATTTATGTTTTTTATGGGATAAATAAATTGCAGGACTAACCATTGAACTTGGCACCCATTTAGATCTCACTTCTTTTGTCGCTGAAGTCAACAACCAAGGCATATATATCACAATTTTGAACTTGGCTCTCATTTTACATTTATGTTTTTGATGGGGTATCATTACTTTTTGTACAGAAATTATTGAACTCAATCTCAAACTCAAAACATATTTATTCAAAATATGTACCTACAAAGTACACCTTCTGAACGTCATGCTTACAGAGCATAAGACGTGATGGTGATAATTAACTACGGTATCTTAAAACTCAAGTTACGAGGGTTCCAAACGTGCCCTGGTCTGAGAAGAGCCCGCAATAAACTCCGCTTTTTTTATTATCACCATCTCACAAATATTTGAAATTATATATATGTACTTATAATATAACATTACTTACTCAGCCGCTGTAACAATTCATACCAATGCCTTGCTATCATTCAAATAATCCTTTACACTGTAATAGGACTTTTCTATTAGTTTAGTTTACGTTTTACATTAGTAGGTACTTATTATTCGGTTTAAGGTCAGTGTGTCACCCACCAGTAATTCTATTGTACGACTCATTGTACAAGATAATTAAAGACGAGAATTCTCAAGAAAAATATATAGTGTACCTAGAGTTACACTGACATTGACAGATTACATCTATGGTCAGACTACCTCTACAGCACATTTCTACATCTCATCAATTATGATTGCAAAAGTTCAAAATCAAAAGTTTTTAGTGAAACATTGAAAACAAGCACGGTAAACAGTCGATATCACTAAAACCACTATAAACAATGAATACAAATCACAATGACTGACAGCTTGAACTGACGAATTCAAATACGTTTCTTCTTTTCTGGCAATGACGTTTCGTTGCACAAAATGCATGAATACGAAGGTAAGGTTTTAATGCAACTATATTATTATTCATTATTATTAACATTAAAATAATAATTATGTGTCATTTTCAATAGTTAAGGAGTTACTACCACCGCTTAAAGCAGTATTGTTTCAAAATAACGGTTGAATGTCACGTACTTTGACGTCCTTAAAATAATGATTATAACACTACAACATAAACGTCAACAGTATTAAAATAATACGGCTTTAAGCAATGGTAGTATGCCCCGTGTCAGAGTTTTGATCTATACCTAGGTAGATCATAAAAATGACGATTTTTGTACGTTTATATCTAAATAACCATTTGAGGTGTGCTTATGAAATTTGGAGCACATATGTATCTCACGGGTCTCAATATATGCGTCAAATTTGACATGTTTATGTGAAATAGTTTTTGAGTTATGAGGGGGTCAAAAGTGGCTCCAAATGGTTCGTGTAATATTACACACGGTGCTGCTCGCCAGTTTTTTTGAACTTTGGCTGGACACGCTTCCGCGTGTCTTGATAATAATAATCGTTACAAAAACCAAATGCGAAAGGACGTGGGAACCCACATTATTACTCCAAGAACATTCTACCATTATGTGATTAATGGAAAGGGATAACGACCCTCAGTAATGAGGAATACTATGCAGAGAGAGATTTTAATCAGACAAAGTCTAAGCATTTTGTTACTTTATGTCGTGCTCATATTGCAGAATTGATCGTATCTTGAAATGGTTAACTACATAGTTATATAGATTATAGACTTATAGTTTTTTTAATAGTTTGAGGATGGATACTCTTCCATGCTGCTAACGCTTAAAGCCATATTGTTTCATTATTGTTGACTCCGTGTTTTAGAATTATAATTCTTATATTAGGAACGTCATAGTGTGTGTAATTTTGAGTAATGTTGCTTATGCATTGCTGATCTATATTCTGGACAACTTTGTAGAGACCAACCGAGAATCTTAACGCATTCTGGAAGATCCTATCACTGAGCTGTAAGTGATTTCTATTAATACATTCCCTAAGGCAGTAGGTACAGAATTTCTTAGTGATATATTGGTTCCTGGCAAAACAAACCCGCCAACCCTTTCCTGACGAGGGTCAGTGTTTGCTATTAAAAGTTAGATTAGTCACAGATACGAAACGGATCCTCAGCGATGGGACAACTTTACTATCAAAAATCTTCGGATATTTCAGGAGTTTTCCGAAAATTATGGGTCTTTTTTGGTCAGTAAAAAAATTATAGAATAGTGAAATAAGTTTTGTTTTAAATTACAGTTTTGGTTGCTGCAGTCAAATCTGCTAGCAAGTAATGATGCAGGACAGCGCTTGTTCAGAAGAATCAGTTGAAGAATAATAAAGTATCATTATAGAATATTATGATGCGCACGACTTTAACCACGTGGATATAAGTTTTCTGAAAATATCGTGAGGATCCTTCGATATTCCTAGTTGTCAAAGCTTCCAGGATGCAATCTATCCAAGAATCTATCTCTATACCAAATTTTGTCTAAATATGTAAATCGATTTGGCCGTGAAGTCCTCGTTAAACCATCACGTCAGTAGGCTACCGGGCCAATGGCAATTTTTTCAAAACATATCAGACTAACAGACATAAATATGAAGTTAGATAAAGCTTAACATTTTCTAATCGATTTGTAGTCTAGGCAGTAAAACTTGTTGACCCCTACAATAATTCCTCAGACGACGAAACTTTATAGAATGTTAAAGAAACGTATATTACGAATATCCACCAAAATATCAGAGAGGAAGTACGGTTTTTTATGCTATACCCAATTGTTAAAGCAGAAAGGTACATTATCGCGTAAACGCATTTTAAATGTCATCATAAAATCGGTTTAAATAACGATGTTATGCGTGATTATTTCATTTGATATTTCGGTGTTGAGTGTAAATACCTACCTACTATTATTTTAAAAAGAAATCGAGAAAATATTGTCACAAATATTAAGTTTTAGGTATAAATACCTAACTTCCGAATGTTTTTTTTTGTTGGATATTTTTGTGTAAGTTTTGGATCATCTAATACTAAAATCCAGACAAGTTTCACCGACTGAGGATTAAATGCGGGGGTCTCCTCCGCTTCATTGCCTATTGGTTATGTTTCTGATTGAAATTGTTATGTTTGCGAATCACGGAGCAGACTGTTATCTTTATAAAAACGGGCTTAAACGAAAACAACAGGATAATAAAGCAGGAAAACAAAATAACTCTGAGAGGATATCTGTTATTATTTTGTTTAATTAGAACGGATGTTTTCCAAGTACGTAATAAGATACTCAGTATCAAGCATTAACAAATCTAATTAAAAATTAAATATAACTAAGAGGCTTAAGATAAATAGGGTAAGATCATAGCTGCATAAAATATGTGCATTAGTATAATGTACCTTAACTAGTTTTTGCCTGCAGCTTCGCTTACTTAAGGTTCGACTTTCATACTTTCAAAGCCCTATTTTACCCTTGTAGGGGTTATATTTTCACAAGTCATAATTAAAAAATTTAAAAAACACGACTGCCCTGCCAAATAACGAACTTGAAAGTTATCTAAATTAATCGAGTTAAACAGAATCTTTGAAGTATAGTGTTACATATTTTTGGAATCTACTCATCATTTTCTAGATGATGATTATATAGTTAATCTTTTAGATTATTTTTTTCAACTTTAGTCTTTAATGCGGGACCGTGGAATATGCAAACTCACATACATACATGCATACATATATACATACATACATACATACATACATACATACATACATACATACATACATACATACATACATACATACATACATACATACATACAGGAACCCTGAAAACAATATACTCTTTTTTTCAGACAGTCGTATAAAAAATTTCTTTCACTTATAGCACTTAATAGGTAATAGTACTGTTTATAGCTAAGTATAATCTTGATTAAGTCTTCTTTAAAAAAAACAAAAATTGGTAAATAAGTTTAGCAGCTACGATGGCACAGTTAGACACGTTAAACTTAACATTTAACTAAATGCATCTAAATAAGTAGAAATAAAACAGAGGTATCTCTGAAAGCAATAATAATTAGAGAGAAAGTTAGTAGAAAGCAGGAGAACTAAATTACAGGGAGACTAAATCTGAAATCCGCTAGACTGCAAGATTCCGAGTCAGTGAGCGCATTGTTTAACTACCTTACCTTTTAGGGCGTTTACACATGAAGTTACTTTCACGCGCAGCTAACGCACGTTTAAAAATGAACTAATTAAACTCACATAGTGATAAATTATGATGCAGTATAACATAAAAGTGGACAGTAAAAAAGCTATATAAAATGATGAAATGAATTTTGTTTTAAATTAAAGTTTTGGTTGCTGCAGTCAAATCTGCTAGCAAGTAATGATGCAGGACCGTGCATGTTTATTTATTTATTATTTATTAAATACACTAACAATTCACTTAAATGACAATCACAAGAACGTTCACATTATTGCTATTTCTTATACGGAAATCGATTACAAGTGCACATAGCATTTAAGGTTATATATGTTATGCAAACAAGATAACAAGGTTTTGAAATACAATGGGGTATAAAAACTTACAAACTCACTTAATTCATTATGATAATTTTGTAGGAAACAATAAGAGAAAACAAAATTAATAAAAATAAAAATAAACAAAATATTACCATAAGCGAAATTCTATGCTAAATGATCACTGAGTATTCTCTTAAAAGCAGTAAATGAGTCATGAAATATTTCGATGCCTGGTAATGTTTTATTATATTTGCTGCAAATACGCGCAATGGGAGCAATGGGAGTTTAGAAGATTCAGTTGAAGAATTATGAAGTGTCACTGTAGAATATTATGATGCGCACGACTTTAACCGCGTGGATAACGTGGTATAGCCTGGAAGGTATATCATCGTTTCTATAAAACTTATACTCCTAATCAATTTTTACGCACCATGGTAAAGGTAAATCATTAAATGACATGTTTAGGGTTTTTTAAGTTCTGTTTGACACGCTTCAACTGCACATGAAGGCGAGCAAGGACTAACCATAAGGTCGTGACAATATTATTTTCACGCGAAGTTAACGCACTTTTGAATGAAAATTCTCTCATAAAACCAATTTCCAAAGCCGAAAATAATTTTGATTTCTACACATTATGTTGAAGTCGGGCGAGTCTGATGTGTCAACTTTGCTGAACTTTGTTATACTCGCCCGATTTCAAAATATTTTGTAGAAATCAAAATAATTTTTTACTTTACAGTGGCTTTGGAAGTCGGTTTTTTGGAAAGAATTTTTATTTTGAACTTCGGTTCAGAAAACACGGAGATATGAACCGACAAATTGAGAACCTCCTCCTTTTTGGAAGTCAGTTAAAAACGCACGTCAACAGCTTTGCGATTGAATGTTGGAAATTTATTTTAGTTGCGTCTGACGTATCATGACTGTGTATGAAGCAATAAAGCCATTATATAATGTGTCAGCATATTTTTCAACCGTTTTTCCGAACGCACATCGGCGTGCTACAAACAGTATTAATAACAGCAAATAATATTCGCAATTCGTTTTATGTTTTCATACAATAATATTGTATTATACTAAAACGCGATTACAGAGCGTTTTACTCGCGTCTGACGTGCGTTAACAGCGCATGAAAATGCCGCAGTGTGTGTCGGTGAACTGTCGAGTAGCGAAACTCACCGTTTCTAAATTAAGATTATAAAGCTATTTTAACGCTGTATTACATTTTTTAATTAAAATCTAGGGTAGACGTGCGGCCTAGTTGTAGCATGGCAATCGATTGTTCGTGTTAAGCAATCCAAACTCTCCAATTAAGGTGACCGACATTTGAAGTTTATCATTTATAACAAACAAGAGGTGCCGGTCAGTATTTTTGCATTCAAAATCAGGTATGTACGTCTGGTAAAACATCATAACTTGTGCTTTCTTGTGTTTTTGTTTTAAATTTCCAAATTAAACATTAATAGCATACAACTTTCCTTTTACACAAGCGATGGGTCGGCTTCGCTCCTTTGGAAATTTGGAAAAACCTTGCCGGCTTTATAAAAGGAACCTCTGTGCAGTAGCTTTGTAGGTCTTGGACTAGGCGTTAATGAAGCAGTCAGAAAGAGACTCGAGATTTAGAGCTTTCATTTAAATTATATGATTCAAAAGTACGTGTTTATGTTAATTTGAATAAAAAATAATTGAATTTTGAATTTTTTGATATAGTAAATAGAATTATCACACACCCACCTACTTCTATTACGAGAAGATACGTTATTTCATAGCATTCGTTTGACAGAAGCCAGAGCAACGCTGCGGGGTGACATGGACGTGAAGGAAACTCTAATGTCAAATTTGTATATGTCACCGTAAAATTGCAACAGCCGTTAGATTGTAATCTAACTAGCGAAATTGTAAACTGTCGACAGATTACAATTTAACGCATTATTTTTACGTACGGTACATTGTAACCTTTTAGGTATATTAACCCGATAAAACCTAAGTGCCTGATTATTTATGTCGAACCCTAACCTAACCTACAAGAAAGAGACAAGAAAACGCAAATACAAGGAATATTTCAAAAATTTACACTCAGAACATTGAACGGTTCACAATCTGTCGACAGTTTACAATTTCAATTTTTACAATTTTACGGTGACATATTAAAATTTGACATTACAATTTCCTACCTCTCCCAACCCTACGTACCGTACCTTTAGATGTTACAACTGTGATCTGTAATTTGTTTGGGCGTCGACTCACTGTATGAAAGTAATAATGTATACGCTGTGCTTTCGCTATTACATTTTCCTTCCCGAGATCAATCATGGAAGTTGGAACATGTTGGCAATAAAATGCGCGTTTAAAATATATGGAACCTTTTTAGTTGGGTGACAGGTGATTTCATAAATCCCGCTCGTAAACAGCAAAAGTTGGGGGAGTGTAACTTATTCCACCCCTCTGCAACTGCTGCAGTTTTATAGTTTCCTATATGTGGGTAGTTTTTTTTTTAATTTTGAAAGCAATTTGTTACTAGAGCAATTTATTGTAAATGTAATTTGTTTATTATTGGCTCGAAAAATAAGTAAACTGTATTGAATTATTACGTTGAGGGCACACACCTCTAACTTTTCGGAGTTTGGAGGCATACTACCATCACTTAAATCCCTATTGTTTAAATATTGAGGACGTTACTATAACTGACAGTTTAATGTCACGTAACATAAAACTGTCATTTAAGAATAGTTACACATTAGGCAATTGAATGTAACTTTTAATACAGTTTTATGATAACTTCATTTTATTATTATTTTGTTTTTCCTTTTTGTAAATTGTATACGTATATTTTTTTGTATTTTTTGTATAAGTTTAGATTTTTTTTGTAATGTAACTTATAACTTTTAATTTTACGCGCATTAGCTTTTTATTTATTTTTTTGGTGAATGATGTGGCACCTTTGATAAATTGTTCATTTAAGAAGTGTCTATGTGTCTACATTTTAAGGTTTTTTATCCAAATAAATAAATATAAATATAATAAACGTGGCATACTTTAACTATAATAGGTAAGTTTCAGGGGTAGCGGTGGTAATATTTTTAAATTTTACTAGCCTATGTCACCCGGGGAATAAGCTAGGGATTCTAACGATACCTCATTTATCAAAATCGGTTCAGGCGTATAGAAGTTATGGTGGAAAATACAAACTCGCATACATACATGATCCCTGAAAACAATATACACCTTTTTTCAGGCAGTCGTATAATAAAAAGAAAATGCACAAAAATTCCCATGTTGGTCGTTACCGTCAGGAATCCATAATTACGCGGCGGTGTTGAATATCAAATTGTGTTTAATAATTAACTAATTAATTAATCTTATGAAATCATAGCGCGTTTCTGCCGTGTTAATTGACTTCCATCATAATATCGCGGAAATATACGAGAAGTATTTTGTGGTATCTACGGGAACTTCCTTGGGCTTCATTTAAGGCCGTGCCACGATTGGTAATAACGTAAATTTTCTTACGTAACGTATTTTATAATTACGTACGTAAAAATTACGTTTCTAATTTAACTAGATTAATTTAGATTTTCAATTTTTTAGTTCGTTTTTTGGTAGGGCAGTCGTGTTTTTTAATTTTTTTAATCATGACTTGTTATTTTTTATTCCACTACAAGCTAGCCCTTGACTGCGATCTTCCCTAATGGTAAGTGATGATGCAGTCTAAGATGGTAGGGATTTAATCTGTTAGGGGTATGGCATTTATGTTAAACCCTTACCCCGAATCGGCTTCTACACAGCATCGTACCGGAAATATAAATTGCTTGGTGGTACTTCCTTGCCGGTAGAGTGGTAACTAGCCACGGGCGAAGCCTCCCACCAGGCCAGACCAGAGAAACTTCAGTAATTATAAGTACCCAGATTGACCCTGCCGGGAATCGAACCCGGAACCTCCGCACGCTAAGACAACAGCGCTCAACACTGCGCCAGGGAGGTCGTCGAGAGCTATACCAATAGGCATGATGACTGATTTTGAAAAATGGTCCAATTATGTTCAGAAGTATCTACTATTTCGAAAAAATATATTATTTCACCAGAAAACTAAGGTATGGTAGATAAAATTGGCATTTGAAATTAAAATTTTAAAATTCGCGCCAAAACGCTCGCCGGTGTCATGGCGTCGTTTGTGACGTCACTATTGTTATTACCAATGTACTCTGTGCAGTGTGCAGTAAACAATAGTGTGATTGTCAAAGCTCGAAACAAACAATTGTGACGTCATTCGCTTCTCGGTGTTTTTTTAATCCAATATGGCGGATTGATGTATTTTATAGTTTTATTTTATCAAAATAAATAGCAATCTCACTCGAAATAGAAAAATAAATACGTTTTTTATAATCCATGAATCCTATTTAATTAGATAAATTTATAATTTCATTGATTCTTGGTTACTGTCATCATGCCTATTACAATATTTTTCTCATAAGTTCTCAGAACTAGCCCGGAGTTAGGAAGTTAGCAGTGTTTCAGTCGGTCCTGTGTCTGCCTCTCTCCGGTTGTGTTTGATTATCCGTCCAATCGGGAATAGTTAAGAAAGTCCACCTATGTTTGCAGTTGGAAGGACATTATTATTTACAATAAAATATTTTTACAAATATTGGGTTGAAGAGATCTGCAGGAGAACCTCAACTCTCCAGTCATGTCACTTACAAAGTTCTAGACTGCAGACGGAGTACAAGCGACGGACGGACAGACGGAGTAAGCGTGACATTGGACGCTCTATATAGTCTAGGCAACGGGGCGGTTCATTGTATGGAGACCCCCGCATTAAATCCTCAGTCGTTGAAACGTGGCAGGTTTGTAGTATGACATGAACCAAAACTTATACAAAAATATCCAAAAAAATATTCATGCGGAAGTTAGGTATTTATACTTAAAATTAAATTTTTATGACTGAATATTTTCTTGATTTCTTTTTAATATGAAGTATATTTACACTCAAAACAGAAATATCGAATGAAATAATCATGCAGAACATCGATATTTAAACCGATTTTATAACCAAACCTAAACTGCGTTTACGCGATAATGTACTTCCTGCTGTACAATTGGGTATAGCATAAAAAATCTTAGTTCCTTTCTGGTTTTTTATTGGATATTTATAATATAAGTTTATCTCATGAAACTTTATCATAATGTAAAGTTTCGTCGCCTGAGGAATTATTGTTCGGGTCAACTAGCTTTATTGCCTAGACTAATAGTACGATCGACGGTAACTTTCGTTCTAAAACTTATTCTATTCCTTTCTGGAGCAAACATAGGTAACACATTTCCTCCTCTGACGTGACGTTATATTACAAAGTCAATAATATCCGCCGAAGTGTTGGAACAAATCGTTTCATGTGTACACGGGCAAGCTCCTGTGAGTGACGGTGACAAATGTACTCCCGAACCCGGCCCTTGTTTGCGTTACCTGCGAACTGCTTACCTTTACATTGCAAAGATCTAGCCCCACTTGCCCCGCTGTCCTATTTTTTTTTTTTTTTTTTTTTTTTTTTTTTTTATCCACTACAAGTAAGCCTTTGACTGCGATCTCACCTGATGTTAAGTGATGATGCAGTCTAAGATGGTAGCGGGCTAACCTGTTAGGGGCATGGCTGTTATATTAAACCCATACCCCTATTCGGTTTCTACACGGCATCGTATCGGAACGCTAAATCGTTTGGCGGCACGTCTTTGCCGGTAGGGTGGTAACTAGCCACGGCCGAAGCCTCCCTCCAGGCCAGACCAGGGAGAATTCAGAAATTATAAATTCCCAAATTGACCCTGCTGGGGATCGAACCCTGGACCTCCGCACGTTAAGACATCAGCGCTACACACTGCGCCACGGAGGTCGTCAAAAAGGTCGTCCTAGGTGAGCGACAGAAGCGACATAGATTAAAAAATTAAAAAACACGCCTGCCCTGCCAAAAAACGAACTAAAAAGTTAAAAAGCTAAATTAATCTAGTTAAATTAGAATCTTATTCACATTTTTATTAAATTATATTTTTTTGTAAATCATTGGATATTGAACTATGGTGTTATATATTTTTGGAATCTACTCATCATTTTCTAGATGATGATTATATAGTTAATCTTATTTACGATTTTTTTTTCAAATTGAATCTTTAATGCGAGACTATGGTCACCCCATCCATTTTTTTTAATTTTACTAGCGTGTATCACCCAGAATAAGCTAAGGATTCTAACGATACCTCATTTATGAAAATCGGTTCTGGCGTATAGAAGTTATGGTGGAATATACAAACTCACATACATACTAATACCATAACTTTTATACGCCTGAACCGATTTTGATAAATGAGGTATCGTTAGAATCCCTAGCTTATTCCGGGTGACATAGACTATTATTTTTTTTTTAATATTGATGGGGTGACGATGGTCCCGCATTAAAGACCAAAATTGAAAAAAATAATTTGTAAATAAGATTAGCTATACAATCATCATCTAGAAAATGATGAGTAGATTCCAAAAATATATAACACTATAGTTAATTATTTAGTGATTCCCAAAAAAAATATCATTTAATAAAAAATGTGAATAAGATTCCAAAGGCTATTTAGGCAAATCGCTTCTTATGGATGTAAACTCCAAAAATAATATGGCAGGGCAGTCGTATTTTTTAATTCGTTAAATTAAGTTCACTTGTTTGTGTTAGATTGTACGGCGCTGCATCGCACAGTGCATCTCCGTACCGCGTCGCTGAAGTGGGCCCAGCTCCATACAACCTCATACAAAGAATACTTTACGCACCGTGTCTCTTTAGTGGGGCTAGACCGTAAACAAGCCACTGCCACAGCCTACTAGCACCAAGCATGATTAAATAAATAAATCAAAAGTGTAAAAAAAAAAAAATTATTGCCAATACTTACAGTTACAGTCAATTTATTTTAACTTTGGTCTCCGCACTAGGGAACCTGTGTGTGTTATTTGTTGGTTTGTCATTCAATCATGTAACTAAGCGACGCTAAAAGGCTGTATGTCGGCGTATAATATTTTTCGCTTGTTGTTGTTATATTTTTTTTTCAAAAGAGCAACAGCCTAGTTTCTTGCTGGTTCTTTTCGGTAGGAATGGCATTCCGAACCAGTGGTAGATTCACTCGACGATTCAAAAGTACTTGTAAAAGTTTTTTTGAATAAAAAGCGTTTTGAATTTTATATCCTTCCGCGGGATGTTACCTATATTTGTACCAAACTTCATCAAAATCAGTTGAAAAGACGTGCCGTTAAATTAGCAGACATACAGACACGTTTTCCATTTGTTATGTTAGTAACTAGCTTTTTCCCGCAGCTTTGCTCACGTTAGATTCGATTCTCAAAGCCCTATTTTACCTACCCCTTTAGGGATTGAAATATGAAAAATACTTTCTCAACGGATGCCTTTGAAATGAAATTCCAGCCCCATCCGTCTAGTGTTTTGAGCTTTCCGTTAATAGATCAGTCAGACAGTCAGTCACCTTTTTCTTTTATATATAAATAAAAATATAATTCTTTTCTGTCTTATATATATTTCTTTCTATTATAGATAAATAAGCATACTTTTATAGTCAAACTAAGCCGTTCTAAATATAATTTAAAGCCTTGGATAACGCCAGGTCTTATTAGATGTGTGAGAAACTACCTAGACAACATAAAGTAGACCCAGAAAACGCAATACTTCAGTTAACGTATACAAGATACCGCAACTTTTGTAATAGACTTTTGCGCAATATAAAAGCAAAATTTGAGGAAACTGAGTTGAAACAAAACAGTAGATCATCAAGGAAACTCTGGAATTCTCTCAAAAGTATTTGTCACATAACAGAAACTAGGTCTGAGCCAGTAGAATTGCTCAACCTAAAGAACTCTAAAAACAACACACACTCCATGAATATGTGCGCTGAATATTATGCAACATTAGAACACAAACTAGCAGAAGATATCCTTAAAAACAGCACCCAAAATGAAAAATCCTCAGCAGCAAATCTATTTTTTTCTAAAACCCCAAGAGACTCCTTTTATATGCAACCTACAGATGAGATGGAAATTAATGCCTTAATAACGCAGCTAGATAGTAAAAAAGCCCCTGGATTAGATAATTTTAATTTCAGTAGATCCAGAGATTACCCCCTACAACGTCACAAACTCACAAACTTTACCTCTTTATAATATTAGTATAGATAAAGTATTGATTTTATTTATCTACTCTATGGCGGTACCGATAGTGTGTGTAAGCAAAGAAGCGGCCGACAGTGAAGTGCTAATGTTGTTGTTTACGCGCGCCGGGCGAGCAAACACTTTCAGAGGCGAGGGAAATGGCCGCCGAGTGGCCGCGTTGCTCGTGAACTCTTTGTTTTGCACCCCGAGACGGCTGAGCACTTAATGCCGATCGATACAAATAAACATCTTTTCTTTTACACAATTTATTAGTATTTCTATCTGCTATAAATGTCCATTGAGATATTCAAGTTTATTGTAATTATTTGTATTTAAAATTAAGGGTCTCTTTTGGGATAGTTTGAAGACCTCCTTGGTGCAGTGGTGAGCGTGTTATTCTTATAAGTTGGAGGATCATGATTCGATGCCTAGAAGGGTCAATTTGGGAAAATAATAATATTAAATTCAAATGGTCTTGTCTGGTAGGAGATTTCAGGGTCTCCACAGTGGTTACTAGTAAACCGCCAAGTTTGGACTCATTTGGTTTGTTTTGACGTGTCACATTTATATTATATTTAGTTACAATGAAGATAAGTAGAAGTAAGTGTGTTTTGCAGTTTTTTGAACTTCATATTTATCTACACTCTGGCGGTACCGATAGTGTATGTAAGCAAAGAAGCGGCCGACAGTGAGGTGCTAATGTTGTTGTTTACGCGCGCCGGGCGAGCAAACACTTTCAGAGGCGAGGGAAATGGCCGCCGAGTGGCCGTGTTGCTCGTGAACTCTTTGTTTAGGGCCCCGATACGACTGAGCACTTAATGCCGATCGATACAAATAAACCACTTTTTTTACACAATTGATTAGTATTTATATTAAGTAGTAATTTATTTATTTTATATAAATTCAAATAGTCTTGTCTGGTAGGAGATTTCAGGGTCTCCACAGTGGTTACTAGTAAATCGCCGAGTTTTGGAACAGACGAGTCCCATTAATATAAAGGTCTAGTCACATTACAGATGCACGGAGCGGCGGAAGAGTCTTTGTAATAGTTTGTACGGGGCCACATACGCCAGTCGAATCTCCAAAGTCAAACTCAAAGCATCTTTATTCAGAATAGGTACCTACAAAGTACACTTTCTGAACACCATGTTTACAAGGAATAAGACTTGATATCTTAAAACTAAAGCTACGAGAGTTCCAAACGCGCCCTGGTCAGAGAAGAGCCCACAACAAACTCAACCGGGATTTTTTTTATTATCACCATCTCACAAATATAGGAAATTACTTATTCATTACAGAATTAGTCGCTGACTGGGGTCAACCGTAATCGTCTGATATGCATTGTTACAACTAGGCCATTCGTCGCTATAAATGCTTAAATAACATACCCATATAAACACCTGGTAAAAGAGGTAAACTTTCACCAGGTCTACTATCAAACTGTTCCGTGGCATTCATCTCATCAACTCTTTAATACCACACCACTCAGACGCTAAAATAAACCGGTAAATTAAAGCTACGACTCAATGTAGAGATACACAGTTGATGGTGTGTTCCGAAGGTGTAATATCCCGAGGGACCATTGAGCTGAACACATAAGACACAGCCCCAACTTTGAAACGAATTCCAACCTTAATACTTGCACATATGATACGATTTACTATGCCACAAATGCTCATTGGACACACCAGGTACCAACAAATGAATTTAAACCCAATTTCTCTGTGATAAAGTGTAGTTTAGGTTGTTAAAGTTTAATAAACAGAGCTGTTGTGATTCCTTGAGATTATCTTGTGTTAAAAATCCCGAGTGAACGCTGCCTTCATCAAGGGTCTTTGAGGACGCACTTTTTACGGCGGGAGTGAGTACGCCGATATTATCAATGTTTTTTTTGTACCTCTAGCGTTTTATTTTTAGTTTG
Organism: Erebia palarica; assembly: GCA_964035005.1. Taxonomy (NCBI): domain Eukaryota; kingdom Metazoa; phylum Arthropoda; class Insecta; order Lepidoptera; family Nymphalidae; genus Erebia; species Erebia palarica. The sequence continues at coordinate 34,381,356 of OZ035990.1, forward strand.
TCTTTCGCTTCCTGTTTTCTTTTCAGACATTCTCGTTTCGAGAGTAACTTTTGTCTTTCTAGCGCGTAATTGAGAGAGAAAGTATAATGTAGTCAGGATACTAACTGTTACTTACAACTCTATATGAAATTCGACAGGCTCAAGTTAAAAGAAGCCATGAAAATAAGCTAGTAAGAAAAAGACAATACGTAGTTAATAAAAAAAAACGTTTATGTTAACCTAACCTATTGGTTAATTCATACGACTAGTAGTAGACTTTTCACAAGTGCTTATCAATTGTAAAAAGCCTACTTGAATAAAAAATATTTGATTTTGATTTTAACCGAATTTCGGTCATCGCAGGTTATCCTTGCGTAATGGGCAATAGCCAACAGCATAGTAGAGGTGTGCGCTCTGTTCCCTCGCTCTCATAGTTGTTAGAAATCCAACATGATGCAAGAGATATTAGGCGTAACTGAAAGCTTCATAAAAACGTACGTTCTAGTTCATGGGTTACCAATTTTTTGACATGAGTGCTCAATGAACTTGAAGCCAAAACCTCATGATTGGCAGACAAATAAGCCAGCAACTAAAACAACGAGGTAGTTATAATTACCTGTAAAAAACTGGGGTTTAATCACTTTTTAACTGCAACAACTTCAGTAACTTCAGGTGGTTTCACTTCATACGTTGCTGCGGTGTCGCGATGGGATTAGCCGGCTTCAGCTGAATTGCATACAATGTTCCGAGCTTTGCATTACAAGTAGTTGCAAAAAGCCTCTTCAAATTGTTAAGTGTTTAATAGCCTAGCCAACTTAGTGTTGAGGAACGAGTGGCCTAGTTGTGACAAAACATATCTGTCGATTGCGAAGGTTAACCTACGTTGACCTAAGTCGGTAACTGGATGGTTGACCGAATTTGGAGGTTCAAATTTGGCCTTTTCGTAACCTCCGTGCATCGTAGAGCACGTTAAACTGTCGGTCCTGCTTATTAGCACTAACATCTGATAATAATCGTAACAAAAACCTAAGAGTCTAAATACTTTTAGTCGAATCGTATGAGGATGGACGTGGGAACCCACCGCATGATGATACCAAGAAAACATGTACCATTATTTGATTAATAGAAAAGGGTCACGAACCTCAGTAATGAGAAATACAACGCAGAGAAAATAGCCTAGCTTTTTAATAACAGTTATGTTACTGTCATCAAACCTTAAGTTATCTTGGAACTGCTAGCAGAATCAAAGCTCTAATGAGTAATCTGTCTTGTTAGCTCATTATGATTTATGACTAACAATAAAATTATACGATCTACCATACCAGTAAGGTGCGTTTAATTTCTACGTTCATTCATTTGTTCGTTACACTTTTTGCGAGTTCCATCCTATCTAAAACATAATGTTGAAATGAATAAAGAAGACCCGAGTAAAAGCTAGAGTAACTACCCAATGAAAAAACACCTCATACCTGTACCTATTCTACACTCATTAGCGCAAAAACTATAATAAGTAACTGGGTGGTTTTATTTATATTCATACTTAACTGCGGTTTTCTATGTATATTTTTTAATAATAGTCATTAATGAAATGAAAGGTGACTTTGAAGACCCAACAGAAGCAAAACTACAAGTAGGTATTTGGCTAAATAGGTTAAAATAGATGATGTCCGCGACTTCGTTGGCGTGGATTAAGATTTTTTGATTACCGCGGGAACTCATTAATTTTCCGGGATTAAAAAATGTCCTTCCCCGTGATACAAACTATCCCCGTACCAATTTTCATCAAAATCAGATGAAAAGACAAAGCCGTGAAAGCGTAGCAGACATACAGACGAACGGACAGACAGACACACTTTCGCATTTATAATATTAGTATGGATTATGAATTATGGCTGCGTTTCCATGTATTAGGAAATGAGTAATTTGTGAAGAACATCCCCTACGTACGTTGCCATCAGATTACGTGTGAAGCAGTGCGAGTGTGGATTCTCGCGGATTAGCCGGCTTCAGCTAAATTGCATGCAATGTTCCGAGCTTTGCATTGCAATTCACAAGTCGGTATTTGAATAAAATTAGTTGAAATTGTTCATTATTTAAAAGACAAGTTTCTTTTTATAATAGTCATTAAAATATGAGTGGTGTCCAGGAAAACGTAATAGAAGCGAAGCTTTATGTAATTTGTCCCGTTGCGTTCCGTTACATTGCTGCGTTGATTTATTTATTTAATCTAGTTTATTTAGGGGTATGGGTTTAAAATAACTGCCATTCCCCTAGCAGGTTAGCCCGCTACCATCTTAGACTGCATCATCACTTACTAGTAAACTAACTAGTAGTGGATCAAAAAATAATAATATAAATATTCAACAGTGGGTATATAATCTGAGCTGTTGAAAAGGTTTAAAGACTAAGCATAATGATATTTTAATCTAGTTTAATGACCGAGCGAAGCGAAGGTCTCTGAGTCTACTTGAGTGAATTTGCCCTTGTCCGTCCGGCCATCCTTCCGTCTGTCAGAGCCTTATAACTTCTGACTTACTGAACATAATTACTTCAAATTTAAATATAATATGTATACCGATAGCCTCCAGCCGAATATGGCTTAAGCAATTATAAAAATCTTTATTTCAGGGGGGCTCTCATAGAAGCGAATGCGAAGTAAAATATTTTTATAGCGTTACATAAGGTTGCGGTATATCATTTTCAAGATAATTAAGAATAGAGTACAAAAATATATTTTTTTAAATTATCCCCCAAAAATTGACTTTCAAAGTGGAGATTTTTTAACGTCCAAATTTGACCTCAGAACTCTCAATTTTCTGAAAGGCTGAGCCTGAAACTTGATCTATTATTTGAATTATGTGCTGTACTTGAACAACAAATGCTAAAATAAGATACATATTATAAAGAATCGAAATTATTTAATTTTTAATTAGCTTCAGTATTTCTAACAGAACTTCACAATGATGTCAATTGATGGCGCTCTGTAAAAGTTTATTAATTTCTCCAATAACTCTTTAGCTCTTTTGCGTCTAATGTTAAAAGTTAATTTTTATTACAATATATAGTTTAAAACATCTTATGGATACCGCGAGGTCTCAGTTTGGAGAGAACCACTAGTTAATAAAATTAATAAAAGTCATGCAGAAACTACTGGGCTCGGAATGCAGCCAAAGACAACGATGGCATCGCAACTACGAAATCATTTCAATTCACCAAAATTAACGTTACGTTGGTAGTTACGAAACAGAAATTGTACGTCCTAACTACTTCACTAACAGCAGCCGGGTAGAAAATAATATTTGCTTTTGAAACGCTTGAAAAACTAAAATACCGACCACGAAATTACAAAATGTTTGTACCGTGGTTTACGGTAATTAAGTATTTTAATTGTATGCCATTTTAATTTGGTACAATTTGTACGAGATCCTAATCAGATTATTCATTTAAAAACAGCGTGACATATTTTTTAACCGCAAAATTTTCGTGGTTTAGCCGTGCCCACACTAAGCGCTCAGCCCGATGCGAAGCGAGGTATAGTCATGCCTCGCCTGACGCAAATGCATACTAGCTGCAACCATCTCTAAAGTGCCAGCGATGTCCACAGTAAGAAAACCACTTCGCTACACAAATGTATTTACACATATAAGAAAGAAAGAAAGAAAGAAAAGCAGTTTATTCGCCAGAGGTGTCAAATAGACAAATGTAACACTTCCGCCTGTGACATCATGCAGAAAAGGTGTACAGCTCAGCGTTATGCTCTGCGGCGTATGACCAAAAAGGTCAGGTTCCTCAAAGCTGAGGATTGTGATCCTTGTCCATTATTCTTAAAATGGAAAACCGATGGGAAATATGGAAAGTAACAGTAAGCATAGTGATAGTGAGTATGCGCAAAAACGCTTTAAATTTTTTTTTTTATTAATAATTAAAATATTAGAAAAACAAATTATCTTACTACTATTATAAATGCGAAAGTTTGGATGGATGTATGGATGTATGGATGTACGGATGTTCGTTACACAATCATGCCCCAACGACTGAACGGATCTAGCTGAAATTTGGCACCGAGATAGATTATAGTCTGGAATAGCACATAGGCTACTCTATATCCTGGAAAATTAAAGAGTTCCCGCGGAAACCAAAAAAACTCAAACCACGCAGATGAAGTCACGACCATTCGCTAGTATTTAATAAAAATATCGTTCATATTTCTCCACACAGGTACAGTTCTTTACGTAGTATACTCAAAAGTAGACGAAGGTTTCCTCGCAAGATTATTCGCTCGGTTTGAGCCCCACTACACAATACACGCGTAAGCTCACGCCGACAAAACCGCACGACGCGATGTAAGGTGTAATCTGATCCCACGCCGACATGTTAAACTAACTTATGCCTCGGTGTAAGTGAAAAAGTTATGCTCTACGTACATTTATTCGCCGCGCGTGTACTAAGCTCATGGCAATAGGAGTTATTGCGGTGTAGCTTTGCCGCAGACTGTGTATTTTGAGTTACACTAGGGATGATGACAACTCAATCAAATCAGCAACCCTTTACTATACGACTGCCTGAAAAAAGGAGTATATTGTTCATGTATATATGTATGTATGTGAGTTTGTATATTCCACCATAACTTCTGTGCGCCTGAACAGATTTTGATAAATAAAGTATTGTTAGATACCCTAGCTTATTCCGGGTGACATAGGCTAGTAAAATTTAAAATAAATTTATGGGGTGACCATGGTCCCGCATTAAAGACTAAATTTGAAAAAAAATGGAAAGTAAGATTAACTATATAATCATCATCTAGAAAATAATATATAATATAGTATATTCCAAAAATATCATTTAATAAAAATGTGAATAAGATTCTAATTAAACTACATTAATTTAGATTTCTAACTTTTTAGTTCATTTTTTGGTAGGGCAGTCGTGTTTTTTAATTTTTGTTAATTCGGACTTGTCAAATTTAAAAACGCGCTTCTAGTATGGAAGTTTGTATGACCATCATCAAGTTTCAATACACAATTTTTCTTTAATCGATAAGTAATTTGAAATTATTATCAAATTTAAAACTAACAGCAGATGTGAATTTTAATCTAACCTGTCAGCAGTTAGGTACATTAAACTTTTACATCGGTTTCTACCCGGCAGCGTACCGGAACGCTAAATCGCTTGTTTAATATATTCTATTTCTAGACGCAAAAATGGAGACGCATGTTTGTCATTCCTTCTACAAGGTCTTCAAAGGAACTGTACTCGGGTCAAAGCTTTGAAGCACGCTAAAGGCTTTAGAATATGTTCAAATACATCGGTGTTATATAGAGATGTTACATTATATGTATAGTTTGAGGTGTTGCTATTATTATTCATAATAATGTAAACTAATATTATAAAGGCGAAAGTGTGTTTGTATATCTTTCTATCTATCCGTTTGTCTCTCTGATATGCTTTTGCAGCATGCTATGTTCAACTGATTTTGATGAAATTTGGCATGGAGAACCCGGGAATCGAACCTCCCCTACCCGAATATGCGGCTGGGCATCTAAACCACTAGGCTATAATCGGTTCATACATTATATTATTTTTCTAATAATATAAATGCGAAAGTTTGAATGGATGGATGGATAGATTTATGTATGTTCCGTACCTCATCACACCAGAACGGCTAAACGGTTCTACATTAAATTTGGCACAGAGATAGATATAGTCTAAAGAACCACATAAGCTTCTTTTCACCCCGGAAAAATAGAGATCCTGCGGGAACCAGAAAACCTCAATCAACGCGTACAAAATCGCGGGCATCAGCTAGTAAGTAGATGAAAAATATGATTAGACTGCATCATCACCCAGTATGTATACGACTGCAGTCAAGCACAAGATTAAAATATATAAAAAAAGTAAAAGAACTAGTATTTAACCTGTGATTTAACAGAAAGAGGAACTTGAATTCAATATTCAAGGCCACCAACACCACCACTACAGCCTATTAACGTCCCACTGCTGGGCACAGGCCTCCACTTTAATAGGAGAGAGGGAATTAGGAGCTTAGACCCACCACGCTGCTCCAATGCGGGTTGGCGGGCTTTAACGACTATTATCATGTTAGTGATAATAACCGGGACCGACGGCTTAACGTGCTCTCCGAGGCACGGGGGTGGAACACCGCCAACTTCCAACTCCGGGCTGGCACTGAGAATTTCATAATTGAAAAACCCAATACCTAACAATTTTTATGCCCGACCGGGAATCGAACCCTGGACCTCGTGATCCGCAGTCGACTACGCTAACCGCTAGACCAACGAGGCAGTCAAGACCGTGATTTCGTATTCAAGACCGTGAGCTGTGAAATCAATAACTTGTGTAGTACATGCAAGGGGCAAGTGAGTGCAAGCGGATTAGGAAATCATAACAGTTCACACTGGCTTCTCTCGGTAGTTACGACTTCTTTGCAACTTGGCGTAGTCGACTTCCGACTCCAAAACTAGATTACGATCGGGCGTGAGAAAACTCCACGTAATATTATTATTATTATTATTATTATTACTCTTTATTTGTACACCACAACACACATATAAAGGACACAAAAAATACATAGAAAACAAAGAACGAAGTAGAATACAAAAAGGCGGCCTTATCGCTTAGTAGCGATCTCTGCCAGGCAACCTTAGGAATAGGAGAAGTTAGGAGATTAACTCGCGGGTGGTGTATTAATATAAACATACAAACAAATACCTACATACTAATACATAAACTGTTACTCAAATAATATAATACTTATATATATAATAAATATATGAAAATAAACTAATATATATTATGTATGTTTATTTTAAGTAATATTATATACTAAATAAAAGTTAAAACTAGTCGTCTGTATTATGGTGATAAATAGAAATTCTTAACAGATTTTTTAAATATTTCCAGTGACTTTGATTGTCGTATGTTTAATGGGAGAGCATTCCATAATAAAACAGCTTGCACTGTGAATGACTGCGTATAAAACTTTGTCTTATGCGATGTAATAATGCATTTATGAAAAACTTTTCACGACCTCGCTGACGCAATAGTGTGGTCTTTTATGTGGAGAACCCTGGCTTCAATTCTCGGCAGGCTCAATTTGGGAATTTTTAATTTGAGATTTTTCTCTGGTCCGGTCTGGTAGGACGCTTCGGCTGTGGCTAGGCTGCAATTTCACCTGATGGTGAGTGATGATGCAGTCTAACATAGCGCTCATAGGGGTAGGTAGGGGTAGTTACAATAAACCTATACCCCTGATCGGGTTTTACGCGGTATCGTACCGGAAGCCTGAATCACTAGGCGGCACGTCTTTGCCAGATGAAAACTAACCTATTCCAGAGCCCTAGATATCGTAAGCAATTTGTTTTAAAAATTACAATTTTTTTTTGTAGATAGCTTCCAAAAACCTCGGCACGTTTTTGTTTCTTTCGTCGTAAAACATTTTACGACGCCATTAAAATCTGTCTTTTTTTAATTTGGGAAAAGTTTTACTCTTACAATCGTAAAATGTTATGATCTAGAGTGATGTTACCTAGTGTGCGTTTGATTTGAAATTTCATATAAATAAATAGGTCCTTGTATTCAGGGCCTAGCTCTGGCAAATCTGAGAAATCTAGTACGAGTAATGGTGAGTATCCTGTACCATACTTACATATCAACGCCTCTATTGGTAATTATCGCATACCCATACTCAAAATTTAAATAGTATCTTTGATATAAAAAAAATTAAGCACGAGTCAGAATACGTATAGGGTGGGTGCAGTACCATGTGTTTTGCCAAAACTTTGATGGTCATTATGGAAACGGTATTTTTATTTTGAACTATACGAAACCTAGTCATTATAAATACCTGTTTAAAGAGTGTAGGTATTATTCAATAGGGCAAATTTTGGTATGGCTTTGTTTGCGGCATTAATTTGAAAAAAATCAGAATTGAAATGTTTTTGAAGTGAAACATTTGTAATCGTTGTGATTTGAAAATTCGATGAAACGAAAAAGCGACTGCAAAAAGAGACAATCATATTCATATTAGGAAGGATTTAGCTTGCAAGAGAATGAGATAGAATACAAGTCATATTTATGTCACTCTCTCGTTGGCTACTTTTTTGAAGCTTCACTTGTGCCGTGTGTGAATTGCACATAAATGTTTTTTATTCAAATAAACTTTTCAAAAGTAAGTACTTTTGAATCTTTATAATATGAATCTACCACTGTTCCGGAATACCATTCCTATCGAGAAGACGATATAGCGTTTTTTTGGTCTACATTTTCATCTGTAAATCTCATAAATTTCATGTCCGTATTTGATTTTTAAAATGCCAGTGATATAGGGATGGACAGATAGACTGGAAGAAACTATGAATTTCCAGCTGTTAACATAATAAAATATGCAATATCTATATTGTCGTTCTCATGCTTTATGTATATATATAGTATCTAACTTAATCCAACTAATATACCTAAAGTCTACATTATATTGTTTTTTGTTCATAAAACCTTTAATGCCGCCATTAAATTAATGCATAACGACTGTTTTTATATCTAAAGTTTATTTTCTTTACCCTCACAGCCTTCATGCGACTCCTAAGAGGTTTCACTCATTTGGTCTACAAATAAATAAGAAAAATTTGCTATTCTGGTGAATGTAAAGAAATACTGTGTTAGTCAGCATATATTGTTCAGTCGAGGTTATTGTATTATTGATGATTTTCTTCGTGATAGTATGGCATGAAAGCAACCGGCTTCATTTCTAGCATTTTTTTATCCACTACAAGTTAGCCCTAGACTTAAGCATCCCACAAGTCAGTGTAAATACTCGTTGTAACGTATGAATTGTATATTGTTTACATTTTATAACATTTTCCATGTTACGAAAAGAGCAACTGCTGAGTTTCTTGCCAGTAAGGTTGGTTGCATCCTCGGGAAGGACACAGGGTTTTTTATCCCGGAAATTTAAAGAGTTCCCGCGGGAATCAAAAATTCTTAATCCACGCGAACGTAGTCGCGGGCATCATCTATTACGAGTACGAGCTCTCTATTTATAGTAATAGGTAGAGCTTTTCAACCGAAATCAGGAAGGAATATGTCAGTTGAAACAGGCCGACAAAATAGGGTTAAATACGACGATTATAATACTTAAACTATACTTATTATGTTAACGGTTGTTTAAAAGGCTTTATTGGGGCGTTGTAACAGAAGTTCCCTGTTTAATATAAAGTTCAGTCATCACATAAAAAGGTATGATCGTAATTCCCGCGGACGACCCACAAGTTTCTTAATATAGTCGTAACAATAAATATCATAGTCGCCTTGGGGCGGGCGGCCAGCTGATAATTGTGTAAGTTTCGTCTAATTACTGTAGCCATTGCGGTGCGCGTACACTGACTACGTGTTGAGGTTTTACCAGACCCCACTGCAGCCCACTAACGTCCCACTGCTGGGCACAGGCCTCCACTCTCATCAGAGGGAGGGAATTAGAGCTTACACCCACCACGCTGCTCCAATGCGGGTTGGTGGGCTTTAACGACTATTATCATGTTAGTGTTTATAACCGGGACCGCGACTTCGTCCGCGTGAATTGAAGTTTTTCGGTTCCCGCGGGAACTCTTTAATTTTCCGGGATAAAAAGTAGACCAAGCGAAGCGAAGGTCTCTGTGTCTACTTGAGTGAATTTGCACTTATCCGTCCTAGGGTTACCTAAAAAAATTGTCCGTCTGTCAGAGCCTTATAACTTCTGAATTACTAAACGTAATTACTTCAAATTTAAATATAATATGTAAACCGATGGCCTCCAGCCGAATATGGCTTAAAAAATTATAAGAATCTTTATATCAGGGGGGCTTTCATAGAAGCGAATGCGAAGTAAAATATTTTTATAGCGTTACTTACGGTATATCATTTTAAAGATAATTAGGAATAGAGTCTAAAAATATATATATTTTTAATTTTTCCCCTAAAATTGGCGAAATGGGGGGCTTTCAAAGTGGAGATTTTCTAACGTCCAAGGTACCCCTCAAACTCTCAATTTTTTGAAAGGCTAAGCCTGAAACTTTATCAATTTTTTGAATTATATCCTGTACTTGAACAACAAATACTAAAATTAGATAAATATTTTATGGAAACGAAATTATTTAATTTTTAATGAGCTTCAGTATTTTTAACAGAACTTCACAATGATGTCAATAGATGGCGCTCTGTGAAAGTTTATTCGTTTGTGCATACAAATAATAGACGTAAGTAAGCACCATCTTACGTGGAATAAAAAGAGTGATTGAGTAAAACCTTCAATGACCATCCATCCATCCAAACTTTCGCATTTATCTATCTATATAATATCTAAATATAGAAAGTCGTGTTAGTTACACTATTTATAACTCGAGAACGGCTGAACCGATTTGGATGAAAATTGGTGGGGAGGTAGCTTAGAACCAGGAGAGGGACACAGGATACTTTTTATCCCGAAAATTAAAGAGTTCCCGCGGAAACTAAAAAACCTCAATCCACGCGATTTGGCTGAAAATTGGTGGGGAGGTAGCTTAGAACCAGGAGACGGACATAGGATACTTTTTATCCCGGAAAATTAATGAATTCCCACGGGAACTAAAAAACCTCAATCCACGCGGACGAAGTCGCGGGCATCAGCTAGTAATATTATATAGTATAAAGGTCTTGGATAAACTATTTCAAGCTTTTTCGTATTTTAAGTGTGTAGCAGTGTAAGTGAACCTATATAGGAAGAAACTGTCCTGGCGTCGGTCCAGGGAGATGGAACGCCTGAAGCCGGAATAAAACTTGAGTATCGCAGTTCCAGCGGCACCCTCTGATACTAATACTTATACCACTACTTACGACTTGATGTTATGACGTTGAATGATTCTCATTTTAAGCTTCCAGATTTCTATGGTACTGTGACTATAGAATTTCTTAATGAAGACCTCCGTGGCGCAGTGTTGAGCGCTGTTGCCTTAACGTGCGAAGGCCCTGGGCTCGATCCCCGGCAGGGTTTGGAAATTTATAATTTCTGAATTTTCCCTGGTCTGGCCTGGTGGGAGGCTTTGGCCGTGGCTAGTTACCACCCTACCGGTAAAGACGTGCCGCCAAGCGATTTGGCGTTCCGGTACGATGCCGTGTACTATAACTGCCATGCCCCTAACAGGTTAGCCCGCTACCATCTTAGACTGCGTCTTCATATACCATCAGGTGAGATCGCAGTCAAGGGCTTACTTGTAGTGGACAAAAAAAATGACAAGCCTGCAGGGAAGCATCTGGCTTCGTGTCCAGCAACCCAGAAGTTAGACTTATACTTGATACGTAACGTATGCATTGCATATTATTTACAAAGTATAACATTTTTCTGTTTAAGAAAAGAGCAATCCGAGTTTCTCTCCGGTTCTTCTCAGAAGTGAGATAATATGGTTCCCAAAGAGTTTCTGGATTTGCCATTACATAGATTTAAAGACTGTGTTAAACAGCATCTGTTAAGTTGAGGTTATTACACTATCGATGATTTTATTAACGACAAAGTAGCATGGAAGCAACCGGCCTCGCATCCAGTGACCCACAAGTCAGTGTAATACTTGTGACGTGTGTGTTGTGTTGTCTACATATTGTTACCTTTTCTTTTCTATGAAAAGGGCAACTGCTGAGTTTCTTGCCGGCTCTTCTCAGTAGAGTCAGCTTTCCGAACCAGTGGTAGAGTCTTAACGTTTCATAAGTGACACAAGTAGTCCTACATGAAATATATAAATCATTTCAGAAGATCCGGCTTTCCGAACCGGTAGTAGAGTAGAGAGATCATAAGTGGCACAGGTTTTCCTACGTGAAATTTAATTCAATTTGAACATTTAATTTCAAACTCAAACTCTAAATTTATTTATTCAAACTCTGAATTAAAAAACATCTCTTTAAACTTCAATAGTCCGTACCTATTTGTTTAATTTAACAATAATTAGTTAAAAACGTGATAGTAATAATGATTATATACGGTATCTTAAAACTAAAGCTCCGAAAGTTTCACACGTGCTTTGGTCAGAGAAGAAGCACGCAAAAAACTCAACTGGGTGTTTATACTACACATTTCAATTTATAGATGTTACCTTGAAACGACGCCCTTGATAATTAATTGCCTCTACAGTAGTAGCACCTACGTTTCTACACGCTTAGTTAAATGAAATTAGAAAGGTTTAGGACATGGTCTATCACACTGACCATCTGCTGATTGTTAAACTTCACACAGTTTAGACAACATTAAGGCGAACTCTCAGGTATCCATTTCTTAAAAAGCAAGGGATATTGTTGACTTACTCCTTTTTTGGTATCTCGTGTACTTGTTGTGTGATTCTAAATACCAAATCCTCCATTATATAACTGTAGTAAAAAATGTGGAAACTTATACAAGAATAGAATTCGATCAGACTAATCGCATCGGGATTTGAGCGCAATTGTTCCGCCGCCATTATTCTTGTAATAATATTCTATACGCATTCACTGAAAGCGTCCCCAATTCTTTGTCCCCAGTCCCCCAGCTTTTGTCTTGAACCGCCAGACCCCAGTCTTTGTCGTTTCGACTGAAAACTCCTGCTAGATCCAATATGAAACGAATTAAATATTTTATAAGCGGTCCCCAATTTTCATTATTTCAATATCTTTTTGATAATAACGTTTGATTTGACCATGCAGGATCATTTTAAGTCTTATATGAGCAAAATAAGTCTTATTATTATATTAGCTAGTTCATCCCAGTTTTGCTCGGGTGGAAATTCCTGTAAATCTAATTGAAATTCCACGATAATAGCCTCGGAGAGAACCTCGGTGTAAAATACAATAATTATTTTTTACCTCATAAAAAATCTAACAAGTTTTTACGTCTTTTAAACTCTTTAGAATACGGGTTCAGTGTTTAACGTGTAAACTTTCATAAATTTTGTTCTTTTATCCAAACTATTCGATAGCGAAGAGCTTTCTCAAGTCGTAAGCACGGTTTTGACGTAGTTTTGATTGGCTCCGCTTAGTTTTCATTAAAGCTAGAAAAAACTGATACAGAGTTCAGCAGTTTAGTCTGTGATCCAAGTTTAAGTTGATTAAATGAAGTTCTTACGTAAATTATCTTGGAATTTCAATTCCTGTTAGTTTATTTTATTTTATTAAAACTAATTGGAAAATGTAAACTATGATACCATGGAAGGTATCGTAGTATAATATCATAATCTAAGTGAACAAAGTCGACGATCTCCTTGGCGCAGTGGTGAGTCTTAACGTGGGAGGTCCCAGGTTCGATCCCCAGCAGGGTTAATTTGGAAATTTATAATTTCTTAATTTTCTCTGATCTGGCCTGGTGGGAGGCTTTGGTCGTGGCTACTTATCACCCTACCGGTAAAGGCCATCATCTATTATAACAACTAGATAAATTGTAGCAGAAGTCTTACTTATTATTATAGTCCCATAAACTTATCTGGCCCGGCGGCCAAAATTTGAACTTATTTTTATGCCTGTTATTTCTTTGTTTTATTTTATCTAAACTAATATTATAAAGCGGAAAGGTTTGTTTGTTTGTAATGGATAAACTCAAAAACTACACAACCGATTTTAAAAATTCTTTTACCTATAGAAAGCTACATTATCAACAAGTAACATAAGCTACATTTAATTTTGAAAAATTAGAGATCCTTATGAAAATTGCAATTATGTGAACCAGGTCGGAAAATAAAACTTCTGAGAGCTTACCTGGCGTGCACTGCGTAAATAGTTATAGTTACATGAAAACAATGTATGGTGGAAATGTTTCTCTTAAAAACTTCTAAAAAAGTCCCCGATAGCATACATCTATCTTTTAAGTTTGACTCACAATAACCATTTTTATGGTTTTCAAATTTGGTCTAAACCAATGCTTTACTTGCGAAGGCGTTTTTACCAACATAGTGTTATCAAAATAAATATGTTAATCATCTCAAGTATTTAATTAAGATAAAAATTGTCCTTTACACCATTCAATTTAGATGAATATCTTATGAGATATGGAATAAGGCAACGTGCAAGGGAAAATGATGCGACAGCTTCCGGCACTCAGATTAAATACCTATCATCTGAGGGCTGGCGGCTGTGGCAGGTGTGGTGAGGACGGGGCGTAATCTTACAATGTTAAACCTGCCCACTGCCCACTGGCTATATTGGGTATAGGTTATTAGGCTATTAGGATAGCCCGCCAACCCGCATTGGAGCAGCGTGGTGGGTTTAAGCTCCAATTCCCTCTCTCCTATGAGAGTGGAGGCCTGTGCCCAGCAGTGGGACGTCAATGGGCTGTAGTGGTGGTGGATATTTTTATACCGTTGGACAATAAAGGCTTCTTTCTTTGATAATTATGTTGTTCAGTGTAATGATAAGGTCCGCTACGTGAGGGACCCTCATCGCCGCGGTTTCCGGGCCAGCTGCGACCCTTTGGGGTCCTCCCTTCCCCTCCACTCCCTTGTGGAGTGGCGAAAATGTGAGACCCTTTTAATTTTAGCTACTACTATGTGACACGAATACGTCAACAATGGGTATTTTGACTTTGTTTTATATTATAATATTATATATTTTAGTCCATTCTTTTTCTTATCCACTACAAGTTAGCCCTTCACTGCGATCTCACCTGATGGTAGGTGATGATGCAGTCTAAGATCGTAGCGGGATTACCTGGGGTATATTTCGGAAATCCAAAAAATATTCTGTTGATTTGAAAACAATCTAGCCCCTCGCGTGTCAAACCGTGTGTCCGTGTGTGCATTATCTAGTTTTAATATAACTTAATGAACATGACGAACTTGTTAAGCAAAAATATATACAAAAACATTACTTACTTATACTGCTTTTGTATCAAACAAAAGATTTAAAAATTGCTTCTTTTTATTCAAAACGTTATAAATTGAGTGATGACGTTGAATATTCTTCTTCTATAAGTACAACATTTATGTTCACTTGATTTGAAATTTCAGCAATCAAAATTAAAACTTCCCAAAGAAGCTTTGGCAAGCATAAAAGTTTTCGAACGCAGAATGGGACTCTCCCAAAACCGGGTTCTAATTAATGGAGCTGAAAGACATTGTCTATCGATACGTCCATTCAATTAGTCGCAATGTCTGAATCGCTCAACATTCAAACTCAATTATTAGGAATATTTCCATGGAATTTAAAAATTCCATCGCATTGTTCTTCCACTTCAAAATGGCCGCCCGTTTTATTACGCAAAGGACTTTTCAAGTTTAAAATTGATTACATCAGACGCAGTGATTTAAGAGAGAACGAAAAATTAGAGTGATATTATAATCATTTCTACACTTATCATGATAGTACCATTAGCATGTACGTGGGCACTTCCCAGCAGTACTACACTAACTTGTACGTTTTTCTGCTTTAAGACTTCCTGCCTGCAATGTGCATCACTTCTACTGCAAGTACAAAAAGTCCTCTGTATTTTCTTAATAATTTACTCACTACCATCACCAGCCAAGCTAAAATAAGATATTATAAATGCGAAAGTTTGGCGGATGGATGATGGATAGATAGATGGATATTTGTTTGTTACTCAATCACGCCGGAACGGTTGAGACCAAAAAACCTCAATCCAGCTAGTAATAGAACAATAGTATCCAAATCACCGTCTACTCGAGGACCTTAATCATAATCATAATCGTAATATTTATTTGTTGATTGTTTACCACAGGAAAAAAACTTTGTCCTATCTATCACTTATATTATATAAAGTATAAATATCATGGACACGGAGTCAATTGACTGTGAAGGCACAATTTTGTTCAGTGAAATGAGTTGCCTGATTTTTTCCTTTGACAAGTGCACGCTTGACTGAACTTACCTGATCTTAAGAGGTGATGCAGTTTCTTACAAAAGTACTCAATACTCAATATCATTTATTCAATATAGGTACACTGTAGGTACACTTATTGACATTAAAAATTACTTACCTATAAAATAAACTCTCTTATACAATAAATCTCCGGACTCTTTATGTCAATATATTATATAAAACTCTTTATGTAAATATATCTAGATATTATATAAAAGAAAAGGTGGATGATAATAATAAAACTACGCACAGCTCAAACAGTACTAGACGGATCGTGCTGAAATTTGGCATACAGATAGCTATTGTGACGTAGATATCCGCTATGAAAGGATTTTTGAAAATTTAACCCCTAAGAGGGTAACATAGGGGTTTGAATTTTGTAAAGTCCACGCGGACGAATTCTCGGGCGAAAGCTAGTCTTAGATAAGATTACTCTCGTGCACACTCGCAAGTTATTCTTTATAATAATAATATAATATAATATTATAAATGCGAAAGTTTGGATGGATGGATGTATGGATGGATGTTTGTTACTCAATCACGCCCCAACATTTCAATGGATCCGGATGAAATTTGGCACAGAGATAGATTATAGTCTGTAATAACACATAGGCTACTTTTATCCCGGTAAATTAAAGAGTTCCTGCCGGAACCAAAAACCTCAATTCACGCGGACGAAGTCGCGGGCATTAGCTAGTTTTTTATAATATCCTCCAAACAGAACTGCAGTCATTGCGAAAATCTCCAGGGAGAGCCATCTGAGCGGGAGATAATATAGTGCACAAACACTGGTGTGTGTATTTTATTTTTATTTATCAACTAAGAAAACAGAGACTTGGACTGATTTAGAAACTAAATTCAATAAACATAGTCAGTTTTTATACACCATTTAGTATTCTTTCTACTCCTTTTTCTTTTTCTTTTGTATATCTACTCGGAATTAAGTATTTAAAAAGCATCGGAATATTTAATTTAATTTTACATTTAAATCAAGTTTTAATCGTCAAACTTTTAGGCCCGCTTGCACAAGAACATTTATTAAATACACTGATTTAGTTAAATTTTGTAATGCTCTCTCTTTTTTGGCTTGTAGTTGCCAAAAAGGGACTGCATTAAAATGTTTAACTAAATCAATTTAAGAGTCCTTGCGCGAGTGGGCCTTAGAGTAAAACAAATAAAGATTCTTCTATTTTTATCAAAACTGTTACAAGTTTTTTTCTCGTGGTAACTTCTTCATTTTCCGAGGTAAAAAGTATCCTATGTCTTTCCCCGTCATTCAAACTATCTCTGTACCAAATTTCATCAATACTGGTTGGAAAAACGGGCTGTTAAAGCGTAGCGTGTAAAGACAGCAGAATGAACAGACAGACACACTTTCGCATTTTGCAACATTATATTATAGCCGTAAAGTTTAACTGGTAAATTCAGGTATCGAAGCAAGAATCTTTTTTTTTGTTTCAGTGACAAGAATAGCTGCAAGTATAATGTTTCAATTCAATCGAGTGAATAATCCGAACCCAAGACCAGACAGACAGATTAACATAAATTTTATGCATAAGCCTTACTGACGAGATACTTTAATTAATTACTAATCAATGCAAAGTACGAAAGCACAGACAGACGATAAAATTTTATTACAGAGCTAAGGACACAGTAATCTTTCTCACTCTCATCTCAAAGTGACTGAGTCTAGACAAAAGTATAGATAAATGTATGAAAAATAAAATAAAAACAAAAACTTTAAACTAGCCTAAAATTTAGTTCCAATTTTTCCCACCGGGTCAGATAAGTTTGTGGGACTATAAATTAAATTACTCCTCTTCATTCGTTCCTTATTATTGTTGAATAACACTAAGTCATCCTTTATATGCGATAGCGTGTTTGTTTGTTGGTGTGTCCCTCATTCACGCCGCAAAACAGTAATGGAACAACGTGATTTTTGCATGATTTTTTCCAAATCATTTTTTCAACTGGTGAGATCGCAGTAAGGGGCTAACTTGTAATAGAGTAGTATTGAGACTTGATAACGCGGTCTTTCCAAAACATTTTGATATACTTGAAAGAAAAAGTAAATAAGTACCCTTATCTTGCGTCCAGACAGCGTCCAAGCTTCAATATTGAACTATAATTTTATTTAAAATAAATTTTAGTAATATTATTACAGGTTAAAATTAAAAGCCGCCGCCGTCAAAACAAAGCCCCAGGGGCTCGCCGGTGGAGTGCAGAAGTCAGAACATTAATTCAACTTTTAATGGAACTACCCTCACTCCTTGGGGAGGACCTTTGTCATCGGTTTCGATATGGGTCGTCGCTATTTGAATTTCATACTTGATTGACTATATTTCTGGTTCACTCCATATTATTGTTCTATATTGATGCCAATATTATCATATTTAGAATAGTTTCATGTTCATCCAATTCAAGATTTTCTCTGGCACCTTTGTTCCCTCATGATTATAATATGGGTCTCTTCAAAGGACGGATAAACTAATTTCTCCAAAGCCGGCAAAACCTTGGCGGTTCCTCTGGTGCTGCAAATGTTTATGGGCGGCGGTAATCACTTACCATCGGATGACCACGCTGCTCGTTTGCTGGTTGTATATATATATATAAAAAAATAGAATAACATTTGACCAACGTTTCATACAAATTTTGTCGAAGTAGCAGCTAAGTCTGGGTTAAAAGGATAACCCGACGTTTTGCAAGCGGTCCTTAGATTAATAAACCCTGGTCTACTGAGCATTATTCACGTATATCATTTATTCAAATTTAATAATTATGTTAAAATTGTTAAACATATTGTGAAAGATATGCGAAAGCTTCCGCAGTTATTCTCATCAATTACGAAATTATCGCACGCGACGTGCAGTCTATAGTAATTAAAATTTCCGCAATAATTAAAATTAATATTCAATAGTGCCCACGGCTTATTTATGTTCATGATATTAATGACTATTAAATAACACTCGTTATCGTGTAAGCTGTTACTTAGCTTCAGATGCACTTCAATTCACTTCAGTAGCACTAAAGTATTCAAAACAACCACCGGATGTCCGTTACTAATTGTTGATGACCTCCTTTTTGTCTAACGTACGAGTATGTAGAGGTCCAGAGCTCCCGTTGGTAACATAAGAGTTGAAATAGTACTCTTAGTCGAGTCGAATGCGGAAAGATTTGGAAACCCACCGCATTATTATCCCAAGAAAACCCTTGCCATTATGTGATTAATGGAATGGAGTCACGACCCTGCAATGAGGAATACGACTCAGAGAGAGAGCAATAGAGAGGAGAAATTAAACTTTGCAGCTGTTTGCAGAAACAAGATATCGAATTAGTACTTCTGTTTACGAAACCAACAATAAACAATGTCGTGTTATTACAAAATTATCCAATGACGTAATTTAATAGCACAAAGTCCGTATTTGCCGGCGTTTAATATTTGAATTACGCGTTATTACAAATTTATCCCGTAACGTTATAACGCTGTACACATACCTTTGTAACGTTATCCATCCACCACATCCACTCACAAACGGTCATTTGCATAATCGCAGCCAATTGAAGCATTATCGCCAATACCTCTCTAATATATTCAATAATATTTCCCGAAGGCTTTAAACAATTATGTACTACTCTGGATATTACTACGTCCACGTGAGTTAAGTTGTTTTTAATCAATCAGACAGGAAATATATATTTATGTACGTACTAGCTGATGCCCGCTTCGTCGACGTGGTTTTAAATTTTTTTAATTCCCACGGGAACTTTTTAATTTACGGGGATAAAAATTAGCCTATGTGCTATTCCAGGCTATGCCTAATTTCAGCCAGATCCGATCAGCCCTGATTGAGTAACAAACATCCATAGATACATCCATCCAAACTTTCGCATTTATAATATTAGTATAGAAAAGAAGCCTAGCTACATAGGGTTACCGCCTACTAAAGTATTTAAAAGTAGATCAGACACATAAAAAAGGTGTTGGCACTTTTAAATGCATATTTATTATTATTTTTAGTTAGATTTTTGTTAAGTTAAGATTTTCGAAAACTTGTCTATTTGTCTGTTTTTCCCCACCTTCTCAAGGCTGATCCGCTTAACTGATTTTAACGAAATCTTGTATAGTAACAGCTTGTTTTCTAGAGCCGTGCGCAGGCTACTTTTTTCCCCGAAAAGTAAAGTTTCCATGAGATTGAGTAAACAACTAAATCTATGCGGCGTATTGTTTATTTCACTTATTCATTAGAGAGAGTTTGATCGATATAATCGTGTTCAGTGTGTTTGTGCCAAACTACGTTGTAGGTTATTATATGTGAAATTTTATATCAAATGAGTAGACTGTAGTTTTTGAAAATTATAAACAAATGGTGCTAAAATTATGGTAATAACAAGAAAAGGAAATCGAGACAGGAAGACTTACTTGGATGATTCTGGAGCGTTACAAGAGTGTCCAAAGTATCGTTTCTTCTTCTCAACACCACTTATTAAGTTAACCGAGGCACAAACACAAAGTAGTCACAAATCTTGGAATGTTCTTATTGAGACCTTGCAAGGTACATCATTATATTTTATTTTAATTTGTTCAAAATGAACGGCCATTACGCTGCTAATTGAGCGGGGGCGACGAACAAGTGAAGTGAGTGACACTATACTTTTTTATTTTTCACGTCCCAATTCCACAGCTCTGCGTTCTAGCATTTTTGACGGCGCTAGTGTCTACGTAGTACAAGTGCTGCTTTTGGGTAGGGAAGGTGGAGAGAGGAAAGCACCAAGTAACAAACAATATTTTTAATTAATTATACGAGGTAATCTGGCGTAACCACAGTGTATTAACCGCAAACGTACAATATGCGATAGGTCGACCACACAGTACTCTTCACAAAAGGCTTTACGCCAACCCTATCGCGTTTAATCGTGGTCGATCACAACCATTGTACATTGTATGGACAAGCTTTATGTTGCTTATCAATCACTGGATGTTGTGTCAGATACACCGATTTGATAAGAAAGATTTACATTTCATTTTTAACGAGGTGGAGTCCGCGACTTCGTCCGCGATGATTAAATGTTGACTCCTACGAGTTTTTTTTTATCCACTACAAGTTAGAGGTCTGTTACAACTGCACTTTTCACAGGGTCCTGTGGTAAAGGTGGGTGCTAGTTAGAGCGTCGCTAATTACACAGCAATAAGGACTAATTTATGGACCCTTTCTCCCTATATCTTATTACACTACACTGATTTAGTGTAAGGGTCCCTTAGAAAAGTGCAGTTTAGCCCTTGACTGCGATTTTACCTGATGGTAAATGATGATGCAGTCTGAAATGGTAGTGGGCTAACCTGTTAGGGGCATGGCAGTTATATTAAACCCTTAACCCTTATTCGGTTTCTACACGGCATCGTACCGGAACGCTAAATCGCTTGGCGGCACGTCTTTGCCGGTAGGGTAATAACTAGCCACGGCCGAAGCCTCCCACCAGGCCAGACCAGGGAAAATTCAGAAATTATAAATTTCCAAACCTGCTCCTTGATACTTACATTTTTAAGGATATGTAGTTAATCTCTTTTTATCCCAGAAATTTCAAGAGTTCCCGCGGGAATCAAACCTTAGTCCACATGGACGAAGTCGTGAGCATCATCTAATAAGTTATGCGATTAAACATAAGTGAAAGTCTACAGGACTCACCACAACGAACATGTCAATAATGTCAGCAAAGCTCTACTGACGCTAACATTCTGAAAAGCCGCAATTAAATACGATTGTCGGCCATTTTAAAATGGATAAAACTCATCGTTCGTCCGCGCAACAATGGCGATGTTTATTCGGAGGCCGTTGTTGAAATAAAATAAAATGTTAACATAAAAACGGGTTACTGTTATTAGCGGCACGGTTCGTTACCATCAATTTGAATGTAAATAAATTCGCTGACTGTGAGAATCAAAATTGCACTTGCGTTGTTTGTATTCTCATATGTTGACGTGAAACTTAATTTGGTGATTGTTTTGAAAATGTTTAGGGACTTGATTGGTTGTTTATTTTTACATGACTGCCCAAAAAAAAGGTGTGTAATTTATTCGGGTTTATGTATACTTATATCTGAGTTCTAAATGCCTAGTTGGTTGATTTGGATATATGGGCTATTACCTATTCTATGATATGGGGTAGGTATCGTTAGAATACTTGACCTTAAGAAGCCAGCGGAGAGTGAATTGCCCATACAAACGTAATATTAAAATAAAAATTCTTTCCAAAAACCCGACTTCCAAAGCAACTGTAAAGTAAAAAATAATTTTGATTTCTACACACTATTTTGAAGTCGGGCTAGCCTGATGCGTCAACTTTGCTTATCCTTGTTATACCCGCCCGACTTCAACAAGACTCGACTTCGACTTCAGTTTTCAAAAAACATAAAACGAAATGTAAGTGAATTGCGTTTTGCATATTTTTACGACTAGAATGACATGTTATTCTCTTATAAGTTTTATATTAAAGCCAACGATATCTTACGTACTAAATGATCAATAACATAGCCTATATTATCAAGTTACAGAATAACAACACGAACTGAAAAACACAACAACATTTCATTCATCACTTTTGGTATTTACGGAACAAGAGTAAATGTATAAAAAATCTAAATCATTATATTGTTATCGCACTTGCATGCGATCATGCAACATCAGCCAAATAGAAATAGCAATATACTGGCAAGTTTTTGTTCGCGCCTTGAATAGAAGTTGCAAACGGCGATCGTCGATCTCTTAACAATAAATTACTTAAAAATGTGACCTTTAAGTACACTTTTTATCCCTAAAAACCAAAGATTCCATGAAGGCGAACGATGTCTACATCGTCAACTTGTACAAAATAATAAGTAATTATTGCAAGTATACGCCAACAGTTTTATCGTTTATAAAACGCACAGTAGTTTATCGTAAAGTAATATCTCAGAACGGCAAGCTAATTTTTAACCCCGTATAATGAATCACCACGGATTATGGAAACGGGCGATAACCGCCCTGGGTTTTTATTTTAACACCTCTGAGCCCTTAATAAACGTCGAGCAGTAAATAAGTTTAGTTCCGGCCCGCCGCTTTATAACCTTGTTTCTATAATGTTTATGCTTTACTTGATTTTATATTTACAGTATCTTAGCACCCTAGCTTAGTAAAGACAGTGAGGATGCTATCAACGCTTATAGCGATATTATTTTATTATGTTAAATATTGTGGACTTCTTTTAGGAATATAATCCATAATTTAGGTACGTTATATAAATCTGACATTTCAAAATTATACTACTCCAAATGATGGTAGTATGCCCCCTGATATTTTTAGTTTTTTTTTCAATTATTCGACCATAGATGGCAGACAGCTGCAATGCTACTAGGGCGTTACGTTCTTTTAAACGCAGTGGTTATTTGAAAATGCTTTGTTCGATCAATTACACGTTTCATTAATGTTTGTCAACTAACAAAAGTAATTTTAAACAAAACATACATTTACTTTTTATTACTATTTAATTGATCAAAAATAAATCACTCATAATATGGTGACTTAGGTACTTCAATGGTATTCATGTAGGGTTACACTTACAAGATTATTATTAGGCATGGATAAAACGGAACGTCAAAATGGAGTAGTGCTTAAAGAGGAAAGCGTCCGTTGAGCGTCCGGCTCAAGATTTAAACAATAAACGTACTGTTTTTTTTAGAAATTTTAACCTTTACCTTATTCGGAATAACAAATCCATAGTAATTTCGGTTTTAATTTTTATACTTTACTGTAAAAACGGAAATTCTGCACATTGTCCTGAATCGGAGGGCAGTTACTGGTCATGGTCATCGACGACCTCCGTGGCGTTGTTGTCTTCACGTGCGGAGGTCCCGGGTTCGATCCCCGGCAGGGTCAATTTGGGAATTTATGATTTCTGAATTTTCCCTGGGCTGGCCTGGTGGGAGGCTTCGGCCGTGGCTAGTTACCACCTTACCTGCAAAGACGTGCCGCCAAGCGATCTAGCGTTCCGGTAAGATGCCGTGTAGAAACCGACTAGGGGTATGGGTTTAATATAACTGCCATGCCCCTAACAGGTTAGCCCGCTACCATCTTAGACTGCATCATCACTTACCATCAGATGAGATCGCAGTCAAGGGCTAACTTGTAGTGGATAAAAAAAAAATATGTGATTTATTTGCAATTAAATTTAATTGCACCCTGACGCAGTGGTGGGCACTGTGGTCTTACTGTTTTTAGGTCGGTCAGGCTAGTTACTCTACCTGCAAAGACGTACCAGCAAGCCCTAAAACCATGTCATAGATAGGTTAAATGGACTCTGAAGTCTTTATTTGAAGGCTTTGGCGCAGATCGTATTTCTACAATTGGATGTCATCCAAAGTATGATCATGAGTCTCCAGTCGTAGACATTCGACAATTGTAGACGTGCTACGGTTGTACACATGCTACGAATACTGCTACGTGTTTCTACGATAAACGGAAGTAATAGACTGGCGTAGTGGTGCGCACTTTGGTCTTATGTGAGGGAGGTTACGGGTTTGATTTCCGGCAGGGTTAATTTGGGAATTTATAATTTCCTGATTTTCTCTTGTCTCGGCAGGTCGGAGGTTTGACCGTAACTATATGTACCACCCCCCGGCAAATACGTACTGCCAAACGATTAAGCGTTCTAGGACAATGCCGTGTAAAAACCGATTAGGCCTAAGGGTTTATCATAACTACCATATCCCTAACAGGTAAACCCGCTACATAATAGACTGCATCACTTACCACCAGGTGAGATCACAGTTAATGACTAACTAGCAATCGAATACAAAAAAAGATGGATAGTGGGAGATTAATTGGTGATTTAAGCTTCCTAACTTCTGCGTCTATAAGTTACTACTTATAAATGTACCAAAATACGTTTAACTGAAGCATATTTGATTCGGAATTCAGTTTTAGCGCAATCATATTCTGTTTCGGGGTTCGGGTTAAATAAACCCTACAACGTTGATTGGATTGCGATATTGACGTTCGATGCATTGACGAAATATTTAGAGTCAAAGTTAATTTCACATGTAGGTAGTGTCAGCTTTGGGTTTAAAGTTGAATTGAATTGTTATAAAAGTTAAAGATTGTTAATATATTTATTGATGAAGGTTCGATTGTACTGATATTTGACTCATTCGATGTATTTCACTCAGTCAGTTCGTTCCCAACACCATATTGGAATAACTTGTATAAATACGAATGTTTTACCATCGGTAGGCCGTCACCACCGACAATGCACCCTAATTAGGGCTACACACCAACACATGTTGAAGACGAGGACCCCGATATCTTACGTCACCCGGACGTGGTCTTAACCCACGGCCTCGGGGGCGTGTGGACTAACCTAGTCCAACCGACCTCCCATTCGTCCCAACGTCATCCTAAGCCGTGGTCCGAGCCTCATAGGAGGCGCCCTTAGGAAGACGTTGCTTCCCCCGACGTCATCGAGCCCTAGGGCTCTTTTCTTGGCGACGCTTAGCGCTCGCCCATCCCCCCGGTGACGCTGTAGCGGCCAGTAGGGCCTATGCAGCATACTCAATCCGAAAAAAAAAAAAAATCGGTAGGGCAGTCTTCACCATGAATCAAACGATTATTGAATACCTTCGGTGTTTAGATCGTTACCTTGATTACGAGCCTGCGGTAGCAACTGCAGCCTGGTCAAATGATTTGATACTGTAGTATTGCTTAACTGAGTTTTATAAAATAACTAATTACATTAAATCTCTCGTGGTTAGAGTACAAATATATTAAAATTGTTTTATTAATACCTACTTCTGGATTGTCTCTAGCAGTAGGTAATAGAGATTTAAAAGGTTTCGGCTGTTGTAGCCTTCTCAGGCCAGGGTGCATTTTGAACCCTCGTGAATTAGGTTCACCTTAATATTTGGGTACTAAACGTCCGCATTTATTTAAGTATTTGTGGTCTTACGGGAATTGTTCCTCTGTCTGTCTGTCTGCCACGCTTTCAAATTATAATATCATTAACTAATTCAACCAATTGTAACGAATTATAAATAATTTAATAGAATAGGGTATGTCCCAAACATAGGCTAGTTTTTGTGCCGGGAAATCAAACAGTTCGCAAGGGATTTTTATAAAAAAAAACCCCAGGTGAGTCAGATGCGGTCATCAACGAGAGAATACAATAACACTAGCTTCTGCCCGCGGCTTTACTTACGTAAGCATCGGTTTACATGCAAATATTTCATGAATTTTCAAAAATCCTTTCTTAAGTGGACGCCTACGTCATATCTATGTACCTATCTATCGTCAGCTATATACCAAATTTCATCCCGATCCGTCCAGAGGTTTAAGTTGTGCATTGATAGATAAGTCAGTCAGTCAGTCACTTTTTCCTTTTATATATTTAGATAGACAAACATTTCATTTTCCTGTCAGGCTTGAAACTCCAAGTAACAAAGTACTTATCAGGGTCTGCTCACTTTACAAAAACATAAATTATAATTATTTGATGCCATTATAGGTGTCCTACACAGCATCACGTCGGAAATCGTGTGTAGTATATATATATATATCGTGTGTAGTATATACACAATACAATAGTGTCGTGTCACTGTCCGGCTAACGCTGACACTGAAGTGTAATTGACATTAAGCAGAAATTTGTAATTTATATCATACGACTGCCTAAATAGAGGTGTATGTTGTTTTCAGGGTTCATGTATGTATGTATTTATGTATGTGAGTTTGTATATTCCACCATAACTTCTATCCGCCTGAACCGATTCTGATAAATGAGGTATCGTTAGAATCCCTAGCTTAGTCCGGGTGACATAGGCCAGTAAAAATAAAAAATAATGATGGTGTGACCATGGTCGCGCATTAAAGACTAAAGTTGAAAAAAAAATTCGAAAATAAGATTAAGTAGTATATAATCATCATCTAGAAAATGATGACCAAATTCCAAAAATATATTACACTATAATTCAATATCCAGTGATTCACAAAAAATATAATTTAATTCGTTGTCGTGTTTTTTTTTTAATTATAACTTGTTATCAGATAATATTTCAGTAGATGCCGTTTGACTGCTTCAGTGTGTCCCACTCTTGTCCTTCACTAACGCTTCTCATCTGTCATAATTATTAACCTAAATTAGATAAAACATACACGCATCGCGTCGTTATTCATTTGTAGTACACAATACAATAGTATAGTAGCGCAGTGTGACGTCACTGTGACGTCACTGTGACGGCAAACGCTGACACTGAGGTGTAATTGACAGCGATTATGCAGATCACCGTTTGCTCACCCCATGTGTATTGTACTGCACTATGATCGATAACGTTTCTCTCAACGCATACAACAAAGTATTAACGCACGCAACGCAAAGTTTGTGGACGGCCGTTTTACCGCCCTTACCTATGATAGCTAAGGGGTTCTTTACCCCTTCTCCAGTCACCTATTCGAGATGTCTGGGGTTCAAATTGGAGGCACACGTACCTAAAAACTTTTAAGTGATGTTCGACGTGGACAACTAAGTAAGAAAAATAAAGATTTTCTAACTTGTAAGTGTAGTGTAAAACGGTTTTCATGAAATTTTGTATGCAAGGTGTTTCGGGGGCGATAAATGGATCTAGCTACGATTCATTTTAAGAAAATGTCGTTTTATCCATGTTTTCAGGCAACGAAAAACTGCTAAAATATCATTAGAATACGAAGGTAAATTTCGCCACCGAGGTTATAATAGTCCTGGTAGGAAATCGGGTGGTCCCGAAACCAAACCCCGGTTCGAGTCTAGATATCTCCAGTCCAGTTACTTTTTTCCCTTTTTTTCAAGCTCCTTCTTTTATGAGAAAAACTATTATTGCACTCGTGATTTTTTCATATTTTGTTATTATTATGTCGGCAAGATCGAAAAATATTATTCAAATTTTATAAGTATGCAATTTGTATTTAAATATAAAAAAAACACGACTTATCAAAAAAATTATACCGGCCACCCTGGTACTACTATTTTATTTGTTATCCATCTAGATTAATTATATGTATTTATAGCAAAGCTTTATATGTAATTAAGTTACCGATATTAAGTGATCATAAAATAATTTTATTATCATAATGCTTTCCAACATTCCACCTTGATTGAATGAAATTTTCGTCGAATGCCTAGGCATGTAAGCATGCTGGGGCTTACCTTAACTTTATTATTATGACGAGTACTGGAACACACATTTATATTAAAATAGCGGTTCATTTCACTCGGTACGGATTCGTTGTCATTACTTAAAAGCGTGGCAGCATTATGTAAAATAATTCCAACTAATGTTTTTCATTCGAATGCGCTTCGTATGGGTATGCAATCAATAAAGTAATGCGCAGTTTTACCATAGTAAATACCATCGTGTATTAGGAATGGCATTTCGAACCAGTGGTAGATTCACTTGACGAGTTTATCCTCTTACTTTGTTCGTGCGGATCTGCTCCCCGATTATGTAAGGAAATCGTAATCGTAATCGTCTGTCAAACGTATAATTCGACCTGTTTAAGGAGGTCATAGATGCTTGCAAGTCGAAACGCATGAAAAATTTCGAGTTATACGTTATAAGCTGTCAAATGAATACGATTAGCTTACACAATTGGGCCTCTGTTGCTCTTATGCGCGTTTACTCATGGTTGTACACACATAGTATTTAAGCCAGAAACTGCAATATATCTAAAATGTGATTTTCAATAAAGTACATCTGTTAAACTGGGTAAAACTAGGCCTATTTTCTGTCCCGTCGTGGATAATAAAACAAGTAATTCAACGTTAAGAAGTAAACTCTTGCACTAAGTGGAGTTAAACATAAAAACAAAAATAGTAAAAAACAAACAATTATACTAAAACTAATGATCGTTAATGGCGAGCAGTGTCGATTAAATTAAAAAAATACCACGCAAAATTACCATACATAATTGAAAATAATACAATTTTTAAGAAAAAATTAAAGGTCGAATAATTTTTTTTTCCGTCGATGAAAATGGACCTAGTTAAACCCAGTTTGTTACGTGCACTAGTTATGGAACACACTATATAATATTATATGTTTGTACAAAATACAAATAACGGGAATAATTTGGGGCGATCATTGCGATCACGATTTGCATTTTTTTTTTCAGTCGATGAAAATGGACCTAGTTTAACCCAGTTCGATACGTGCACTAATTATGGAACACACTATATATTATTATTGTGTTTGTACAAAATACAAATAACGGGAATAATTTGGGGCGATCATTGCGATCACGATTTGCAATTTTTTTTTCAGTCGATGAAAATGGACCTAGTTTAACCCAGTTCGATACGTGCACTAATTATGGAACACACTATATATTATTATTATGTTTGTACAAAATACAAATAACGGGAATAATTTGGGGCGATCATTGCGATCACGATTTGCAATTTTTTTTTCAGTCGATGAAAATGGACCTAGTTTAACCCAGTTCGATACGTGCACTAATTATGGAACACACTATATATTATTATTGTGTTTGTACAAAATACAAATAACGGGAATAATTTGGGGCGATCATTGCGATCACGATTTGCAATTTTTTTTTCAGTCGATGAAAATGGACCTAGTTTAACCCAGTTCGATACGTGCACTAATTATGGAACACACTATATATTATTATTATGTTTGTACAAAATACAAATAACGGGAATAATTTGGGGCGATCATTGCGATCACGATTTGCAATTTTTTTTTCAGTCGATGAAAATGGACCTTTTTTTTTTTTTTTTTTTTTTTTTTACGCTGGGAAATGCGTTTAGGCATCCCTCTCGGAAGCAGGCAGTGTGAAACTGCGGTGCTTCCGAGAGGGTATGTGGGACTCACTGGCACTCCAGAATACCCACTAAAACCCAGCGGCGCTCCTGCGCATCGCCTTAAGGCTGGGTTACGGGAACACGCAATCATCCGCGACCCAGCCAGCGACGTCCGCCCAAGCGGACCCTCCTGCGGGGGGCATGCTGCCCCGACTCCCCCTGATGTTCCTCCGCGACTGAGGCTCAACGGGCGACAACGACGACGACGACGACGAAAACGACGACGACGAAAACGACGACGACGAAAACGACGACGACGACGACGGACTGGCCGCCCGGAGCTCCCGTCAGGGTGGGAGGCGCCGGTCTTGCGCGCGCCTCCTGCGCCCGGCCCTTCGGCGGCGGAGAGGGTCTGCGTCGGCAGCAGCCTCACGCAGCCGTTCCGCCGCCTCCTTCTGGGACATCACCTCCTCGCAGAAGGAGGCGACGGCGCCCCAGGACTCTTCGCTGCCCACCATGGCTCGGACGACGGCGGGCAGCGAGAGGTCCGGCCCCACCACTGCCGCGAGTGCGGCGCGCTGGGGCGCCCACTCGGCGCACGACTCCAGCGTGTGCTGAGCCGTGTCCTCCACGTGGCCGCACTCGTGGCACACCTCGGTGGGCTCCCGTCTCGCCACGCCGCACAGGTATCTCCCGAAGCAGCCGTGCCCCGAGAGAACCTGCACGAGGTGGAAGGAGAGGGCCCCGTGCGTCCGGCCGGTCCAGAGCTCCAGGACGGGCCGGATCGCCTCGATCGTCCGCCTGCCGGCAGTCGGCGCCAGAAGTCGGTCCCGCCAATGAGCGGCGAGATCGGCCTCCGCCATCCGCCGCCAGGCGCGATCCTGCGCCGGCGTAGGGTGTTCCCCCCGGATGCGGGCATCCAACCTACGCCAATACGCCGCCGCGAGCACTTCGGCATCGAGGTCCCATGGCGGCGTCCCCGCCAGCACACAGGCCGCCTCGCACGACACTGTCCGGTAACCCCGTATCACTCTGATCGCCATGACCCTCTGCGGTCTCCGCAGCAGGGCCCGAGTTTGGGCGGTCAGAGTGTCCGACCAGACAGGCGCTCCGTAGAGCGCCATGGATCGCACGACGCCCGTGTACAAGCGCCGACACCGCGAGCTCGGTCCGCCCAGGTTTGGCAGGAGCCGACTCAGGGCTCCAGCAGCTCCCACGAGCTTCGGGACGAGACGCCGAAAGTGCTCCTCGAATGTCCACCGGCTGTCGAGGACGAGTCCCAGGTACTTCATCGTACGCTCGACGCCGATGGACACTCCGCCCACCACCAACTCGGACCGGGCGGGAGGCGCCCTCCGAGGCCCATGAAAGCACAGGGCCTCGGACTTGTGCAAGGCCACCTCCAGGCCCAGGGCCCGAATCCTCGCTACGACGTGGGCCACGCCAGCCGTGGCCCTACGTCTAGCCTCCCGAAAGGTGCTGCCGCGAGCCGTGACGAGGGTATCGTCGGCGTAACATATTACGTCGACGCCCGTCATCAAGGCCCCGCGCAGCACCCAGTCGTACCCGACGTTCCACAGGAGGGGCCCGAGAACCGAACCCTGTGGAACACCGCACGACATCGTCCTCTCCGACCAGTCCGCGCTGGTCGGATACCCGACCGATCGCCCGGAGAGGTAGGCGGCCACGATCCTCTCGAGGTACGGAGGAACCTCGTGGTACCTCAGCGCTTCCCGAATGCAGCTCCAGGGCAAGGTGTTGAAGGCGTTCGCGATGTCGAGCGACACCGCTACCAACACCTCGCCCCGGGACACCGCACTCTCCGCAAGGGCCCTCACGCACAGAATGGCGTCTACGGTGGACCTGCCCCTGCGGAAACCGTACTGGTTGTCGCTGAGGTCCGGCCCCACACTCTCCAGGTGGTGAACGAGGCGAGCGGCGATGACACGCTCGAAGAGCTTGCTCACCTCGTTCAGCAACACAATCGGTCGGTACGACGACGGCTCATGGGCCGGGCGGCCGGGCTTCCCGATCAGGACCAGTCTCCCCTTCTTCCACTCCCCGGGAAACTGGCCCCTCTCGAGGCAGGCACCGAACAAGGCCCGGACCCACGGCTCGAGCGGCCCCAGGGCGAGAGCCCAGGCGCGACCAGGGATACCGTCGGGACCCGGGGCGGTGTTCTTCGCGCGCATGCGCAACACCGCCGCCGCCAACTCTCCCTCCGCGACCGGGGGCGCGGCCGAGTTCCGGACTCTCTCCTCGGGAGGAGGCGCCATGCGAGGCGCTCCGCGGTCGGCCCTTTCGGGGAACAGGGTCGCGACCACCGACTCCACTACGAAGGGCTCGAGACTCGATGTTATTGGAGGGGCCGCGGGTCGGAGCTTTTTCCGGACCGCCTTGTAAGGCCTTCCGAACGGATCCCCATCCAGAGTCTCGAGCATCTCCTCGTGCGCCAGGTCCATGGCCACCCCGATGGCCTCGCGCAGCGCTCGCACAGCGTCCCTGTAGAGGGAGTAGAGCCGCTCCTCCTCCGCCAGGTCCCGTCTCCTCCGCCGGCGGCAGCGGGTGTATTGGCGTCTCGCCGCCACGCAGGATCTGCGCAGCAGCGTGAGCTCGTCGGACCACCAATACACCGCTCGCCTCGAGGGGATGGAGTGCACCCTCGGCATCGCCCCGTCGCAGACGCTCGTCATGGCCTCGCCAAGACGCGCCGCTTCGGCTTCCACACCGCCCAGACCGCCCTCTCGAGGCGCAGAGAACCAGGCCTCGACAAGGGCAGCCTCGACCAGGAAGTCCCGGTCCAAACGTTTCAGAGACCAACGAGGACCGGGAGGCGAGGGCCGAGTCGCAACACTCGCGAAGGCCGCACTCGCGGAGACGGCGAACCTGATGTAGCGGTGGTCCGCCAGTGTCTCCACGTCCTCCATCACCCTCCAGCCCCGGACGCGACGCGCCAGGGCGGGATCGGCGAAGGTGACGTCCACGACGGAGCCGCCCTGCCGCCGCACGCAGGTGTGGACCGACCCTCGGTTGAGGACCGTGAGGCCGGTCGCCGTCGCCCACTCCACCAGCTCCTGCCCCCGAGGGTTCGTCGCTGGACACCCCCACGCCACAGATTTAGCGTTGAGGTCTCCAGCGACGAGCACGCGGCCGGAGCGACTCCTGCCGATCAGAACGCCGACTTCGTCCAGAAACTGTTCGAAATCGGCGAGACTCCGATTCGGCGAGAAGTACACCCCGACGACTAGGATGTCACCCACCACGGCCGAGACATATCCCCGACCTCGGACTACGTCGACGAAGGCTGGGGAACCCACCACGGGACGGGACGTCAGCGCCACCACGCCGTCCCTGTCTCCCACCCAATCGTCCCCAGATGGGACGCGGTAGGGCTCGGCGACCACGGCCACGTGGATCGACCACTCCGCCATGCTCTGGAACAAGAGGTCCTGAGCTCTGGCGCAGTGGTTGATGTTCGCCTGGAGGAGGTTCAGGTCCATTACTGGTCCGTAGCCATTGGAACCTCCTCTCGCGGCGCCTCCGCTTGCTGGGGTGCGGGGGAAGGCCTGTCGCCGCTCCCTCCTCCCTTCTGCCCCTTAGGCGGGGGCACGCAGGCCCTGCCACCCGCCCGGTGCTCTGACGGCCGCCCGGCCGCCGCGCAGACGACGCAGCGAAGCGCCGCGGTGCAGCCGCGGGCCTTGTGGCCTGGTTGACCGCAGCGGTAGCACAGTCCGCTGCGGTCGACCCCCTCCGCGCATTGGGTGCCCACGTGCCCAGGTGCTAGGCACCTGTAACACATCAGGGGGAAGTCGTCCAGCAACTGGACCCGAGCGGACACCCACCCCACCGTTAGGCGCCCCCCTGCCGCGATCTTTTTGGCGGCCGCGACGGGGCAGCGCACCAGCACTGCGCCCAGCCCGTCACGCCTCACCCCCACCGCACCGGCTCGCACCTGTTCCGCGGGGCACTCTCCGGCCCTGGCGATCGCCGCCGCTACCTCCGCGCTGGTGACGGAGTCGTCCAAGCCCGACACCCGCAAGTCGACCGACTTTACGGGGCGGGTCACTCGGACGACCTCGTCGCCCAGGACCTCCCGGAGCTTATTGGCCAGGGAGTCCGCCTTCTCCGCACTAGAGGCTCCGGCGCCGGGGAACTCAAATATACGGCCCCCAGTTGCCGCCCTCCGGAACCGAACCCCCTGGGCGCCCAGGTCCGCCGCGTCGATCTTCGCCTTCGCGGCGGCGATCACCTTCTCGTAGGTGGCGCCCTTCTCCTCTGCCGCCGGCAGCAGCGTCAAAACTACCGCCGACGATTGAGGCGTGCGGAGCTTTCGGGGCTTGCGGGCGCGACCCTTCGCCTCTGGACGCCCCCCAGGACCGACCCTCGTCCACTCCGACGACGGCTGCTGCGACTGCTGTGGCCGCCGTTCTTGAGGGCCAGGCATCTGGCCACCCTTCCCTCCCTTCCGTTTCGACTTCTTCCTCTTCTTCTTCGTCTTCCTCGCCTCCCTCGTATCGGAGGGTGGGGAAGAAGAGGAAGGAAGCGGGTCCTCCGTCTCCGGCCGAGTCCGTGGCCTCGGTGCCGACCCCGCTGGGGCAGGGCCCTGGGGCGTGCCGCTAGGCGGGCTATGGGCCGGCGCCGCTCTCGGCGGGGGTGCCCTCGCTCCCGTCGCTCCGGAGGGTCCCGGAGCAGGCCTCGCCGTCGCGTCCGCATATGTGGGCCCGTTTTTCCGCCTATCTGAGGCCAGAGGCGGCCTCGTGTTCCGCTCCGGGAGGAGTCTGTCCTCGATGGAGGCCAGGCGGGCATTCAGCATCCCGCCGACCTGCAACATCACAGCCCGGCAGATCTCCTCCACGGAGGTCGCAGCGGCAGCAGGGCTGGCCCCTGGACGTCCGCCACTGTCCCCATCCTTGCGGGGAGGAGGCCGCGACCCCGAGGGTGCCTCCTCAGTCCTTCCCGGGGGAGTAGGGGCGGAAGCCTGCCTCCGCGCCCTCTCCATCTCCTCCTTCATTAGGGCCATCTCCCTGCGGAGGCTGGCCATCTCGCCCTGCAGACGGGCATTGTCCGCCTGCAGCTGCCGCGTCTCGTCCGATACTGTGCGCGACGCCAGAACAGCAACAGCCTCTTTAATGGAGGCCGCTGCGTCCTTCAGGTCGCGCACAAACGTACCCTTCAGGTTGGAGGACTTGGTGGCCACCTTGGCTATCAGGTCCAGGTCCTCCAGCACATTCTCCTGAAGCCGGGCAGCGGTCTGCACATCTACCCGCTGCCCCGTCACCGGCACGCGCGTTTCGCGCCTGAAGCGCGCCACGGCGGCCTCCTTCAGGAGAGCCGTCTCCGCCTGCTCTCTGGCCTGGGCTCTCGCCTCGGCCCTCTTCTCCAGGGCAAGAGTCTCCCGAGCTTTGCCCAGGCCAACGTAACGCCCATGTGTGGGCGGACGCCCTCGCCCTCTGACTGCTGGCGACCCCGGCCTCCCCTCATCGGAGGAGACGTCGTCTCCCTCGCTGAGGCGAGGCCGTTTCACCCCCGGCAAACTCCGCAGTTGCAGCTCCGTCGACAACGCAGACCCCGACCTGGGCCTGCTGCCAACCGATATGAGGCTGCAGTCGGACTCCGCCGACATCTCCGCTGCCTGCATATCCCTCTCCTTCCAAAACCTCCCTGAGGTTCCCTCTCCCTCCTCGCTCCTCGTCTCCTCCACCATTTTTAGGGTTAAATTAGAATTTTCCATTTGAATCCCACGAGTATGGGGGAAAAACAGTCCATCCGAGCGGTGCCCCCTGCACCCGGATAAGCCTATTACGTCCTGGGGGTCGGCCGGTACCCGGACGGGGGTGCGCTAACGACTGATGCCCTGTGAGGTCAGGGCGAATCCTTCAGCCATTCATCCTCTCGCCGCGCACCAAAGCTTAGGATTGGATCATTTTTTATAGAGGTTTGTTCCTCGCGGTCCAGGCGACCAAGCCAAGACCCTCGGTCCCAGTGCCAGTCGTGAGACATGACCACGTCCGACACTCCTAAGGGGTTCCGAGTTGGTGGCGAGGACTGCGTGAGACTAATTCCCGCGCAGCCCGCTCGGAGGCAGGGTGAGTGCACACCGAGCTCGCCCGAGGACTCCCTCCCCTCCAGAGGGTCCTCCCTCCACCTGAGCGTTTCCCCCGCTCCCTCCCCCATGAGCGTTTCCCCCGCTCGCCCCCCCTGAGCGTTCCCCCGCTCCCTTGGGCGTCTTCGCCCCCCCTCCCCCCTGGGTTCCTCCACTGTGCCCTCAGCTGATCTGAGGGACACGCGGAGAACCACCCCCTCCCCCCCTGCCAGGTTATTAGCCATGGCTAACAATATCCCATAAGAGAAATTATTAACCATGTTACCGGGGTGCACCGGCCCAAGCACTGCCCTTCCCTCCGGACGTATCCAAAGGGACTAGCAGTGCCCGAGCACACTAGGAGGTTACCTGGCCCACCACCCCCGATGAAAATGGACCTAGTTTAACCCAGTTCGATACGTGCACTAATTATGGAACACACTATATATTATTATTATGTTTGTACAAAATACAAATAACGGGAATAATTTGGGGCGATCATTGCGATCACGATTTGCAATTTTTTTTTCAGTCGATGAAAATGGACCTAGTTTAACCCAGTTCGATACGTGCACTAATTATGGAACACACTATATATTATTATTATGTTTGTACAAAATACAAATAACGGGAATAATTTGGGGCGATCATTGCGATCACGATTTGCAATTTTTTTTTCAGTCGATGAAAATGGACCTAGTTTAACCCAGTTCGATACGTGCACTAATTATGGAACACACTATATATTATTATTATGTTTGTACAAAATACAAATAACGGGAATAATTTGGGGCGATCATTGCGATCACGATTTGCAATTTTTTTTCCGTCGATGAAAATGGACCTAGTTTAACCCAGTTCGATACGTGCACTAATTATGGAACACACTATATATTATTATTATGTTTGTACAAAATACAAATAACGGGAATAATTTGTTGCGATCATTGCGATCACGATTTGCGGGCAGCTCACGTGAAATGTTTCGCAGCCGAATTAATCGCGTGATTCGTGTTCGCGGTTCAATTCCATCATTTCGGCTCATAATTACAGCATACTCGTTACATTATACAAAATATTCCCTGCCTAGTTTATAGTTCACTAGCATATGTGGTATTTTTTTTTATCCACGACAAGTTAGCCCTTGACTGCGATCTCACCTGATGGTAAGGGATGATGCAATCTAAAATGGTAGCGCGCTAACCTGTTAGAGGCATGGCAGTTAGATTAAACCCATACCCCTATTCGGTTTCTACACGGCATCATACCGGAACGCTTAATCGCTTGGCGGCACGTCTTGGCCGGTAGGGTGGTAACTAGCCACGGCCGAATCCTCCCACCAGGCCAGACCAGGGAAAATTCAGAAATTATAAATTCCCAAATTGACCCTGCCGGGGATCG
Source organism: Erebia palarica (assembly GCA_964035005.1). Classification (NCBI taxonomy): domain Eukaryota; kingdom Metazoa; phylum Arthropoda; class Insecta; order Lepidoptera; family Nymphalidae; genus Erebia; species Erebia palarica. The sequence goes on from OZ035990.1 coordinate 34,418,490, forward strand.
AGCCCGGGACCTCCGCACGTTAAGACATCAGCGCTACACACTGCGCCACGGAGGTCGTCGTAGATTCTTAACATTGGCAATGGCACAAAAAATCATCACGTGAAAGTCTTATCCGGGTTTAGAAAACCCCGTGGGAACTTCGTAATTAAAAGTGACCAGTGACGACCCTCCACTAGGTGGACGGACGATCTCAAGCGTCCAGCTGGAAACGGCACAAGACCTCTGTGGAGATCCATGCAGGAGACCTTCGTCCAGCAGTGGACGTCTAAAGGTTGAGATGACGAATGCTGAGTTTCTCTCAGTATAATCTTCTTTCTGAAATGGTGGTAGAATCAAAACATGACGTAGCATAAAATACACCTGTATGACCTAGAAATATATAAATTGAGTATTCCTTCTCCGGGATGGAACCTATTTATGTATACTATATCAAATTTTATTATAAATCATTAAATTTTTTAAGACAGGGAACCAAAATTATACGCCTATTATACTAGATAGAAGATTTGACGGTGGATTTTTATTTTTAAGATTCTTACTTGTAAGTGCCATAATACCCTCGAAGTATACCAACGGCCAGATACATTTCAATCAAAGAGTTGTCTACCTATTCGTCTTAAAAGCAAGGGGGGTACTACCATCGCATGAAGAAGTATTATTTCAAAGTTTTATTAATCATAGTTTTATGTCATATACCTTGCTATATACTTTGACGTCCCTAAAATAAGGATCATAATTCTAAAACACGAACGATAACAATATTACAGTATTACAACAATATTACAGGAACAATACAGCCCTGGTTTTGTTTTAATAAAAAGAAAATGGTGGAATGAAGACAGTAAAATCACAGAATACCTAGGGAATAGTACCTACTGTAAAATCATGAAATTGAAATACTTAGTACAAGACTAATATTAAAACAGATTAGACAGACAGACTGAGCTAGAGTTTTTTATTCCACCATAAGCTAGCCCTTGACTGGAAGGGATCTAACTCAGTCTAGATAATTAAGTATAAAAAAATAATTGTGAGTTTAAATAATCAATCAATAAATTTTATTGCTATGGGTACGGAGTACTTATTCTAAATAACGTGGTCTGATTATTGTTTCCAGTCATTACGAAATTCTAGCTAGCTCTACCAAAATAGCAATACTTTGCTTAAGAAATCTTTTTGTTGTAAATATAGCACACAGTTTTATCTACACTTGGGCGTGTATTAACTTAAGTAAAACAAAACCGAGCATAGTTCTTAAGCCACGTACAAGAAGTTACTTGGACGAAAGCAAACCTAGAGCGCTAGACTTTTAAAGCAAATGTTCAACAATAACTTTTTAGCCCCCCAACTTTGAAGTGCTAAGCTGGGAACACACAGGTGGGACTACAAATGCCTCTACTTTTGAACTTCAACTTCTTTTTCAGCAATGCATTTGTCCGTATTACCGCACATGTGCGATAAAATATTGTAAAAGTAGCATAGTTTTCTTTATACTCTCAAGGAATGGAATGCCGTGGGCTAGCTATAACCATCCCGGCAAAGACGTACCGTTTAGGTCTGCTTGTAGAAACGCCGGGTTATCCTTTTAATCCAGAGTTAGCTTTACTTGATCAGAATTATTTTAAAACTTCTGTCATTTCAAATTTATCACTTAGTTAAACGTGCCCCAGCGTCTCTGCAAGCGGGCCTAATAGATTTAGCATTCCGGTACGCTGCTGTCTAGAAACCGATAAAAAGTATGGGCTTAATATTATAGACTGCCCTATTGCTGCCCTGCCCAGTTAGACATGCTATCATCTCAAAAACTGCATCATCACTTTTACCATCCAGAGACCTAATTAAATTAACACCTTAAAATGAAGATAAAGATAGCATCACTAGATTTAGCAATGTCAATCTTATTTAGTTTAAAGATCTTGTAAAACACCCACAATACAAATTTATTTAAACAATGGTGAATTTAGGCTTTGGTTTGCGGCGCTCGTACGCATAAACTGTTGATTCTACAAAAAAATCGTCAGTACATAAACCGTAGGAAATTTTCTCTACTTTAATCTATTTAATAACTATATTCATCGTAAAATTAGTCCGAAAGGAGTTATAGTCAAAAAACTGTTTTCGGGTGCTATTTTTCCAATATGGCGGCGCGAGCGGCAAAGATACGAGGTGGCAAAGTGAATATTCGGAAAGAGCACGTCGAAATCTATAAAATAAAAAACTTTCCAGGTAAAACCACCAAATGACTGGACTATAATATGACACGCTGAATAACAAATTAAAAAATACGACTGCCCGGCCATATTATTTTTGGAGTTTACCTCCATAAGAAGCGATTTGCATATATAGCCTTTGGAACCTTATTCACATTTTTTATTAAATGATATTTTTTTACGAGTCACTAAATATTGAACTATAGTGTTATATATTATTGGAATCTACTCATCATTTTCTAGATGATGATTATATAGTTAATCTTATTATCGATTTTTTTTTTTCAATTTTGGTTTTTAATACGGGACCATGGTCACCCCATAATTTTTTTTAAAAATTTTACTTGCCTATGTCACCCGGAATAAGCTAGGGATTCTAACGATACCTCATTTATCAAAATCGGTTGAGGCATACAGAAGTTATGGTGGAATATACAAACTCACATACATACATACATACATACATGAACCCTGAAAACAAATACTCCTTTTTTCAGGCAGTCGTATAAAAAACAAATGTAAGCACAAATGAATTGTACAATGCCACAACGATTGACCACAATGTTTTTTATTAATGCATATTCAATTCGGTGCGTGGCTCATGCAAATGTATGCGTCGTGATAAATTGACGGCTCGGCCGCTATCGGCCGCCCAGCGTGTTTCAGATTTGCTCACATAATCAGCGATTTGCATAATCGTCGCATATTCACAATGCACATTATTTGACGCTCGGTCATTGGGGAAAGGAAAACTGTGACAGTTACAAATACAACATGTAAATTAGAATCCACCACCACTATAGCCCGTTAACGTCCCCCTGCTGGGGACAGGCTTTCATTCTCATAGGAGAGAGGGAATTAGAGCTTTGACCCACCATGCTGCTCCAATGCGGGCTGGCGGGAACAAAAACTGCAGCTATAAGACAGTTACAAATACAACTTGTAAATTAGAATCCACCACCACTATAGCCCGTTAACGTCCCCCTGCTGGGGACAGGCTTTCATTCTCATAGGAGAGAGGGAATTAGAGCTTTGACCCACCATGCTGCTCCAATGCGGGCTGGCGGTATCAAAAACTGCAGCTATAAGACAGTTACAAATACAACTTGTAAATTTGAATCCACCACCACTATAGCCCGTTAACGTCCCCCTGCTGGGGACAGGCTTTCATTCTCATAGGAGAGAGGGAATTAGAGCTTTGACCCACCATGCTGCTCCAATGCGGGCTGGCGGGAACAAAAACTGCAGCTATAAGACAGTTACAAATACAACTTGTAAATTTGAATCCACCACCACTATAGCCCGTTAACGTCCCCCTGCTGGGGACAGGCTTTCACTCTGATAGGAGAGAGGGAATTAGAGTTTTGACCCACCACGCTGCTCCAATGCGGGCTGGCGGGAACAAAAACTGCAGCTATAAGACAGTTACAAATACAACTTGTAAATTAGAATCCACCACCACTATAGCCCGTTAACGTCCCCCTGCTGGGGACAGGCTTTCACTCTGATAGGAGAGAGGGAATTGGAGTTTTGACCCACCACGCTGCTCCAATGCGAGCTGGCGGGATGACGATTATAATCATGTTAGTGATAAAACCCGGATCGACGGCTTAACGTACTCTCCGGGGCACGGGGTTGACTCTCCGCCAACTTCCAACTCCAGGCTGGCTCTGAGAATTTATGGCTAACCTCTAAAGAGTAAAGACTCTAAAAAACCCAACATGTAACAATTTTTATGGCCGAACGGGAATCGAGCTCAGGATCTCATGATCCACCATCAACCATGCTAACCGCTAAATCATTCAACAAGGAGTTTAGAGTAACTATGGGTAAATAAATAAAAAACAGATACAAATAAAAATCAGGCCTGGTGGGAGGCCGTGGCTAGTTCTATCGACAAAGACGTGCCGCTAAGCGAATAAACGTTCCTGTACGATGAGTAGAACCCAATTAAAGTTATATCCGCTTAAAATATCTTACTTTGTATAAGTTTATATTTCTTAACAACTAGAAGTAGCCAATGTCGGTTTTTAGAAAGCAGGCTAAGTATATTTGTATTAGATCAAGAGATCCCGCGAGACTCAAAAACATGAATCCACGCGGACGAAGTTGCGGACATCATCTAGTAATATAATGTTTCTTATTCCGTCCACGTTACCCGACGTTGCGCAATTAATTACTGCGAATACTGTTCGAGATAAAATCATGTTGTATTTTTATTTCAACGCTTCGGTCAAGTCGATAAATAAGCTTACACTCTTAAACTGGAGGGTTTGCAAAGCTTGCGCATATGATTAATTTATTGAAGTCTTTTGTTTTTTATAGGCCAGCGCTTGGCTGCAATCAGACTTGCTTGCAAGTGGTGATGCAGCCTAAGGTGGAGCGCGTTTGCCTAGAAGATGCCTATTCACTCTTGATCTGAAGGTATCTATATTAAAAGAGGAAGGGAAAACGGAAGCCGGAAGGGCATTCCATATCCTGGCGGTTCTAATTAGAAACGAAGAAGCAAATCGCTTCGTACGAGCCCGCGGAATTTCGATTGCGTAAGGTTTCAGACCTTGTCGATGCCTTGCGGTTCGATAATGAAAAGCTGACGGAGGAATCAGATCGAATAGTTCCTGAGCACACTCTCCGAAATATATCCTGTAGAATACCGACCACCGTCTAAGGAAATACGATCATTATGTTTGGGAATTTTCCATTAAACAACCTTGCTCCTACGAGATTTTAGACAACCTCCCTGGCGCAGTGTTGAGCACTGTTGTCTTAACGTGGGAGGTCCCGGGTTCGATTCCCGGCAGGGTCAATTTGGGAATTTATAATTTCAGAATTTTCTCTGGTTTGGTTTGGTGGGAGACTTCAGCCGTGGCTAGTTACAACACTACCTGCAAAAACGTAATGCCAAGCGATTTAACGTTCCGGTACGATGCCGTGTAGAAACCGAATAGGGGTATGGATGTAATATAATTGCCATGCCCCTAACAGGTTACCGCTACCATATTGGACTGTATCGTCACTTACCATCAGGTGAGTCAGACAAGGGCTGACTTGCAGTTGAATAAAAAAAAGATTAATATATATGTGTGTAATTAATTAGTATATCTATGTTGTAGGCAAGTAGGTACTGTAGGACTGGACAGGTCAAAACGTCCGCGTCCGTCGTTGCCTTATCTGAGCGCCCCATATAAGACTAACTTACAATTTTTATACTTCATTTTGCCCTCATCTATGAAGCCTATTTACATAATAGATCGTTTTTGGAAGTTTTTCCTTTCATAGTTTTTCCTTTTCCTTTCACTTGTTGTGTTGGCTTAGTACAATAACTAAACCTCAATTAGGCAATCGAATCAATAGGCATGATGACTGATTTTGAAAAATGGTCAGATTATGTTCGGAAGTATCTACTAGTTCGAAAAAATATATTATTTCAGCAGAAAAATAAGGTTTGGTACATAAAATTGGCATTTGAAATTTAAATTTTTAAATTCACGCCAAAACGCTCGCGAGTGTCATGGCGCCGTTTGTGACGTCACTATTGTTATTACCAATGTACTCTGTGCAGTGTGCAGTAAACAATAGTGTGATTGTCAAAGCTCGAAAACAAACAATTGTGACGTCATTAGCTTCTTGGTGTTTAATCCAATATGGCGGATTGCTGTATTTTATAGTTTTATTTTATCAAAATAAATAGCAATCTTACTCGAAATAGAAAAATAAATACGTTATTTATAATCCATGAATCCTATTTCATTAGATAAATTCATAATTTCATTTATTCTTGGTTACTGTCATCATGCCTATTGGTACCTACATAACGAATAAAGGCATACGTAGCCTATCATACTTCTTACTAATATTATAAATGCGAAAGTTTTGATGTCTGGATGTATGGATGTTTGTTACTCAATCACGCCCCAATGGCTGAACGGACGTTTGACTTGTTGAAATGTTGACTGCCTCGTTGGGCCAGTGGTTGGCATGTTCGACTGCGGCTGACGAGGTCCCGGGTTCGATTCCCGGGTCGAGCCATAATTGAGTATTGGGTTTTTCTGATTAGAAATTCTCAGTCCTAGCCCGGAGTTAGGAAGTTGGCGGTGTTTCACCCCCGTGCCTCGGAGAGCACGTTAAGCCGTCGGTCCCGGCTATTATCACTATCATGATAATAGTCGTCAAAGCCCGCCAATCCGCATTGGAGCAGCGTGGTGGGTCTGAGCTCTAATTCTCTTTCTCCTATGAGAGTGTGAAGGCCTGTGCCCAGCAGTGGGACGTTTATGGGCTGTAGAGACGGTGATGATGATGGCAAAACGTTGCATGTACCATATTCTTGCAAGAAATAAATGATTATGAAGGTATGGCTATATAAAGCAAGGGCGGCTCAACTAGTATAGGCAAACGTACCGCTCACTACAGCCTATTAAAGTCCCACTGTTGGGCACAGGCCTCCACTCTCATAGGAGAGAGGGATTAGAGCATAGACCCACCACGCTGCTCCAATGTACCACTGTATGTTTGTATGTAAATCACACGCGATGCTGACCCATCATGTCAGTACCACAAACAAACAACCGAGTGAATTTTAATTAAAGCATAATCATTCTGCTGCCGTTACCGCAAATTGAAAATCGCTATTATTCTGAATAGTTGCACTCGTGTTTAGAGCTGAACGTGTTAGACCTAGATTTATATCATAGTACGTGAGGTTTAATCATATTAAACCTTGTTTGGTTTCCACTTTCTTTTTTCTTTTGTTTTTCGTTATAGCTTACTTGTATTTAAAAACACTAGATATAGTTTTATGGAAAACATGTATATGTCACCGTAAGATTGTAAAAACCGTTAGGTTATAATCTAACTAGCGATTTTGTAAACTGCCGAAATGTTACAATTTAACGCATTATTTTTCGGTAGATTGTAATCTGTTATGTATATTAACCCGATAGAACCTAAGTGCCCGGCCGCATTATGTCGAACCCTAACCTAACCTACAAGAAAGAGACAAGAAAACGTAAATACAATGAATATTTCAAAAATTTGCAATGAACGGTTCACAATCTTTCGACTGTTTACAATTTCGCTAGTTCGATTTAACGGTTTTTATCATATTTATAAGGCAAAGGGCACAAATTGAAAACCAGTGCCGAGCATTGTTATCAGTGTTCGGTAAAGTTGAGTTTGCTACCTATTGCTTATATAGATTAAGTGCATTTACTGTACATAATAGTCACATAACAATAGTGCAAGCAATAAAGTTTTTATTTATTTATTTATTAATGTGAATGGCTGAATACAGGACACACCTACTAAGATCGCTTATAGCCGTATTATTTTAACATTGTTGATGTTCTCGTTACAGAATTAAAATACTTACTAGATGATGTGGAATAAGGTGCTTTGACTCCCGCGGGAGCTCTTTCATTTTCCGGGATAAGAAGTAGCCCATATCTTTCGCGGGAATACAACCTATCTCTGTACAAAATTTAATCAAAATTGGTGAAACAAATGGGCCGAGAAAGTGTAGCAGGCAGACAGCATTTACGAGTATAATATGTACGGGAACAGATGATATGGCTCGACCGTAACAAAGGATGATCATCCTTCAAGTGTTGTGCTCGGGGACCACTGCTGCGACCGTTCATCTTTGGAGGTCGTATATATAGCGTAATTCAGAGAACGCTTCGTAATCGTGAGTTGGACTCTTCGTGGTCGCGTGAATCGTACTAGTAATGCCATCTATTGGATTATGAGCGGACTGTGAAGACCGCCACATCATGTAGGCTCATACTACTCTGAGGCTGTGTGACCCACTTGTGTGGCTGGTACTGATGTCGAAGGGCTGTGTACTGATATACTGTTGCACATCGACTGTGCTGGCCGCTGAGCGTGTGGCTCTGTGAGTGGCTGTGCCGGAACATCGGTCGGCGTTGCTGCGTTGGTTGCTGTGCTGCTTTGGTTGCTGTGATGCGTTGTGTTGCTGTGCTGCATTGTGTTTTGCTGCGCTGAAGTGGTTGCTGTGCTACGTTGGTTGCTGTGCTGCGTTGGTTGCTGTGCTGCGTTGGTTGCTGTGCTGCGTTGGTTGCTGTACTGCGTTGAGTTTTTGCGGTGCTTCGTTACGTTGCTGTGATGCGTTGTGTTGCTGTGCTGCATTGTGTTTTGCTGCGCTGAAGTGGTTGCTGTGCTGCGTTGGTTGCTGTGCTGCGTTGGTTGCTGTGCTGCGTTGGTTGCTGTGCTGCTTTGGTTGCTGTGCTGCGTTGGTTGCTGTACTGCGTTGAGTTTTTGCGGTGCTTCGTTACGTTGCTGTGCTGCGTTGTGCTGCTGTGCTGCGTTGTTTTTGGAGAGCGTGCAGCGAAACTGGGGTGATAAATGGTTGAGCCATTCGTTCTTTAGACCCTCTTCATTGATTAAGCCATTGTTGTTCCCTCCAATGTTCCCTCATTTTGAGCGGAAGTACGCTGGGCTTCTGATCTCCGAGCTCCAAACCGCTGACCAGCTTTTGAAAATTTTCAACCTCCGACTTTTGGTAGACGGTGAGGAGACGGTTCTCTATAGCATGGTACTTCCCAGTGTCCAGCGGGTTGTATAAGAGGTCCGTTACGTGTTGCAAATCTGCCGGTTCCAGTTTCTGCAGCACGTAACGGAATTTCTGGTCGTCGGATGTCTTGAGAGGAACCCATATTCCTATAATCGGGTATGATATCATACTGGAACGTTTGAAAATTGCTTGACGGCACTCTTTGCCGGTAGGGTGGTAACTAACCACGGCCGAAGCCTCCCACAAAACCAGACCAGAGAAAATTTAAAAATTTTTAGGATATGATCACCGGTTTTTACAGTGAAATTATAATCCACTAGCTAATCTGCGTGGATCGAGGTTTTTTGGTTCACGGGGGAACTCCTTAATTTTCCGGGATAAAAATCTCAATCTATAATCTTTCTCTGTGCCAAATTTCAGCCAGATCCGTACAGCCGTTGGGGCATGATTGAGTAGCAAACATCCATACATCCATCCAAACTTTCGCATTTATTATATTAGTATAGATTGAAAAACTATACCTACCGTAAAAATCTGTTGGGAATTATGTAGCTAAACTATGAGTAACTTCTATAACATTCGCTGAAAAAAATATTGAAAAATTTCAAAGGACCCTCCATCGAGTTTATTCAACATACCAATTTATCGGGTAACAATTGTTGGTATTTCGAGCGATTGGAAGCAATTACAGAGCTGCAGCGCTTGTGGGCAGCGGCGTGCAGTTCATAGAGGCACAGAAGCACTGCTTACCCACTTGGATTATTTTTTTTAATTTTTATCCACTACAAGTTAGCCCATGACTGCGATCTCACCTGATGGCAAGTGATGATGCAGTCTAAGATGGTAGCGGGCTAACCTGTTAGGCGCATGGCAGTTATATTAAACCCGTACCCCTATTCGGTTTCTACACGGCATTGTACCGGAACGCTAAATCGCTTGGCGGCACGTCTTTGCCGGTAGGGTGGTAACTAGCCACGGCCGAAGCCTCCCACCAGGCCAGACCAGGGAAAATTCAGAAATTATAAAACCCCAAATTGACCCTGCCGGGGATCGAACCCGGGACCTCCGCACGTTAAGACAACAGCGCGACACACTGCGCCACGGAGGTCGTCAAATAATATGGAAATATGTCATTTTATATCATATATATGCTCATTGTATATCTATGATAGGATGTATGCTCATTTTATATCTATGACTAGCTGATGCCCGCGACTCCGTCCGCTTGGATTGAGGTGTTTCAGGGGTATGAAAAACAGCTAGTAGCCGATTCTCAGACCTACTGAATATGCATATAAAATTTCATAAAAATCGGTCAAGCCGTTTCGAAAGGAGTATGGTATCTAACATTGTGACACGAGAATTTTATTGACCGAGCGAAGCGAAGGTCTCCGAGTCTACTTGAGTGAATTTGCAATTGTCCGTCCGTCCGTCCGTCCGTCTGTTAGAACCTTATAACTTCTGAATAACTGAACGTGTATCCCGTGGTTTGAGCTGCGTTGATAGAGTCAGAGACCTTTTCCTTTTATTTATTAAGATAACTAGCAAACCCGGCGAACTCCGTTTCGCCACCAGATGGCTTCCTTTTCAATTTTTCCTGAATTTTCTTTGCTATAAACCTCACGGAGCCCGAGACCTTTCCAACGAATGCAAAACCGTGGAAATCGGTTCGTGCGTTCTGGAGTTATAGCGTCAGGAAGGAAAACCCGACTTATTTTTATATAGTAAAAAAAAGAATAGGTATTCTGACTAACTACACTAGCTTGAAACCCTGTGCACGCCATGCCCTGCAGTTAATAACGTGGGTGTTTCCGCACAGGCCCTGTGCTTGTGGGCCGGTGCGTAAACACTCACGTTATTAACTGGCCACCCGCGATACAAAACGAAGTATAACAGCTATACTTCCACACACTTGAAGAATTGTGTAATTATGCCATTTTAGCAAATTTTCACTCGGCTCAACTGGATACTTATGTATTACAACTGATACATATGTATTAGTATATTTTATTAGTATATATATATAATTTATATTTGGATTATATGTTTATTATTGGTTTATGTATTAGTATGTAGTTATTTGAATGTAAGTATATATAAACAACCACCTGCAGTCTATTCTCCTTATTTTCTCCTTTTCCTAAGGTTGCCTGGTAGAGATCGCTACCTAAGCGATAAGGCCGCCTTTTGTATCCTACTTCTGTGTTAATTTTATTTCCTATTTTTGTTTTTTTTACTTTTAGTGGTGGTACAAATAAAGTATATAATAATAATACTTCAAGTTATTTACTTTTTCTGAGAGTTAGAGGTGCCGTGGATTATTTAAATCATAAGTACTTCTTAGTCCTTATGATTTGGGAATATTGTGAATAGATAGATTTTTGTAGCTTCATAAGTACTACTTAGTCCTTATAATTTAGGTATATTGTGAATAGATTTTTTTAGCTACCAGTATGCAAGAATGAGTCCAGCGTGCTGTTAAAAGGCGTAGTTTTCTGCCAGCCAAAGTGTCAAAATGAGACATGCACAAACACAAGCTTGCAGAAGGCTCATGCTTATCCCACTTTGACACTTGGGTGGGACTTTGCCTGGCAAAAACGTGCCGCCAAGCGATTCAGCGTTCCGGTACGATGCCGTGTAGAAACCGAATAGAAGTATGGGTTTAATATGCTGCCATGCCCCTAACAGGTTAGCCCGTTACCATCTTAGACTGCATCACCACTAACCATCAGGTGAGATCGCAGTCAAGGGGCAACTTGTAGTGGCTAAAATAAAAAAAAAAGCGCTCTTTCCCGCTTTGGACTTATTTGCAAGCGCACGAGCTTATTCAAGCTAGCTTCGTAAGCCTCATGCTTCAAGGCTGTGTTTTGTATGCGAGTACCTACTATATGTAAGGTTAAGTTAGTTTGACCGACAAAAACGAATATTTATATTTAGCTACATAGACTAGCACGACAGAATGTAACGTATTTTCCAAAGACGTCAATGATTTTCGCGGATATTTTTCATATTGGATTGTACGTAGTGTGTTTTCATCTTTATGGGACGTATTTTTAACACGTTGTTATAATGTACAGATTTCTACTTAGTAGATTATATTAATAGCGAATTAAGCTTAGTGTTCCTTTGCTGTCTTAAAAAGTCATCAGTAACAAAATATTGGCAACAATGTAAATCTTACTTCTTACTAATCTTACTAATATTATAAATGCGAAAGTTTGTATGGATATATGGATGTTTGGATGTTTGTTACTCAATCACGTCCCAACGGCTGAACGGATCTGGCTGAAATTTGGCACAGAGATAGATTATAGTCTGAAATAGCACATAGGCTACTTTTTATCCCGGAAAATTAAAGAGTTCCCGCGGGAACCAAAAAAAAATCTCAAACAACGGATACGAAGTCGCGGGCATTAGCTAGTTAAAATCTAAATTAAAACTATACATTTAGAAAATCTTGGATACAATTAGGCTTTACTTTGCGGAAGTTTATGATTTAGCAAGAAAAAATTGCAATTATTTTGCTATAATCCGCCAACAGTAGTTCAATATTTAGTGATTCACAAAAAAATATCATTTAATAAAAAATGTGAATAAGATTCCAAAGGCTATATATGCAAATCGCTTCTTAAGGAGGTAAACTCCAAAAATAATATGGCAGGGCAGTCGTATTTTTTAATTCGTTAAATTAATTTTTATCAATATTTTTCTACTAAAAATGTCAGTTAGGCAGTATGCGAATAGAATACATGTGCCTCAAACAATAATCTTCCAGCGCTCAATGCTCAATGTTCAGGCCGGAGCATTGATTTTTACTACCTTTTGAATAAAACGAGCGAGTTATACGCCATTGTTTCACGTCCATTGTCGGATTAACAAACCATAAAACGTGTGCGCCTTTTTTGTTTTGTCTTTCAGTACAAAATAAGATCTTTTCAAGCTTTTTGAGGTGATTTTCTGCTGTACAAAATCTCTTCGTCGAATAATGTTGCTGCTATAGAAATGCTTACTTATGAATCCATACTGATTACTTGATATTATAAATGCGAAAGTGTATATTATGTTTGTCCGCCATGCTTTCACGGTTAAACCGATTTTGATGAAATTTGGTACAGGGACTCGTTGTATTGGGGAAGGACATAGTATTTTAATTCCGAAATATTCAAGAGTTGCCTACGTCTTGGGGAAGGATATAGGATTTTTTGCCCGGAAAGTTTCCCGCGAGTATCAAAACGCGAAGTCGCGGGCACTAGGACATAGTCTTTTAATCCCGAAATATTCAAGAGTTGCCTGTATCTTGGGGAAGGATATAGGATTTTTTGCCCGGAAAGTTTCCCGCGAGTATCAAAACGCGAAGTCGCGGGCACTAGGACATAGTCTTTTAATCCCGAAATATTCAAGAGTTGCCTGTATCTTGGGGAAGGATATAGGATTTTTTGCCCGGAAAGTTTCCCGCGAGTATCAAAACGCGAAGTCGCGGGCACTAGGACATAGTCTTTTAATCCCGAAATATTCAAGAGTTGCCTGTATCTTGGGGAAGGATATAGGATTTTTTGCCCGGAAAGTTTCCCGCGAGTATCAAAACGCGAAGTCGCGGGCACTAGGACATAGTCTTTTAATCCCGAAATATTCAAGAGTTGCCTGTATCTTGGGGAAGGATATAGGACTTTTTGCCCGGAAAGTTTCCCGCGAGTATCAAAACGCGAAGTCGCGGGCACTAGGACATAGTCTTTTAATCCCGAAATATTCAAGAGTTGCCTGCATCTTGGGGAAGGATATAGGATTTTTTGCCCGGAAAGTTTCCCGCGAGTATCAAAACGCGAAGTCGCAGGCACTAGGACATAGTCTTTTAATCCCGAAATATTCAAGAGTTGCCTGTATCTTGGGGAAGGATATAGGATTTTTTGCCCGGAAAATTTATGACTTCTCGCGAGTATCAAAACGCAAAGTCGCGGGCATCAGCTAGTCTAGTATAGTTAAATATGTTTACCAGCATACCAAAAGGGATTATAATTTAACTGTAATATTAATTCCCAGCTCACGATTCCCAGTTTTCAGCGTAAACGGTAGGTACACGTTTGTGATTTGCGGCGGGTTGATCGAAATTTCGCTGTCAAATTAATATCGTGATTCGTGTATTTGCGGTACGATTCCGCCATTTCAGTTAATTATAACAACGAGTATTGTGGCCGGTGGAACGTGGGACAGACTGAAAAATTATAATTTAATTTTTTTGTAAATCCTAATAAAAAAAAATCAAATTAAAACATTATAATATTATATTATAATATTATAAATTCGAAAGTTTGGATGGATGTATGGATGTGTGGATGTATGGATGTGTGGATGTATGGATGTATGGATGTATGGATGTTTGTTACTCAAGCCCCAATGGCTGAATGGATCTGGCTGAAATTTGGCACAGAGATGGATTATAGTCTGGAATAGCACATATGCTACATTTTATCCCGGAAAATTAAGGAAAATTAAGAGAGTTTTTAACCAAAAATCCTCGATCCACGCAGACGAAGTCGCGGGCATTAGCTAGTTAAAATCTAAATTAAAAATAAAAATTTAGAAAATCATCCAAACCACTACAATGAGGAATTAATGTACCCAGAACGCTGGCTGCTTTACCCCGCTGAATAACCAAACTTTTATGTTGACCGAGGTAACTGCCAGGCCTCCTGTCACCTGTAGGGCGACCGCGTATCTTCTGCATCAATCATTGTTACAGTATCAATTGTTGTGATTGCCTGAATTTATGGTATTGTTGTTGCGTCAATGGATTTTGTCCAATAGTGGAAGAGTGTTATCCAAACTAAATAAAAAGTTAACTGCCTCGTTGGTCTAGCGGTTAGCGTAGTCGACTGCGGATCACGAGGTCCTGGGTTCGATTCCCGGTCGGGCATAAAAATTGTTAGGTATTGGGTTTTTCAATTATGAAATTCTCAGTGCCAGCCCGGAGTTGGAAGTTGGCGGTGTTCCACCCCCGTGCCTCGGAGAGCACGTTAAGCCGTCGGTCCCGGTTATTATCACTAACATGATAATAGTCGTTAAAGCCTGCCAACCCGCATTGGAACAGCGTGGTGGGTCTAAGCTCTAATTCCCTCTCTCCTATGAGAGTGGAGGCCTGTGCCCAGCAGTGGGACGTTAATAGGCTGTAGTGGTAGTGGTGGTGGTTGTCCAATCAGAGGTGATTGCGATCGTTACACTGTAGCTGTCAGAGATACGTGGTCGCCCTGCATTGGACTGTGTGAGACGTGAAAATAGATCCTTAACCTTTAACCATCTACCACTGGTCTCACAGACTGCAACGAATTTTTGAACTCAAATTTTTCGATGTGTACTGTCGTGGAGACGAGTGCTTTCATATACCTTTTCTACACACCGAACCGTATCGAGTAGTATACATGCGTGCGGCTGCTCTGAGTTAATGAAAATATTTCTCTAGCGGTCTTCGAGATCGCACGTAGGTGGTTATTTCGTTTTTATATACACATATTCTATGATAAACAGTTATTTTTTTGTTAGCTTTGTGTCAAAATGAGTAATAAAGATAAAAAATTATGAAAATAATAGCATAAAAGCTTATAAGACTGCACATGGACGTCACAAAAAAAATTATCACCTTCAGATGGATGGTTTGAGCGTCAAAAGTGTATTAAAAAGCCGCGAAAAATTGTAAATGTGATATGAGGGATTGCAATTTTGTACAAGTTTTTATTTAAAATTGTTTTTTTCTTTTATTTTTAAATTTACTCAATTTTTAAGAATGAATAAAAAGAAGTGCCCCTAACAGGCTAGCCCGCTACCGTCTTAGACTGCATCATCACTTACCATCAGGTGAGATCGCAGTCAAGGGCTAACTTGTAGTGGAAAAAAAAGAAAATTTTAAATTTTAAATTCGTAATTTTAAAGATCTAATCTTAAGGGTAATCATTTTTTTGCCAGTTTTGTAGCTTTGCGAAGACTGTTAGTTTTTTTGGAGATTTTGATGTTAATTGTAATAAATGATATTCTAAAATAAAGCTCTAGATTATAAACAAGTATTTTATTCACTTTAATGTTTCATTGTTACCGTAGATTCCAAATTAGAAGCAATAATCTACTAGCGGTCTCCAGGACTCCACGTAGGTGGTTAAGGGACAGAAACAGGTGGTAGGTAGTCGAGGTTTAAAAAAAACTTCATAATTTCTTATCGGCATGTTTTTAAAGGTATGTCTGCAAATCCGCACTTGGCCAGCGTGGTGGACTATGGCAAGCCCCTTCTAATTCAGAGCCGCGATAAGTGCTCAACAATGAGCTGGATTAAATTTAGGCTATTTTCCCGCGGGAATCAAATTTTACGTGTACGATGTCGCGGGCATCATATAGTCTAATTTTTTTTGTATCCACTACAAGTTAGCCCTAGACTGCGGTCTCACCTGATGGTAAGTGATGATGCAGTCTAAAATGGTAACGAGCTAACCTCTTATCTTAGGGGCATGGCTGTTATATTAAACCCATACCCCTATTCGGTTTCTACACGGCATTGCCGGTTAGGTAGTAACTAGCCACGGCCGAAGCCTCCCACCAGGCCAGACCAGGGAAAATTCAGAAATTATAAATTCCCAAATTGACCCTGCCGGGGATCGAACCCGGGATCTCCGCACATTAAGACAACAGCGCCACACACTGTGCCACGGAGGTCGTCTAACATTACATATCCACAGTTAATGCACTCCAACTCATCTAGCCGGCAAAGGACGTAGAATAACAAGATCTGCTTTAAAATTCATTCGGTTTGAGGAAGCCAGCATTTATTACGCCCCGGTATGCAAACCTCAGCGAGTGCTGTGCTGTAAATAATGTTTACCGCACTCGTTCGTGGAGCTAATTCAATATGTACAGAAAAATAGAATACTTTAATCTTACTTCAATATTTAATAATAGAGAAATAATATTTGATAGCTGACAATAATCGTCATTTTAATTTTAATTGCAATAATAATTATTATGAAATATTGTGTATAAAGGAATAAATAAATTCAAATTCAAATTCAAATTATATTATATGTTAAAGCTATTAGCTATTTATTTATTAATGTTATTATTTTTATTATTATTATTATTTATTGATTGTATAGATAAATTATTGTGGTAAACTGAATTAAATGTTTTAAGTACTCATAAATAAAAATGTATTGATGTTAATTTGCACACCATATGTATGGTAGATTGTGGCTGGATACTGTAACTTTATTGTAAGAACTTCTCATGTAACCTACAATCAGCAAATAAATATTATGATTATGATTATTATTATGATTATGATTATGATTACCATTAATAAGAGATGTGAAGAACGTTGTTTGTTTGTTCAATCAAGCCGCAACGGAGCAATTTTTCCTGGGTTTAATTACAAACCTCAAGTGTGATATAGACTTTCTGTCCCGAAAAAGTTATAGAGCTCCAAACATATTTTGAAAAATACAAAAAAATCCTCGCTGCCTAAGTCGGATGAAAGCAGGCAGACAGGTGGATAGTACAGACAGACACACTTTCGTATTTATACTAATACTAGCTGATGGCCGCGACTTCGTCCGCGTGGATTGGATTGTTTTTAATTATACAGGATAGAAAGTAGTCTATGTGTTATTGGCTATTGCAGACTATAATCTATCTCTGTGCAAAGTTCACCTAGGTCCATTTAGCCGTAATGGCGTGATTGAGTAACAAACATTACAAAGTATATCATCTGCTACGCTTTAACGGTTCATCTTTTCAATCGATTTCGATGAGTATAGTATTAGGTTTTATTCCCAGGAAGGACATATAAGGCTACGTTTTGTCCCGGAAAATTAAGAAGTATAGTAGAAAGATATGAGACAGAAATATGAGTTGCTACTGTGCCGTCTCAACGGTGGAGTTAAGTGACTCCACCGTTGAGACGGCACAGTAGCATACACTTTTTTTTTTTTTTTTTATCCACTACAAGTTAGCCCTTGACTGCGATCTCATCTGATGATAAGTGAAGATGCAGTCTAAGATGGTAGCAGGCTAACCTGTTAGGGGCATGGCGTTAAACTAAAAGGTACCTATTGGTTAATAATCTCAAGTAACAAACATCCAAACTGAACGTGTGATTTGTTAGTTTCCAGTGAAACTCTAGTCTCCAAACAAGTCTAGGCAAGTTCGCTAGTTTAATTTGTGGCCGCGGTCGCCTCGGTGAGCCCGTGGCCTAACTCTTATAAGTTGAGAGCTAAAAAGTTACTGTTGAACGTTCGCTTTGCCGCCCGGCCACTGGTTTGTTTCAGTTCAAACAAGTTTGAGAGGACTAGAGGTTAGAGGTTTATGGACGGGGTTACGCTTCCAACTTCGTTTTAACCAGCATTTTAACCGTTATTCTTGTAAAAATATATTTAAAAAAAGCGACTGACTGCTCTATTAACGCACAGCTCAAACCAATCAATGGATTGGATTGTAATGTGGCATAGAGATAACTTTTAAGACGTGGGCATACGCTAAGTAATAATTTTTGAAAATTTAAACCCTGTGGTGGCAAAATAGGGGTTTGAAATTTGTATGAAAATGGAACATAAGCTAGTCTTAAATAAAATTCAGTTGTATGTTTAATCTATACATTATAATAAAATGTAGACTGGGCTAAAGTATGGGCACTTTGTACATATTAAACCCTTATTAAGTTTCTACGTAATGTAATATAATCTAAATGTAAATTTATATTAATAACAATGTAATGTATGTATAAATGGTAATAGAAAAAATAGGCTTTTTTCTTTTATTTGATTTATTTGAAGTTTCTACGTGGAATCGTACAGGACGCCAAATGGTTTTGAGGCAAGTCGTTGCCGGTAAAGCGGCTACTAGCCATGACCGAAGCCTCCCACCACACCAATGCAGAGGATATTTATAAATTATGAACTCCCAAATTATTCCTGCCGGGGCTCGAACCCGGGATCTCCTCATTTAAGACAACATTGTTCAAAACTTCGCCAGGAAGGTCGTCATAAACTTAATAAAGATTAAACTTTAGAACATACGAGTAAATCTAGATTTCATTTTAAACCGGTCCAAATAATAACGCTTGACCCAATTTATAGTTGACACCTACAAATGCCTGTCCTAATTTGCTAAATGTGTTAAGCTGGCCGAAATATAAAGTCTTAACATTGTACAAAAAAGAAACTAACTGCGTAGAAAATAAAGAAGGCCTCCCGTTTAATGTACCCTTAAAACGTACGGCATTAAAAATCGCACCGAATAACGCTGTAAGTGGCATACAATTTAGATGACAAAAACGCACGAGTCGAATATATGGCTAACCCTACCAACATATCAAAACCAACTGTTGGAAAATCCACTCTATTAAAAAGTTAATAAAGTTGAAAGTTGAGTGGGACATAAATAATCACGTTTAGGCGTTATCAGGGAATCTAGGCAGTGAGCGATAGCTGACATTTAGAAGATGGGTATATCGCGGATAACTAGAGCGCATTTCGTTCGGAATTCAGTTTTGAAGCTGCTTCCATCGTTTAAAGCCGTATTGTTTTAATATTGTTCACGTTCGTGTTTTAGAATTATGATTCTTATTTTAGGAACGTTAATGACGTGACATAAATGAAATATTTATAAGACCTCAATTGCATGACATTACTTTTCCTTAGACTAAGATTTGACTTTATATTACTTAAATAAATTAATTATTTGACTACATAACTGACATGAAATTGCCCTTCATGACATATTTATTAAAATTTGACTTTTAATTATATCATATTGTATGTACATGTGTATCATAGTGTTGGCCCTGAAACAACAGAAAAATGGAAAAGCCCCGGGAGAAGAAGTCACCTCTGAGCTCTTGAAGGCAGGGGGTATGCCCTTACTTCAAGAGCTACAGAGGCTCTTTGAATCGGTTATTCAGAACGGGAGAACTCCAAAGGCGTGGAATAGGAGTATTGTTGTTTTGTTCCATAAATAGGGTGACAAAACACTCTTGAAGAACTACCGTCCCATTTCACTTCTTGGCCACATATATAAGCTGTTTTCCAGGGTCATCACTAATCGTCTTTTACGAAGACTCGACGAGTTCCAGCCACCAGAGCAGGCTGGGTTTCGGAGTGGTTACGGCACTATAGACCACATACACACATTGAGGCAGATTGTGCAGAAGTCCTATGAGTACAAACAGCCTCTGTGTCTCGCTTTTGTGGACTATGAGAAGGCCTTTGACTCCATCGAGACCTTGGCTGTTCTGGAATCCTTGTAGCGATCCCAAGTTGATTGGCGATACATTGAAGTTTTGAAATGCTTATATAGCTCGGCATTTATGTCTGTCCAAGTACAGGGTGCGTCTACAAGACCTATCCAATTGCATCGCGGGGTAAGAAGGGGATGTTCTGTCCCCTAAACTGTTTTCTAATGCTTTGGAAGATGTCTTTAAAACGCTTGACTGGAACGGACAAGGCATTAACGTGAACGGAGAGCACATTTCACACCTCCGCTTCGCCGATGATATCGTCATCATCGCAAGTTCGCTGCAAGAGCTACAAAAGATGCTCGATAGCCTTCACGCTGCCTCCCCACGTGTCGGTCTCCGGATGAACTTAGACAAGACCAAGGTCATGTTCAATGAATTGGTCGTTCGGGGGTCAACGGAACTATTCTCGAAACTGTCCAAGAATACACATACCTTGGGCAAATTTTGCAAGTAGGAAGTAACAGTTTCGAGAAAGAGATAGAACGGAGAATACAGCTAGGCTAGGCAGCATTTGGCAAACTCCGTCGGGTCTTTTCGTCGCCTATACCGCAATGCCTGAAGACCAAAGTCTTCAATCAGTGCGTCCTGCCAGTTACGACTTACCTTCAAGTTGCTCAACGTGCTATGGAAAGAGCTATGCTCGGAATTTCTTTGAGGGATATAAATAAAAAGATAAAGAACCAAAGTAATCGACATAGCTCTCAAGGCTAGCACGTTGAAGTGGCAGTGGGCTGGTCACGTTTGTCGTAGGAACGACGGCCGCTGGAGTCGCAAGGTCCTAGAGTGGAGACCGCGTCTCGGCAAACGGAGTGTGGGGCGCCCCCCGGATACGTGGAGCGACGACATCCGGAGAGTGGCTGGCATCAAGGGGATGCTAACAGCCAGGGAATCCAGGGATAGGCAAAGTTGGCGCAATCTTAAAGAGGCCTATGTCCAACAGTGGATGCATATTGGCTGACGATGACGATGGTATGTACATGAATGCAATGAATAAATGAAATAAAACCGATGTTTTGAAATAATACTTAAGCAGTGGTAGGAACCTCCGCGGTTTTGTTTTGGCGTCGGGTTAAATAAACTGTACCACGTTGATTGGATTTCGGAATTGACGTTCGATGTAAATTTAGCGACCCGACGAGTAATTTGGGTCAGAGGTAATTTTCATGTGTCGGACAAAACAATTTGGTTGGGGTGTTTCAAATTAGTTACTATCACTGACGTGATAATAGTCATTAAAGCCCGTCAACCCGCATTGGAGCAGCGTGGTGGGTGTAAGCTCTAATTCCCTCTCTCCTATGAGAGTGGAGGCCTGGGCCCAGCAGTGGGACGTTGATGGGCTGCTGTGTTCAAATTCTATTAGCCCACTTGAGCAGCACGGAGCGGCAAGTATTCTTTGTTATAGGACTGCCTGAAAAAAGGAGTATATTGTTTTCAGGGTTCATGTATGTATGTGAGTTTGTATATTCCACCATAACTTCTATACGCCTGAACCGATTTTGATAAATGAGGTATCGTTAGAATCCCTAGCTTATTCCGGGTGACATAGGCTATTAAAATTAAAAAAAAATTGATGTGGAGATCATGATCCCGCATTAAAGACTAAAGTTGAAAAAAATATTCGAAAATAAGATTTACTATATAATCATCATCTAGAGAATGATGAGTAGATTCCATAAATATGTAACACTATAGTTCAATATCCAAATTCACAAACAATATCATTCAATAAAAATGTGAATAAGATTCTAATTTAACTAGATTAATTTAGATTTTTAACTTTTTTGTTCGTTTTTTGCAGGGCAGTCGTGTTTTTAATTTTTTTTATTTATGACTTGTATAAACTTGTATGGAGCTGCCCCCCGATTCTATAAGAACTGTCGATCAAATCGTCAAAGTTCGGCGTCAAAGTAAAATAAACCATAACAGCATTGAATTAGAGCTCAATTTCGTGTATCCATTCTCATACGTTTAGGTATTACGATACCATACAAATAACATTTGCCGTTACGTGCCGTTCCGCTTAGTGCATCTCAAGTGGGGCTAGACCTTTAGTTTTTCAGTCTACAATGAGAATAATATGATGGCATAAAGGAGAAGTTATTTGACGCATTCGTCTCATGCTCGAGAAATTGAAGAAAAGAGAAAAGTTATAAGTTGAAAGTAATAAAAAGATACATAAATACATATATTTTACGGAATCACGTCTATAACTTACCATCAGACGAGATTTAGCCGCAACTTTATAGCAAACTATAAAAGCATTTGGAAGAATTTAAAATTGGGTATTTGAGTATACAGTCAAATAAATTATTTTTTGCGATTATTTAATAATTGATGATCTCCCAAAAGTTGTCTTGTACCAGTTTTTTGTTGAAATACCATTATAAATTATCGATTAAAATAAAAAAGTACCGTCGAACTTTGATGACATCACAATCAGTATTTTATACAACATCCCTTATTAAGCGCGCATTTTGACGTTTGAAAAAAAATTTGATCAGTTGTCAAATATCCAATATGTTGTACCATAAAGCTCGAATACAGCAATATTTTTTTATTTGATACAAAATGCATAATATTATTATTTCGATCTGAATCGGTTTCACAAATGGCTCACGGGTTTATCGCACCAATCCAGAGCCGAATAAAGTAACAAAACCAATGTTTTGTTTTAATTTGAAACACAAATCGCCCCTTTCGCTCAACAGTCCGGGATCAACATGACCAAGGGGCATACTACCATCGCTCAGAGCCACAACCAAACCAAAACCAAACAATATTAAAACAGTATTGTAGAGCCAAACAATATTGTTTTAATATTGTTGGCTTTCGTGTTTTAGAATAAAACTCATTATTTTAGGGATGTCAAGGTACGTGATATAAAACTGATATTTTGAAATAATACTGCTTTGAGCGATGGTAGTAAGCCCCCCTGAATATATTCAGCCACAGCCAATACACTCTGCTACAAAAGTTTTAATGAATTTTCTATTTAATTAAGCTCTTGAGTGGAATTCTATTCAATTTTATCTAGATACACGATTAATCTATATATGTATAAAAGTCCTGACTGATTGACTGAATGACTTATGTATCAACGCACAGCCTAAATCGCTGGGGTTAGAGACTTGAAATTTTGACAGTAGCTTCCTTTTGTGACGTAGGCGCTCACTAAGGAAGGATTTTTCAAAATTCTACCCCTAAGAGGGTTAAATAGGGGTTGTAAGTTTGTATGAAAGTCCGTCATTTCTCAAGTTATATCAATGAAACTTGGTATATGAGCTACCGGTAAAAAATTAAACGGGTAAAATAGGGGTTGTAAGTAGGTATGAAAGTTCCATCGTTTTTCAAGTTATAGTCATGAAATTTGGGCTACCGGTTTAAATTATGCAATACATTTAATAGTTAATAGCGATGACTGCTGGAAACCGGTAAGTTTTCAGTGGAAACTGCGCACAAGTAACGTCTGCAACTAAGTAAACCCGTTTTTCTCTCTCTTTGTCGAGGTACTTGTAATAAGTTTAAAATCGTACTAAATACCTTCCAAAATCCTAGGATTGGACGCAATACCAAAATTGCTCATGGTCCAGTCATCCTTATGCTCACAAAAATACGAAGGATAGACCAGCCGCAACAATCGCCATAGGTTATGGAAAAAATTTACCACACTATTTAAAAATTACTAAAGTTACACTTAATGCCCTGGTGATGCTGAACTATATCTTCTACTATAGGCTTTGTTTCAGATAGTGCTAGCGATGAATGAATTATGTGAGACCAACAAGTCATAATTAAAAAATTATAAAACACGACGGCTCTGCAAAAAAAACTAACTAAAAAGTTTAAAATCTAAATTAATCTAGTTAAATCGAATCTTATTCACATTTTTATTAAATGATATTTTTTTGTGAATCACTGGATATTGAACTATAATGTTATATATTTTTGGAATCTACTCATCATTTTATAGATGATGATTATATAATCTTATTTTCGAATATTTTTTTTCAACTTTAGTCTTTAATGCGGGACCATGGTCACCCCATCAATTTTTTTTTTAATTTTACTAGCCTATGTCACCCGGAATAAGCTAGGGATTCTAACGATACCTCATTTATAAAATCGGTTCAGGCGTATAGAAGTTATGGTGGAATATACAAGCTCACATACATACATGAACTCTGAAAACAAAATTACTCCTTTTTTAGGCAGTCATATTAAGAGAAAACTTTTTGGACTCCAAACTTTTTTCACTAACTCTACCTTACCAATTAGCGTTTTCCATTCACTCGATCAGTTCACTCGCCAAAGTTCGATGATGAACATTATTTTGAATGAAATCGCTTCACGACCAATCTGAAATGGTAATTTTCACGAATTAAAAGGGATTCTCAATCACGTCTGCTAGATTACAACAGTAATACAACTGTATACTCATGTGATTAGGTGAGTCTATATAATTACATATAAGTGAGTCTATATAATCACACATTTACTGATCAAGTCTGTAATTACATTACATTAGTGCTCTATTCATTCAGTGATTGCCAAACTTGACTACAACTTTGGGCCGTTATTCAAGGGTTCCTGGGTTCGAACCTCAGGCACGCATTTACTATCATTTTAGAGTAATCTGCGTTTTAAGCAATTAAAAATTACACTAGATTAACGCGAGGAAAACATCACGAGCAAACTTGCATGCCTGAGATTTCACCTTAATAATCTCAAAAGCGTGTGGAATATATAACTTCGCACTTGACCAGCGTGCTGGACTATTCAAAATTCAAAATGCTTTTTATTCAAATAAACTTTTACAAGTACCTTTGAATCGTCGAGTGAATCTACCACAGCTTCGGAATGAATTTCTACCGAGGAGAAGAAGCAGCAAGAAACTCGGCGGTTGCTCTTTTGAAAAAAAAATACAATTCCATTAATTTAAAGAATAAATACTTAAGTAACAGCTGTCCTTGGCATTGCTGGAGCGAGTCAAATCCATGCTCCTTTGTCATTTACGTAATCTTCAACAGCATAATAAGCTTTTTTCAGGAGCATACTTTTAATGGACTTCTTAAACTTGTGTAAACTCAGGTTTAAGATAAGTTGTGGAATTTTTTTATAAAATAAAATGCTCATGGCCCAAGGCATGCCAAAACCCTTCCGTTTCTCAGATGATTTGATGAGATTATTTAATAATTGATATCTCTCACGAAAGAGACGCTGGATTTACCGATTTGCTGTTACCAGGAAAAAAGAAATTGATATTATAAGTACAAGTAAACTGTTGCAATTAATATTGATTAATTTTTCCCTGAAATTTATTTTGGTAGTTAACTTTTTCAAGATATTAAATTTTATTTAGCGATTTTCTTTTGTCAATTAGTAAGCGATAAGATATTTTTAATTAAAAATTTCTTCGTAATATAATTTAATTTAATTGGTATCAAATTACCAAAAACCTTGAAGTTATCGGAAATAATTTATAAAAAAAAATACGTACGTTACTAACAACTTACTTTACTTTTTAACATGTCTTTAGAGACATATTTCATTCACCATATGGTGCAATCTCACATTCTGATGGTATATAACGATACAGTCTAAGATACAACGGTTTCCACACGGCATCATACTGGAACGTTAAATCACTCAGCAGTACGTTTTTACTGGTACGTTAACTAGCCACGGCCGAAGCCTTCCACCAGGCCAGAAAAATCCCGAATCGTCCTTACCACTACAGCCCGTTAACGTCCCACTACTGGGCACAGGCTGGGAATCGTCCCTACCGGGAATCAGAGCCGGGTCCTTCCACTTAAAATACCACAGCACTCACCCCTGGACCACGGAGGTCGTCAAAACTCTATGCCATAACTCTCGCAGAATAGTAAATAATTGATGATTAAACGAACTTACCTGTAAGTGAAGTACTATCCCAATTATATGAGTACGTTTCATTCGAAGATATAAACACATTTAGGTAATTTCTCATAGAACTGCAACTTTGGCACTCATTTTAGTATTAGGGTAGATTGTAAAATTCCTTAGTATCCGATGCTCCGGTCCCCTTATAACGCCTTCTTCATCTATATAACTCTCGCAGAATAGTAAATAATTGATGATTAAACGAACTTACCTGTAAGTGAAGTTCTATCCCAATTATATGAGTACGTTTCAATCGAAGATATAAATACATTTAGGTAATTTCTCATTGAACTGCAACTTTCGCACTCATTTTAGTATTGGGGTAGATTGTAAAATTCCCTAGGTATCCCAATTGTTAGGTATTGGGTTTTTCAATGAAGAAATTCTCAGAGCCAGCCCGGAGTTGGAAGTTGGCGGTGTTTCACCCCCGTGCCTCGGAGAACACGTTAAGCCGTCGGTCCCGGTTATTATCACTAACATGATAATAGTCGTTACAGCCCGCCAACCCGCATTGGAGCAGCGTGGTGGGTCTAAGCTCCTAATTCCCTCTCTCCTATGAGAGTGGAGGCCTGTGCTCAGCTGTGGGACGTTGTTAATAGGCTGTAGTGGTGGTAAAATTCCCCAGTATCCGATGCTCCGGTCCCCTTATAACGCCTTCCTCATCTATATAACTCTCGCAGAATAGTAAATAACTCAGCATTATACTGTAGGAGGGGGTGAATAGCTTCGCTCTAGTCGGGAATATTTTAGCAGCAGCGGCGGAGAAACAATGAGCGCCGAGTTCAAAATTCATTGCGTTTGAGGAGACCGCCATTTATTACATCGCGGCATGCAAATCTTAGCACCAACACGTTTATTACACCAGATTTTAGCTTCCAAGAAATTGGGGTGTATTAAAGTTCTCACTAGCATCTACATATGTGTTAGCCACACCTTGTTCAACGCCTACGGCATGTTTTTTAACGTTTAAACTATCGTGAGTGATGTTCATTATAAATATACATAACTACCGGATAAAACTCACGTGTTCAAACGGAAAAATGCCTGACTAGTTTCGAACCCAACACCCCTCAACACCCCTTGCATAGAGCTGTACGATATGCGGTCCGTAGTTGAGCAGCAACCGAACGAACAGGCTCATGGATAAGGGCCCCGAACGGGTTCGAAACTAGTCAGTCTAGACATAACACGTGAGTTTTATCCGGTAGTTATGTAAAGTTATAATGTTTCTTTTTAACTTTATTGACTAGCTACCATCACCACCACTACAGCCCATTAACGTCCCACAGCTGGGCTTCATTGCATGGTGGTGGGGGTAGCGGGTTTAAGCTCTAATTCCCTCTCCTATAGACTAGCGCTTGGCTGCTAGATAAGACTTACTAGCAACAGGCGCTAAAGCTTAAGATAGAGCCTTAATTTTCTGGGATAAAAAGCCTATGCCCTCTTCTGGGACGTAACCTATCATCATACAAATTTTCATCAAAATCGGTTGAAAAAAGGGGCCGTAATGTGATTACCTACCAACGCTGCGCTTTCCACAGCGAGGTTGTCGGTGGATGTTAAATTCTGCGAAATGCTTATTCTAAATTAACCTTTGCTTTCATCGATTACAATACATATTAATAGCTTAAACTTGGGAGCAATATTTGTGATTCGGTATAGCCCAACATGTGGGTGGATATCTAGTTATCATAATAATAATAATGCGGGCCAGCCTTAGGCAAAAGTATAGTATATATGTAACCGTAAGATTGTAAAAACCGTTAGATTATAATCTAACTCGCGAAATTCTAAACTGTCGAAAGATTGTGAACTGTTCAATGTTCTGAGTGTCAATTTATGAAATATTCATTGTATTTACGTTTTCTTGTCTCTTTCTTGTAGGTTAGGTTAGGGTTCGACATAAATGCAGCCGGGCACTTAGGTTTATATATAGCACATACGTAACAGATCTACCGAAAAATAATGCGTTAAATTGTCTTTCGACAGTTTACAATTGTGCTAGTTAGATTATAATCTGACGGTTTTTAGAATTTTACGGTGACATATAATATAAAGACATAATATAATAAAAAATATGTCATCATTTTTAAGTTGCTAAAAAGTTTGCAAAAGCAGCCTGCACGCAAAGAATTATGAGGTCAGGATTTGATTCCTGGAAGGGGCAATTTCTGAATTAGGTAGTAGACTACTAATGAAATCAGGAACTTTTTTTCAAACTTCAAAACGCGCTCTTATTATTAATATACCAAATTGTATTTTAATGATGTTGTACCCTAAGGTTTAATTTTTATATTCTGTATTTTGTAATATGAGTCCCTAACTGAAATAAAAAAAAATTTATCATCAAAACTGAACGCACTTTTTTACTTTAATAGGTACTAAAATTCCACATCAATGCTTAATTATTTTAAAATGGATGTCAAAAATAAAGTTAACAGGATATGTGGATATAACGTCTTTTGGCAGGTTCTCTATTTTATAATAATATCGGCTTAATATATTATAGCCAGATGCCCATCTTATACTGTACTATCACACTACTAAGTAAGGAAGTAGAAGTCAAGTTTTTTGAGTAGAATTTAAAAAGAAAAAGATTTCCTTTTATATTTTGAAACATTCACAAGCCCATTTTAGCTTAACACATCCTGCCTAATACAATTTGTACATCCAGTTCCTCATATTATCCTTTACACGGAACAAAGGCGGCGTCCGAATTAATTATATTAACCGCATACGCTTAAACCGAAAACCTTATTGTACGGGCGATAAAGACTATAATCCAAGCGAGTTTAGTACTCTCCGTTAGTCGAGTAGGGTTACCGAAGCCAAACTCCAAATCAAATTTATTTATTTCATATAGAGTATACCTACTTATGTTGCTGATACAGGTCTTGTTTTGACTCTGGTTTCTAGAAGAGACTGCAATACGAATGCCAGGGCTTGGTAGAAATAATAATACATTGGTTCAAGCGATTTCATTTCAATCACACTTAACAGCTACGCTATTGTCAGGGATCGTTAAATTTGACACAGATAATATTTCTATAGTCAGTGTTTTTATACCCCAGACACGTGCTTGGAATTAGCAGCGTTTATAAAGCTTTATTAAAACAATAAATTTCCAAAAAAAGTCTCCTGAAAATTTCGCCCAAAGTCCTGACGTAGCGTCGAAATTCCAAAGTTTGTCAAGAAAATTCCCATTCCCTGACAGCCCTAAATTCATGAGAATTAGCAAATGTTTCAGAAGATACCGTGTTATGGCTCTTAAGGACATAGGCATAAGGATTTCGGATAGTTTAAGGCTTCGGGCATCGGCTAGTTATGTTCAACTGTGCATGTGTATTTAGGCGGTTACGCATATTACATAAACTAAACATGGTAAAGTGTTCCTTATGTAAATACTGTCACGGTATTTACGAGCCAACTCTGAAACTAACCATCTTAAATTGACGAAAATCTTTATTCAATCTTCTATGCCTACAGCTCTCCTGCTATGCTTAAATCCTTGAACTTTGGGTTGTAAGATTTGGTTGCCATTTAGGGTAATATCTGAAATAGATTGTAGTCTGGAATGATACATAGGCTACTTTTTATCCCGGAAAGTTAAAAAAATTCTGCGGAAACCGAAAACCTCTCTTAAAATGTTTTCTTTTTTAAATAAGGGTCAATAACAAATATATATAAATAAAAATATATCAAAATAACCTCCGACATTTTGAAGTACTTAACAGGATAACAATTTTGATTAGATCAGACCTGTGGATCAGTTGCTCATATCCTTTCGTCCTATGTACGCTGATGACCTATATACGGCTCAACTGATTTTCTTGAATCATTCCAGAATGGTCTACACTCTCGATCAATAAGGCAACCAAAAAAACCAAAAAAAATGGCATTCATAGGGTGATTTTTTTTTTTTTTGTAATCAAAAACAAAAATTAAATTTAAACCTTAACTCTAAGACATTAAAGTTTAATTTCGAATGTAGTATATTTACATTTATGACCTTTTGTCTTCGAAGCAACGCGAGCATATCGCTTTAAGCGAGCATGTCGGTGACGCGAGTCCACAAGTTTACCCCCTATCAAAAAGTGCTCAACGCGGATAAAGAAGTTTTCAATTAAAAAAAACATTTTGAGATTCATATTTTGCGATGGCACAGACGGAAACACACACGCAAGTAAAACTGAAGACTTATAACACCTCTCTTTTCGCATTAGGGTTTAAAAAAAGACTATGCGGCCGACGTGGGCTGGTATGACAAAGTTAAACCAATCACTTTCCTTCCACTTACAATAATAAATAAGATTCTTAAAAATGGAAACTACTTTCGCTAAGATTCGCAAAGTTTTGTTTACTAAATATCATGCTAATATTACAAATTCGAAAGTGTGTTTGTTTGTTGGTTATGTCATACAATCACGCCGCAACAGAGCATCGGATCGACGTGATTTTGTGCATGTGCATAGTTGATTACCTGGAGAACAAAGGCTTTTTATCCCGGATATGTCTCTGGGAATTAAAAAAGCTTATTCGAAGCATCAGTTAGTAACACTTTAATGCAAGAACTCAAAATACTCGAAGCACTATCCATTAATTATGAATTTCGAATCCGGAAATCGTAAACCTTTATAAACGAATAAGAATTCTTATCACCCGAGTGTTATCAGACTGTGAGTTAATTAGGATAAACAGCGCCCTCGTAATGAAGGCCCTCCTCACAGGTCGTGTTTATCTTGCTCTCTCATCACTTGAATAATAATCATCTGGAAAGGAGCTGATGTTTTCTTTATGCTAAAGCACTTATATTAATCAGGGTTTGAAGGATTCTACTTGAGTATACCGTCTCTAGCTATTTTTTTAAATCAGCTGTCAGTCTTTTATTCTTGTAATATTTCAATCAAAAGACGCTCTCTAATACTTGGATAGATTTCTAGCAAGAATTTTCACATTCCACTGTCTCAGAATATTCACGTGGCGCTAGACTAGGTTTTGACGACCTCCGTGGCGCAGTGTGTAGCGCTGATGTCTTAACATGTGGAGGTCCCGGGTTCGATCCCCAGCAGGGTCAATTTGGTAATTTATAATTTCTGAATTTTCCCTGGTCTGCTCTGGTGGGAGGCTTCGGCCGTGGTTAATTACCACTCTACCGGCAAAGACGTGCCGCCAAGCGATTTAGCGTTCCGGTACGATGCGGTGTAGAAACCGAATAGGGGTATGGGTATAACTGCCATGCCCCTAACAGGTTAGCCTGCTACCATCTCAGACTGCATCATCACTTACCATACCAGGTGAGATCGCAGTCAAGGGCCAACTTGTAGTGGATAAAAAAAAGGCCCGACCTGGGACTCGAATCCGTCTAGAAAGGCGACGATTACAGCCACAGAATACCATGATCCTCGTGATATTATGGCGTCTTTCTACCCCAGTAGCATCAGGTTTTCTAACCGTAGTTTATTCAAGGGTTTTAATAAGATTCGAAGTTTCCCTATTCCCGATCACATTCCCTAGTATAAGACGCTCAAACATAGACGACGTGAATTTCTCCAGAGTGATGTATACGACAGCTGCATTATAATTTTAAATTCAATTTCGCCACACAAAGTGACTAGCAATACACACACATACTCTCAGAGGAACTACATTTACTCAGTACGCGTTAAGTGAGAACTGCACTGTAGACTATAGTTTGTCGTGTCCTTGGTGACAGTATAGTTTTGTAACATTTACGAAGATAGAAAAAACTCATAAACCAATTTTTTGCCAATCAATTTTTCCTATTTTTCACTCATTTTTAAACGACTTCCAAAAATGGAGGAGGTTCTCAATTCGGCACGTATTTTATGTGGGTTCTGAATCGATTTGAAATTATTTTTTCAATTCGGCACGTATTTTATGTGGCTTCTGAACCGATTTGAAATTATTTTTTCAGTTGTTAGAGGAAGCTCTCGAGGTGGTGGAAATTCTGACTCCAAATCTTCAACCCTGACACTAAAAAGTAAAAAATAAAATTTCTTTCCAACAAACCGACCTCTTCTTTCTACAATGTGTAGGAATCAAAATTATTTTTTACTTTATAGTGGCTTTGGAAGTCGGTTTTTTGGAAAGAATTTTTATTGGTAATAGCGCGTTACCTGCGTTTCTAGTTTTCCATGTTGCATTATCACACTAATTTTATAAAGTCGAAAGTTTTTATGTGTGTATGTTTGTTACTCTTTCAAACGAAAAGAACTGGACGGGTTTGGCGGAAATTTAAAATAGAGATAGATAGATTAGACACACATGCATTTTACCTCTGAAAATCAAAGAGTTCCCGCGGGAAACAAGAAATCTCAATCAACGCGAACGAAGTCTTATGTCTTAGTGAAGATTATTATGTCGCCGTAATAATTTAGGTAGATTGATGTTTTTCAACTATGACAGGTTCATCAATGCCTATGGCCTCAAACACTCATGGCCACTTTAAAACAGGATAAGTAAAACAATTCTTTGTCGTGCAACATGTCTTCAGTGTAGTCTTTGCTAGATTTTCGTCCCCGAACGTTTATTTACTTCCTCTTTCTTTGTACAAACATTTGTGTTTCGTGCGTTGGTCCGTTTTATGTGAATGTGCAATTTAAATGCAGAATAACGAGCTTTACATAGCTTTTTATCCATTTTACGTTTTGGAGTAGGATTTCTAGACGTTCCATTTAACCCAAACGAATATTATAAATGCGAAAGTGTGTCTGTATTTTATCCATCTGCTACGCTTTATTGGTCTATTGTTTATCCAATTTTGATAAAATTTGGTACAGTCATTTTGTCCTGGAAAATTAAGAGTTCCTGTGGGAATATGCATGGTGTTTGCTTTCATATGATTTTACATACATTGGCATGAATTTATGTAACTTATGATTATCCTTTGTAAAAATCGCTAGCGAACCTTATGAATAAAAAAAATAAAAAAATACCTTAATTCACGCGGATAAAGTCGCGGGCATCACCTAGTTATGTTTGAATACTGAGTATCTATCTGAGTAGATATTATCACAGTGGAACTTGAAACCAATTGATTTCAAAAACTTGCGATTGCAACACATCATCAAAACGATTATATTGTGTACAACGTAATATGAGTGCGCGTAAGTAGGCATAAATATTGTACACACGTATGCGCGCATTTCGTATGACGACCTCCGCGGCGCAGTGTTGAGTGCTGTTATCTTAACGTGCGGAGGTCCTGGGTTCGATCCCCGGCAGGGTCTGGAAATTTATAATTTTTGAATTTTCCCTGGTCTGGCCTGGTGGGAGGCTTCGGCCTTGGGTAGTTACCACCCTACCGGTAAAAGACGTGCCGCCAAGCGATTTAGCGATTTAGCACTCCGGAATGATGCCGTGTAGAAACCGAATGGGGGTATGGCTTTAATACAACTGCCATACCTTTAACAGGTTAGCCCGCTACCATCTTCGACTGCATCATCACTTATCATCAGGTGAGATCAAAGTTAAAGTCAAATAATGTTTATTCAATTTAGGTAGGTATACTACACTTATTGACGTCTAGTTATTTATAAAATATAATGGTGATTATCAGTAAAACTAAAGCTACGAGGGTTCCAAACGCACCCTTGTCTGAGAAGAGCCGACAACAAACTCAGCTCATTTTTTTTTTTTCATTATTTC
This sequence comes from Erebia palarica, assembly GCA_964035005.1. Taxonomy (NCBI): domain Eukaryota; kingdom Metazoa; phylum Arthropoda; class Insecta; order Lepidoptera; family Nymphalidae; genus Erebia; species Erebia palarica. The sequence continues at coordinate 34,452,082 of OZ035990.1, forward strand.
CATTTCACAAATAATCTTCTTAACTAAGCAACTATCAGAGCCATTAGATAAAATCATTGCCAAGCTTCCTTGGCAGACAGATCGCAGACATGGGCTAAGTTGTAGTGGAATTTAAAAAAAGTGTGTTTTAATATCTAAAGGAGCTAGCGTAGTGTGTTTTGATATCTAACTTAAAATTGTAGTAAAGGGGCGAGCTGTTACTCTGAAAGTATAGAATCAGTGCGCTGAGATGAAAGGATTTAAAGCCAAATTTGATAACACTGGGCTTATATAAACTCGCAGCGTTTGTTAGCTCCGGTGCTAGTCTAAAGCCTAACATGGCTTAATTATGCCGCGGTCTGGAACACTGAAATGTTGAGAACTTCACACTGGGATACGCCCGCGGCAGTTTTCTAATCACCGCCACTGGAGCTATATTTATATACTGTAAGGTTTATTATTTCGAGAGCTATCAATTTGACTTATTTCATGACTTTTTATTCAATTTGAGCTGGGTGTGCATAAGAAATATTATTAAGTTAATCATCAACATCATCATCATCATCGCGTGCTTTCTTGAAAATGAAGTTTGGTGGTCATCATCCGAAAACCTTCTCTATTTTGTGCCGCATCTTTGAGCTTCGGCACATAAGAAATATTATTAAGTTAATCATCAACATCATCATCATCGCGTGCCTTCTTGAAAATGAAGTTTGGCGGTCATCATCCGAAAACCTTCTCTATTTTGTGCCGCATCTTTGAGCTTCGGCACATAAGAAATATTATTAAGTTAATCATCAACATCATCATCATCGCGTGCCTTCTTGAAAATGAAGTTTGGCGATCATCATCCGAAAAACTTCTCTATTTTGTGCTGCATCTTTGAGCTTCGGAACATAAGAAATATTATTAAGTTAATCATCAACATCATCATCATCGCGTGCCTTCTTGAAAATGAAGTTTGGCGATCATCATCCGAAAAACTTCTCTATTTTGTGCTGCATCTTTGAGCTTCGGAACATAAGAAATATTATTAAGTTAATCATCAACATCATCATCATCGCGTGCCTTCTTGAAAATGAAGTTTGGCGATCATCATCCGAAAAACTTCTCTATTTTGTGCCGCATCTTTGAGCTTCGGATAGCTATGCCCCGTCCACTCCCTTATATCGTCCAACCACTGGAGCTCTCTTGCCTGCAATTCTTCATTCCAAAACTAATCTTGGAAGTGAGAATTGGGCTCTTCTTTGTAAGTTAATAAGTTAACTACTGTTTGTCAATATATATCTCATGAATCATAGAGATAATTGAGATGTGGAGGAAAATCGGGAAAAATTTCTTTCTCGACCTGTCCAAGAGGAACCTTGATATTTTTCGGGATACAAGTAGTCTTTATGGTATCCCAAAAGTATTGCATTTTAATAATTTAAGTTGTTTCATTAGGATGCCGTTTCAGACAGACAAAAACTTTTAAAAAAATCTTTGGGCTCTGTACCGATACCAAATATTCAGGAATCGTCCAGTTACAGTTTTATTAAAAGTGTAAATTTTAATTTTATTTTTGGTTCAATTACGGGCATTTTACCAATAGGTAATAAAAATACTTAATGGGAATCTCTCTCGTATTACTCATAGCTGATTATCGTGACTCCTTTTCACTAATCACGTTATGGCAGGGGTTTTCTTGAGATAATAATGCGGTAGGTTCTCAGCTCTTCCCGCATTAATACTGGAAATAAAGCTTGCTAAATGTTTTGACCACTTAGGTACAAGTAAACGCAATAATCCTAAATATTCGATCACCGAATTTTTAAGGCAGGTCTCATAACAAGGAGTGTAATAAAGATATTTCTTATACAAATTAAATGACATAACTTCAAAACTCAACATTTCATAATCATAACCTCAAAGTGCCTACAAATTTTAATTAACAAAGTTGATTGAAAGACTAAAATAGACGTCCGGAAATCGGTGGCTCTTTGTTCCCGAAAATATTGTTTTCTCTCGGTAATGGTATTTGTTCCCGATTCGCCGTTAAAACAATGGCCGTAATTAGTATGACCTGCTTGTGTGTGAGAGGAATATCTGGCATCGTGGCCGAATTTGAGTTGAAAATGACCGAAATCACAGCTATTAATTTTGTGAAACCGTATAATAGCATAAAGGTTAGGCCCACCATACACAATTTCTGATTTCCTATGAGATTTTCCTGCTGAAAAAGGTCTACTTATAGCAGCTATACAGCTTCGACAGGTTTTCATTATTTAAGACTACTAAGTTCTTAATGCTGACTTCAAAAACTTATAACCTTCATGCAAGCTTTCAACCCCTATTTGGGGTGGATAATCGTAAAATTGCTTATGCAGTTTATTATTACTTAAAACTAATAATTTAAATCCTGATTTTCAAGTCTCTAACTAACTACAAAAACATAGGACTTGCATACAAATTTTCAACCCCCATTTCACCCTCTGTGGGGTAGATTTTCGTAAAATTGCTTATGCAGTTTATTATAACCTATATGCCGATTTTCAAGTATCTCACTTCAAAAACTTAAAAACCTCATGTAAGATTCTAACCCCCATTTCATCCCCTTTGGCGTGAAATTTCGTAAAATTGCTCATACAGTTTATTATAACTTAAAACTAATAACCTAAATCCCGATTTTCAAGTGTCTAACTTCAAAAACTTGGGAGCCCTTATGTAAGCTTCCAACCCCCGTATCACCCCTATGGGGGTATATTTTCGTAAAATTGCGTACACAGGTTTATATTATTTAAAGCTATTAAATTAATTCCCAATTCTCATGTCTCTAACTTCAAAAACAAAGAACTTTCATACAAAGTTCAAACCCCCATTTCAACCCCTTAGGGGTGAATTTTCTCAAAACCGTTTCTTAGCGGCCGTCTACACCATAGAAGGAACCTATTTTCCAAATTTCAAGTCTGTATGCTTTATAATTCCTGAGATATCGTAATGAGTCAGTGACCTTTCGCTTTTATATATATAGATTTGAACTGCCAGGATGTGGAATCTCCTTTCAGCGCATGTATAGGGGATAAATGCGCTGGAAGGGGATCCCACATCCCACGTATAACTTAAGTACCTTCAAGGCAAGAGTGAATAGGCATCTTCTAGGCAAGCGTGTTCGTATCTAGGTCTCACCATTGCTTTGTATTACGTATGATTGCCGCCAAGCGGAAGCCTATCTCACAAGAAAAAAAAAAATTTCATCATACCTATTCGAAAAACGAATATTGGTTTCAGAGGATAGCGGGAGCAAAATGTAATTTTTAGGCCCATGGGACCTTTCATTTTTCCGTTCTGATTGGTCCGCGGTCGTGCTTCTGATTGGTGATTAAACGTATAGGTAATGTCCATACATAGTACGTTGATACTCCTAGCTTTTTCTCATACGTAATGATGAAAAATAGTGTGTGTCACTCGGGGCCAATTTTTTTGTTCTCGGGCGGTGTATATTGAATTCCTCGCTACGCTCGAGATTCTACTATAGAATCCTTCACTTCGCTCTGAATTCAAAATAGCGCCCTCGGGGAACAAAAAAATTTTTTTTGGCCCCATATAACACAAATAACAATTTTTTACGAGGTTATAAGGATTCAAAGGTACTTGTAAATGTTAAGAACATTTGAATATGACAGAAGGTCTTTTATCCTAAATGTCAAATTCAAAAAAAACATCCGTTGATTGAACTTCTAGTACAACCTCTAACGCTTGGAGAGAGAAAAGGAGAACATTAAAAACAACTGTAACCTTTTCGCCGATCACCTGAGTCCTGCTCCTTTGTCCGGGAATATTATTTCCCGGGCGGCGGCATTTAGGCGGGACGGTAATTTACCGGGACATTCAAACAACGAGCGGTAATTAGCACGACTTAAATACAGGAACATCGCTGCTGATCGCACATTGGAAGCGTAGCTTCCGCACCTTTTTTTTTTTTATCCACTACAAGTTAGCCCTTGACTGCGATTATGGTAAGTGATGCTGCAGTCTAAGATGGTAGCGGGCTAACCTGTTAGGGGCATGGCAGTTATATTAAGCCCATACCCCTATTCGGTTTTTACAAGGCATCGTACCGGAATGCTAAATCGCTTGGTGGCACGTCTTTCTCGGTAGGGTGGTAACTAGCCACAGCCGAAGCCTCCCACCAGGCCAGACCGAGTAAAATTCAGAAATTATAAATTCCTGAATTGACCCTGCCGGGGATCGAACACGGGACCTCCGCACGTTAAGACAACAGCGCTCAACACTGCCCGACTGAGGTCGTCAAATAACCTCAACTGTCGCGAACGCTGAACGCTGAACGAACGAATAGTGTTAATAATAGTATAGTGTAGTGCAGCAACAATTGTGTTAATATATAGTGTATAATAGTGTAGTGTTATAGTTACTAACATTCGTTTTAAGTATCTAAAGATTATTTTTATTTATTTAATAAATTTCTGGGTGCTGAAAATTCAAATGAAACCCAAGTAATTGCTCTAAGTAACACATCTCTTGCTCGCAGTGATTGCAACGTTTGCTTAGGCCACATAAGCATAAACGCGACTCATGGACTTCACAGCAGATTAAAAGCGATACAATGCGTACTTCTTAAATAAAATATGTCTTACTAAGTCTAGATAATTGATTTTGTATTATAATAGTTATTTTTGTGTAGGCCAATAAATAATAAGTGGAATTGGTTATTCATTTTTAATTAACTCAGCAACTTGTAGATAAGTCATAATTAAAAAAAATTATAAACACGACTGCCCTGTCAAAAAACGAACTAAAAAGTTAAATATCTAAATTAATCTAAATTAGAATCTTGTTCACATTTTTCTTAAATGTTTTTTTTAATCACTGGATATTGAACTAGTGTTATTATGTATTTTTGGAATCTAATCATCATTTTCTAGATGATGATTATATAGTTAATCTTATTTTCGATTTTTTTTTCAGCTTTAGTCTTTAATGTGGGACAATGGTCAGTCCATCATTTATTAAAATTTTACTAGCCTATGTCACCCGGAATAAGCTAGGGATTCTAACGATACCTCATTTATAAAAATCGGTTCAGGCGTACAGAAGTTATGGTGGAATATACAAACTCACATACATACATACATGAACCCTGAAAACAATATACTCCTTTTTTCAGGCAGTCGTATAAAAATATTATAATCGCGTCGCTACGGCTACGGCTGTGAGCTGGCAATCGGTACGGGAAGCTATAATTGTTGGCATACAGACGACTTGATTGGTTCTACCAATGTACGGTGCCTTTAACTTGGCTCAACAAATGTGCGATCACTTTAGAATAGGACTTGCGTGCGGAATAGATATCGAAAATGTCCAAATTGTAGATAATTAATTTTACGAATTAAGTTTATAGCACTTTATTGTTTTAATTAATTAATTTAATTAGTTATGATACATAGTAACTTCATTGCAAGCTGTTACTTTCTGGAAATAGAATATTATTTATTAGTAAGAGGTAATTACAATAATCTTTAAAGTAATATTTTCTTGCTAAATCATGAACTTCCGCAAAGTAACGCCTGATTCTATCCATTATTATTTATTAACTTTAACCTAATTTCTTAAATTAATTAATTAATAAATTTCCTAATTTATATTTAAACTTATTAGTTATTTTTTTGGGTCACTTAGGTCGCTTAGATTTAAGTTTTTGAACGCTCCAACTCGTTGATATACCAGTTTCAACTTAAAAACTTCGAATTTACTTAGGTATAATAATCTTACTTACTAATATTATAAATGCGAAAGTTTGGATGGATGTATGGATGTATGGATGTTTGTTACTCAATCACGCCCCAACGGCTGAACGGATCTAGCTGAAAGGCACAGAGATAGATTGTAGTCTGGAATATCACATAGGCTACTTTTGTCCCGGAAAAATAAAGAGTTCCTGCGGGAACCTCGAAATTCAGACCTTGACTGCAATCTGGTCATGTATTTTATTATATTACTAGTTTTTTGTTTCCCGCGGGAACTCTTTAATTTTCCGAGATAAAAAGTACCCTATATGTTATACCAGACTATAATCTATCTCTGTGCCAAATTTTACCCAGATCCGTTAATCCGTTCTGGCGTGAAACAGTAACAAACATCCATACATCCATACGTCATCCATACATACATAATCATTTATCTGTACTAATATTATAAATGCGAACGTGTGTCTGTATGTCTGTCTGTCTGCTATGCTTTAACGGCCCATTTTTTCAACCCATTTTTAGATTCATATTATAAATGAGAAAGTTTGCATAGATGTATGGATGTTTGTTACTCAATCACGCCCCGGCGGCTGAACGGATCTGGCTGAAATTTGGCACAGATAGAGATTATAGTCTGGAATAGTACATAGGCTACTTTTTATCCCGGAAAATTAAAGAGTTCCCGTGGGAACTAAAAACTTCAAACCACGCAGACGAAGTAGCGGGCATTACCTAGTAGGTATATAAAAGCGAAATACCACAAATTCACGATATCTCAGGAACTAGAAAGCATACGAACTTGACATTCGGAAGATAGGTTCCTTCTATGGCGATAATCAGCTAAGAAACGGATTTAATATAATTCATCGCTAAGGCCTATTACCTATAAAACCTCAAACATTAGCTAGTTAAGGAATAAGGATTTAATATTTTTATGGTACAATATTATTTCCCCTTCGGTACAGTTTCGAGCATCTGTAGTATTGCACAAGACCTCATTTCAGTTCAATTGCAGGGCGATCAGACGTACTGCAGATATTTCTCGTGAAACACATCGCTCGCATTGCTATAGTGGTGCGACACGATAAAAATGTATTGCCTGTGTTTCCCTGGATCTCTATTGAGATGTTCCTATGTTTCACCTTGGATCTATATATATAGGTATATAAGAGGCGAAATATTTATATATAGATTAAGGATTTAATATTTTTATCGTACAAAAACTATTTCGTCCTCGATACAGTTTCGAGCATCTGTAATATTGCACAAGACCTCATTTCAGTTCAATTGCAGGGCGAGCAGACGTACTGCAGATATTACTCGTGAAACACATCGTTCGCATTGCTATACTCAATACTCAATACTCAATATCGTTTATTCAATATAGGTACACTGTAGGTACACTTATTGACGTTAAAAATTACTTACTTAAAAACATGATGGTGATAATTGGTTACGGTATCTTAAAACTAAAGCTACGATGCTATAGTGGTGCGACAGGATAAAAATGTATTGCCTGTATTTCCCTGGGTATTGAGATGTTCCTATGTTATAAATAAAAAGAAAAAAAACTCGGCTGAGTTTGTTGTGGGCTCTCCTCAGACCAGGGAGCGTTTTGAACCCTCGTAGCTTTAGTTTTAAGATACCGTAACCGATTATCACCATCATGTTTTATAAGTAACTAATTTTTAACGTCAATAAGTGTACCTACAGTGTACCTATATTTAATAAATGATATTGAGTATTGAGTATGTTTCACCCTGAATCTATATATGTTTTTTGTAAGTAATCAACAGCGTTGCCTATTAATATTAATAACAATAATTATATCTTGACATTGAATAAAGCCATAAACGATTACAGAATAAATATACTTATGAAAAATATTTTAACAGAGTAGATAAGTAGTGAACATGTACGTAGAACATTAAAGTATAAGTAAAATTATTATTTATATTCATTTTTTATAAGTAAATATAAGTGTGTATCAGTGTGTGTATCTGTGTGTGTGTGTGTGTGTGTGTGTGTGTGTGTGTGTGTGTGTGTGTGTGTGTGTGTGTGTGTTTTATATAGGTATATAAATGCGAAATACCACAAATTCACGATATCTCAGGAACTACAAAGCATACGAACTTGACATTCGGAAGATAGGTTCCTTCTATGGCGATAATCAGCTAAGAAACGGGTTTAATATAATTTACCTATAAGGCCTATTGCGCATCTTAAGAAAATGTCTCGTGTCTAATAAGTAACATCTTATATTTAGTATTTGCCTGTCTGATCCAACACCAGAAAAAATTTCTTTTAATATGCATGGTCTCATACAATAACCATTGCCATTGAATTTCTTATTAGACATTTTTTTATAAGACACCAGCAATTTTCTTACGCGCAATAGGCCTAAGGAGGTCAAAGGTTACATAAAAGTTGTATATTTTTTTAAGCTTAGAGACATGAAAATACTCGAAAGGGTAAACTATAAGATACAGATGGACAAACGCACAGACAGGCTGGACTTAATTATAAGGGTTATTTTTAAAAAAAGGATTTTTAAACTACTATCCTCAAGATAAGCGCATTTTGCTGAAAGAACAAACAAGATATGAACAGACAAACTATAACAATTTTAAAGAAATTGTTAATAGATGAGGTAGACAGGTGTAAGATTGCTTGTGTAAGTGCTTGCAACCTTATCAGACACTTGAATAAGTGATGCACTTTTAATAACTACGTCTAGACAAGAGACGAACTTAATGAAATTCACCCAAGCTGGTGCTCTAGACGGGCTCCAATACCTTGCCTAAGTGATTGTAAGCTGTTAATATGCATGATTATACATAGATTTTGTGAATCTGGATTTGCAGTTCTAAGACTACGTCTAGAAAAATAGAATACACGCGTAAGTTTTTTTTTTATATTCATTATAGGCTTACGTTTGACTACAATCACACCTGTTGGGAAGTGATGATGCGGCCTAAGATGGAACGCGCTTGCCTAGAAGATGCCTATTAACTCTTGATTTAAAGATACCCGGATTGTAATTGGTGGGAAACACAGTTTTTGGTAGTGTTCCAGACCCTAGCCATGCGAATAAGGAATGAAGGAGTTGCGTGAGAGAAGGAGCGTGCACCGCGTGAGAAAATTTTCTGCTACATTGTGGCCAACTTTGAATAACACAATCTCCAAACTAAACTAAAAAATCGACTTCTCTCCCTTTCGACAGGGAGTTTTATGAAAAGGGTTAGCAATATTTTTAATGCTGTAATTTTAGTTTAGTTTGGAGATTGTGCTCTACAGAATCAGCCCTATTATTTCTAGATTTCGCTCAGAAGTACGCGCGTTAACTGGACGCAAGCTAGGAGTCTCTAATATCTTGACTCGCGCAAACGACGAGCGCGGGTGAGTCTTACGTACTACGTGGTACTCAATACTCAATATAATTTATTCAATATAGGTACACTGTAGGTACACTTATTGACGTTAAAAATTACTTACTTATAAAACATGATGGTGATAATTGTTACGATATCTTAAAACTAAAGCTACTACCAATACTACTGAATAGGTAATACACGCGATTTACACGCACGTCTGATTTCGCACAAAACGATTCGCGGCGTATTCGCCCCTTCTGGACCTGGTCAAATATTTCCGAGTTATGTTCGGTATTTAAGCAACTTAATATCGGTGAAGGAAAACATCGTAAAACCTATATTCCCGAGAGTTCTTCAAACTGTTATCCAAGTTGTGTGTCTGCCAATCTGCATTTGTCCAGCGTGGTAAACTATGCCCAAACCGATTTGGGAGGAGACTCTTTCTCAGTACCGAGTGGGTCGCTGATAGGTTGAAATGATGAAATATGGCCATCGACACGACACTTTGCTATAGCACAACTGTGATATAACGAGTTGCTAATCATAATAAATACGTTAATTAGTATTATTACCGATATTCCCGACGAATAACAATACAAGATGACACGCTAGAATATCTCTAGCTTCACAATAAAATTAACATTAATGTCTAAAGATTCAATCCACAAAATATATTCACGCACGTTAAAGTTGAAGTGAAACATTCTCACTATTTACGTAATCATAGAGCAGAAAACCCAGTGCGCTACTAAACTTTATTTCAACTTAGTTTTTATAAAACAAAAAAAAGTGAGACCTAATCAAAACTACGTCAAAACAGTGCTCGTAAACTCGGGACAAGCTCGACTATTAAATAGCTGAGAAATAAGAAGAAATAGCTAGAAATAAGAGGAAATAGTTGGGAAAGTTTGCGCGTGGAACACTGAACTCCCGGGCTAACTGCTCTTGATAACTTGATGGTGGTTTTGTTTGTAGTTCGAACCATAGTCTGGGGGTTTGCTTTTAAAAAAATACTTGTCTGTTCGTCCTACATAACACTATTATCTATCTACGCAACGCTAAACTACAAATACTAAATATCAAAAAATAGAGTTTTAGATCATCATCATCATCAGAGATCATGAATACTAGATGATGCTCGTGACATCGTTCGCAATGGATTAAAGTTATAATTGGATTTAAAGATTAAATTTGCCTAAAAGTAGCCTACGTCTTTTGGACACAACTAATGTCTATCCCAAAATTAATCAAAATCGGTTTGAAAAGATGGGTCGTAAAAGCGGTACAGACACGCTTTCGCATTTTTAAATTTAGTATGGATTTTATAACCCTATTAGATTGAAAGTAGTTTACAAAATTTTCAATTATTTTTTTAATCTATTTTAGGCTACACCAAATTAAAAAGTAGATATATTAATAAACACCTTAATTTTGCATTGTTTTTATTTGTATGATTTCAATACCTAACTTCTGAAAACACGCTAGGTTGAAGCCAACGTGAATTCGGCTTTTTATTGACATGGTAATATTAATATAGTGAACAGTTTGGAAGTCTCAAAGAAACAGATAATATAATTAATGTAACGAATTAAAAAATACGACGCCCTGCCATATTATTTTTGGAGTTTACCTCCATAAGATGCGATTTGCATATATAGCCTTTGGAATCTTATTCACATTTTTTATTAAATGATATTTTTTGTGAATCACTAAATATTGAACTATAGTATAATATATTTTTGGAATCTACTCATCATTTTCTAGATGATGATTATATAGTTAATCTTATTATCGAATATTTTTTTTCAATTTTGGTATTTAATACGGGACCATGGTCACCCTATCAATTTTTTTAAAAATTTTACAAGCCTATGTCACCCGGAATAAGCTAGGGATTCTAACGATACCTCATTAATCAAAATCGGTTCAGACGTATAGAAGTTATGGTGGAATATACAAACTCACATACATACATGAACCCTGAAAACAATATACTCCTTTTTTCAGGCAGTCGTATAAAAAATACATAAATCTCTTTAGTAGTGCAGTAAAAAGAACAATATTGATAAAGTTGTTTTATATCCACGCCATTGTAGTCCCGCGGATAAGAATGGATCTCATTTGTATTTGGGTCGCAACTAGCAACTTTGCGTCTTCGCGAGGATAATCTAGGAATTGATTTCCTCCCGAGCCGGCAGCGCTGTAATATTTCACGATCAACCTAACAGCTTTGGGCAAGTTTATTTATTTAAACGATGAAATTTTCATTCCTTTATATATTTTCCTTTCGAAATGTTCGGGCTTTTAAAACGCTTATAATTTAACCGGGAAATGAGTTCGCTGAGTTTTCCACTGAATTCTTTATTTTCCACTGATATTTTGGTTTGGGTTTTATTATGGCAGCTTGAAATTTCATGTAATGAATTTTATTCATGTAGTACAACTTGTGGCACAGGGCACTTATGTTATGAAATTTGCCACAGGGATAGATTATAGTCTGGACGAATTCGCGAGCATCAGCTAGTCATTTCAATGAAATAAATACTTGCGAGAAAGTATACTTGCTTGGTTATAAAAATGTTACGGAATATTTTAAATTTTGAAACAAAAGATAACCTTTAGAGGCTTATAATAATTTATATACCTAGTACGGAGCTCTGAAAATAGAATACAGTGTTATACTCAGTGTATTCGCTTTCACAATGTTTACGGCTTTGTTCGAGGCTCGGGAGATAAACATCTCACAAAGAAAAGGTCGCCCTTTCCAAGTTTCGTTTTTCAATCCGGGACCTTATTTGTGAAAAGGCCAGATTCTTTCGCTCCCCGCATTCTACCGTAGACGATGGTTAAAGAGCTGATGGAAAAATTAAGGAGATCCTTGATACAGAGCAAAAGTTTGTAGTAGAAGTAAGGCTGCTTTTGATGGGCAGCGTTAAGCGAAATATAATATGCAGTGTTCCGCAGTTGTATTTTCGGTGACCAGAAAATAAGGCAGAATAAGCCGAATCGCCCATATCAACTACCCTTTTTTTTAACGAGGGGGAAATCTTCTTAAGATACCTAACTTCTTTGGGGTAGAAACCAGGTAACGTGAGATTTTAACTTACTAAAAACCCCTCGGAGACTATCTTACGCGCATGTCGGGAAGCTTCGAGAACGTTCATAAATGAACGCAATCGAAGCCTCCGAAGAAGAATTGGGTTCGTCTCTAGATATCAACTACCCTACTATAGGGTCCCTACATGAGCCATGAACGCTAACTGGTTTCCAATGTTGCAGATCCGCTTTGACTCTCGCCCCTCTGGCTGAGATTTCCGCTCATCACTGAAAACATATCATACAAAATGAATGGTGCGAAAGTATCCGCCATCCTTGCTCCACAATTATCATCTTTGACTATAAACTATTTATATCATCAGGTGAGATCGTAGTCAACGTGTACCGGATAGAAAAGTGTACTTATACGCATTGAATGTAGTTCCTTCCAGCGCGATGGACTGACGATAAAATTAATAGGTACTAAGTATGTTGAGATTGCTTAGGATAAGTTTATTAGTTTTATATTATATATATTAATGTGTTAATAGTATATTGAAGTTATAGTTAATTCCAAAAATATTAAGTTAGTTCTTCGTAGAAATCATAGATGTCGCTGTAGAACCATTGCGTCGCGGTATTCCATAACGCCCAAGAAATGGATATACAGCCACGAGTCGATGAGGATGGCAGTTCTATACAAATATCGGTACGGTATTTATAATATATACGTTTAGCTTAGTATAGTGAAAGTACGAAGTGGTTTATGGTACCTTGATGCGGGGTACACAAAGTTCTTTAACTGAATTTTCTATTAGATAATTATCGAACCGTAATTGGTTCAAAATCACCCACTATCTCTCGGTCCATTAGATGATATTGATAAAGGCGAGCGAGCCAAGTTTTGGGTCAGTCTGATGCTACTTACGTAAGACCCACTCTATATTAAGGTCAACATTCTCAGAATTATTTTTTGCCAGGCTGTCTTGAAATATTTTGTTTATATTATTTTTGATTAAGTGTTCTTACGTAATGAAGCATTTCGAAAAGTTTTTACTGAGCAACGTATAATTGAGATGATACGTATGTCAGAAATAAATTATTTCTTACTGATAACTTATTAGAGGTTCCCCCAAAAGACCTGAAATACACATCCTCGGTTATTTTGAAGTTTGATAACAAGTGCGTTGAAATTTAAATGACGTCACACGTCTAGTTCATACAAACTTCTTTATTAGAAGTGCGTTTTAAAGTTTGATAAAGAGTTACTGATTTGATTGAGTTGTCATTATCCCTATTAGGTATAACTATGCTGCATTCTCAACAGGAATATCACATATTGCTGTTTTGAGCTAGGTACATATAAGTATTTTTCAGAACTATTTTAAAAATCGAAAATGTCACTCGAGTCTATGAAAGGCTTACAGGTTTCCTTTTTTTCTTTCGCCGTTAATTTAAGTGATTTTTAATTTCGTAATACGCACATTTAAACTCCGAAAAGTTAGGAAAGAGTGCCCGGAGTTCCAACCCACGACCAGCCCAATCCGGTTGTCTAAACCCTAGCGGTTTAGACAACCGGATTGGGCTACCTACAACTTTTCTAATAAGACCCTGGCACAGTGTTGAGCGCTGTTGTCGTAACGTGGGAGGTCCCGGGTTCGACTTACAGCAGGGTCTATTTGGGAATATATCATTTCTGAATTTTCTATGGTCTGGTCTTACCCACAAAAGACCTATCGCCCAGCGATTTAGTTTTCTGGTAGGATGTGGTGTAGAAACCCACTGCCATAACACTAACAGGTTATCCCGCTACCATCTTAGACTGCATCATCACTTATCATCAGCTAAGATCGCAGGCCTAAATTGTAGTGAAATAGACATTAAAAAAACTGACTCAGCGGGGAATCGAATCCAGAACGTTCAGACCACAGGACGTTCCACAAGGAGTCAAACTCCCCACAGTCAAGTCACGTCTCCCGTCAGTGTCACTAGTCAGTGGGAGCAACCTCCCTGTGGGTGGTCTTGAGAGGTTACAATATGATTTATGACCTTGTAACACAATAACGCGGCGCAAATAAGGTAAATAATCAAATAAATAAGCAAATAAGGTAAAAAAAAATAACGTAAAGGTAAATATAAAATAGGCTTGGCGATAATAACTCTATTTGTGTGATTATTGTCAAACATAATATGAGTGCTGTGACAATTACGATTTCATACATACTAATTATTAAGTGTGTGAAAGTTTGTCTGTCTAAATGTGTGTCTGTCTGCTACGTCGCGGCCTGTTTACCAATTTTGATTAAATTTGGTAAAATGATAAGTTGCATCCCGAAGAAGGGTGTAGACTATTTTTTTTTGACTTAAGTCCACGCATATAATGTCGTGGGCTAGTCATCGTGTATGGTTATCTATCTTCTATATACTCGTACATAAAATTCAAAGTCCTGACTGCCTGACTGACTTATATATCAACGCACAGTCTAAACCGCTGGTCCTAGAGACATGAAATTTGGAGAGTGTGTTCTTTGTGAAGGCTAGAAAGGGTTTTTCGAAAATCCACCCGCAAGGGCGTAAAATAGGGGTTGAAAATTTGTATGAAAGTCCGTCGTTTTTCAAGTTATAGCCATGAAACTAGCTGCAGTTTGAAAATAAAGAAATACGTGTTACACAGTTTTTGATTATTCGACCCCCAAAAGGGGGGACGAAATTCGTCGTGGGGGACCCCCAATAGGGGATGAAAGTTATTACAAAAGGCCTTCTTTTCTCAAGATATTTTTCAAGTTATAGCCATGAAAGTTAATTGGGTTTCTGGTTTAAAATAAAGAAATACGTGTTTCACAGTTTTTGGAAATTTTATCCCCAAGGACGTTAAATAGAGAGTTTTTCCATCAATCACGCCGCAACAGAGCAACAGGTCTACGTGATTTTTTTCATGGGTATAGATGAGTACCTAGAGTGTGACATATTTATTTTATCCCAGAAAATTAAGGAGTGCCTGTGGGAATTAAAAAACTTAAGTCACGCAAACGAAGTCGCGGTCGACCGCTAGTCCCATCATATAAAAGCTACCCTTCAGGTAGCCCTTAAGGACTTTGAGAAAATGTGATTAAATACATAATCAAGAAGGAATAGTGTACTTCAAGAAAAATATTATATAGCCCGCGACTTCATCCACGTGGAGTAAGTTTTTTTCCCATGAAAGAAGGCTTAGTCACTCTTTAGGTCCACAACTATACCCTTGCCAACAATCACATCGATCCGTTGCTCTGTAGCGGCGTGATTGAAGGACAAGCCAACAAACAAACACCATTTCGCATTAATAATATTAGTATGATGCCTCGTAACTCATTTATTTTTATTTCACTGCTGGCAGTAGATTGTGAAAGGTGTCTCGCAAAGGGATCAAAAAATCATTGGCATTCTTGAGAAAAGTTCCTAAGTCACTCTTTAGGTCCACAACTATACCCTTGCCAACAATCACATCGATCCGTTGCTCTGTAGCGGCGTGATTGAAGGACAAGCCAACAAACAAACACCATTTCGCTTGTTTATTATTAGTATGATACCTCGTAAATCATTTATTTTTATTTCACTGCTGGCAGTAGATTGTGAAAGGTGTTTCGCAAAGGGATCAGAAAATCATTGGGATTCTTGAAGCCTCACAGCCTCCTCCAACGAAGTTGTTATACTGCTTGCACAAAAAGAACTCTTCAAAGCTTGCCGTTATGAACTTAACACAAAATAATTTTCTTTAAAGCGATTTTTCCGCCTACGCTTTCAAATGCCGCAAAAATAAAGTATTTCAACGTTTAATATAAGACGGCGTTTAGGAGTTAAGATGTTATTCAATGCAAGTTCTTATTTTTATTTGTGTTTAATTTTATAAACTATTTAATAAAATTACTAGGTCAGTTCCGTTAAGTATTTAAAGAGTAGTTATTTTGTTTTGCTGGCAATATCTTCTGCTTAGTGAAAGCAAATGTAATTTATACTTAATCTATGGTTACATGATTTGATTCTTACATCCAAGATGTGACATAATCTATGGTCATATGTTTGGTGCTGTGGTTTTGACGTTTAAAAAAAAAGACATTTGATTGCAACAGCGTTACTTGTCTCTGGCACCCGTGCTTATGAGTTGTGTCTTAGAGATATTAATTTTATCAAATAACTAACAAATTAATGGTGTAGTTTGAGGAATATTGTAATTTCATCAGGGTTAATTTTGTTGTATTCGCTGAGTTTATGTGAAGTATTTGAGGATAAAATAGTTTTTTTTTTTAATTGAAAATAATACAATAGAACTTAATGCTAGCTAGCCTAACCTAATTACTATATAAATCATGCCCACGTGGAATGGGGGAAATAAAATAATTATCATGGAATCTCGAGTTTGCGATAGATATAATTTTTAAAAAATCGAGTTGCGACATAAACAAATAATCTTTTAAGTTGTAACATTGTGGTTTTCCAATACGTCTGCCTAATCGTAAAAAAGGCACAAAGACTGAAATGTCCACGTTTCATCGTCTTACTCAAAAAAGGTCATAAAACGGCATGATAAGACATTTTATTTTTGCAGTGTTTAAAAGAGTCGTCGGGCCGAGAAAACCTCGTTAATGCTTCGAACGTAGTTACTTTCCTACTTTTTTCGTGAAAAGCTCTTTCGTGAAGGATCGCTTTGAGAATTTCCCACAAAAGTAATCTGAGCTAGGTATTTCGCTCAAGCAAGTTGCAATATGAAACCCTTTATAAAGGTGTTTTGTTAAAGTTAAACCTTTTTAGATATTTTCGTGATATCCTATCGTGATATATTTTCTTGTGATATTCTAGGGTTATAGGCAGACAATAAGATGGAGACAATGTTTACCGTTTATTCCAGAGTAATTCAATTATATTCTGAGTACCCACATCACAGTTTAGTGGCTGCACCTAGTGACTAATAGTCTTGTTCTTTGCTGTGTGTTGTCTCCAATGCACTGCACTTAAGCTAATCCAAATGATTTAGAGCAAAAAGAAAGACAAGAAAAAAAAGCCATTCAAAATATCGACCTAAAACACTTTCTGATCGCCATGCCGAAGGAAAAAAGAAAGGACACAGAAAAAACTAAACATTTACTTTTTTGTTTTTATTGAAAATAATACAATAGAACTTAATGCTAGCTAGGCTAACCTAATTACTATGTATATCATGGCCACGTAGAATGGTGGCAAGAATGCTGGCAGCATTTCCACGCTGGACAGTCAGGCTGATCCTTTGCGCAAAAAATGAGCCAGCCCTTCTATCACATTTAGTTATAAAAAACTATCGGTTAAACTCTCGTATTTTGAGATGGCTGTTGGTCATATTTCACCACGCTGGCCAAGTGCTGATTGACAGACTTCACGCGTCTATAAGATCATTACGGAATACTCAGGTTTGTAAGTTTCCCTGCGAGGTTATCCTTGACCGTAGCGAGTGATGTTTGAATGTTTTATACGCAAAATAATAATTCCCTAAAGAAAACATTGCGTTCATTAACCCTGGATCACCCCAATAACTCTTATGATACGTCTTGTTTTGACTCTAACTGTACCGCTTCAACTGTCTCGTTGGTCTAGTGGTTAGCATGTTTGACTGCGGCTGACGAGGTCCCGGGTCGGGCCATAATAAGTGTTGGGTTTTTTGGACTAGAAACTCTCAGTACTAGCCCAGAGTTAGGAAGTTGCCGGTGTTTCACCCCCGTGCCTCGGAGAGCACGTTAAGCCGTCGGTCCCGGTTATTATCACTAACATGATAATAGTCGTTAAAGCCCGCCAACCCGCATTGGAGCAGCATGGTGGGTGTAAGCTCTAATTCCCTCTCTCCTATGAGAGTAGAGGCCTGTGCCCAGCAGTGGGACGTGAATGGACTGTAGTGGAAAGAAAATTCTACGGGGAGAGCCGGCAAGACTCTGCAAAAGAATTGCAGGCCAAAGTCTATAACGCAACCTATTGAATAGCTTTCATTTACTGGAAAGCTTTAACTTACAGACGTTACATAGAACTAAATACCTTTCTGTAAATAGGTATTGAAGGTGTAAGGTTTTCTCAAAATAAAGGAATAAAACGTCCAAGTTCCATGTACAAAGTTTTATATTTCCGTTAAAAATAAAGGACAGCAATTCCCCCAGTATAACGGGGTCCGTTAGAGTTCCCGCGGGAAGGCCACAGTGCTAACTGCGTCATGGTTCCCTGGGGAACGTTTAGCCCGATTCCGTTTCTACGTAATAACGTGTCATTTTAGTTTGGTTCACTTTTCTCATTATTTTTTCTAAAAATTCAAGACTCCATGACTTTGGCCTGCTTATCCATGCTAATATTATAAATACGAAAGTGTTTCTGTCTGTCAGTCTGCTGCGCTTTCACGGCCCACCTGTTCATCCGATTTTGATGAAATTTGGTACAGAAATAGTTTGTATCCCGAGGATTAGGACATAGGCTACTTTTTATTCAAATAAAGTAAACTTTACCTCTCTATTGCAACGAGCGAACCTGCGGGCCGTCATATTACTTCGGACCGCCAACACCTATGGGTTATGGAAACGCTTATGGGTGGACGGACGACATAAGCAAGTCACAGGAAGCCTCTGGATCCAGTTGGTCCGAGATTGCGGAATGTGGAAGTCCCGACAAGAAAACTGTCCAGCAGTGGACGTCACTGCAGCCTATCTGTTGATGACAGCGACTTTTACGAAAATTTCAGGACTAAGCCCCCCACAGGAAGATCACAAATCCGACAATATTCACTTAACGATTCCAAAGCTTAAAAGTTTATTTGAATGAAATATATTTTGATTTTGATTATGAAAAATTTCATCAGATTTCTAGATTCAAGGGTTAGGGCCAGCCGTTGATTTATTTATTTCATAGCTTTCATGGTCATGCCTTACTTGTTAATACATAATATTAATCATTGAGTACATGGACACGAGCCCCTGTCAGGGCGTTGCTAACATAATTATACTTATTATGTGTATCACAATTGTGGCGTCCTGTCCTTACATAATTCAAATAATCTAGTTTATTTAATAGTGTCAACATTACAATATTAATTTAACTCAACATACGAGTAGGTACGCTGATCAAGTGATTGATCTTTTCACTCAAAAAATCTTTTACACTGTAGAAACATTTTTGTATTAGCCAGTCTTTTAATTTTTATGGGCTAATTCGAGATAGTGGTATAAGGTGTGTCTCTTTGAGGTTTTGTACTTTCGAAAATTTTATAAAGGTGCATATTTGGTGGAGTAAGACAGTTAGCAAGTCAAGACTTTTCTTTTTACTGTATCAAATTTGATACCCAACTAAATATAAAAAGTAAGCATTTAGGTATGTTATGCATTGATGTAGAATTTTAGTACCTATTATGGCTATATTTTGTAAAGTAAAAAAACGGCTATTTTCTAGAAAAAGCGAGTAACCGCGATGTACAATTTTTTGATGTTGATGGATTGATGGATGCGAAAGAAAGGATAGAAAAACTATTGGAAAAACTATACCTACATTGATGGTAAAAACTAGCCATCAGTCAAATTTTATGACGTTGTCTGTATAGATGAATGAAATAATCTAATACATACAGAACTTATAAAACAAAACTCACATTTAACATTATACTCACGGAAACAATGTAGTCACTACTGAACACGAGTCTCCTCTCGGAATGAGACGAGTTTACCCATAGTCCACCAGGCTGGCCTAGTGCGGATTGGCACACTTCATACGCCATCGAGAACATTATTAGAACTCTCTGGCACGCAGGTTTCCTCACAAAGTTTTCCTTCATGTTTGAAGCAATTGATATTTAATTTCTTCTATCGCACACACACATAGTTCCAACAAGTTAGAGGTGTATGCCCGGGGATGAAACTCGTTGCCGAAGAGGTCCCGGGTTCGATCCTCGGCAGGGTTAATTTGGAAATTTATAATTTGTGAATTTTCTCTGTTCTGGCCTGGTTGAAGGTTACGGCCGTGGCTAGTTACCACTTACCGGCAAATACGTACCGCCAAGCGATTTAGCGTTCCGATACGATGCCTTGTGGAAACCGATTATGGGTATTGGTTTAATTTAACTGCCATACAATCAATAGGTTAGCCCGCTACCACCTTAGACTGCATCATCGCCTACCATCACGACAGATCGCAGTCAAGGACTAACTTGTAGTGGACAAAAAAAATTAAAAATTAGACAATATGATGCCGCCGCGACTTCGTACACGTAAAATTTGATTCCCACGGGAAAATAGCCTAACTAGCTATTAGGTAGCTATATTATAGGTATTGGGGTAAAAAAAAGGTTCAAATTCAAACAGTTAAAAAAAAAATTTAACTATATGATGCCGGCGACTTTGTACACGTAAAATTTGATTCCCGCGGGAAAGTAGTCTAACTGGTAGTGGGGTAAAAAAAAGGTTCAAATTCAAACAGTTTAAATTAACAAAGCTGGGTATTTAATGAGAGATCGAGCATTGTAAGAAGTTGGAAATCAAAGTGGCCGCAAGGGAGCGGGCGGAGAGCTCTGAACACTTGTTAAGCGAAATTATTCCAAAGATTTAAAGGGAGCAGAAATAACAAAACTTTGGATCGCTGAAAATTCTCAATGAATGGAATACTAATGCAGGAGGGAGCGCTGGTAATGCCGGAGATGAGTTTAATTCTTTTTTTTTAATTTTCGTTGGGAAATAGACTGAAATTTAAACTGTAATCCGTTTATGTTTTTGCCTTAGCTTTTTTTTTATACGACTGCCTGAAAAAAGGAGTATATTGTTTTCAGGGTTCATGTATGTGTGTATGTATGTGAGTTTGTGTATTCCACCATAACTTCTATACGCCTGAACCGATTTTTGATAAATGCGGTATCATTAGAATCCCTAACTTATTCCGGATGACATAGGCTTGTAAAATTTATGGGGTGACCATGGTCCCGCATTAAAGACTAAAGTTGAAAAAAAATCGTAAATAAGATTAACTATATAATCATCATTTATAAAATGATGAGTAGATTCCAAAAATATATAACACTATAGTTCAATATCCAGTGATTCACAAAAAAATATCATTTAATAAAAATGTGAATAAGATTCTAATTTAACTAAATTAATTTAGATTTTAAACTTTTTAGTTCGTTTTTTGGCAGGGCAGTCTTGTGTTTTAATTATTGTTTTAGGTACTAGTACATGGGCAAGATTTTTTTAATTCACTACAAGTTAGCCCTTGACTGCGATCTCACCTGATGGTAGTGATCTTTGATTCAAGTGTCAAAGTGATTTTCAAGATTTCCTTGTTAGTTTCTCAGGTATTTTGTCATTCTCGTAATAATATAAAATAACTACTGATAGTACGTCTCTGTGCGTGTATAGTTTACGGTAGTGTCTGCTATAAATTTTGTATAGTAGGTATAGTTCCACCAACTTATCTTTGGTGGCCAATATTGCAACTAATTTTTATGCATGTTTAGTTTTTGTACTTGTTTCATAAATTAATTTTAATATTTACTACCGACGCTGTCATCGGGTCAGATAAGTCTGTGTTGTGAAACTGACAGACTTTCTTGCAAATAAATAATTAATTCGCAACTCAACCCAAGTATTTTACCAACAAATACTTGAAAATTGAAATCCATCTAATTAGTTTACCTCATACTTTATGCTTCGGTAAAAAAACTTTAAATTAAAATTAACTCTTAAAATTGTTAAGCTCAACTTATGCCAAACAGAACAAAGGCAATTAGAAGGATTGCGATAATTGAATTGATTGCAACCAAGTTTGGTAATATACGGCTCTGTATTCCAACCAATGTTACTTGGCAACGTTTAAGACCTTTTAAACTTCACAAATGATAACAACTTTGAAGTAATCTTCGAGTAATTGAAATAGTTTCTAAAGGGTTGTTTAAATACAACGTCGTTTAAATTGGCTGTGGTTTAAAGTTCATTTCTACGTAAATACTTGTTGTCATTTTGCAATTTAATACTTCTATAAGTACTAATAATCAAAGGTTGTCTGGAAGAGATTACTTTAGCAATAAGACCGCCTTTTCACCCTTAACTTTTATCTGTTAACCTTTTTGTTTATTGTCTTTGTTCTACGAGTAACTATAATATTATCTCTTTGGTGTGTGCAATAAAGAGTTTCATCTATATAAATAATTCATACTAATATTATAAATGCAAAAGTGTATCTGTCTGTCTGTCTGCTACACTTTCACGGCCCAATTACTCAAGCACTCTTGATGAAATTTGGTACAGAGATAGTTTACATCCCGGGGAAGGACATATGCCACTTTTTATACCGAAAAATTAAAAAGTCCCCGTGGGAATTAAAAAAAATCAATCCACGCGGACTTTTTATCTATTTGTTTTAATTTTTTTTTTTGGAAGTAACTTTAGTATAGATACAAAAAAATATTTTTTACATTTTTGTCCGTCTGTCTGTTCGGACATCACGCTGAAACTATGAGATGGATTTTGAAGTACAAACGCGTAAACGATTACCATGCCCGTGACTTCGTTCGCGTGGATTAAGTTTTTTGATTCCCGCGGGAACTCATTTATTTACCGGGATAAAATGTAGCCTATATCCTTCGAAATCGGTTGATCAGCATTTATAGTACTCATTATACGACTGCCCGAAAAAAGAAGTATATTGTTTTCAGGGTTCATGTATGTATGTATGTGAGTTTGTATATTCCACCATAACTTCTATACGCCTGAACCGATTTTGATAAATGAGGTATCGTTAGAATCCCTAGCTTATTCCGGGTGACGTAGGCTAGTAAAATTTAAAAACAAATTGATGGGGTGACCATGGTCCCGCATTAAAGACTAAATTTGAAAAAAAAATCGAAAACAAGATTACCTATCATTATCTAGAAAATGATGAGTAGATTCCAAAAATATATAACACTATAGTTAAATATCCAGTGATTCACAAAAAAACATCATTTAATAAAAATGTCAACAAGATTCTAATTTAACTAGATTAATTTAGATTTTTAACTTTTTAGTTGGTTTTTTGGCAGGGCAGTCGTGTTTTTTATTTTTTTTTAATTCTGATTCGTCTTATATTCTACTAAAACCAAGGTAATAAATAATATATACGTATTTAATCAGCTAACATGAATATAGCTGCAATACTTGTATGTAAGTCTATTACACATGGAGGTACCAGCAAGAGAAGAAGAGCGAGCGAAATTAATCTTATAAATATGATAATGTAATTTTGATCTTATGTTATATTTATGTTTCGCTACTCAGTAGGTACGGGATGAAATCTCTCTTTACTGCACATTTTATGCAGGACAGACAGACAGATTATATTAGGTTCTATTTGTGATAAATGATACTTCCACTACAGCCTATTAACGTTCCACTGCTGGGCACAGGCCTCCACTCTCATAGGAGAGAGGGAATTAGAGCTTAGACCCACCACGCTGCTCCAATGCGGGTTAGCGGGATTTAACGACTATTATCATGTTAAGGATAGTAATCGGGACCGACGGCTTAACGTGCTCTCCGAGGCACGTGGGTGAAACACCGCCAATTTCCTAACTGAGAATTTGTAATCAGAAAAACCCAATACTTAATTATGGCCCGACCCGGGACTCGAACCCAGGACCTCGTCGGCCGCAGTCGAACACGATAACCACTAGACCAACGAGGCAGTTACTGTTAACTAAATGTTAGTTAAATGATACTTAGCTCTCTGGAAATAGTCTATTAGGGATGCCGATAAATATGATGGACCTTCATTAACACTCGTGTTACGACTAAACTGATTTAAATCACAGTAAAATAAACGACTTTGTAAGCGAAACAAAGCAACCTAGGTCTTTGTCTGGTGGGTGGCTTCGGCCGTGGCTAGTTACCGCCCTACCGGCAAAGATTGCGATGTTGTTTCGGTGCGATTCTTTGTAGAAATTGTTAAGGAGTATGGATTTACCTGCCATACCAATAACAGGTTAGCCCGCTACCATCTTTGACTGCATCATCACTTACCATCAAGTACGATCGCAGACAAGGGCTAACTTATAGTGGAATAAAAAAGGTAGGTTGCTTTTTATCACATAATCTTGGTCCTACAGGATAGCAATCTTTGGAACTGCTAAGTTATAATAGGTATATTTTTTATAGACATATTCGTAGCATAATAGATAATATTAATATTGCACGCATTTTTTTTTATCCACTACTAGTTAGCCTTTGACTGCGATTTCACCTAATGGTAAGGGACGATGCAGTCTAAAATGGTAGCGGGTTAACCTGTTAGGGGCATGGCAGCTTTATTAAAGCCATACCCCTATACGGTTTC
The DNA here is from genome assembly GCA_964035005.1 of Erebia palarica. Classification (NCBI taxonomy): domain Eukaryota; kingdom Metazoa; phylum Arthropoda; class Insecta; order Lepidoptera; family Nymphalidae; genus Erebia; species Erebia palarica. Next base: position 34,476,548 of record OZ035990.1, read on the forward strand.
TACACGGCATCGTACCAGAACGCTAAATCGCTTGGCGGCACTTCATTACCGGTAGGGTAACTAGCCACAGCCGAAGCCTCCCACCAGGCCAGACCAGGGAAAATTCAGAAATTATAATTTTCCCAACCCTGTCGGGGATCGAACCCGGGACCTCCGCACGTTAAGGCAACAGCGCTCAACACTGCGTCATGGAGGTCGTCAATTAAAGCTGTACCACGTAAAATATAACATTCGAAACGTGAATATTATCGTTCAGCATAACAATAACGTTTATTATTATGATTCACAACACACTGAACTCCCCTAACTACGAGTAGAAATAGGGTAAGAGGTATCCATATTTATCTGAGTACCATCCCCCTATTTGCTCTTAAGGCTCTGTCAGTTCGTAAAATCGTTGAAAAGGAGATTTTTATAGCAGTTTATTAAAAAAATATACGATATTTCCAAGACATTATTTGAGTAGCTATCGACGGAGTCCACTTTGGACGATTCAAACACATGCGATGCATAAAAAAATTTGCATATACCTCTCTTATAACCATTCAAAGCAAATTTTCTACCCATTGAAAACAATAAGTTACTTAAAAAATATATTATTAAATTTTAATTTTTAAATCACATCAAATGTCGGTTATGTTTTTATTAAACAGTATTTTTTTTCGAATTCACTCTGTTTGTTCGTGAAGCGCTTGCTATTTCACTTCCACTCGGACCAAGCGAGTGCTGATTAGAACGTAATGACCTGTGTCTTTTCTCTCAATTTTTATCATTGATTCCAGTCAAAGTAATTTTTTTTTTCTTTATTTGTTTAGGGACTTTTATACTTATATACATTTCAGCCCCATTATAATCTAAATTTATATAGAAAACAAACACGGTAACTTACAGCAAAAAAACAAAGAGTAAAAGATAAAAAAAAAAATTAAAAAACAGAAAACACTTTTTTAATTTGATTGCAAAAAAACACAGAGTAAAAGATTTTAAAAAAAACAATCAAGTAAATATTATATTAAGTCTATGATTCCAGGCATATCTGGCATGAGGGGTGATATGAGCCAAACTCTTGATTTTTGTTTCGATTTCGTTAGAAAAAAAAAATGTTTATTTAGCTTTACCAGACAACGTTATGTTATCAGACAAAAATCAAGTAAATATTATATTAAGTTTAAGATTCCAGGCATATCTGGCGTGAGGGGTGAGGTGAGCCAAACTCTTGAGTTTTGTTTCGATTTCGTTATAAATAAATGAAAAAAAAAATGTTTATTTAGCTTTACCAGACAACGTTATGTTATCAGACAACAATCAAGTAAATATTATATTAAGTCTATGATTCCAGGCATATCTGGCGTGAGGGGTGAGGTGAGCCAATATCTTGATTTTTGTTTCGATTTCGTTATAAATAAATTAAAAAAAAAAATGTTTATTTAGCTTTACCAGACAACGTTATGTTATCAGACAACAATCAAGTAAATATTATATTAAGTCTAGGATTCCAGGCATATCTGGCGTGAGGGGTGAGGTGAGCCAAACTCTTGATTTTTGTTTCGATTTCGTTTTAAATAAATTAAAAAAAAAATGTTAAAAAAATTTAGCTTTACCAGACAACGTTATATTATCAGACAACGCCTTAAGAGACGAGTCACAAATGACAAGGTATAGGCCTATAATTCATTTCCTTGTTTCCACAAAATAAGAAGGCTCTTTCTCCTCGGTGTAGCGATGGCGGCGGCGCATACAAAGTGGTAGGAACGCTCGCCGCACCAAATCAAATGTTTATGTACCGTGAAATAACCGCTGCGTCCGGTCCCGGGATAAGGTGGGTGCTTTTACACCCGCCCAGGGATATACGACCACGATACGACGACTATTTATACGTGTTATTATTTTGGAGAGCTTTTTTTATCCACTACAAGTTAGCCCTTAACTGCGATCTCACCTGATGGTTAATGAAGATGCAGTCTAGGATGGTAGCGGGCTTACCTGTTAGGGGCATGGCAGTTATATTAAACCCATACCCCAATTCGGTTTCTACACGGCATCGTACCGGAACGCTAAATCGCTTAGCGGCACGTCTTTTACCGGTAGGATGGAAGCCTCCCACCAGGCCAGACCAGGGAAAATAATGAAATTATAAATTTCCAAATCCTGCCGGGGATCGAACGCGGGACCTCCGCACGTTAAGGCAGCAGCGCTCAACGCAACGCAAAAAACGTGCTGCTCGAGTCTAGCGGTGTTTCCACCCAACGAGAAGCCTTCATTGGCTCCCCAACAACACCTGGGTGGCTTGCTTGGATTCTGGAGTGAGCTCGGCTAGCTGGAATTATCCAGCGGGGACCACCAGCACCAGCGGTTTCACGTACAACAGACGCCTCCGTCCTAGTGAGGAAAATAATCTCAGGATACAAAGAAGAAGAAGATGGAAAACGTGCTGCTCGAGTGTAGCGGTGTTTCCACCCAACGAGAAGCCTTCATTGGCTCCCCAACAACACCTGGGTGGCTTGCTTGGATTCTGGAGTGAGCTCGGCTAGCTGGAATTATCCAGCGGGGACCACCAGCACCAGCGGTTTCACGTACAACAGACGCCTCCGTCCTAGTGAGGAAAATAATCTCAGGATACAAAGAAGAAGAAGATGGAAAACGTGCTGCTCGAGTGTAGCGGTGTTTCCACCCAACGAGAAGCCTTCATTGGCTCCCCAACAACACCTGGGTGGCTTTCTTGGATTCTGGAGTGAGCTCGGCTGGCTGGAATTATCCAGCGGGGACCACCAGCACCAGCGCTTTCACGTACAACAGACGCCTCCGTCCTACTGAGGAAAATAATCTCAGGATACAAAGAAGAAGAAGATGGAAAACGTGCTGCTCGAGTGTAGCGGTGTTTCCACCCAACGAGAAGCCTTCATTGGCTCCCCAACAACACCTGGGTGGCTTGCTTGGATTCTGGAGTGAGCTCGACTGGATGGAATTATCCAGTGGGGACCACCAGCACCAGCGGTTTCACGTACAACAGACGCCTCCGTCCTACTGAGGAAAATAATCTCAGGATACAAAGAAGAAGAAGATGGGCCGTTAGAGCGTAGCAGATAAGCAGACAGACATATTTTACATTTTCGCATTTGAATTACCTATTAGATGAATAGCCTCTACAATACTATTAAGTTTTTTTATGATTCCTGCAGGAACTTTATAATTTTCCGGGATAAAAAGTCTATGTCACCCTCCAGGTCTTCAACTATATCCGTGCCAAAAATCACGTCGATCCGTTGCTCTATTGCGGCGTGATTGAAGGACAAACCAACAAACAAACACACTTTCGCATTTATAATATTAGTATGATGACAAATTTTAATTAAATTTTATTCAAATTAAATTTAACAATATTGAGCATAAAAGACATGTAATTATAAGCACAAAAATTGATAACGTCAAATAGTTCCAAGATCAATTAAAATGTAACACAAAATGATTGAAAATAAACGATTAATTTAATTTAATTTAATTTAATTTAATTCAATTTAATTCAATTTAATTCAATTTAATTCAATTTAATTCAATTTAATTCAATTTAATTTAATTTAATTTAATTTAATTCAATTCAATTTAATTTAATTTAATTTAATTTAATGTAATTTAATGTAATTTAATTTATTTGAACTACCAACAGAATTACCAGTAGTAGGAATACAAAATGTTGAATGGCTTAGGCAATAGGTAACAAGCAATTCAATTTATAGGCAGTTACATCATGCACATAGGAAGAGTCGTACATAACTGACACAATAATACATTGGGGAATTATTAATAAATTATTAAGATTACTGATACAAGACTATAAAAAATTAATGAAAATAACTAAGTATCAATAATTATATAACATTCATTTTAACTACTGTTTAAAAATTGTGTTTATTTATATTTATTTAATGGGCATGATGACTGATTTTGAAAAATGGTCAGATTATGTTTGGAAGTATGTACTATTTCGAAAAAATATATTATTTCAGCAGAAAAATAAGGTTTAGAAGATAAAATTGGCATATGAAATTTAAATTTTAAAATTCACGCCAAAACGCTAGCCGGTGTCATGGCGTCGTTTGTGACGTCACTATTGTTTTTGCCAGTGTACTCTGTGTGATTGTCAAAGCTCGAAAACAAACAATTGTGACGTCATTCGCTTCTTGGTGTTTAATCCATTATGGCGGATTGCTGTATTTTATAGTTTTATTTTATCAAAATAAATAGCAATCTCACTCGAAATAGAAAAATAAATACGTTTTTTATAATCCATGAATCCTAAGTCGTAAGTGTATAAATATATTATTATCACATTATTAATGATAGAGACATATTTATAAGACCTCAATTGCATGACAGCGCTGTTCCTTAGACTAAGAATTGACTGTGTTTATTAAATTAATTATATTTTTATTATCATTTTGACATTGTATTACTTAAATTATTAATTTGACTACTTAGCTGACATGACATGGCCCATGACATATCTATTAAAATTTGACTTTTAATTATATTCGTAATAGTTAAAAAATACTAACTAATATTCGAATTCAACATAACTTGTGAGATTAGACATTATTTTTATTTTTATTTTAATTAGTACATGTAGGTCGATAAATTAAAATGTAATGTGTAAGACTTACTGGAATTGTTAATAGGTATAAGTTTGTTTAATAGTTTTAATATACATATTGCAATGCCCTGACGGGGCCTCATGTTCGTATAATTTATTAATTATATTATATTGTATGTACATGAATGCAATGAATATAGAAATATAATAAAATATTTCATTAGATTAATTCATAATTTCATTGATTCTTGGTTACTGTCATCATGCCTATTAGGGTGCTCTTGTTCCGTGACTGTGCGGTATAAAGGGGCACTTTCTCCGAGCTATAAACTTGCGCGTAAATAGGTAATGGCGCAGAAGCTCGTTCATTACCCACCTCGTGTTTTATGCGCTCCTCAAACAGCAAATAAAGCCTGTGCCGTCACACGCTTAAACTTTACACCTCATTGCCTGACTCACTTTCGAATGCTGTACTATAGTATGGTCCAACACTGTTTAGCGATTACACAGGACGGAAAATAGTTCTTTTTTTTTTTTTTTTTTTTTCTTTTTTTTTTTTCAATAACCATCCCTTGACTGCGAGATCAGCATGAAACTGATTTTCATTTCGTCGTGCTGACCCTCAAGTTGTTCTCTCTTCCTTTTTTCTTGTTTCTCTTGCTCCTTTCTTCTCAAAATAATGGCCCTCAATGATTGAACACAATGGAAACTGCTGCCGAAGACCTCCCTGCTTCAGCGCACTGTGGTTCTTTGAAGAAATACTCGTGCAGTACCAAAAGAAAAACTGTATATTGCGCGTAAATATGTCATAGAAAATGTTGACCGAGCGAAGCGAAGGTCTCTGGGTCTACTTGAGTGAATTAGCACTTGTCCGTCCGTCTGTCCGTCCGTCTGTCAGAGCCTTATAACTTCTGAATTACTGAACGTAATTACTTAAAATTTAAATATAATATGTAAACCGATGGCCTTCAGTCGAATATGGCTTAAAAAGTTGTAAAAATCTTTATTTCAGGCCTCAGGGGTGTGTGGACTAATCTAGTCCAACTGACCTCCCATTTGTCCCAACATCATCCCAAGCCGTGGTCCGAGCCTCACAGGAAGCGCCCTTAGGAAGACGTTGCCCCTCCGATGTCATCGAGCCCTAGGGCTCTTGTCTCGGCTCGGCCTAGCGCTCGCCCATCCCCCCGGTGACGCTGTAGCGGCCAGTAGGGCCTATGCTGCATACTCAATCTGAAAAAAAAAGTCCAGTGGATTTAACTGTGCGTTGAGAGATCAATCACTCAGTCACCTATTTCTTATTAATAATGTTTAGTGTAATGGTTATCTTGCTAATCTTACTTGTTACTATAATATTATAAATGCGATGGACATCCATACATCCATCCAAACTTTCGCATACCAGTAACAAACATCCATATTATGTTTGTTACTCAATCACGTCCCAACGGCTGAACGGATCTAGCTGAAATTTGCCAAAGAGATTATAGTCGGGAATAGCACATAGGCTACTTTTTATCCCGGAAAATTAAGGAGTTCCCATGGGAACCAAAAAACCTCGATGCACGCAGATGAAGTCCCGGGCATTAACTAGTAAATAACTAGCTGATGCCCGCGAATTGGTCCGCGTGGATTTAGGATTTTTGGAACTCTTTAATTTTCTGGGATAAAAAGTAGCCTATACATTATTCCAGACTATAATCTATCTCTGTACCGTTTATCCAAGCGTTCAGCCATTCTGGCGTGATTGAGTAACAAAGATCCATCCTTCCAACTATCCATCCATCCATCCAAACTTTCGCATTTTTAATGTCATAGTAAAGATTAATATCATTTTAAGCTCTTACTGTATGATAGCTAAGCCGTGGCTTAGATTTAGAATCCAGGCTCGGTGCCAGACATTTTGCATACAATATTTAAGTGGCTATTATGCTGTTACGTGTGAATTTGGTTGAATTATTTTGCTTTTAAGTACTCTTTAAGGGTGAGTTATTTTATACTAATGGCCGCCGTACCGCTCCGTAAATATCCTGCCAGTATGCATCAGTTATTTAGAGTTATTTAGTTAGATTTTACTGGCACCGATGATATTACTATGAAAACATACTGGACTGGACTGGACAACGTCCCCGTTGGAGAGTATCGACGTTTTTTCTGTCGCGTTAGTATGCGCAGTTCCTTAAAAAGTGAGTTAAGTGGCCATTTTTTCCATAGACAATTTTGTTCATGTATATAGTAGTGCTCTATGAGTCCCAGAATAAAACAGTATTGATAGACCTTCCGTTTGAGTTCAATTATGAAACCCAGTAAACGATTTCTACTTTAATTTTTGCAGAACTGTAACGTTCTTCTTGAAATCTTTGCAGAACAATGTGTCCTTTTCTGAGTTATTGTAAACGCGCATGGAGACCCGAGAGTTCTTCATAATATTCCCTCAGGTGTTGTGTAGTCTGCCAGTATAGATACACTGGGCCAGCGTGGTAGATCATGGCTCAGTAGTGGCCCGACGATGAGATCAAATTGAGATATTGCCTATTTAAAAAGCATTTATTTTTTGTGATTATTATATTGTTTCAGGGAATTCTCTGTTAACGACATTTGACAAAATTATCACGCTAAATTTGTCAAAACATAAATAGAGGTTCTCCCAAAAATGAGTCATATTATTATCCACGTCCTCTATTAGGTATATCAACACCATTTTGAAATGTCGATTAAAGTTAGAGCGTCACATATTGAAGACGTCACAAGCAAGTATTTCATACAAAATCCCATAATAATTCAAACTTTGAAGTTTGAAAACAATTTGCTGATTTGACTTTTTGTCAAATAGAAACAGAGACTGAACCTTTTAAAAGGAAGAAGTTATTAAAGTATACTAGATGATGCCTGCAACTTCATCCGCGTGGATTGATGTTTTTTGATTCCCGCAGGAACTCTTCAATTTTCCGGGATAAAAAGTAGCCTATGTCGTTCCTCAGGATATAACCTATCTCTGTACCAAATTTCATCAAAATTAGTTGAGAAATGGGCCGTTTTGTCGTTCCTCAGTATATAACCTATCTCTATACCAAATTTCATCAAAATCAGTTGAGTAGTTGGGCCGTGAAAGCGTAGCAGATACAGACAAAAAGACAGACACACTTTTGCATTTATATTATTAAGTATGTAAGTATGGATTATAAATTACTCAGTCACAAGTAAAACGATTTGTCTCTCAGTTTATCTAGGTAGGTATTATAAACTCCGAGTGCTGCATCTGACAAGCAAATTCCAAGTTTATCTCTCAAGTAGAGTGCAGATGAAGTCTTCATTAAGACTGCAACCGGATCACAATTGTCTGCAGAAATATCTTCACTAACTTCGCGATATTGTCTGCGATCGGCACTTTTCGATTGTGCTTTAATTTCGCTTTTGATTGTTTTCAATATTTAAGCGTCTTTTTGAGAAGTTATCGGAATATTAACGATGAAGAAAACAACACTAATAGATAGCTGTTATTTCCGGCTGACAATTTAGTCAGATCAAAATTAAGTAAGTTGGAAAATTAACAAGAGAGCTGTGATTGTGTTAAATCTTTCAAAGTCTGGAATGCTGAAGATCAAGTGCATCGAGCTATCAGCTTCAAATATTATTTTATTTATTTAGGTAGATCTATTTATTGCACACACAAAATATACAGTATACAGTTTAAGAAATAGTAGAAAAGCTACAAACAAACTTGCAAAAGCGGTCTTATCGCTAAAGCAATCTCTTACAGACATTAGATGAAAGGGTTAATAAATCGTATTTTGTTAGAAATGAACACAGGTTTTGATCAAAAACCATCAAAGTCTGCATTGCAATCTAACACTAGGTCACGTGCAAATTTGTAACAGAATAAAAACATCAAAACCTATCGTCAAACCATTAGCACGAATCTCCTCCCAAAACGAGATAAGGTTCATAGTCTACCAGAGAAAGTATACTGTTCTCCTAACGTATATTCATGTAAAACGTAAACGACAATTTACTATAGAGAAAAGACAAATAATATTATTTTAGTTTTATATAACACCTGCATAGCATATATAAATAGCTTGCACTTGACGATAATCATGCTTAATACACAGCAATGATGAAGTCTAAATCATGTAAAAATAGAACCATTGCATTATGAAATTTTTACATTGAAACTCCTCCTATCCTTAAACTTCCTACCTTATCATAAACTGCAAAGAAAATTATATCAGTGAGCTTAATATCAGAAAGTTGCAGTTAATATGATTTATAAACCGCCCTCCACCCGGCTACATCGATAATATTGAATGAGTCAACTCTATTAACAATGCAAATACTAGCCCTGGCTAGCTTCGTAAATGCACCGAGTTATTTTACAAACACAACTTTGCTACTGACATGCATGAGTTTAAACCTTAAACCAAAAGTGTTAAGAGTTAATGAGATGAATGGATAAGTCGGTAAAAGGCGCTAGCATTGTTTGCATTTCCAAACTTATACCAGAGGCAGTGTTTACAGGGATCGTTTGTTGCCGTCTTAATGCTTGTAGTTTAAATTGTCTTCTGATTCTGTTTGCGATTCGTTTGTCGTTGGCTTGTTCCTCGGCGATGGATGTTTGTTTGTTTTCCTCTTGTTAATGTGTTTTTTATTCCGATTCATCGTTGTTATAAAGCGAATTTAATCGCACTGCTGTATAGTCTTCTGGGAATTTTCTCGTATTAAATTGAAATGCACATAGTGTAAATAAAAGCGTGCTTTTCATGACTACTTTTTGTATGCGTTATAACATCGGAAGTAACTTGGTATTTAGGCTTGGACGAATGTGTTTTTTTCATCCAAGTAAATGCTTGGTTATTTAGTGCATACATGCATTTTTATTTTTTGTATTGCGTTTATCTTTTCTGTAGATTCATCATCATCATCAACCCAACGCCAAGCGACAGTTTCCCTCTCAGAATAAGAAAGAGATTTAGGCTGTATTGCATCACTCTGGTCAAGCGCAAATTGGAATAGTTCCCCAGGGAATCAAATCCTGAACCCCCAAACTGTCGCGGTTTTATTTCTTTTCCTCTGTCTAACCTTTTAATATCGTAATTAAAGCTTACAAGCAACCATATTATCTTATCAAAATTATGCAGTGTGCGAAATCTTTTAAAGAAAACTTACTTTATACAAGAATTCTTGCTGTAGAACGCTTCACCTAAGCCAATTACGACTGTGTCACAAGGATTTTCCTTTAAAGCGAAATCCAGTTTAATGCATCCAGAGAATCTAGTTTAATCTCTAGACTACAGAATATAGTTTATGCGGTCGATATCCTGCAATATAATGTATCGGATTATATACCTTAATACCTTAATGATTATAAATCAAAGCAAACGTGTCATAATTTTGCGGCAACATATTGCGATGTCGAGCACAGAACACCCATAATTTAACGCACTCGCTAATATTACACGATTTTACATTACACGACTTCGACTAATGAAAGACCACCAAAATTATACTTTTGTCAAATTTAGGAGATAATTATGACAGCTATAGGTAGGGATGAGGTCATGTTTAATCATACTAATATTATAAATGCGAAAGTGTGTTTGTTTGTTGGTTAGTCCTTCAATTACGCCACAACAGAGCAGGGGATCGATGTGATTTTTGGTATGGGTATAGTTGAGGACCTGGAGAATGACATAGGCTACTATTTTCCCGGAAAATTAAGGAGTTTCTGCGGGAATCAAATAAATCTTAAACCACGCGGACGAAGTCTCAGGGATCAGCTAGTCGTTAATGAACCTATTAGATTATCGATTATTGTTATTTAACTTGGAATCAACAGCTGTATGATCAGATTTTAATACAAAATTAACGTGTTTTATCTATTAAATTACATAATACTTTATAATTCCTACTGTGTTAAATGTGAATTGAATGTAAATTTTTCCCTTTTTCCAATTTTCATGGCATATTTGTCAAATTCCTTTGGAAAGTTAATCCTGCCTAGAAGGATCATGTTTAGTGGAATTAGGGGCCTTTTTACATAAAACTGATTGCTATAATGTAACGAGTACTTGTGATTGGCTAACCGTGTTCGCTATTAGCCAAAATCTATTGAGATTGTAATTATGATGGATGCAGGTAAAATAATATTTTATTTATTTTTATTATTTTTCTACAAAATAGTGTCTTAAAACTAATTTTAAAAAAAGTGGACAAAGGTAAAGCTTATCTCTAAAAAGAAATCTCTTCCAGCCTTCCTTGAAAGTGATTAAGAATAATAATAATAGAGCAACTAAAGATTTTATGTAAGGTTGTAACTTGTGAGGCAAGTTAAAATCGTATCGCTATCGTGTCCTAACGCAGGTATTTATTATTCATCCCGCTTCGGTTCGCTCCGATGGCTATGCACTCAAACTATCTCATTACACGCTAATTTCTAATCCAAACGATTCCACAGCGGCTTTGCGTCCATTTGGACGTATTGTCGTATTTATCCAACATTCTCTATCCCAGTGCTTTAATGCTAATCCAACACTCTAGCTAGTTTAAACAATAGGCATGATCACAGTAACCAAGAATCAATGAAATTATAAATTTATCTAATGAAATAGGATTCATGGATTATAAAAAACGTATTTATTTTTCTATTTCGAGTGAGATTGCTATTTATTTTGATAAAATAAAACTATAAAATACAGCAATCCGCCATATTGGATTAAACACCAGCGAGTGACGTCACAATTGTTTGTTTTCAAGCTTTGACAATCACACTATTGTTTAATGCACACTGCATAGAGTACATTGGTAATAACAATAGTGACGTCACAAACGGCGCCATGACACCGGCGAGCGTTTTGGCGTGAATTATAAACTTTAAAATTCAAATGCCAATTTTATCTACGAAACCTTATTTTTCTGCTGAAATAATATATTTTTTCGAAATAGTAGATACTTACGAACATAATCTGACCATTTTTTCAAAATCAGTCATCATTCCTATTGCACGACATATAGGTCAAACTTATTTGACCAGCAGGGCGACTGCGTATCTCTGACAGCTACAGTGTAACGATCGCGATCACCTCTGATTGGATAACACTCTCCCACTATTGGACAAAATCCATTGACGCAGCAACAATACCATAAATTCAGCCAATCACAACAATTGATACTGTAACAATGATTGGTGCAGAAGACACGCGGTCACCCTGCAGCTGTCCGCGTCGTATATTTAAAAAAAAAAACTAAGCAAGCGTAAAAATAGTTTCAATTTTGGCCACCGGATCAGATCAGTGGGACTGTAGCTACCAATTTGAATACACCTCAATCCATAGTTAAAACATGGTTAAAACCCATCCAGTGTCTGGGATGTTTTGAAGGTATAAATCCCATATTCATCCATAGATACCCGTGACGAACAACATTCCTTGTTGTTGGTTAGTCGGGTGAGGAGGTAAGAAGGCTATAAATTCAATACAAATCGCAAGCAAGAAATTAGGACAATGTAGCAGCAGAGGAAAAAGAGGACATAACTAAAAGGAAGAGGCGATGTTGTCTGAGGAAAATAAGATTAGAAAAACTAATCATTTAGCAACTCGAAACATTTTTGAGTAACACTTTTTGGATTTTTAAGCATAGACATAATCTATCTAATATTATGAATGCGAAAGTTTTGATGGATTGGTGGATATTTGTTACTCAATCACGCCAGAACGGCTGAACGGATGTAGATGAAATTTGGTAAAGAGATTATAGCTTGGAATAACACATAGGTGTTTTAATCTTGGTAAATTAGACAGAGTTCCCGCGAGAACCAAAACACCTTAACCCTAGCGGACGAATTTACTAGCTAGTATCTAATAATAATCTTACCTAAATTAAAACGAAGATCTAATAATGTTTGCGAAAGCAATCATAATGCTCCCTGGGGAATAGGATAAACAAAGGGTTTAGACATTGGGTACGAAAGAATTAGCCATATTACAAAAGAGCTTTATAATCTATATTTAACACCGGAATTTCCAACGAATTTAGCGTTAATCATTTCAATTATCGGTTTTAATAATTGCGTGAAATACAATCCGAAGTCGCCATATTGTTTGGATTAGTAATTAGAGCATGATGGTATTATTTGTACTTATTCAGCCGTGAACGCGTTTATTGATGACCCATTTGTGTGCATCGCATGAATAAACAGGCCCGGATTCTATTCCAAGTTGGGGCAATGTGGGAAAGTGATGTTGCCCATGTTACTGCTCATTTTAGTAGAAGATTAATCATCAGTACTTCTTCAACAGAGAATTTCTTTGGCAAAGTTGTTCGTCAAACAACAAAGAAGAGTATTTATTTGTCTACTCGGAATGGCACTATTTATCTGAAATATATAATATTGGTATCTTCATCAAGAGTATTTACTCTCGATTTTAAGACACTAATATTATATCTATACCAATATTTACTCTTGACTTGCCTAGAAGATGCCTATTTAGGCATCTTCTAGGCAAGCGCACTCCACCTTAGTCTGCATCACTACTTATAGCAAGTCTAATTGCAGCCAAGCGCTAGTCTACAAATTAAAAAAAAAACTGACCTACATGATGCTTTTGTCCAACAGATTTAATGATGATGACAGAATACTTAGACGTTTTTGAGGCTTTGAAATACCATAATATTGATACGTGCTAGGAAAATTAATGCATCTCAGATTTCGGCAACATAGAACTTTATTGTTACCATCACAAACTATGGTAAAATTATCTTACATCTTAAAAAAAATCTAAGAAAAAACGATACGATATGATAAAAGAAAATAATTTGAAAATTAAAAAACACGACTGCCCTGCCAAAAAACGAACTAAAAAGTTAAAAATTTAAATTAATCTAGTTAAATCACTGGATATTGATATATTTTTGGAATCTACTCATCTTTTTCTAGATGATGATTATATAGTTAATCTTATTTTAGAATATTTTTTTTCAACTTTAGTCTTTAATACGGGACCATGGTCACTCCATCAATTTTTTTTTTAAATTACTAGCCTACGTCATCCGGAATAAGCTCCCGGAATAAGGATACCTCATTTACATACATATGTAAATGAGGTATCGTTATCGGATACATAATATATATGTCACCGTGAGATTGTCAAAACCGTTAGATTATAATCTAACTCGCGAAATTCTAAACTGTCGAAAGATTACAATTTAACGCATTATTTTCCGGTAGATTGTAATCTGATAGGTATTTAAACCCGATAAAACCTATAGTAAGTAACCTATAATCAAGAATATACTTGATTATTTATGTCGAACCCTAACCTAACCTACAAGAAAGAGACAAGAAAACGTAAATACAATGAATATTTCAAAAATTGACACTCAGAACATTGAACATTTTACAATCTTCCGACAGTTTAGAATTTCGCGAGATAGATTATAATCACATACACATACATACATGACCCCTGAAAACAATATACTCCTTTTTTCAGGCAGTCGTATAATTATCTTTATTTATGTCTGAAATGATCGCAATATTCAAAAAATTTGGTTAATTTCGTAGAAAACGTAATGGCACAACGATTCAAGGCTCATACAACTGAACACAATAGTCCTAATGGCGATCATTAGCCCGATACCTCTTTACTCACATAAATACATACATGAACCCTGAAAAAAATATGCTCCTTTTTTCAGGCAGTCGTATAATTAACTTTATTTATGTCTCAAATGATTCCAATATTCGAAAAATTTGGTTAATTTCGTAGAAAATGTAATGGCACAACGATTCAAGGCTCATACAACTGAACACAATAGTCCTAATGGCGATCATTAGCCCGATACCTCATTTACTCACATAAATACATACATGAACCCTGAAAAAAATTTGCTCCTTTTTTCAGGCAGTCATATAATTAGCTTTGTTTATGTCTGAAATGATCGCAATATTCAAAAAATTTGGTTAATTTCGTAGAAAACGTAATGGCACAACGATTCAAGGCTCATACAACTGAACACAATAGTCCTAATGGCGATCATTAGCCCGATACCTCATTTACTCACATAAATACATACATGAACCCTGAAAAAAATATGCTCCTTTTTTCAGGCAGTCGTATAATTAGCTTTGTTTATGTCTCAAATGATTCCAATATTCGAAAAATTTGGTTAATTTCGTAGAAAACGTAATGGCACAACGATTCAAGGCTCATACAACTGAACACAATAGTCCTAATGGCGATCATTAGCCCGATACCTCATTTACTCACATAAATACATACATGAACCCTGAAAAAAATATGCTCCTTTTTTCAGGCAGTCGTATAATTAACTTTATTTATGTCTCAAATGATTCCAATATTCGAAAAATTTGGTTAATTTCGTAGAAAACGTAATGGCACAACGATTCAAGGCTCATACAACTGAACACAATAGTCCTAATGGCGATCATTAGCCTCGATCCAGATCAATGCAAAAGTCTCATGCGATGTCCCGGAAGTGCGATTAGATCGTAAAGACGTATTCATAGTCTGTGATCGCTCGTGCAAACAAACGATATAGATCCCTTTCCTTTATTATTGCTATTAGTTGCTGGATTTCTATGCTAACCTAATTTTGAGTCTTGATATTTAATACTTTTCATTTTAGCTAAACGTTATTATGCTTAACATTAGGTTGAACGTCATTATTTAGCTTTTTTGCCCCCTGATTTATTGTTTATTGCATTCACTCAAACTATATTTATAACTGCCTCGTTGCATGGTTAGCATGTTTGACTGCGGCTGACGAGGTCCTGGGTTCAAGTCCCGGGTCGGGCCATACTAAGTGTTGGGTTTTTCAGATTAGAAATTCTCAGTACTAGCCCGGAGTTAGGAAGTCGGCGGTGTTTCACCCCCGTGCCTCGGAGAGCACGTTAAGCCGTCGGTCCCGGTTATTATCACTAACGTGATAATAGTCGTTCAAGCCCGCCAACCCGCATTGGAGCAGCGTGGTGGGTCGAAGCTCTAATTCCCTCTCTCCTATGAGAGTGGAGGCCTGTGCCCAGCAGTGGGACGTTAATGGGCTGTAGTGGTGGTGGTGGATATTTATGGTAGGCAATTTTCTGATCTAGCATAATGTTTTTTATTATTATTCATTTTATTTCTGGCAACAAGGCCCATATTATAAAATGCATAAAATACGTTAATACTTAAAAATTAAAAACAATATTAAAAAATAAAATGCAATCTTAAAATACTATAAGTACGTAAATACAATATTAAAAAAGACTAATACTACGAGTAATAATATCTGAAAACATTTTGAAATTAATTAAGATTGTTTCTTATTGCGAAAATACCAAGAGGCAGTAATTGAATTTTGGTTTTGATCCATACTAATATTATGAAAATGGAAGTCTCTGTCTGCTATATTTAACGGCCCAACTTTAGAACCGACTTTAATCAAATTTGGTGTAGAGGTAGGTAACATCCCGGGGAAGGGCATAGATTACTTTTTATCGCGGAATTCCATCCCCCGGGAATCAAACATACTTAATTCACTCGGAGGAAGTCGCGGGCATAATCTAGTAAATAATAAACCGATATCAGCTAAGAACAGGTTCCCAAGTTTCTGTCAATCTTTAAGTTACAGCCATTGTAACGGATAGATTAACCTAAGTTAGGCGTCTGCGTCTACTTCTATTATACACAATATCTAAGCTAAACAAAAATAACAGCTCTAAATAATATATTGCTGTCCCTTTTATAATGCTCTCTGCGGAAAGGGACAGAACTAAATTTAGTCCAGACACTTAATTTAAAGAATGTACATACAAAAGCTAAACTTTAAAAGATATTTTTTAAAGATGCAAGGTACCTCATTGCTCTCATCCATAAACCTTTATGGATGCAACGCATTATATATATGGTGCGTGTATTCATATGTACTAATATTATAAATGTGAAAGTGTGTTTGTTTATTGGTTTTTCCTTCAATGACACTGCAACGGAGCAACGGATCGATGTGGTGTTTTGTATAGATATATTTGAGAACCTGGAGAGTGACATAGGTTACTTTTTATCCCGGAAATTCAGGAGTCCCTTTAAAAACTTACTTATTCCATGCGGGCGGGCATCAGCTAGTAATAGTATAATACCAGGACCGACGGCTTAACGTGCTCTTTGAGGATTTTTTAATTAAAATAACTTGTACAAGAAAATACTAATTAGAATCTCCAAGTGAATATGCCACTAGTTTAGAATGCTATATCTGTCATATTACCATAGTACTATTACCTATTCTGTGTGATATTACCACGTAGAAGAACCAGAAAAAAACTTGGCGGCTGCTCTTTTGAAAAAATATTATGATACTAGATGATGCCCGCGACTTCGTCCGCGTGGATTAAGGTTTTTGATTCCCGCAGGAACTCTTTAATTTTCCGGGATTAAAAAGTAGTATCCTTCCACTGGATACAAACTATATCTATACCAAATTTCATCAAAATCCCGCAGAAACTCTTAAATTTTCCGGAAAAGTAGCCTGTGTCCTTCCCCAGGACACTACATATCCCTATACCAAATTTCATCAAAATGGGTTGAACGGATGGGAACCGTGAAAGCGTTGCAGACAGACAGATATACAGACAGACAGAAACACTTTCGCATTTATAATACTAGTATGGATGGAAGTATGTAAGTACATTAAAATTAAACTAAATGCGTAACCGTCCCTCAATCGTGTAAAACAGCGATAAAGCAGGAGCTGAAATATCGGAAATGTAATTACGAAATATTCACAATACAATAATTTGCTCAATGTAACGTAACGCAAATTGTGGTCTTTATTGCTCAAGAGATAAAATCTAAAATTGTACGATTTTCATCCGCCATTTTTCGCCTCAAGCACCCAAATCTGAAACACAGGTATGATAAGCCGACACCTGGCGGGTGTTTTGTTTAAAGAGTTTGAGCTAGACAACATTATTTTTTCACTTAAAAAAAATATTATAGCGTTTATTTCAATGAAAGGACAAGAGTTGAAAGAAAATTCAATCTCTTTTGAAAAGTCAAAGACAATCTAAATTAATTTTTAAAATTAATGATAACCGTTGTTACACTGTTATGAAATGATATAATTAACTAACAACTTGTTTCACTCATAACACATCTGGACTCTACCATCGGTTCCGAAAGAGGATTCTACTGAGAAGAGCTGGCAAGGAACTCAGTAATAGCTCTTTTCTAAAAATAACTCGAAATTCTTTAAATATTATTCGAAATGGGCAATATTGTACACTTTTTGGACATCAATATTACTCGTTTAATTTAGCAAGAAGTTACGTAATGACGATCATTATTAATAAAGATATTTTTAAAATAAAGCTACAACGATTTCAAACTGGTCCTGATATAAAAGAAGCCCAAAAAACAGTCTAGCAGTCCAAGGTGTATCAGATCAACTTTGCATTTGTGTGATGGTGAATGTAAAAAGCAGTAGCGGTATGCACTTTGTTGTCACTACACAATTGGTGTACATACATACTCAATACCCAATATCATTTATTCAACATAGGTACCATGTAGGTACACTTATTGACGTTAAAAATTACTTACTTCTATAACATGATGGCGATAATCGGTAACGGTATCTTAAAACTAAAGCTACGAGGGTTCCAAACGCGCCCTGGTCTGAGAAGAGCCCACAACAAACTCAGCCGGGTATTTTTTTTATCACCATCTCACAAATCATCTTAATTATGGAACTATCAGAGCCATAGAGCAAATTATTGCCTAGCTTCCCTGTCGTTTAAGTTGTCTTTTACATGGTAATAAGATTTTTCAATGAGTTTACGTTTTACATTAACTTTGAACTTATTCAGAGACATCTATAACATGTCTTCTGGGAACTTATTAATTAGTAGAAGCGGACAAGCAATCTAAAACTCATATGTTGTTATCTCATTTCATTTATAATTATTTGCAAAAACCCTAAAGCTGATTTAAATTCGACCATTCAGCTACAAGCTCATAAACTAGTTGTGCTACAAAAAGGATACAATGCGTTCAATATTTTCATTTAAAATGAGATTCAATTATTTTTCATTCAGTGCGGCCCACTGATTATTTTCTGCTTATTGTTTTTGTCCAATTGTGAAAGGGGAATTTTATTCCGCTTCCAACAGTCCAATAAACGGCCGAATTCGATGATAATAACAAATTAATTTTTATGTGATTGTTTTTGTTCAATGAGGTGGAATAGTCGCTTTTGATACAGTTTTGTGACAATTAACTTGTAAGTTTGAAGGATACCGATTATATTAGTAGTCGTCACCCGGCTTCCCATGGCAGTCTGGTTTGATGCCAGCGCATACACTTCTAAATTTTCAAATCAAATCAAATCAAATCAAATCAATCATTTATTTGCATAGATTGCGTAGGAAAATTGGTGCTACATTATTAATATTAGTATGAACTACAATCTGCCATATGTTGGCATGCAAAAATTATATATTGATAATAAATACTTATTGTAAACACCATTTATATGAAATTATTTTATTAAAATGTATTGTATTCAAAACCGTCAGTCTTATTTTACTAATGTTCTTTAAATGTGTATATATATATGTTTTCGGAGATATGTGCGTTTTAAGAAATTAAATGTGAAGGAAGGAAAACATCTTGAGCAAACCTGCATGCCTGAGAGTTCTTCATAATGTTCTCAAATGTGTGAAGTCTACCAATCGTGGTGGACTACGGCCGAAACTTAGTCTAGTGTCTTTTGCTCACTTATAGTGCAATGGGTTCAAACGAACGGTCGGAATGATGATGTACTCATACTGAAGTACTAATATAATGAAAATAAAATTAAAATACTCGAAATAATTCAAAGGATTTTTAAAAATAGATCCTTATCACAGAGTCTGAGGAATATACTAGTACTATATACTGATGTACTAATATTCTGAAAATAAAATTAAAATCCTCGTAATAATTCAAAGGATTTTTAAAAATAGGTTCATAACAGA
Organism: Erebia palarica; assembly: GCA_964035005.1. Taxonomy (NCBI): domain Eukaryota; kingdom Metazoa; phylum Arthropoda; class Insecta; order Lepidoptera; family Nymphalidae; genus Erebia; species Erebia palarica. The sequence continues at coordinate 34,496,140 of OZ035990.1, forward strand.
GTCGGAGAAATATACTACTACTATATACTGATGTACTAATATTCTAAAAATAAAATTAAAATCCTCGAAATAATTCAAAGGATTTTTAAAAATAGATTCTTATCAGAGTCAGAGAAAGAAAAAAAGGGTCACAAGGCTGGTAGTTGCGAAGTTGAGTGATATTTCACCAACAGATGGCCACGTCGCGTGCAGACCGAATTATTTTAAACTTTTACCACAGTATAAGGAAATACCTTCTTTCCTACCAGTCTAGACAGTGTAACGTTGACGGTGACAGAGACGTTAATGAGGAAACTGACAGAATATTTCATACAAAATTCTGTCACTCTAATGTCAAATTTGTATGCAGTTTCCTTCTCTCAACAATTGGTGAGAGAGTACCGTTCCTCTAGAGTCTAAGTGTTACTGTTACGGTAGCCGAGTCTGTCGTTTGTTTGGCCGTCGACCCACTGTATGAATATGGAGTTACACTGTGCTTTTACACAGTTTTGTATGGGGGTGATATAGCGCGTACCGTTTTGCAGTTAAGCGGAATTTGAAGATTTATCTTTTGGATATTACGAGCGTTTATAGTTCTTTCGTAGTTTGCTTAGCGAGGACAGTGTTTGAACTTTGAACTTTAGTAGTTTTACTTTATTTTTCTTTAGGTTACCTGCGCGAATGCAGGAGATTTTATTTTTGTCAGAAAAGCTTACAGCTTAGTACAGGAGAAACATGGAAGAAAGTAAAGCTATTAATTTTTGGAGTTTACCTCCTTTAGAATCGATTTTCATATACAAGCCGGGGGAAAATTTGAAAAATTTGAATTATGAAAATTTATGGGGAGTAAAATCAAACTTTCTCCGTTACGTTATTGACTTTATATTTCCATGACTATTTAATGTATTTTGATGAATTATATAATTAACATAAATAAATATATCAAACGTGCTTTCAGTTATATTAAAAAATGCGTTCATTTACCCTCATTTACAAATCTATATATTTTGTAAACTCATAAATCGTAAAGTGTAAACCACAGTCGTCAGTCGGAGGTGACACACACATTTTTTCTTGCATGTAGATGTTATGATGACGAAAAGCTCTCATAGTAAAACTAAATAAATCTCTTAACTAATATAGTGTGGAAACCTGCATACCCTAGAATTCTCCATCATGTTCTAAAACGTGTATGAAGACTGCCAATCCGTACTTGTTCAGCGTGGTAAACTATGGCCAAACTTCTCTCATCTGAGCGGAGACTCGTGCTCAGTAGTAAGCCAGCAATTAATTGAAGTAAGTGAAGAGCCCGCCAACCCGCATTGGAGCAACGTGGTGGGTTTAAGCTCTTATTCCCTCTCGCTTATGAGAGTGGAGGCCTGTGCCCAGCAGTGGGACGTTAATGGGCTGTAGTGAGTAAGTGAAGCCCATCTGCGTGGCTTGCAGTAAACATAAACGAAATATGGAAACATCTTTGAACTTAACATGATGTTAATTTTCTCTTTGGTAAGCCAATATAATGAAGTTATAACCAACTTTCGATACGAGTTGCTCTATGGTTTCCTCAAGGATTAACAGCTCCTTAACTTTCCAAGTGGAGCTCAAAGTTTGTAATCCATCAAACAGTATCAAAGTCATAAATAACTTATTCCAACTATAATAATTGTTATGAAGTCGTTATCACCTTGTGAAATTTTGATGGAGAGTAACCGTACTAATAACGACTTAAGATAAATAATTTTGACAAAGTTTGTACCTAAGGGGACTATGGTGTATGATTAAACATCAATTTAACAATAATAATAATTGCCTTCTCCAATCAAGGAAGAAGAAGAATCCGCCAAAACAGACAAATCTATGTGGTAGATACGGTGTGTAGCTTGCGATATTTGTCGCCCAATAAGCTAACAATTCGGACCGGCATAACACCACACAAATCTTCCAAAAAAATGCGGTCTGCAAACTAGAGGCCGTAATAGGCTATTGACTCCATCGCTCCGCCTCAAAAAAGTCAGAAGGTCATTCGTGAGAATGAGCATTCTTTTCTATAACAAAATTCAACAACCTATTTTAAACTTGCTCTTTACACAAATTTAAGAAATCCATTAAAAGTATGCTCTTGAAAAAAAGCTTATTATACTGTTGAAGATTATGTAAATGATAGAGGAGCATGGATTCGATCACTCCAGCAATGCTAAGGACAGCGGTTACTTATGTATACATTGATATAATAATTGTAAATGAAATATTAATTTAAAAAGAGCAACCACCGAGTCTCGTGCTGGTTCTTCTCGGTAGGAATGACATTGCGAACCAGTAGTAGAGGAACCCAAGAGGGGATTTTTGGATTTACTCGAGCGCGGCAGATTATTATAAAGGGGGATTCTTTGGACCCTGTAGAGTACCTTCACCATATATGAGCCCTGTATATTGGTGGGTCTGTCTAGGACAGCAGCTCAAATAATTAGATACATAAAATCGATCATAAGAAATACTCGAGCACGTCAGATTAAGGTAGAGTGAGTTAATTACATGCTGAAAAGTGTACATTCAAATAATCTGACGATTTGAGCGAGACCTAAAGGAGTTGGAAAGTTACAAACTTTAAAAACTCCAACTCCTTTCGGTCTCGCTCAAATCATAAGACCCAAAGGAGTTGGAAAGTTACAAACTTTAAAAACTCCAACTCCTTTAGGTCTCGCTCAAATCATCCGATTATTTGAATGTACACTTTTCAGCAAGTAATTAACTCACTCTACCTTAATCTGACGTGCTAGAGTATTTCTTATGATCGATTTTATTTATCTAATTATTTGATCTGCTGTCCTAGACAGACCCACCAATATACAGGGCTCATATATGGTGAAGGTACTCTACATAGTCCAAAGAATCCCCCTTTATAATAATCTGCCGCGCTGGAGTAAATCCAAAAATCCCCTCTTGGGTTCCTCTACTACAGTGGTAGATTCACTTGACGATTCAAAAGTACTTGTAAAAGTTTATTTGAATTTGAATTTGAAAGGGAAGAAACCTGCACCAGGGAGGTCATCCAATACCAGGTGCCTCAAGCTAATATGGTCGTGGTCGAAGCCGATATCGGCGTCATAATAAAGCAATAGAGCGTCCTCAAGCGGTCGGAGCGTCGTTAGCCGCAGCCGCCGCGCTGAGTTACGCGACATGGCTGGACGGAAGGCACTGAAAGCGATGGCTTATTGAAATTTCGAAGCGAATTTTCTTATTTATTAAAAGTATAAATAGCTTCTTCGAAATTAAAAATTGGATCTACGTGCCTGCTCTTCTTATCTACTCATAAACGGAGTCGGATCCCTGCATTGAAAAATGGTGTTCCCACACCAGCAATATTTTTTAACGGCCAATCCAATGGGATCTACCCTAAAAATAATTATTTTACCACTTTATCGGCGTGATTAATATTAATATCTATGCCAAATTCTCCAAAAAACTCCATAAAAAATAAATAAATAAATAAATAAAATTCCCTAAAAAACTCGTTTTTTAGGGATCGGCTGAAAATCAGCGCTGCTATGGTGTATCTACACCATAAGAGCATCACGCTGAGCCGTTGCCCTTTTTGGAATTATTTTGTCACCATCTAGTTCGTAAGTTATTTTATTTGTTTATCTCTTTACTACTAAGTTTGTACCTTCACTGTATATGGTAATTCCAAATAAAGATTTTATTTATTTATTAAAAAAAAAAAAATATTACATCTTCCTAGTACTCTAGTAACAGCCTCAAAACTAAGGTGCGGACGGATAGACGTACGGACGGACGCTAGAACGGCTGAATGGATCTTTTTTTTTTATCCACTACAAGTTAGCCCTTGATCGCGATCTCACCTGATGGTAAGTGATGACGCAGTCTAAGATGGTAGCGGGCTAACCTGTTAGGGGCATGGCAGTTTTATTAAACCCATACCCCTATTCGGGTTCTACACGGCATCGCACCGGAACGGTAAATTGCTTGGCGGCACGTCTTTACCGGTAGGGTGGTAACTAGCCACGGCCAAAGCCAGGGAAAATTCAGAAATTATAAATTTCCAAATTGACCCTGCTGGGTATCGAACAACAGCGCTCAATACTGCGCCACGGAGGTCGTCAAAGTCTGGGTGAAATATAGCACATAGGTAGATTATAGTCTGGAAATACACATAGGCTACATTTTATCTCAGAGAATGAAAGAATATCCGCAGGAACAGAACCGAACGGGCATCAGCGAGTCGAGTAATAATACAAGCGAGGTAAAGTTACATAACTGCTTTAGAAAACTATTTCCATAGCGACCTTTCGTTTGAGACTGTGACGTTAACACAGTAACGCTGTAGGGCGGAACGTGTAGGCTTCAGTGTCTGAACTTGTTAGGTAACTACACGCCTAGGAAACTGTCTATAGTGCTCGCGTTAAGAACTGAGACGTTGGGCCATAAATCATTCTTATTAGTCTATTTCGTTCGCACTCATTGGGCTTATGGAGCATTATAATGAGGTGCGTAGCAGCAGGTCTTATAAAATATGTATATAACGCAGTTAAGGAGAAAGTTGACATTAAAAAGATTGTATGTTGGTCAGATAGCACTATTGTATTATCATGGCTGAAGATATCGCCACACGAATTACAGGTTTTTGAAGGAAATCGAGTATTTTAAACTGCGGATTAGACATATCTTGGCGGCACCTACCATCTGAATATAATCCGGCACATATTGCGAGTGTTGGCTGTTGAGCATCGGAGTTACTTAATCAGAAGCTGTGGTGGAGATCGCAATGGCTTTCGAATGCTGAAGAACCATGGCCAGAAAATATTATGGATAAGGTTAAAAATATTCCTGGTATCCGTAAAAGGGTATTAGCTGCTCATGTAGGTACTGCGGATTTTGATGATATATTTACGCGGTTTAGTTCTTTGTCGAAGCTACAGTCAGTAGTAGCTTATTGTATGCGGTTTGTTCGAAATGTGAAAAATGTTGGGGAAAAATCAGTGGGGCCTATAATACATATATATATATATAAATATATATAATAATAAATAAATAAATTCTCTTTATTTGTAGCATCTATGGCTCACTTTGTTAGTATAAACAAAAACTTAAAAAACTAATGTTAGTATATATAAAACCACACAAAAATTATTTTAGACAATTATTACAATTTTTACAAATTTTAAAAATATGTTTATTACAATTTATTCTGGCCTCACCAACACGTGAATAATGTGTCCAAGCGTTGGTGAGTCCACCTTACTCGCAAACATGCGGTTGGTACTTGAGCGCAGCCTTGTCAGCAGTGATGACGCCTTCTTCCGCATTACGGCAAAGAAGTCATCAGTCCGCTCGTTCGCGAACATAGCCGACGCTGAACAAAACCGTACATATACCGTATATATATACTAGTGGGCCCAGCAGACGTTGTCCTGCCCTATGTTCCTCGCAAATTTTCCATATTTTCTCACCGTTTAAACCTTCCCTGGACTACGACAAACATTTCAAAACCAAAATCAGCTAGATCGGCCCAGGCGTTCTCGAGTTTTGGTGAGACAAACGAACAGCAATTGATTTTTATATATATATAATAATAAGATAAATCGATGATTTTATTAACGACAAAGTAGCATGGAAGCAACCGGCCTCGCATCCAGTGACCCACAAGTCAGTGTAACACTTGTAACGTGTGTGTTGTGTTGTCTACATATTGTTACCTTTTCTTTTCTATGAAAAGAGCAACTGTAGAGTTTCTTGCCGGTTCTTCTCAGTAGAATCAGGTTTCCGAACCGGTGGTAGAGTCTTAACGTTTCATAAGTGACACAAGTTGTCCTACATGAAATAAATAAATCATTTATCATTATTATTAAATAATCACAGTAATAGAAATGAAAAAGTGTATAGAGGTCATATCCTTGTTACCTTTAGGTACTAAACGTTAACAAGTAACAACTCTAAGGTAGTTTTGTCCGCCGCGAAAAGGCTGACTCAGGTAGCTCACCTACCTGAGTACTCTATCGATAGAGTAGAGATAACCGAGTTTCTTGCTGGTTCTTCTCGGTAGGAATGGCATTCCGAACCAGTGGTAGACTTGACGATTCAAAAGCACTTGTAAAAGTTTATTTGAATAAAAAACATTGGAATTTTGAATTTTGATAAGGCGTAAAGTGTTGCACGTTCGTATTGTTATTGATATTTATGGCCCAACACCTCAGTTCATAACGCGAGCACTATAATTCTGGATTACATCTAGGTCAAGTCTGATAATTGGCGTGAAACCAAAGCCAATACCATTCAGCACATATACCGATGCCTACTGAACTGTTGGTACCTAACTATCTGGGTAGTCCATTACAAGATAACCCCTGACAGAACCTTATGGTAAATGATGCAGTCTAAAATGATAGCGGGCCAACTTGTTAGGGGTATAGCAGTTATATTTAACTTACACCCCATCGATTTCCATACAGCATCGTACTAGAACGCTAAATCGCTTGGTTGCACGTCTTTGCCGGTAGAATGGTAACCGTCCGTTAACCTCCGCTTCTGCGGAGGTAAAGCCCCTTCACTTCCGCATCCGCCTCTGCTTCCGCTAAGAACGCCTCCGTTATAACCCTAGTTTTTTAGAAGACCCTCTATTTAATAATCAGTAAAACATTGTTTATTTTTGACAGAGGCATCATTCTTAATATCTATTAGCTAATACCCGCTACTTCGTTCGCGTGGATTGAGGTTATTTTGATTCCCGCTGGATCTCTTTAATTTTCCGGGATCAAAAGTAGCTTATGTGTTATTCCATTCTATAATCTATCTATGTGCCAAATTCAATCGATACGATTACATGAGTAGATGATCTAGTCATGTAATCATATCGTATCTGTATATGTTTTGACCCGTAGTGAAAACATTACGATTGCAAGTCAGCTAGATTTCAGCACACGCAGCTTTTAAACTTTACACCCACATATTAAACTATGGAAGGTCAAACCATTGAGCTCTAAGGCTTATACGCTAATCCCGGATTACACTTCCTCACTGGCCATTCTCATGATAAATATCCGAAGGTAATTTAATATTCTAACCCGAGTGCTAATGACGGCTTAAGCTTAGATGATGCTAATAGCTTATGTTAACTTAGTTAATCCGTTGATAGACTAATTATATTAATTAACTCGCTTTCCTTTTTATATATTTTAAGATAATTCTGATGCCTGAAAGACTAATGGTCACAAAGTTGCATGGATACAACCCGCATCGCATACAGTAACCCACAAGTCAGTGTAATACTTGTTACGTAACTATTATTATAGTATAGTATATTATTTACAAAGTGTACAATTTTTCTGTTCATGTAAAGAACAACTACTGAGTTTCTAGCCTGCTCTTCTCAGTATAATCAGTTTTCCGAACCGGTAGATTCTTTAATCATAAGTGGCACAAGTTGTCCTACGTGAAATAAATTCATTTTCATTAACTATACAAAATTTCTATCAAAATAATACTGATGTCCAAACAACTTTTTTAAACAAAAACCCGTGAAAACCTCGATAGAAACTTTGGTAATAACTAACATATTTTTCAATACTACTGCATTCGTAACACCAATTTCGGAGCCATAATATGTTATACACGTTTATTTTTGTTTGTTGTCCGAAAACATGTAACATACTGTCGCCATTTTTTGTCAGCCTGAACTGCTCCTAACAAAGTTTCACTCGCTGCAGCTCAAAAATGAATATTTGGGTCGTGCTCGTGAATGAAATAAAAATGACTACCATACGAGCGACTATATCACCAAAGTAAATGGAATTTTCGGTATTTTTTTATTTTCATTACGCTCTACGACTAATTTGGGAAACAGCTTTTACTAATATTTCCAGTTTTCTGAAATCATATTTGGAGCCAAAATGTGTCATCACTTACAAAATATGCAGCGTAACCACAAAATGTATGAGGTACCATAAGTACCATAAATGTATGAGTAACCTAGCCATAACATCACACTTATAATATTATAAATGCGAAAGTGTGTTTGTTTGTTGGTCTGTCCTTCAATCACGCTGCAAAAAAGCAACGGATCAACGTGTTTTTTTTGCATAGGTATAGTGAAGGAAGGTGATAAAGACTACTTTTTATCCCGGACAGACAGACACGGATGACTAATAGACAATCCCAGCATCAGCTAGTTTTAGATATACGTGTAGAACCTAACAATATCATTATTATTACGATTTTTTTAAGGCCTGGTCTTATTCTGCTTGCTAAAACGTAACAATGATACTGACGGACAAAACCAATAGGTCTAGAAACATAATGTATTGCCCGGGAATTTTATTTTTATAAATTTATTAGCTAATACCCGTAACTCCGTCCGCGTGGATTGAGCTTTTTGGTTCGCCGGAACTCTTTAATTTTCCGAAAAAAATAACCTATGTGTTATTTCAGACTGTAATCTCTGTGCCAAAATTGGTCCAGATCCGTTCAGTCGTTCTGGAGTGATTGAGTCACAAACATTCATTCATCTATCCAAACTTTCACATACTAATATATAAAAAAAGGTCGGGTTTGTTCAAACACCTTTAACTCTAGAACTGGACCGATTTTCATGGTTTTTGATTTGTTGTATTTGTCTCCGTCCCGAATAGCAGAATAACTATTAAAAACATTGGAAAATTTACGAAAAAATTTAATAAAAGAAAAAACATTTTACCTTTATTTTTCCATACAAAAAACCACGCGGACGAAGTCGTAAGTTATTTATAATATCAAGTATAGAATATGACACGTACCTGTGGCTTGAAATACAATGAAATGTTGAATTTCACGTAGGAATTCGTGTCTCTAATGATAGATACGTCGAGACTACTAGCGATTCGGGAAGCGCAGATTCTACTGAGAAGAGACGGATAGACACTCGGCTGTCCATTACCAATATTACATCATAATTAAAAAAATAAAAAAACACGACCGCCCTGCCAAAAAACCTAACTAAAAAGTAAAAAATCGAAAGTAATCTAGTTAAATTAGAATCATATTCATATTTTTATTAAATGATATTTTTTTGTGAATCACTGGATATTGAACTATAGTGTTATATATTTTTGGAATCTACTCATCATTTTCTAGATGATGATTATATAGTTAATCTTATTTTGATATTTTTTTTTTCAAATGTAATCTTTAATGCGGGACCATGGTCACCCCATCAATTTTTTTAAAAATTTTACTAGCCTATGTCACCCGGAATAAACTAGGAATTCTAACGTTACCTCATTTATCAAAATCGGTTCAGGACTATAGAAGTTATGGTGGAATATACAAACTCACATACATACATACATACATACATGAACCTTGAAAAATATACTCCTTTTTTCAGGCAGTCGTATAATAAAAAAATGTGTGTTTCCATAGAATACTCCACAGAATAGGTAATATTACAATATACATCACTAAGCTTATTATTCAAAACAGATTTGCCAGGTTTATTTTAAGTGTTTAAGCTTGCAATGAAACTAATTTTATTTACCAGGCCCAAATATTGGGGACTAATAAACTAATTATAATCAATTTCAAGCCCCGTGGGCTAGATATGGATAATTAATTTATTAGTAAACAAAATACCGAGTATAGAACGGACAAAGTATTTTATACCGTTATACCGGCTAACCTTTTAATACCGAATTTATGTATCAATTTTAGAATTTGCTTTACTGAATCTGGATTGGTATAAATATTTATTTTGATATCAATTTCATTCAGAAGTTTATTTTTTCAGCGATGTAATTTTACTTTTGCCGGTGAATTGGTGTTTTGAAATCCAACAAAGATTTATTTTCCCGGGATAAAAAGTAGCCTAATTCAATTGCTCTGTCTAGATGACGTATCCTTCGGTGAACTCTGTGAAAAATTATACTAATATCACAAACTACCCATGACTTCGTCCACATGGTTTAAGTTTTTTTAATACCCGCGGGAACTCCTTAATTTTCCGGAATAAAAAGTAGCCTATGTCACTACTACTTCGACTTCGACCCGACTTCGACCGCGTGGTTTAAGCTTTTTTTTAATTCCCGCGGGAACTTCTTAATTTTCCTTCCTTCCTTCCTCTTTCTTTTTCTTAATTTTTTTTAAGTAGCCTATGTGATTCTCCAGGTCCTCAACTATACCCATGTTAAAAATCACATCGACTTGTTGCTCCGTTACGGCGTGATCGAAGAACGAACCAACAAACAAACACACTTTCGTATTTATAATATTTATAAGTATGATGCGAAAGTGTGTTTGTCTATCTGCCTGTCTGTTTGTCCGTCTGTCTCTCTGCTACGTTTTCACGGCTCATGTGTTTAACCGATTTTGATGACATTTGGTATACCGGGGGAAGACGTATGCTAATTTTCTTCCATTTAACGTTTTACTAACTAACCACTAATTTTAATTCCAGTTTCCCTGGCCAAAACAATATAAATCCATGGGGACGAAGTCGCGTGCATCATCTAGTTTTAGCATATTTACCCCTATTAGTCTGTAGAGGTTGCTAGTTCATCAGAAACTAGATTGGACTCTCCAAGCCACACTCCGTACAGGAGGCTTACTGCCATAGCTTGGAGCTGTATTATTATAATATTGCAATTTTATATGGCGCTCCTTGTCGTCCTTAAAATAAGAATTATAATTCTGAAACAAGAGCGTCAAAATTTTTAAAATAATACTACTTTGACAGTAGTACGCCCCCAGCTCAAAGTGAATGTCGCAATCTACTTCGAACGATCAGCCGCCTTGTAATATATCACAGTACAATACACTACACAATTTGGCATCCCGGCTGATACAGCAGTTTGTCATTATACTAGCGGCACGCTATGATGGCCGGTTTGACACATTACAATAGTGATGTGGAATGTCAATTTATTCTCGAACAAAAAACAATTAAGTTTTGTTTTTGTACCTGATTAAATAGGTTTAATAAAACAAAAATGTATATGTTTATTTAATTTATTTGAACGAACTGAATATTTGAACGAAAATGAATATACATACTTTATATGCACACAAGAAACATATGAATACAAAAGATACCAAAAAAGGTGCCACAAAAGGCCATAATTAATCAGATTCGTCCATACTACTATTTTCACTGTCGTCACTGCTATCATCACATACATTAATAATTATATGTTCGTTTTCTATAATATTATCTATTTTCACATCTCTTTCATAATCTTCCCTTATTAATTTAACAGTTCTATTCACAACCTTTTCCCAGTCTCCTTTAGTCACATGTTCACAAGCTTCTTCTAATAATTTTAGCATTTTTTTTGTGGTAATGGGGGGTTCTGTATTGTGTCTTGCAGCATATCCCTTAATTTGAGCCCACACCAACTCAATCGCATTATACTCACAATGGTAAGGCGGTAACCGTATAACTCTGTGCCCATGTTCTAATGCTATTTCGTCAATGACGTATCGGATCTTGGTTGGTTTGTTTTCTTTTAAAAGACGTACTAATTCCGCTTTTAACATATTCATGTTTGCATCTACGCCATTTTTACGAAGCCATGCGACGATATCAGCTTTCTTTTGGGATTGGGCAGGTGGCTTGTCAATTTGCATCGAGTGGTATGGGGCGTTGTCCATAATTATAATAGATGGTTCAGGGAGGCTACACAACATTGAGGTAAACCATTCAGTAAACTTTTCTCCATTCATGTCTTCATGATAGTCTCCAGTGGTTTTTGACGCAAAAGCCATGAGAGAACCTTCGACAAACCCGTTGATGGTTCCGGCGTGACAAATTATAAGTCGCGATCCTTTTCCTACAGGAACTTTGGAAGTAGATGCTGCTGTGTCATCGTTCCAAGAACGGCCTACAGTATGGTTAGCATTAAGCCATGTTTCATCCAAGAACACAACATTTTGCCAATTTTTGATTTCTTTCACTTGCCGTAAAAAAGTATACCTTGCCATCGCTATATCAAATCTTTCCATCAATATTTTGCGTTTGTTACATTTTTTGTATCGAAATCCAATGGTCTTCAAAATCTTCGTTAAAGAACTTTCCCCACCGAAGAATAATCCAGCTTCCTTCAGTGAATGCACCAACTTTTTTCTTGTTGGATACTCCTTCTGTAAATAGTAGCCGTAAACATGTCTTCGGATAGCATCGGCATCAAAGCTATCGATGCCTACGACTGGTTTTGCTCGTTTTCTCTTTTTTGGTGTGTGAAGTTTATTTTCTTCTGTGCCAGTCTCGCCATATTTTTTTTTAGTTATCCGTCTAACAGTTCGTTGTCCAATATTAAGCGCATCAGCTACGCGTTCAACCACTGACGTTATAGGTAAAATTGGCCCTCCATTTTGAGCTTCACGATCGAAATAGTTACGAAGGCGTATTACGAACTCACGTGTCTGACTATTTAGAACAGTTCTCTGCGTACGTTCGGTCATATCGACGAAATCCACAACAAAGGGCTTGAACAGAGTCCAAATTAACGAGCAAGGGTCAACAGTAATGCAGTATCAATATTTGAAATCCAAAGCCAGGTCAAAACTATATCACAATCGCATTGCACTGACAGTTTATACTTTTCGAAGCAACGTCAATTCGAAACTGCTTTGTTTTGCATTGAGCATTGACGCGAGTTTGCCGGAGGTAGTAGTTGTGCTAGCCAGCGATCCTATGTGACGATCGTATTAGATTCCATTTTTAAAAATTTATTGATATTTTTTTGCGATTTCAGAGGTTTGTCCACATAGTGAAAATTGTTCATATTCACAAGTACATTCACCCCTTAAATGGTGCAAACTGATTTTTCTACACTTGTATACATTTAAGAAATCAATTTAATAAATAAATTTTGAGTCCTAAACCTAAAACTACATTCGATAAAATTTATGAATCTCTGCACATCACTATCGTCAATAAAGTAATACAATTATTTCCTTCAAAGTCGTTATCAATTAATACGGAACTTCATGAGAAACTACATTCGATAAAATTTATGAATCTCTGCACATCACTATCGTCAATAAAGTAATACAATTATTTCCTTCAAAGTCGTTATCAATTAATACGGAACTTCATGAGCGGACAAACGTCAAACCGGCCATCATAGCGTGCCGCTAGAGTACACGTCTTGTGCCGCTGCTCATACTGTGTCGGCTTTGTCTGATAATTTGATTACACTAATACGTTTGAGCTGTGGAATTGTATCGACGTTGTGACAATGCCTTAGAATTTGTGATCTCAACCCGTTATCTACGCAATATGAATAATTAATTGAAAATAATAATAATTAATTTGAAAAACATTAAGGGCAAACTCAAAACATTTTTCTTGCAAAACTTGTGAATTACTTGCAAAATTTCAACTCGTAATCGGAACATCCTGTCTAAACTTTATTCATCGCTGTAGACTGTGGTGCGAAACCGGTTCGACGAACCGAATACTGTGTTCCACGCCCAAAAAGTGATACTTAATTTTTACCTGTATTATTTATCTACCCTCACTAGTCATTGTTTATTTTCTCTTTTTAATGTAAACGTATACTATTTATATAATATCTACAACTGTGCACATAACATTAGAAATTAAGAGCGCTGTGACGAATGCCGGTGTACGGATAAACCCGATAGGGCTTTTGAGACACCGCGATCAACATTATATTAATGTATTTTTAAAATGTATTTTATATTTAAAAAAAAAAAAATTACTCCATAGAAAATGGCAAAATTTCTCTACGCGACAACGTAGGCCTGTACCAAATTTCATAAAAATCGGTCAAAGTCAAAGTCAAATAAAGGTTATTCTATTTAGTTAGGTACACTACACTTTTTGACGTCCAGTTATTGATAAAATATAATGGTCATAATCAGTAACGGTATCTTAAAACAAGCTACGAGGGTTCCAAACGCGCCCTGGTTTGATCCCACAACAAACTCAGCCGGGTTTTTTTTTCATTATCACCATTTCACAAATAATCATCTTAACTAAGCAACTACCAGAGCCATTAGATCAAATCATTGCCAAGCTTCCTTGTCATTTAAGTAATCCTTTACATGGTAATATGTAGGATTTTTTAATGAGTTTACGTTTTACATTAACTTTGAATTTATTCAGAGACATCTTTAATTTGTCTTATCGTAGAAGCGGACACTGTTTCCAACAAATGAATTGATAGTTTTACTAAGCCTAGAAGCAGGCATTACAAGTATATTTTTATTTCTAGTATTGACATTATGACAATCACTTTTCTTCTTGAATTTATCAATGTGTTTATGCACGTATACTAAATGTTCAAATATATATTGGTTGTGCACTGTCATAATATTGATTGCTTTAAATTTATCTCTTAGTGACTCTCTAGATCTCATATATGGCTCGAACAGCCCTTTTCTGCAGCACAAAAAAGGTTGAAATGATGTGCCTTTAAAGCCTATCAGCTAAACAGACAGACACACTTTCGCATTTATAATATTAGTAGGGATAATACTAATATTATAAATGCGAAAGCGTGTCTGTCGGTAAAAACTGGATGGCAATGGCAAGGGATAGGGACGCGTGGAGACAACTACGCGCAAATAATAATAATATAATATAATCTATACTGAAGTGGTAGTAGAAATAAAAGGCTTTTTTTATTTTTTTATTGATAATATTATCATGAATTTTATTAAATATTGTAAGAAGTTTTTTTTTAATTTTATCCGTTAATTAACAGCAGGAAAAAACTATAGCAACTAAGAATATTTTATGAAACTTAGCTATCCCAAGGGTAAGTTTAATAAGTTCACCTTAATTTAGTATTTTTTGTGTTATATATTTTAGAATGTAATCTGACTCCGTGCCGTATTAAAATTCAAGTATGAAAAACAAAAATAACTCAAAATGGTACTTAACATAAGACCGAAATTATAATCTCTCAAGAAATAATGAGCGAGTGCTCCAAATCTCAGAAACCACCGGACAATGGGGCGAAGGTATCTCCCACGCACTGTACTAGATCTTAGTACGGGATTGTACATCTCAAAATCGTTCACAGGTTTCGTTAATCGATAGACATCGGAGTAAAACCTAAAATCCAAAGTAGCATGAAAGCAACCAGCCTCGCATCCAGTGACCCAAAAATCAGTGTAATACTTGTAACGAATGTGTTGTGTTGTCTACTTAACGTAACCTTTTTCTTTTTTAAGAAAAGAGCAAATGCTTACTTTCTTGCCGGCTCTTTTCAGTCGAAAAATTTTCCGAACCGGTGTTGTCCTACATGAAATAAATAAATCATTTATCATTTACCAATCGATACTAGTAAAACTGTAGGATTTTTATGATTATCACTTAAACATCACTAACTTAAACTTTACTTCAATTTCAATTATTTTTATTAATAGCACATAGGCACAACAAAAAAAATATTCCTTAAAATACAACATTTAGTCAATAATTAGCTGATGCCCGCGTCATCGTCCGCGTATATTGAGGTTTTTGGTTTTTCAGGATAAAAAGTAGCTTGTGTGATATTACAGATTATAATCCTAGTCTGTGCCAAATTTCATCCAGATCCGCTCAGCCATTTTGGCGTATTTAATAACAAACATCCATCCAAACTGTCGCATTTATAATATTAGTAAATAGTATAGATTGCCATCAGTTCTATTTACGACCTCAGATCACGCAATATTCGTAAAAAATGAAATAGATTAGCAAAATTGAGCAAAACATACATTTTATTAAGCATAACTAGACGTATACATTGCAGGTCTTACTAAATCTGCTGAAACTCGTCCTATTGTGCGAATAAATCGCTCCCATATGATCCAAGTCGGGTCTTTTGTTCCCGGTACAGGTACTCCTTGCAGATTGTTGGTCTTCATTAGGCCAATCAAGACAGGCCATTGTGAGGTCTCTCACACAGGGCAATTAAGTCTAGCCTAGAATTTAGTAGGTAGGATACGCTTTAGTTGAGATTTTATAGTTCCATGTTATTTAATCTGCTGAATGAGATTTTAAGGCTTCACGTTCATGAATAAAAACAAAGGAAGCTTAATCCTTTTTAAAAAATATATAAAATAATTAATCATTACTTAAATTATACATCAATGAAAATATAAAATATTAATTCACTTAATATCTACACTTGCTTCTGTCAGCGACTTAGCTAAGAATAAAAGTGAAGTTCGATTTTGATATTATTTCAAACCGCTATTACCCATAAGGTTAAGTTAGGTTAGGGGTTAGGTTACCCGTATAGGGTGATACTGGGTTAAATTTTTAAAAATTATTTAGTAGAGGATGCATACATAAATGATAAATGATTTATTTATTTCATGTAGGACAACTTGTGTCACTTATGAAACGTTAAGATTCTACCACCGGTTCGGAAAGATGTTCGTCTGAGAAGAGCCGTCAAGAAACTCAGCAGTTCAACAACTTCCATGCAACTTTGTCATTAATAAAATCATCAACAGTGTAATAACCTCGACTTAACAAATGCTGTTTAACACAGTCTTTAAATCTATGTAATGGCAAATCCAGAAACTCTTTGGGAACCATAAATTTCTATGTGTATGCCATATTCAGCCCAATTCTAGGTGTTTGAACTGTGCGTCGATAATAATATATCAGTCAGTCAACTTTTCCTTTTAAATATCCTACGACAAGCAAAGATTTACAAGTCATGACGCGTATAATACTATGAGTAACCCTTTATTTCCTAAACTATTCGCAGCTATTACTTAATAGTGGTAAGTAGGGATTATCACTCTCTTAATTAAACCACCCTCATATCTCGAAATGTATTTATTTAATTTTAAGTTTTTTATGTCTCAGACTGTATTGTCACTAGGGACTGAGACAGTATATAGTATATAGTAATAAGGGGTTTAAACACTGTTATAAAACAGAAACACTCAGTAACTTATTATTTCTGTTAATAAGTGTTTTATCTGTAACCCTAATTGGTACATGCCCTAACAAACTACACGGTGTGACAACGCGTTCTTCTCACTTCATTGGATTTTACACACACTGACTCAACATGGCCATATTTTTCTTAAAACAATTGCAACCATCGGTACTTTCACCTTAGGTTCAAATTTGAATACGGGTCAACAGTAAATCTGGCAACGTCGCTATGTCGGTTACACTTTAAAACCCTTAATTTCTGGTACAGATTCGTTTCTGTTATAGAAATATTAGTGTTTTGGGTTAACATAATTAAAAACACATTCAAAAGTGTTACAGCTCGGATTCTGTTACACTTTCATTCTTATATTTATGTAACCTATATGAATCTGTTTTTCAGTCCCTGATTATCACTTACCACGAGATAAAATCAAGGGCTCACTTGTACCATGTAGATTAAACAACTATTTGTCATTAAATTCGATAACAATGTTATTTTAAATATATGTCACCGTAAGATTGTATAATCTAACTCGCGAAATTCTAAACTGTCGAAATATTGTGAACCGTTCAATGTTCTGAGCGTCAATTTTTGAAATATTCATTTTATTTACGTTTTCTTGTCTCTTTCTTGTAGGTTAGGTTAGGGTTCGACATAAATAATTAAGTAGTGCCCTTAGGTTTTATCGGGTTTAATAAATACATATCAAATTACAATCTACCGGAAAATAATGCGTTAAATTGTAGTTTTGACAGTTTAGAATTTCGCGAGTTAGATTATAATCTAACGGTTTTTACAATCTTACGGTGACATATACGAAGTCAACATCCCGGGCGCATCTTGGAGGCCAACCGGCGGAAGGCAGTGCCCGGATGACACTCGTGACAATTGCGACGGGTTTAATCCCGGATAGACGCGAGATGCAATTAGGAAGCACAGAGGCGCATTTAACGCTGGCTTGCAGATATCTTACACTAGTGGCCGTGAAAATGCACACATTTTTCATTTTTTTTTTTAATTATTGCACACATAAAAAAAAATATTTATTTATTATTATAGTAAAGCTCTCTAGGCTGTTGTTTTCGTGGATATTTGAGTTTTCTCTAACACAAATTATTTACTTTTGTAGGTGCTGCCATACTGCCTTTGTAACATTATTGAACATTTAGTAGTTAATGTACTGAAAGAGACATTCCAGAAGTAGGTATTAATAAACACTTTTAATATATTTGCCCTCTCATTTGAAATATAATTGAAAAATGAATGGCTAAACGTATAGAGCTTTCACGAGAGATTTAATTTAATTAGATAAAAGGGCTACATATTAAAACAATATTCATTTGATCCGGCCACGATTGCTATCGTTAAGCTCTTAACCAAATTGCGATCTAAACACAAAAGTATTCAATAATCGCTGAGTCTGCCTGCAGGAGACTGAATTACCATCATCAAAACACTCGTATTTATACTAACTATTTTCAATATGGCGTCGGCATCCGCAGATTAAATCGAATGACATGAAACGAGTCAAATTGACTGATATTATACTTCTTGTTTCATGAGATATATTGACAAACAGTAATAATGCTAACTATACAATACTGAATTTTACGAAATGTTAGATAATGTACAATTATATTTTTAAACATTTTTTATTTGAAGTGTTGTAGCACCAAAACATCAATTGTTATTAAACCTTTAAACAATCCACCTTTTAAGTTTAACAACAACTGTTACTACAGATGTAGTAAAACCTTTAAAATTTAGCAAAAATAGCAAATTTATGACATTTTCTTAACTTTAATATTATTCTCCTATGTTTAAGTTTAAATTCGCACTACTTTCAGTCAACTAAAGAAGAAAGCAGCCAGTGTTCTGGGCACATTGCCTTATTGCAGTTTCATAGATGATATTTTAAATGTTTAGTTTTTAATTTAGTTTTATTTAGATTTTAATATGTTAAGCGTCATTATTTTTATCTAATAAAATTATATTATATTTCAAAACTAAAGAATTAAGTGCAAAAAAAGCGAAATTAATTCGATTTTTGATGGAAAAAATAAATTGATCAATTAAAATGAGGCTGCGTTGACTCTTAAAGAATGTAAATTATATCTACGTTAAATGAAGGAAAAAGGAAATTATTAGCTCCACATTAATAAGCAGAGACGTCCGCACAACGGCTGGGCACTCAACATCAATAAATCTGGGATATAAATTGTGATGGGTTGTAATGGCCCCCGGTTTACGACAATAATGAGTTCGCGCGAATCGGTTTAATTGCACTCTTTTGAGTAGTGCTTTGTTTTGGAGTTCGCGGACAATACGGCTCAGTTTCAGCTGGATTCCAGCTTAATGGAATTAAACTTGGAAAGTCGATATTGGTATTATTTTTCTACTGAGTTTCTCTCTCGCTGCGTGGCAATCTTTTACTATTATTTTGTTATTTCTGTGAACATTTCTTGTTTACTACACAAATATGGTAAATGCGAAATTTGGATGGATGGACGGATGGACAGGTCTAGATGAAATTTGGCACAGAGATAAATGTATTTTATCCAGAAAAAAAAAATAGTTTCTGCGGTGACCAAAAAACCTCAATCCACGCTGACGAAGACTTTTTTTATCCACTACAAGTTGGGTCTTGACTGCGATCTCACCTGATGGTAAGAGATGATGCAGTCTAAGATGGTATCGGGTTACTGCCATGACCCTAACATGGCAGTTATATTAACCCCATACTCCTATTCGGTTTCTACATCGTACCGGAACGCTACATCTTTTGGTGGCACGTCTTAGTCGGTAGGATTGTAACTAGTCCAGGCCAGACCAGGGAAAATTTAGAAATTATAAATTCCGAAATTGATCCTGCCGGGGATCGAACCCGGCACCTCCGCACATTAATACAACAGCGCTCAACCCTGCCCCACGGAGATCGTCGAAGTCAAGGATATCAGCGTTTTTACTCATGATAGTATATTAAACTAATACTCGTGATAATCACCAGAACAGTCAAATTATAATTCTAATTATTTTCGTTAAAGGTAGAAGGCTAATAATACTATGGATTATATCGGAAGTCCATCCATTTTGAGTTGGTTGGTCTCCCATTTAGCAACCTGCTCGAATTAGCTCTATTTATCTTTCTTTTAGACCAACTTGAACATTCAAAATTCACTTATTATGAAAGTCATATTGAATTTTATTATTCTACTCATATAAATGCTAAATCGTTATTATTTGAATAATTTCTAGTGTTAGTTACGTGGAGTAAGATCTAGGTAAAACAGCTGATGCTATAATTTACATAAAGTTGTTCCAACTTTTTCAACATTTCGCTCCAAAATCTGGAAATTCTCTGCAATCGAGAGGAAATTCATAGCCAGCCGCAGACGTATAGAAAGGCTTAGACGGACGAAATCGTTCATAAATATGATGGTAAGTGTGATTGTCACAGAAAATAGCGTTCTGAATAAAAGGTTTTGGTGTTTTTCCCGTATTCCGCGCTTAAAGTAAAACTTACGGAATCACATCGGTATTTAGCTAACAAATCTCTGTCCGCCTGTTTGTGTCAACAGAGTATCTTCCAATCAAGAGTAAATTAGAACGTCTTGTATCAAAAATATCATACACGGTACAAAAATACTGATATTTTTTTTGTTGCTGTATGCCCTATCTTGAAATTTAAAAAATACGCTTGACAATCATGGAAAGCAACGATGAGATCTAGGATGTAGTGCGCTCACTTAGAAGATGCTATGGTCAAATAACGACCCAACCATTTCCGTGGATTTCCTCGAATGATGCCAAAAATAAAAAATTATTATTGATTATTTGTAATTTTATAATTTATTTATTCATGAAAACTCACATATACACATATTTTGTTTTTTTTTTTAAAAAGGAAATATAGTACAAGTATAAACATAAGCGGTAGGTAGCCTAAATATGAAGGAAAAAATAACAAAAATAGTGCCTAGCTAAGGTTCCTGGCCTAAAATATTTTAGAGAAGATCTTCCAAAAGACCTAAAAATCACATCCTCGGTTAGTTTTAAGTTTGCTATCCATTTTAAATTATAGATTAAAGAAAAAAGTGCTTTGAAGTTGGATGACGTCACAAATATGTATTTCACGAGTTGTCATCTGCTTCGTTGGTCTAGCGGTCAGCGTAGTCGACTGCGGATCACGAGGTCCTGGGTTCGATTCCCGGTCGGGCATAAAAATTGTTAGGCATTGGGTTTTTCAATTAAGAAATTCTCAGTGCCAGCCCGGAGTTGGAAGTTGGCGGTGTTCCACCCCCGTGCCTCGGAGAGCACGTTA
The DNA here is from genome assembly GCA_964035005.1 of Erebia palarica. Lineage (NCBI taxonomy): Eukaryota > Metazoa > Arthropoda > Insecta > Lepidoptera > Nymphalidae > Erebia > Erebia palarica. The sequence goes on from OZ035990.1 coordinate 34,517,338, forward strand.
AGCCGTCGGTCCCGGTTATTATCACTAACATGATAATAGCCGTTAAAGCCCGCCAACCCGCATTAGAGCAGTGTTGTGGGTCTAAGATCTAAATCCCTCTCTTCTATGAGAGTGGAGGCCTGTGCCCAACCGTGGGACGTTAATGGGCTGTAGTGGTAGTGGTGAGTTGTCATCATCCATATTGCACGTTTCTGTAATTTCTTAATCATTTCTTTCTCAGCGTGGTGGAATATCTATATCTTTCTTTGAATCTGTGGTTCGACATGAAACCCACTCGCATGGAAGACGGGAATTATTTCATAGGCGTCATATGCGCTCAATATCTTGAACGACATTTAACTCTCGTGATGAAACTTTGACGAGAAATGATACCGAACTTCTCCCTCATTCGTATTTAATATTTGAGGCGTACATGCGTTGAACATTAGAACAAAAGTTGTTTGAAGGGCTTAAATAATTGTTCTGTGGTTTGTATTAAAATTTATCGTATACGGTTTCACGTTATGAAAAGTACTTCAACAATAATTAAAAAAAATTAAAAACACGACTGCTCTGCTAAAAAACGAACTAAAAAGTTAAAAATCTTAATTAATCTAGTTATATAGAATCTTATTCACATTTTTATTAAATGATATTTTTTTGTGAATCACTAAATATTGAATTATAGTGTTGTATATTTTTGGAATCTACTCAACATTTTCTAGATGATTATTATATAGTTAATCTTATTTCGTTTTTTTTTCAACTTTTGTCTTTAACGCGGGACCATGGTCACCCCATAATTTATTTTTAAATTTTACTAGCCTATGTCACCCGGTATAAGCTAGGGATTCTAACGATATCTCATTTATCAAAATCGGTTCATGCGTACAGAAGTTATGGTGGAATATACAAACTCACATACATACATGAACCCTGAAAACAATATACTCCTTTTTTCAGGCAGTCGTATAAAAAGTGTTTCTCTGACATAGCATGGAGGAACTTCATCCAACAAACAACTTATCCCTTTTAAAGATCTTAAAGTATTCTTTGTACAATTATGTCACAGTGTATCACTGTGCCAGGTCGCTTAACCCAGCTCCATAAAAGAATACATGCCGCTACGTGTCGCGCCGTGCTGTGCATCTACAGTGGGGCTAGACCTATAATGTCACCTTAGCCGTTCAAAAGCAACGCCCTCACAATCTCAATCATACGGTCTAGGAGACCATAGTAGAGCCGTGACTGGCCTAATGAAGATCGCATCGTCGACGAACGCCTTAAGGGTTGAGTGAGGAACAAAGACTGAGATGCGGCATTTAGCGTTCCGGTACGATGATGTAGAAACCGAATAGGGGTATGCGTTTAATATAACTGCCATGCCCCTAACAGGTTAGCCCGCTACCATCTTGGACTGCATCTTCACTGCATCAGGTGAGATTGCAGTCAAGGGCTAACTTGTAGTGGATAAAAAAAAAACAGATGATATGTAAACATTTTGGATACGGTTTAAGGGTACCTTAATGATACGTCATACGTGACAGAAAACAAGAACGCCGGAAGAACTGTAACGCATGTTCTGAACCTTAGCAGTTCCAAACGGACATGGGTCAAATATGGATGCCAACGCTTAATAGCTTCTCCATGGAACCGAACAGTGAAGAAGGATCAAGATTGTGAAGTTCCTGAGCATACACTCCAAACAGTGGCGTGCGTTCATAGAGGCATAAAAGCACTGCTTACCCAAGTGGAAATACGTCCATGCTCATTTTTACCAAAACATTGAGTGAATAGGTATTCTGACTTAATTTTAATTTTAATTTTGACTTACCAATGCCTACCCTAGCTTCAAACCCTGTGCACGCCACTGACTCCAAAGTACCTATGTCCAATAGAAACACACTTTCTACATCATAATATTACCACAGGGTAGGTAAATATTACGTCGTTCTATAAAGCATGATTTCCGCCCAGTAAATCTGTAATGTTAAAAAAATGGCACCTGCTTGCTACAAAAATTCGTATCCAAAACAAACAAAAAAAAATGTTATTCAAATATCAAAAAATCCCATCTGGTATCGTCGGCCATATTTTTATTTCATCCACGACCTACATAATATCGTGCCTTGTTGCTTTGTTACGCACATTGTATGTATTGTACCGTTGACAAAAAACGCCAACAGCTTGCCACCATGTTTTATGAACAAGGGAAAATGTACTCGCAATAAATGTTTTGGAAACTGTTACTGCTCGTATCTTACTAATATTATAAATGGATAGATGTATGGATGTTTGTTACTCAATCACGCCAGAACAACTGGATAGATCTAGATGAATTTAGGTACAGGGATACATAACACATAGGTTACTTTTTATTCCGGAAAATTAAAGACTTGACTCGCTAGAACCAAAAAACCCTCAATCCACGAGTTAACCTATTAGTCGTTTCATAAGCCTCGTATCTTACCTCTACTTCGCACTAAGCTTTCATTTCATTTCATTTCATTTATTCATTACATTCATGTATATTTAATTATAAGAAGATAAGGCCCCGTCAGGGCATTGCAATATGTATATTAGTACTATTAAACAACCTTATACCTATTAAAAATTCCAGTAAGTCTTACACATTACATTTTAATATATCGACCTACATGTACCAATAAAAATAAAAATAAAAATAATGTCTAATCTCACAAGCTCTCGCTTATTTAAATATCACGACGATGTTGAAATAATCTTACACAAAATGGCGATCATACTTTAATAACAAGTATAATAAATTCAGGAGTTAGTGTAGAAAAGTCGAGCATCCCGGCAGCTTGCGAGAAGTTTGCTCTGAGGTCAAATATTGATGCTGCAACAGTTAAAATGAGTCTTGAAATTTTAATTAGCAACTTAACTTGTGAACTATTCGTGAGTTAACGTGGCGCCCTCTCTCTAACTTGTGCATCGGAGTTGGGAGATTAAATCTCATTTTAACTTTCCTCCTACATATAGTTAGATTTAATTTTACTTGAGTTCGTTTCTGTTTTCTTTTAATCAACTACAAGTTAGCACTTGACTGCGATCTCAACTGATGTTAAGTGATGATGCAGTCTAGGGTGACAGTGGGTTAGGGGTATGCCAGATATATTTAACACATCCCCGAATCGGTTTCAATACGTCTCCTAGGGTAACTAGCCACGGCCCAAGCCAGGCCAGACCAGAGAAAATTCAGAAATTATAAATTCCCAAATTGACCCTGCCGGGCATCGATCCCGGGACCTCCCACGTTAAGTCAACAGTGATCAACACTGCGCCACGGAGGTCTTACGTTGTACTTATTCTGCCTAGAATAAGTACAACGCTAAATGAAGAATCGACACTTGAAGCTTCTTAAGTATTCATAAGTATAATCTTAAGTGTCCTCGACATCTTTTCGTGGCTGTCTGTCTGTGGCTTTAGATTTTTAAATCCTTTGATTTTCCCTGAAAACCTTTCATCCGTCTGACACAGTGATGTGCACAGTTGTCTTTTGTGAAAGTTCCCGGGTTTGATCCCAGCAGCATTGGTCAGCCGAAGCGTCCTACTAGACCAGACCAGAGAAAAATCAGAAATTATAAATTCCCAAATTGACCCTGCCGGAAATCGAACCCGGGACCTCCTACAAATCAAATTAAATCAAATATTTTTTACTCAAGTAGACTCATAAGGCTCTCAACAATACGCCAGGGAGGTCGTCGAAATGGATGAAATGATATAAAAATAACACTTGAGTTTAACGCTAGGTAACTATACTATAAATATTAAAGCGACATAGAAATTTTGATAGAAGAATATAAGCTGATTTAATATTTATTAGTAGAAATGGAATAAAATATTTTTTGGCTAGAAAATCTGTGAAGACAAAACCTATGAGGTGCGATCACTGGCTTTGCATAAAACAGTTTCACTCAGACTTTTCTTAGGATAAGATAGGATAGGATTTTTTCTCGGCGGAAGCTTCACACAAACTGGGGTATTAGTTTCTAGTGGTTGAGTTAGTTGTTTGTTCTTCTCAGACCTAGTTGCGTTTGGAACCCTAGTAGCTTTAGTTTTAAGTACCGTCATTAAATATCCCCATCACTCCCAAATGGGAAAGTGTATTTAGTTATTGGTTTGTTGATTTTTTCTTCAATCACGCTACAACAGAGCAACGGATCAACGTGATTTTAGGCAGGGGTTGAGGACCGGTGGAGTGACATAGGCTACCTTTTATCCCGGTAAATTAAGGAGTTCCCATGGGATTAAAAAATAGCTTAAACCACGCGGACAAAGTCGCGGGCATCAGCTAGTTTATTAGATTAGTATGATGTACTTTAAATTAAACTATAACGTTAATCGCAATTGCCGCTAAGTTATTCCCTCAATCTCCGAACTACCCATTAATTGATCTCCACGAAATTCATTCAGAGAAACTGACTTTATGATTGAACCACAGTAATTTTAAACTTTGTCATTAAACTGTAGTACGGTAGAAAGTTTTTCATTGCAAATGCTCGGCAATGCTCAGCGATGCTCAGCCGACAAAGGACAAAGGGATCAGATGCCATTTGCGCAGATTGCAACAGAATTAATCCCTGGCATCCCAAATGCAATTAGGTAACACGAGCTGATGTATTTCCACTAGCTATTTCTACCTACATGTATTATACAAATACACTGCAGGCGGAAATAAGTGTTACTGCAATTTCATTATCAAGTTTAAAGGTGTTACAAACTCGTATGCAATTTACCTTTGTAAACTAATAGTGCAGCAAAACATTAAGCGTTCCAGTACGATGTCACTTAGAGACCGATAGCTTTTACCTTAATACAGCCCACCTATTTAACTGATTGTTACAAACTTTGCATTGCGTTGCATCTTGAGCATCAAAGTAGGCTTTTTATCCCGGTTAATTTCGGTCATGTGAAAGAACTTAGAACATTTAGGCATTATCACTAATTGGATAAGAAAACCTTAATAATGTTTTTTTTATTTTTTATTATCAAAATAAAAATCGATACAATTTTGTTGGGTAGCACTGCGAAAAACCACGTAGGTTTAAATTGCGTGCTCTTCCGTCAACATATCAGCGTTTTAAACTACTTAGAGCTAGCAAATTATTATAAAAAAAATTACAAAAACTAAAAACAAAACAAAACTACCTGCAATTTGGTAGAAATACGATTTTAATTATTTTAAATTATTTATGTTTTAAATTATTCTTAAATTAAATAAAAGGAAAAGGTAACAAACTGACTGACTGACGAGGCAGGAACCACGTTGGATGCCGAAAGAGCATGCTATACCTCAACGGTTCACATAATTATTGTTTCAGTCTGGATTTCCCGTCGCAGCTCTGAAGGAATGATACGAGTTTGTTTACGAGAGAGAATTGTAAAAGGAATGCCCACTTAACTCCATGTTCAGATTGAACAAACGAAAATTGCAGTTAAAATCGCCGGGACTGACGTTCATGAAATTAGTAAACAGCTAGTGGTGCTTTAACAAGCTATTTAATTACACTGTTAGCCACAAAGTTTGCACGTACAAAGGTAGATTTAATAGAATACTGTCATATTTATACGATTCAAGTGGATGCAAGGATCTACGGAACTGTATATGTAATACAAAAGTTGTTTATTCAAATAAATTTTTTATAAAACGTTCTAAGTAACTTAATTTACAATATTGGTTCCCTTCCATCAACTAGGTACCCACCTACTAAAAAAATCATAAAGGATAAACTCTGGGGTTGCTATTTCAATTTAACATATGACGTATGCCTGCCATTCGTATTTCGAAGTTCTATTATTTTACCAAATGTGAGTAGGTATATGCCAAAAATGACAGGTAATTCCCATTTTTCAATTTACATGGCGGTAGATGCATAATTATATATATAAATATCCGGCCCGTTGCTAAGTAAGTAAATATAAATCACTATCATATTTTTTTCACGTCTTGTATTTTATTGACGTTCAAAAAGTGTACGTTGAATCAAATTTTAATGAAGATATCTTGATTTATATAGTTGGCTTGTTTTTCTTTCTTGTATGAAGTAAAGGCAAGTATTTTTGGAAACACTACACTATCGGGATCATTAGCCCTGAAATTTTTCACAACTCCAGTTATCCGGTTAACAGATCGTACCCGCATACGTGCGTATTCAGTGTGACAAAAAGACCAATGATTTATGTTCACAATCGTGCATTGTGCCGGCAACATCTCCTGAAGATGCTCCGGTATCGGAGTGAAACGTACGTTGAGGGTAGTTTTTGGGGGATTTCTGTGGTTTGGTGAGAACCACTGTACCACATAGATTTTCCTGTTGTCCCGGATTATAGCGAATTATACTTCTAGTTCCTTCATTATGATGGACTTCCGCAAAGTAACGCCTGCTTCTATCCAATATTCTATCCAATGATTGATGTGATTGCTGTACAGGTACAAGTGCAAAGTCCGTTTCTTTTATCTTTACTATGCATTTGAAAACTCATCTTTCACTTACTTTAACGATGAAGAAAATCATTGTTGAACCAATCATGAGTTTATTGCCGGCTCTTCTCAGTAGAATTATTTTTCCGAACCGGTGGTAGAGTTCTGATTTCTCATAAGTGACACAAGTTGTCGTACTTGAAATACAGAAATCATTTAATTTTTTTGTGAAATATGCTTAAAAGTTCTTCATAATATTTCCATAAGTATGTGAATTCTCAATTTATACAGGGCTATGACCTAAGCCCTTCGCATTCTGAAAGGTAATATGTTCTCACAACTGGGCTGGCAATAGGATAAGATGAGGATTTGAGGACCTCCGTGGCGCAACATTGAGCGCTGTTGTCTTAACGCGTGGAGGTCCCGAGTTCGATCCTCGGCAGGGTCAATTTGGTAATTTATAATTTCTGAATTTTCACTCTGGCCTGGTGGGAGGCTTTGGCCGTGGCTAGTTACCACCCTACCGGCAATGACGTGCCGTCAAGCGATTTAGCGTTCCGGTACGATGCCGTGTAGAAACCGATAGGGGTATGGGTTTAATATAACTGCCGTACCCCTAACAGGTTAGCCCGCTAATTCATCACTTCCCATCGGGTGAGATCGCAGTCAAGGGCTGACTTGTAGTGGATAAAAAAAAAACAAAAAAAAAAAATAAGAGTAAAAATGTGCGACATCTCGGTTTCAAATTAAAAAAATGCATAATTTATAAAAATAAAGTTATCATGTATTGCATAGAATATAGGCCGATTTAAGTAGATACTTGATGTCAAGTATTCATATTTTATCATTCAAGTTAAAATTATACTCATCGCTATTAATTCAGGTCATACCTTTAATATTATTTTGCGTTTAACTAAGTATTTTCTGTTCCATTTTAATAAAAATAATATCTTGTTTTTCAAATATGAGGCTGTTTAAATATTCTGAACTCTGATGGCGCCTGAGAGCCTTTTAATAAGAGGAAATGCAAAAAGATATTTATTTTATGTTGATGTTGTTAATTATTAACCGTTTCATTTATGTTGATATTGGATTATGTCCGTAATTACAGTGATGAAGACCACCCTTAATTTCAGCCTCCCTATTGATGCGTTGTGAGATCAGGCCAATGAATGAATAAACTCTGGATTTGAAACTGGTTCGGCTTACTCCGACAAAAAGTTGAGTTAAGTAAGGTTATAGATTATAGTTTTATAGTGTTTTTTATATGGTACTGCTTTTTTTAGGAGATATAAAAAATACTATATATGTTAAGGAGGAAGGACATCGCTTAAGAAAAAAATCCTTTCAAAATTCTCTATTAAATTCTTTAAAAGCCAATAAAATAACATAATATCCAGATATCTAAAAGTAAAATGTGACTGACTGACTGACTGATCTATCAACGCACAGTTCAAACCACTGGACGGATCGGGCTGAAAGGAAATGACCAGCGGAACTAAGGGAGCTTGTCTAGAGATCAAAATTCAATGTGCAGCAATGATTTCTTTATTATTGTAATTTTTATAATATATTTTATAGTTTTCAGATAAAAAAGTTTCAGAGTCTGAAGGCTCTGAAAACTGAGAACATAAATAAAACTGCTTTTTGTTGTGGTTAGCGAGTCTAAAAAAATATTTTCAATTATTCACGCGCTTCTCAAGAAAAAAATTGAACTTTGCATTATTTGGGCTTGGATGAGGATAATACTGGAATAATAAAACTGTATTTGCAAGAATTATGTAATTCCTATGAAAATCACGCTCCATTGTAATGCTGCCACACTAAATGGCGCTAAACGTTTTGGTTAGTGAGTCTTTTCAATTATTCGACAACAGATGGCGCTAAATGTTGAAAACCTTACTTTGAAAACGGAAATCCTGCACACTGTCCCTAATCGGAGGGCAGTTACTGGTCATGTCATTCGGCGTGCTTACATCTAGACGTGGATATCCACTAAGAGAGGATTTCTGAAAATTTGATCCCTAAGGGGGTTAATTAGGGGTAGGAGTCGTGGGGAAAAGCTAGTCCAATATAAATCCAAAGCTCCAGTGTTACGTGAATGAAGCTGAAAAACATAAAGGTCATGAATGCTTTTTTATTTCAGTGCGCAGTATTTTACAGAAACTTTCATAAATAGTTCAGCATGCGAAACTTTTTAAAAATACCGCAGCGCAGGCAAAAAAAAATAATCAGCAAAATTTTCAACTATTCAAAAATAAATGTTGTAAACCTTGAACTTCTGCTCTAGAAATTCCGAAGCGCCGAATGCGGTTCGATCCACTCGGCTCAATACTCCACCACGCTCCACTGGCGCGGTTTGTTAAGCCGATATATTACCGCAGAGTGCCGAATGCATAGCTCTATATATACCACAGACTCAAGAACGGAGGCTATATTAACTTGACTGTCTTTTTTATTTAGATTCGATTAGTCTTTGTGATTGATTGTGGCATAATAAAACTCAATGGGATACAGTCATAATTCATTCAAATATGACTAATTGATGGTTTATCAATCTTCGTCATATCAATAAATAGACTTCATCCGCCTGGTTTAAGTTATCTTTTAATTCCCGCAGTAGCTCCTTAATTTTCCGAGCAAAAACTATGTCTTTCCCCGGGACACGACCTATGTATGATAAATTTCATCAAAATGGTTTGAATAGATGAGCCATGAAAACTTTTAAACACAAACTCACATTCGCATTTTTAAAAGTTTAGATATGGTTGTGATTCGATATAAATTGAATTGCAATGCCTAGTGACCATGGATCTTACCATCATTTCTACTTATCGCCTGCTCACAAAGAAGCAAAAGTCTCCTCTCAAAATGCGAGGGATTAGGCCATAGTTTACCACGCTAGCCAAGTGTGCCCGGGGATCAAATCCACACCTCACAACTAGAAGACCGAAGCACAGATGATATAATAGTTAACCACTAGGCTAGCACTGCTGTTACAGGTCTACGAGTAAAGGAAGAAAGAAAATCTATTCATACTCAAGAGTGCCATGCATTACAATACCTTATACCTTGTAATTGCTACCATGGCTCCTCCAGCACTTGAGCATTAAACTCATGACCAAGTCCTAGAGGCACCCTGATAACACTTGTCGTGTGTGGCACAATCTGAAAGAAGGTATCAGCTCAGCATAATGCAGAAAGCCTTGCAATAAAATCCACATTGACCAATTGATTTTGTAAATAAAATGTCCCAACTATTGTGTTGTATGTAAATAGTACTAAAGTCGGGAACCTTAATAAGACACAGACAGATGTGTTCACCAACAGATCTCCCCAGGTGCGAAGTAGTAGTAATTTTACACAGTAAACAACCTTCAAAGGAACTTTCAACCGAATAGTGCTGGAAGCCTACTCATAATAGGCAACGTAAAACACTGTTTATGCCAATTCAAAGTTATTTTATAATTATATTAAATTAGTTAATTTTTTTTAATAAAAATCAGAAATTATGATAGTCAGAGGGATGAACATTGAACTATGGAACTTTGGGAGTTTCAGTGATATGAGTTTAACTGGTTAAGGAGCGTTAGTTTGTCACAGCGCAGATGACTAGTGAAACATCAGCGCTGGTTATTGTACAAACAGATCGAGAAAGGTGATCTAAACGCTTAGAAGACATAGCACGATGGTAAGAACGTTGTTATATACTATTTATTACAACGATCAAATCGTAAACGAGAGACAAATCTAACTCGAGCACATCTAAAGCGCCGGGCAAATCGGCAAGTAGGTTTCTCGGACCTTTTCCAGTCTAAGGAAAACTAGACCATACGTCACTTTACAGCGGTTCATGTTGCATGTTTTAAGTATGTTTCCACCTCAAGCATCGGTGAAAACCACCTTCTAGTTTTAGTTAGTTTTCAGCGTGTAGTTTACTCCAGCGTTAACATATTATAAACAACTAGCTGATGCCCGCGACTTCGTCCGCGTGGATTGAGACTTTTGAGGAATAAACTTTTAAATTTTCTGGAATTAAAAGTATCATATGGCTATGTGTTATTCAAGACTATAAGCTATCTATGTACCAAATTTCATTCAGATCCGCTCAGCCGTTCTGGCGTGATTGAGTAACAAACATCCATCCATCCATCGATCCAATCTTTCTCATTTATAATATTAGTATAGATTACAACTACCTTTTACCATGGCGTTGTAAGTTTCCAATTTGCAATAATTGTTCAAAAGGAAATTTAATCTCCTTGTTTATATACCTACCTAGTGGTAACTGAGGAGTAATTTAGGAACTTCAAAGTATTGGAAAATAACGTGAAACTTCATCTTATTACGTTTTATGAAGACGTCTGGAAAAATCCCCACATTTTTCATCGCCGTATTTTTTACCAACATTTCCGATGATTGATATCTTGTAAGATAAAAATAGAATATATTATATTTTTAATAATTATAGTCTAGTGGTTAACTACTCGACCTACAATTCAAAGGATGCGAGGTTCAACCCGAGTACGCATCTCTTAGTACTTGGAGTCATTTTGAGCCATTCAACATTTTGTATACCAACTACTTGTAATTTTGTTGGTAGTTTCAATAAATTAAATTAAAATTTCTACGCGGACGAAGTAGTGCTAGTATATAATATATTAATGATATAAAATTTTCGTAAAATGTACTCCAAATCAACTAATTGGTTCCAATTCCTTTGTCCTGATCCAGCCGACATCTGAAAATTGGACAAAGCTTTCCAATCTACAAACAAAGAGCCGGCTGCAGTCGCAGAAGATTGCCCGATCGTAGATTCATTCAATAAATCTGAGATGTTTGCTCAGATCCAGCTTTGGGATCGCTCACTTTAGTATTTGTAGGTTTACTGTGACCATAGTTTTGTTACATCACTGACCAGTGTAACTCAAAACTCTATTCGGAGTCTTGAAGTTTATTTAAGTCCTGTGACATCAGGAGTGGTTCAAGTTACGTTTGACTGCCAATAGATGTAAAAGAGGTTTTAATTACTTTGGATGCATAAATCCATACTAATAGTAAATTTGAAAGTGTGTCGGTCTGTCTGTTTGTACCGATTTTGATGAATTTTTATAGGGGTAGGTTTTGTTAAATTTATAGACTAGCGCTTGGTTGAACAGACTTGCTGTTACATCCATCCTACCGGCAAAGACGTGCCGCCAAGCGATTTAGCGTTCCGGTACGATGCCGTGTAGAAACCGAACAGGGGTATTGGTTTAATATAACTGCCATGCCCCTATTTTGACTTACCATCAGGTGAGATCGCAGTCAAGGGTCAATTTGTAGTGGATAAAAAAAATCTTTTTTTAGTATAGTTTTTCCCAGAAAATTAAGGAGTGTCAGTGGGAATTTAAAAAATTTATGCCACGCAAAATAAGTAGCGAGCATTCTAGCTAGTTTCTGAATATAGTGAGTCAAACTAAATACTTGTCATAAAAGCACCGAGCAAAAAGCTGTCATCAATGTAATGAATTACATCCATGCACACGGTATGCATAGTCTCGAGAATTTAGCGAAACTTCGTTTTTGCCTTTTAACTGAATGTTCGCTGACATATTTACATGAGCGTTTCGAGTTTTTGCGCAGTTTTCGAGCGCTTTGAAGTGCCCATATTGCCGGGTTTTAACTGAAGCGGGGAAATGCTCAAGCCGTTTTATCGCTGATAAAAATACTATGTCGCAAGTGTATTATTATTAATTTATTTTTAAACGACGATGAAAAAAGAAGAAGGTTTCCAATTGGTTGTATTTTTATTTAAAAATTTTGTACTTAACTATTGATATCACTGTTAGATTGCAGTCTGGAATACGCTTCTTTTTATCTCGGAAATTAAAGAACAATACACCTCAATCCACGTGGACGAAGTCGCGGGCATCAGCTAGTTTAAGCATAAAAAATCCAAATGACCTCTACCGGAAATCGAACGCAACACCTAAATGACCAGGACGCTCAAAGATTGTTCAAATGAAGTATAATCCAATAAACCAGTTAATTAAATTAAATAAAAACCAAAACTTAACAGGCATAAAAATTAATTCCAATTTTGGCCACCGGTTCAGTTAAGTTTGTTGGACAACAGCTTATTGTATTAGTTTAATGTTCAACTTCAGTGCAGTCAGTTCTAGGGAACAAAGATGGCGGCCATTCACAGGCGGCGCACGTACTGCGGCCATTGTCCAACGCGAAACGTAAACTGCACACTACTTTTATGCTCTACTGCGCGTTAACCACTGTATAATATCTGGGTTCTCGTTCCTTGGAATGCTTCTCTGATGTTGAATTTGATATCAAAGTAAAGTCAAATAATATTTATTCAATTTAGCAATTTAGGTAGGTATACTACACTTATTTCCGAGGAGGAAGAGCGGGACCTTGAGATACAGGTTTTTTCAAACTTACTTCGGGGTTCCCGATATAATTGTGAAACGACGAATATTTTTATCAATAAATTTTATTTTCATTTTCATTTCATTGACGTCTAGTTATTTATAAAATATAATGGTGATAATCAGTACCGGTATCTTAAAACTAAAGCTACGAGGATTCCAAACGCGCCCTGGTCTGAGAAGAGCCCATAACAAACTCAGCTCAGTTTTTCTTTTCATTATCACCATTTCACTAATAATCATCTTAACTAAACAACTACTCGTATCAGAGCCATAAGATCAAATCATTGCCAAGCTTCCTTGTCATTTACGTAATCCTTTACATGGTAACAGGATTTTTTAATGAGTTTACGCTTTACCTTAACTTTGAACTTATTCAGAGACATCTTCAGCATGCCTTCTGGGAGCTTATTGTAGAAGCGGACACTGTTTCCAACAAATGAGTTGCTAGTTTTACTAAGCCTAGAAGCAGGCATTTCAAGTCTCTCTATCTTGTCGTACAAAATCTGCAAAGATTAAACTGGGTTCTCGTTCCTTGGAATGCTTCTCTGATGTTGAATTTGATATCTGGTCATACAAAATCTGAAAAGGTTGAAGCAAAGAGCTGGTAGTTGGACTTTTAAGCATAAAAATAATTTTGCACGCCAAGCTTGCCAGTTTATGTGGATACTATAATATCTTAATCCAAACCACCTATATTGCATGTATTATATTCTGCCAAAATAAATAAATGATTATAATTATGAAGATTGTTTTGCACTTACATTAGAATAAAAACGTTAACACATTTTCATCTGGTTTATGTGACGATAATCATTAATATTATAAATGTAAATGCAAATGATAAAAGAGCACGGATTTGAATCGCTTCAGCAATGCTAAGGATAGCGGTTACTTAAGTATGCACATATTGATGTAATTTTAAATTTTTTTTTTCAAAAGAGCAAACTCCGAGTTTCTTGCTGGTTCTTCTCGGTAGGAATGGCAATTCCGAACCAGTGGTAGATTCACTCAAAGATTCAAAATCACGTATTTGAATAAAAAATATTTGAGTTTGAGTATGAATAATGATAATTTATTATGTAACGTAATTTACTGACTTGACTCGATACAATCAGATTTTTCTCAGTAGAATCCGCTCTTCAAACTGGTCTGGGTATAGACTAGACGAAATACTCTTAAGTTTATAAGTAGGTACGGTACATATTTTACTTTTTAGTCTAGGCAATAAAGCCAGTTTTCTTCAACAATAATTCCTCAGGCGACGAAACTTTGTAGTATGATAAAGTATCATGAGTTAAACGTACCTATATTATAAATATCCAACAAAAAATCTGAAAGGAAGTTTTTTATGACTAGTCTGTGGACGATGACATTTAAAAAACCACCACAGACCTCAGATTTTATACAGATAACTTTAGTCAGGTTTAGCCATGGAGGTAGGAAAATAGTACCGATTAGCACGATACACACTATTGAATTATTAGTTAATTAAGTAAATTTTTATTTTTGTTTTATTTCGTATTAAGTGATTGTCCGAGACATCTTGGCCCTTGGGACCCTCCTGAAAATCAACATTGCGGTTTGTTATAATAAGTAGGTATATACCTACCTCTCATGCTGTGACGTAGCCGCCCATTGACCACCCATAGTTTAAACACAAGTATACATACAGTATTCAATATAGGTACGTAATTAATTTGTATAAGTTTAGCTCGTGTTGGTCAATAACATATTTTCTTGATTTGTATTTATTTAAAAAGTGTGCGATACAATACAATAGCTTAAACTTGTTGCTATTCACGTCTGAGATACAATCTGTCTGCTCAGCTCACTCGCAGCGAGCGTTTATACAATCAGTGGTTCTTTGAAGACAGATAACAATTGAGTGTAGATCGGATCGATGTCAGCCTGACTTCTGCGATAATATTAATCCTTGTCAGACTTTGGTTCTTTGTCCACCACAATGCTGCGTAAGTCTAGTGGCTTACTTATTCCCAAATGTCCCGGATTCGAGTACCGCATCGGCTCAAATATTTCAAGAAATTCTCTGTTACAAGTTACAACACAGAGGTGGCAAATTGGCGGCGCAGAGATAATAAATAGAGTTTGCTTTTTTTTAAATTCCAATACAAGTTAGCCCTTGACTGCGATCTCACATGATGATAAGTGATGATGCAGTCTAAGACGGTAGCGGGCTAACTTTTTAGGGCTACGGCACTTGTATTAAACCCATACCCCTGTTGGTTTCTATACGGCACCTTCTCTTGCGTCAAATCTATCAGCGATCGACTATCTAATAAGATAATAGATTTAGAAAGATTGAGGGAATCGAGAATGTTCCTGCGTGTGTGGTGTACTGTGTGTGACAATTAATTATGTGTGCACAAGCACATTAACTGTGCATTAAATATCTATTAGATGAAATAGTGGTGGGCAAAATTCAGTTAGGAGAACATTTTAACCTAATATTATTCGATAAAATTGGCTTCCCAGCTTTTGTTGTTGTCATCATAAGCCAATAGACGTTGACTACTAGACAAAGGTCTCTTGTAGGGACTTCCGCTGAATCAAGCAACTCCCTGCGGCTCGCTTGATCAAATAAAATAATGGGTCTTTATAAAGTGTATTGTTTTAATAAACGCAATACACATGCAGGCATAGGCAGGTTTTACAAATACACAACGATAAACAGTTTTGTCTGTCGTAATAAATCCAGGCGTGCAATTTTCTACAGTTGGTTATTGTACAGACTAACACGATAGAACTAAAATTATTTCCCATAGGTCCGAATTCCAAGCGAACGTATTTTCCTCTCTTGTCCGTAGTGTATTTTATTCGCCCTAACGCTTATCAAATATAACCAATCTCACACATGTTAAGGATATTATTTTTAATTTTCACTTTCACCCGCGGGTCATTTGTCGCTGCGACTGAAATTGACACTGCTCCATTAATCACCCCTATTCACCCCCCTCCACCACCCCTTGACCCCTCGGAACCCCGCGTGACCCCCCGTCATTCCTGTCAGTAACGGAGCGCGAATATTGATAAGGGGCCCATTGAAAGCTGCCAATAACACCTTTACATTATGAGTACGAAGTTGTTTACATTTGGTTTTATTCCCTCGTGCTTTATTTGATAGGGTTTTTGTCCGATTGCGATGGAACTTTTATACCCATAAACTCCATCACATTAGGCCGTAATCAAAAAATACAATATATTGAGGCAAATGGCCCTACAGCCTTGAGCCTAGTGATTGAGTCTTAGGCGTCCTATGCGGCCTATGCATAAGGGTTCCACACAATAGTCAGCGTAGTTCATTACGACCCAAACCCTTATCAGTCTAAGAGGAGACGACTGCTCAGTAGAGAGTCGGCGATGGGTTAAAATGATGACGGTGATGATTTGATGAATTAAATTTGGGGTTGTTTACAAGAAACAATATAATGACCCTAATATTATATCGTCACATTACCAAAACAGACAAATGGGATGTAGCTAATGCCAAAAAATAAATTATTATTTAGTGATTATTAAATACAGGATCTTCGTTAGTTTTATGTTTGATTAGCTGATACCCGCGACTTAGTCTGCGTGGAATATTTTTTTTTAATTCCCATGGGAACTTTAATTTTCCGGAATAAAAAGAAGCCTATGTCAGCCTCCAGGTCCTCAACTATAACCATGCCAAAGATCACGTCGATCCGTTGCTCTGTTGAGAGGTGATTGAAGGACAAACCAAAAAATCAACAAATAAACACACTTTCGCATTTATAACATTAGTATGATAAACATTTTAAACTATCGATTAAAGTACTAAATGCGTCAAGTTTTGTTGACATCACAGGCGAGTATTTCATATAACAGCCTATATATACCAAGCGCCTATTTTAATATTTGAAAAAAAAAATAAACTCACTAAGTAAGGCAATTAAAGTCGATGAGGCTTTGCTCCTTGGACCAGGCTCGCAGCATGGCTCGGAGATAACATCCATAAGCAGCGAGTAGGTTGCGGTACAAGCAGGGCATGCATATTCATGAGGAGAACGTGTAAAGCGATGTACACCTGGATTACACTGCTATACGTGGGTATACAGGTATTTAGACATAGCACTTACGAGTATACTATAATGGTAGTTCTTTAATCCATGGCCCATTTGGATACAGACATTTTAACTGATTTAGTGAATTTTTGTAACGCTGTCACTTTTTTCCAAGATCATTATGTATTGAGTTTCCGAAAAGTACCAGCAATAAAAAAACCTAAACTGGTTTAAATTTCGCTCTCAGAGTGGCTTAGTCACTACTTATGGAACTCCTAAGTATAGATTTTGTTTTAACGAGTTCCGTATGTAGGTAATAATGATTGAGCGTCTCTGATTGGTGCAGTTAAAGTGAGCCCTAACATCAAAAATGTGAAAGTTTATCAGTCTGTAATTCTATCCGTCTGTCCATCTATCTTTATTCTGTCTGTCTTTTATTGGCCTATCTGTCCAACCAATTTTGACAAAATTTGTTACAGAGATAGTTTGCCTCATAATCTAGCCTCACAGCCTACTTCCGGAAAATGAAAGAATTAATTGATATATTCAGCAAATCTGGGTGCAATTATGTGGGCGACTAGGCATGTGACTAGGTGGACTAAAAACAATATTGATATGAACCTTTATATTAAAATGTAAAGGATGTAAAGGGTGGTGGTATATCACCATATACATTCCAAATTATTTTAGGCTTAGTAACCACCAGAAGGAATATTATCTTATTATTATTAAATTAAAAATATAACTTGCGAAAAAGCCACGGTATTTGAAAAAACAAGTTACCTACCCGGAAGAAGTCACGGTCATCAAAATTTATAAACAACAAGAAGCACGTAATTTAAATTGGAAATACTTATTTACCTATAAAGGTATGATTAATACACAGAAAGAATATTCATTATTTAAAATATCTCTGGTTTAATGCTGCTGTTTTCCGAAACATGAAATACTAATGTACTTAAGTAGGTATAAACAGTAAAGTAAGTACTTATTATCAAAAATCTTTCTCCTCCCAAAATCATCTAAACGAAGTCACCAGTTATTAAAGAGAACTATAATATTTTTTTATTTATGCGTTGTATTCGTAGCAGTTATATCTTTGAAAAATTTACAGGAAAATGTTATACATTTGGCATTCCTGGAGCCAAAATACTTTACGTTAAGTTGATGCTAGCTTTACTGGGAACCTGGTTGAACCTCCAGCTGTAAAGTAAACGGTAATTGATAGTCGCCCCGGACGGGTTCTAAATGATTCCTTATTTATTCACCAACCTCTGTTCACCCCGCTCCCATACATAAACATACAAAAGGTAGGTATGTAATTCTGATTTTTCTTTAACATTTAGGTGCACTTTCACAGATGAAAATAGATTTTTGTGATCATGGGTTTAGAGATGGCTTTACTTTCACTATCAAGCATTCAAATTTTAAAATATAAATAAGTATTATAAGGCATTTGATTGCGATCATTGGTAGCAAATTATGATACAGTAAAGTATAGTATGGTTTTATTAAACTATTACCAGATAAGTACTCCCGAAAAATTTAGAAATGGTATATTTTAACATTACTTCAGCTGAGAATCAATTCCGGGACTCCTAAGATCAACAACACACAGGGACAACTTCGCCCACGCTGTGTCATGAGGTGATCTAGTTTTTCAGTAGTGACTAGGTATTGCAGTTTCATAAAACCAGAAAAAGATTGTAACTGTAAAAACAATTAAAACCCCTATCAAAGAAAGTTGAAAAGAACATTTTTCTCAGTATTATTTCCTTACTTTCACAAAAATGCCCGCCAGCAGTTAAAGTTTGGTATCAACGACAAGTCGTTGATACCAAACTTTAACTGCTGGTACCAAGGTATAACTTACTTAGAGTCAAATATTTTCTGCTTAGTTGTGTTACGTGACCGGTCGAGTTTTATTGAAACGATTGCTGAGCTGGCATTCGATCTTTACTTTAAGTACCTACTTTTACTTCCTATTGTTTATAAAAGCACTGACCACACTTATTAAATATGTTTTCTTTAAGCCTAAAGAGGGGCTATTATAAGTTTTGCTATGGTCTTACAAGAGGTCTCGAATTCTATCTCTGGCAGTGCCTATTTAGGAATTTATAATTTCATTATTTTATTTCTTAACCAATAACATGTTATCCCGCTATTACTTGTATATCTTAGACTGCATCCTCACTTACTACCAGGTAAGATCGCGGTCAACTTGTAAGCATTGACTTATATGTATTATATATAAGTCAATGCTTGTAAGGGCAAGGATGGGAATAAGTTGGCAGTTACAATTGCTCTATTGGCTCATTTTCTAGTCCGTAGTTTTAGTGATTTCAACTTTACCGGTAAATAGCTGACTAGTATATATTTTAAACTATTAAAAAAATGCAATGTAGTTTGGAGAATGGTATGGTAACCTCGACACGCAACCAGTACAGCAATTCCTTCGAATGTTGTTATCAATTTTTAGTATATGACTGCCTGAAAAAAGGAGTACATTGTTTTCAGGGTTCATGTATGTAAGTATGTATGTATGTGAGTTTGTATATTCCACCATAACTTCTATACGCCTGAACCGATTTTGATAAATAAGGTATCGTTAGAATCCTTAGCTTATTCCGGGTGACATAGTCTACTAAAATTGAAAGAATTGGTGAGGTAACCATGGTCCCGCATTAAAGACTAAAGTTGAAAAAAAATTTTCGCAAATAAGATTACTCGTATAATCATCATCTAGAAAATGATGAGTAGATTCCAAAAATATATGACACTATAGTTCAATATCCAGTGATTCACAAAAAATATAATTTAATAAAAATGTGAATAAGGTTCTAATATAACTAGATTAATTTAGATTTTTAACTTTTTAGTACGTTTTTTGGCAGGGCAGTCGTGTTTTTTAATTTTTTGAATTATGACTTGTTACGAAACTTTATCAGCGGCCACGTCAAAATGGCCACCAAAGCGTGCCGTACCTATAAGTTTTTTTTGCGAATAAGGCTTGAGCTTGACGACATTAGGTTTAGTGCAAACCAATGATGATGTCTAGGTTGGAACACGTTTGCTTAGAAGATGCCTATTTACTCTTGTCTTGAAGGTACCCTAATTATACACGGAAATGGGAGGGTGTTCCACACCTTAGCGGTTCATATCGGAAACGTCGAGCATATAAGATTCGTGCGAGAAGATTGGACATCAATATGCGTACCTACCACTGCAGCCGATTAACGTCCCACAGCTGGGCACAGGCCTCCGCTCTCATGAGAGAGATGGAATTAGAGCTTAGACCCACCACGCTGCTCCAATGCGGGTTGGCGGGCTTTAACGACTATTATCATGTTAGTGATAATAACCGGGACCGACGGCTTAACGCGCTCTCCGAGGCACGGGGGTGAAACACCGCCAACTTCCAAACTCCGGGCTAGTACTGAGAATTTCTAGTCAGAAGAACCCAATACTTGTACTTAATACCCGGGACCTCGTCGGCCGCAGTCGAACATGCCAACCACTAGACCAACGAGGCATACCTATAATATACCCAAATTGAATAAATAAATATTTGATTTGATCAACCACATGTGGATGCTAACGTTGTCGCCAGCTATTTAACATAATCATTTTTTGACAGAATAAAAATAAAAATGATCTTCTTTTTTAAAAAAAGTTCACATTCACTCGGGTCATTTGTCGCAGCGAGTGAACTTGATGCGGCTCCATTAATCACTCCCCCCCCCTCCCCCTTTTCCCCTCGCCCCTCCCCCTGTCGGTGGCAGAGCGCGGATTGATAACGGGGCCTATTGAAAACTTGCAAGTAACACCTAGTTTGTGCCAACTACGGAGGAATAGGGTAACATTGAGCACGTCCCATTAAGGGCGAAAACATACTTTTTTTACCCACTAAAAGTTGACTTTTGTCTGCGATCTTACCTGACTTATTAGACTTTAAGAGTATGGCAGTTATAACATTAAATCCATAGCCCTGACTGTAATAGTATAGGGTCTAAATCAAACCATGATTAGATGACAACTGGCTTGTTTATTGGATACCTACCCACATATTATAAATATATTAAAACTACCTATTACATCTACAGAGAACATTTAGAAATTATTCCTAAATCGATCCTGCGGGTATCGAACCGTCGCCAAAGCAAATCGAAATTGACTTGATGGAGCACGCATCCTAGGTGACAGGACAAAACGTCGTACACCTCCATTGAGGACGTGGACTTGTCCAATCATTGGGTTTTCGATCGTGTTACACAGCACACATCGGCTGTGAATCACGCTAGTGCGACACGGGTGAATTAAAATCTGACTATTCAGCCCCTCGATTGTGTAAGGAAATTGTAAGCGTAATCGTTTGTCAAACGGATAATGCGACCTAAGAACCTGTTTAAAGAGTTCATAGATTCCTGCACGTCAAAAAGCATGAATGAACTCCTTAAACAGTTCGAGTAATACGTTTTAAGCTGTCAAATGATGACGATTTTCTTAGACAATTGGGCCTCTGATTTCGACAAAAAGACGACCCGACGACAAAATGGAAATTAGTTTCCACGACTTTGAATCACTATAAATTGAAAACATGTCAAAATATGCGTATCTATGGCAGGGCTCGGGTAGCCATGCTTATTGCTAAAACCTTTGACGGACGATTTTTACAATGGCTGTATAAAATAGACAGGCGGTTAGACATAGTGGTTCATATAAAAATATAGAAACTATTTAGATAAAAACTATCGGTTGAACTGGTGATAACTACCCCCTTGTTCTGCTATGGAACCCTAAAAAGAAAAAAACATCCCAAAAATCACTTTTAAGGTTTTTAAAATTCATATCGGTAAGTACATAACCTGTAATTGCGGATGGGACGGGACACGATCCCTCTGGTTATCGCGATCGGTAAAAATGAGTTTGTCAACAGTTTCCACGCTACGGTTAAAAAAACATTTTTTTCCCCATTTTTAAATCATTTTCAGCATTACCAGGACGGGACATAATCGACACTGTCAATCTAAAACGACCCTTATACCTCGTGCAAGAGGTCTTTTCAACAGATAATTATGTTTTAGTTTGCTTGGGTCATAATGAACTAAGTATTTTTAGCTATTTTTCAAGTTGAAGCTATTATGCCCATTTCAATTAAATCGCGCTTACAGTTACGCTGCCTACTCAAAATTTTAATCTTTTTTTAGCCTCTGACTTAGAGATCAGTACTCTTTGCTTAGTTTTCAACTTATAAAGAAACCTCCATTCAAAATCTTTAATGTACATCTCTAAGTTTATAATATGACAGTGAAACAGTTTAATGCAGCCGCGGTTCCTGTTAGGGACAAGGCAGTTATATTAAACCCATACCCCTACTCGGTTTCTACACATCGTACCGGAACCCTAAATCACTTGGCGGCACGTCTTTGCAGGTAGGGTGGTAACTAGCGACGGCCGAAGCCTTCCACCAGGCCAGACCAGGGAAAATTCAGAAATTATAAATGCCCAAATTTACCCTGCCGGAGATCGAACCCGGGACCTCCGTAGGTTAAGGCAACAGCGCTACACACTGCGCCACGGAGGTCGCCAAAAGTTTTTTTTTAATTATACCCCGCAATCTCTACCTACGTTGTCACCCCGGTCGTGAGGCAAGCACTCTTCAGGTGGTGTAGTTTCAGTTCTTTGACAGATTTTCCCCTGGTCTGGCCTGGTGGGAGGCTTCGGCCGTGGCTAGTTACCACCCTACTGGCAAAGACGTACCACAAAGCTATTTAGCGTTCCGGTACGATGCCGTGTAGAAACCGAATAGGGGTATGGGTTTAATTAACTCCCATACCCCTAACAGGTTAACCTGCTACCATCATAAACTGCATCATCACTTACCATCAGGTGAGATCGCAGTCAAGGGCTAGCATGTAGTGGATAAAAAAAAAGTTGTTAACTTCTGCGGCAAACTCTATCATGTAAATTGGCATGAGGCATGACTCTTAATTATTTAATAGTCCATCAAGCCCCAAGAGTCACGAAGGGTTTTTATGAAACTTTATTACGATCGAGTAATTGGAGGGCAGAATAATAATTGCTACTATACAATACATCGTTCAAATACAGTGTAATTTTCACATTGTTATGTTATTCAATCCCCTATATCAATATAGGGTTCCCTACCTAAAGAGGAAAAAGGGAACCCTTATTGGATCAGTTCCTTGTACGTCTGTATTGTTGGTATATGAGCTCGCAGGGAAAAGAAAAGACGTCTGCACTGTACGACTGTCTGTTTAATAATAAAATATTGTACAGGCTACAGCAAAGAGCAAATGAATGGTGAATGATTGTTTAAGTGAGTGAGAAGAATGTATGAGAGTGACTGAAGAAATGAACTATGAACTACGTCCATAGACAACTATTTTATTGTGTCATTACAGACTTTTATATCATAGACTAGTATTTTCGCTATATTCCAACATGTATGTCTGTCTGTTAACCACCTTTTTCTCAGGAACTCGTGGGGTATCTATATAAAATAATATCGAATAATTTGAAAGCTGTAAATAAATCATACTTCTAAGTCAACGCAATAAGACAAAAGACATATTTTGCATATTTTGACACTCGCCAATAAATCAAAACCTGAGGGTACTTCCCGTTGACAGAATCGTGAAATTTGGCAGTACAAGTATAGGAGAAAATGCGAAAATCTTTGATTCGGGTTCTATACTCATAGGGTGAATAGTTTATCAGGCTCTACAGCTGTTGTTTTCACAGCTGATTCCGCGTTGCTATATATTTCTTGTTATTAACCGAAATAATTTACATTGTGAGGCCGTGATGCATTCAAAAAATTGCCTCGTTGGTCTAGTAGTTATCACGTTTGACTGCGGCCGACGAGGTCCCGGGTTCGAGTCCCGGGTCAGGCCATAATTAAGTGTTGGGTTTTTCGGACTAGAAATTCTCAGTACTAGCCCGGAGCTAGGAAGTTGGCGGTGTTTCACCCCCGTGCCTCGGAGAGCACGTTAAGCCGTCGGTCCCGGTTATTATCACTAACATGATAATAGTCGTTAAAGCCCGCCAACCCGCATTGGAGCAGCGTGGTGGGTCTAAACTCTAATTCCCTCTCTCCTATGAGAGTGGAGGCCTGTGCCCAGCAGTGGCACGTTAATGGGTCGTAGTGGATGCATTCAAAAAATTGAGTTTTAAAACTATGGCAACCTTTATTTTGACCACCCAAATAATATTTAATTACTCCTTGATTATAATGACATTGTTTTAACGCCAATAAACAAACTCTCCCATACCCGCTTTATAGTTTCCGCCAGTTTACCGCGTAATTACTGACTGACTGTATTAACGGCACAGCCTTCACGGGTAACGAGCCCGCATCAGACCAGTGTAACGTGACCCCTATTTCTCATAAAAACCCTTCATTATAACGACAATGTTCTTAATAGAGCCAAGGAATCGGGGCCAGGGTATGATGGTAAGGTTGGCTAAAGTAACGGTTCTCAAACTTTGGGAAAATTTCCGCCTACAGATTGTATTTCTTTAAAACTTATACACAGTTGGTTGAGGAAAGGGTTCCATGATTTATATTTAACTACAAGATGTCTGCAACATCGTCCGCGTGGATTGAGGTTTTCGCTTCCCGCGGGAAATCTTAAATTTTCCTAAATTCTATTCTTTAATTTAGATAAACAGTAGTCTTTATGTTATGAAGACTATAATCTAGCTCTATGCCAAATTTCATCCAGATCCGTTCAGCCGTTGGGGCGTAATTGAGCAACAAACATCCATCCATTTAACCAAACATTCGCATTTACAATATAAAGTATATATTTTTTGCTAGATGATACCTACGACATCGGTTTTTTAAATCCCGCGGGAACTCTTTAATTTTCCGGGTTAAATAATTGCAGCCTGCATATTTTAACAGACTAAAATTTATCTTTGTACCAAATTTCATCCAAATCCGTTCAGCCGTTCAGGCGTGATTGAGTAACTGAGTAACAAATATCCATCAATCCGTCCAAAGTTTTGCATTTATGATATTAATTTAAATATTGGTTGTCACCTTGGTTCCATGAGAGCTGTGGTACTCCATGTTTTCATTTTTACTTGTAATTTTTTTGGCTAAATAAAGGATTATTTATTTACTTATTTATATTTGTATTGATCACCCCCAGGTTCCCCAGAGGTTGATTAGGTTCTGAACTTTGGAGAGCCATGCTAGCTAACAGACCCCGTGGCTCATTTGGCCCTAATATCCCCCCATCAAGGGTTTTTATGCGGCAAAGAGGTAAATCAGGTGCCTTTGATCCGAGATTGTGAGCTAACGACTCGGCTCGTCGACTTTGGCCGACATTTTTGCGTTGATATTCTTTAATTTAACTAACCGAGACCAAAATGGGAAGCTGTTGAATATTCCACGCGTATTATACAGGTGCTTAGCTATTCTCTGAAATCTTTATTTACTTATTTAGCAAGAAAAGATTACAATTATTTTCCTATATTCCGCTAACAGATATGTTGGCGGATTATAGCAAAATAATTGTACCTAATCTTTTCTTGCTAAATCATGAACTTCCGCAAAGAAACGCCTGATTCTATCCAATATTTATATATTTCACAACAAGTTAGCCCTCGGCTGCGATCACACCTCGTGGTAAGTTAAGACGCAGTCTAATATGGTAGCGGGCTAAACTATTCTGGATACAGCAATAATATTAAATCCATGATACCCTAAATTCGCCTTTGTACGACGACCTCCGTGGTGCAATGTTGAGCGCTGTTATCATAACGGTCCTAAGTTCATTGTGGCAGGGTCAATTTGGAAATACGCCTTTGTACGACGACCTACGTGGTGCATTGTTGACCGCTTAACGGTCCTAAGTTCAAGACCGGCGGGGTCAATTTGGGAATTTATAATTTACGAATTTTCCCTGGTCTGGCCTGGTGGGAAGCTTTGACCGTGGCTAGTTACCACCCTACCGGCAAAGACGTTCTGCCAAGCATTTTAGCGTCACAGTACGATGACGTGTAGAAACCGAATAGGGGTATGGGTTTAATATAACTGCCATGCCCCTAACAGGTTAGCCCGCTACCATCTTAGACTGCATCATCACTAACCATCAGGTGAGATCGCAGTCAAGGGCTAACTTGTAGCGGATAAAAAAAATAAACAATACTCGTATGACATAACACAGCTCATGCATTTATTGTCATACGTCACAGTACGATGACGTATAGAAACCGAATAGGGGTATGGGTTTAATATAACTGCCATGCCCCTAACAGCTACCATCCACCGTGTTTCTTTCTTGCTCTTCTCTTTCTTAATGGTAGGTTCATTAGCCGATTCAAAAGCACTTGGAAAAGTTTATTTAAATAAAAACATTTGGGTCTGAGTTCGAAATATACCACGTAGTGGAAAATAAGTTCGAGTAAGTGAACTCTCAAGTATGTCACAGGTGCTTGTGAGGCGTATATTCAGCAGTTAGCATGGAGTACAGGAAGCTTGTAGAAACTGTTTAACGCGATATAAATCCGCGACTCCCACCTGCGCTCTGCGGGCGAGTAATGAGCCCCAGTCCACGGGTGTGCACTCGTATTATATTGTAATCTGAGTAAGGTACACCGCACTTTCAAAATTCAAAATATTTTTTATTCAAATAAACTTTTACAAGTAAGTAATTTTGAATCGTCGAGTGAATCTACCGACCTAGAACCGTACCGTACCGTATTCACTAAACGACCATTCCTACCGAGAAGAACCAGAAAGTGAAATTAATTTAACAAATTAAAAAATACGACTGCCCTGCCATATTATTTTTGGAGTTTACCTTTATAAGAAGCGATTTGCATATATAGCCTTTGGAATCTTATTCACATTTTTTATTAAATGATATTTTTTTGTGGATCACTGGATATTTAACCATAGTGTTATATATTTTTGGAATCTACTCATCATTTTCTAGATGATGATTATATAGGTAATGTTATTTTCGAATTATTTTCTTTTTACTTTAATCTTTAATGCTGGACCATGGTTACCCAATCAATTT
Organism: Erebia palarica; assembly: GCA_964035005.1. NCBI lineage: Eukaryota > Metazoa > Arthropoda > Insecta > Lepidoptera > Nymphalidae > Erebia > Erebia palarica. The sequence continues at coordinate 34,544,291 of OZ035990.1, forward strand.
TTTTTTAAATTTTACTAGCCTATATCACCCGGAATAAGCTAGGGATTCTAACGATACCTCGGTAACAAAATCGGTTCAGGCGTATAGAAGTTATGGTGGAATATACAAACTCACATACATACATACATGAACCCTGAAAACTATACTCCTATTTTCAGGCAGTCGTCTAAAAAATCACGTTAATCCGTAGCTCTTTTACGGCCTCATTGAAGTATAAACCAATAAACAAACACACTTTTCCATTTACTAGTAAGATAATGAATTTTAAAAAGGTGTCAGCACACTACTGTATCTAAGAATAATGTCCGTCAGTAAACAACGGAGCCACAAAGCGGAAGTAGACAGCGAATTTATAACATTTCTCGAACTTATTCCCCGTGTCACCACCAGGCTCGCAAACCCTGCGTCGGCGAACTCTCAACAACAATAATATACTTCAAAGTTGGTACCGTTTCCGGTGCGACGTGTGTAACGAGTGTACGAAGTTGCTCCCAACTCCCAACTCCAGGCTCCCGGGCCGCTGACAGGGAATAAAATCCGGGATTGCGTAAGCCTCAACAATGTATTGAGAGAATTCTATTCACTCGCTGATTACTCAATACTCAATATCATTTATTCAATATAGGTACACTGTAGGTACACTTATTGACGTTAAAGATTACTCACATATAAAACATGATGGTGTACGAAGTTGCTCCCAACTCCCAACTCCAGGCTCCCGGGCCGCTGACAGGGAATAATACCCGGGATTGCGTAAGCCTCAACAATGTATTGAGAGAATTCTATTCACTCGCTGATTACTCAATACTCAATATCTTTTATTCAATATAGGTACACTGTAGGTACACTTATTGACGTTAAAAATTACTTACATATAAAACATGATGGTGTACGAAGTTGCTCCCAACTCCCAACTCCAGCTCCCGGGCCGCTGACAGGGAATAATACCCGGGATTGCGTAAGATTCAACAATGTATTGAGAGAATTCTATTTACTCGCTGATTACTCAATACTCAATATCATTTATTCAATATAGGTACACTGTAGGTACATTTATTGACGTTAAAAATTACTTATAAAACCACCACCACCACCACTACAGCCCATTAATGTCCCACTGCTGGGAACAGGCCTCCACTCTCATGGGAGAGAGGGAGTTAGAGCTTAGACCCACCACGCTGCTCCAATGCGGGTTGGCGGGTTTTAACGACTATTATCATGTTAGTGATAATAACCGGGACCGACGGCTTAACGTGCTCTCCGAGGCACGGGGGTGCAACACTTATAAAACATGATGGTGATAATTGGTTACGGTATCTAAAACTAAAGCTATGAGGTTTCCAAATGCGCCCTGGTTTGAGAAGAGCCCACAGCAAACTCAGCCGGGTTTTTTTTTATCACCATCTCACAAATCATCTTAATTAAGGAACTATCAGAGCCGTAGAGCAAATTATTGACAAGCCTCCTTGTCGTTTAAGTAGTCCTTTACATGGTAATAAGATTTTTTTGTTGCTCAATTTGTTTAATTTGTATACTTAAGACACTGAAGTGGCAGTGGGCAGGTCATGTCTGTCTCAGCACCGATGGCCGTTGGGGCAGACGCATTCTAGAGTGGAGACCACGTACCGGAAGATGGTAAACTAAGTGTGTGACGACCTAAGGCCCTCTGGACGTAGCGGGAATTGAGTGGGAGGATTTATAAAAATGAAATTAAATCTACTTCTTGAACTAGGACGATTCTAAAAAACCTTTCTGATTTACAATTTATAATTATATTTTTAAAATCATTTTCCTTTTTTCTTAATGTTTCTTAGAAAGTTTAAAAATAATAACCGCCTAAATAAATATTTAGCATTAAGAATGGCTATGGTACGGTACCTTAGGAACCTTTTACACACACTTGATCATTTTCTTGGAAACTACATAATATTATGTGCATAGTATAGTATGCATTTAAGGTATGTATTGTTAGATGGGAACACGCTAAAACCTAAACTACTTAATTCGTTTTAAAATGCCGGGAATATGCCTTAGAGTTTTAATAAAATATTTTATGTATATTCAAAACACGCAACTCAAGTTAGCTCGCTTAAAGTTCGCTAACTCCTCATAAGTTGTTTACTGAACCTCAATAGAATTCAGGAGCACCAGGTAATTTATTATCCTGCAACTTCCGGATAACCTGAGAGGAGAAATAAAGTGATAAACTTCCTTAATACCACTTCATATGAAGTATAAAACAAATTTAAATATTACCTGAATCTGTTGGCAAGAATTTTAGAAAATGGTTCCTGTTTTATGGCAAACTTGGTCATAGTCATTGTTGTCATCAATAAAAACTGAAACAGTAACCGAAATAAGGGGTTTAAACACTGTTTTTTGAAACTGTTATAAAACAGAAACACTTATAGAAACGATACTGTAACCTTTTATTTCTATTAATAAGTGTTTTTTATCTATTACCCTAATAGGTACGTGCCCTAACAAACTGCAAGGTGTGACAAAGCATTCTTCTCACTTCATTGTACTTAACACACACTGACACAACACAACACGTGTGGTGAGAAACACTGTACCACATAGATTTTCCTGTTGTCGTGGATTATGGCGAATTAAATTTCTGGTTCCTTCATTTGTTACTAAATCACGCCCCAGTGGCCGAACGGATCTGGATGAAATTTGGCACAGAGATAATAATATATAGGCTACTTTTTATCCCGTAAAATTAAAGAGTTCCCGCGGGAACCGAAAAACCTCCATCCACGCGGACGAAGTTGCGGGCATTCGCTAGAATTTTTATATCGATGCCAATAATTACGATTTCACTTGGCTATTGACAATCCAGTTTGAAAATAGATGAAAGTAGGCATTGAAGGTTCAAAGCACCTCCCAGAAAAACTACAAGTTAGTTCTTAATAATTAATCAATCTGTATTGCCATAGTACATTCGTACGTATAATTTTTGCATACCCATCGAATGGCAGATTGTATTCTGCAATATAATACCTGCAATGTGCCTGCAACCAGCAATTAAATTATTATGAATTACACAGTTAAAGCTTTACGTAGATTCTAGATTAATCAGTCAGATGACACAGGGAATGCCAAAAATAGTTGGTACGTAAAAAAAAAGTATTGTTATTCTTTGACAAAATTTATGAATGAATGAATGAATATACTTTTATTGTACACCAAAAACAATACATACAATTAGAATACAATTTGGCAGCCTTATCGCTTCACGTAACGTAACGTACTCGTAACACGTTTATTAATCAAAATATAGCGAAAACAATCATTCCTCAGTCAGACTAAAGCGTAAACAAATCTTCAATCTATTTATTATTTAGCAAAGAACCACTTTAACGCTTCAAAGTTTCATGAGCAAAAATTCTCTTTCATTAAGTATGTAAACAAAACCCAGCAGAAACAGCTTGCTGGCTTGTTAAAAAAATTAGACAGATGCCACAGGGAATGCCAAAAATAGTTAGTACGTAAACGTACGAGTGGATTAATAAATCAAAATATAACCATAACAATCATTCCTCAGTCAGACTAAAGCGTAAACAAATCTTCAATCTATTTATAATTTAGAAAAAAACCACTTTAAAAGCCTAGATTAACGCTTCAAAGTTTCATAAGCAAAAATTCTCTTTTATTAGGCATGTAAACAAAACCCAGCAGAAACAGCTTGCTGCCTTGTTAAAAAAAATAGACAGATGCCACAGGGAATGCCAAAAATAGTTAGTACGTAAACGTACGAGTTGATTAATAAATCAAAATATAACCATAACAATCATTCCTCAGTCAGACTAAAGCGTAAACAAATCTTCAATCTATTTATAATTTAGAAAAAAACCACTTTAAAAGCCTAGATTAACGCTTCAAAGTTTCATAAGCAAAAATTCTCTTTTATTAAGTATGTAAACAAAACCCAGCAGAAACAGCTTGCTGGCTTGTTAAAAATATTAGACGCAAGTGTTTCCACGGGGTTCAGTCTACAATTTTCCACAATAAATCAAGTTGTGATTACAGAGCACGGTCCTAAGTAAACGATATGAAAATGTTATAGACGTACCGGATTTGTGTGGGAACGCTGTTATGGGGGGGAGAATATGTACACACCTCCCTTTTTATTACAGGAAAGTCACGAAGCTCTTGTTTATTATTAGAAGTTTTATGAATAATTAAAGCATTGAATCTATAGCGATTATCAATATTATAAAGTAGCTGTTGCCCTCAACTTCATCCTCGTGGTTAAACTTTTCTTTATTCCTGCGGGAACTCCTTAATTTTCCGGGATTAAAAATAGCCTATGTCACTCTCCAGATCCTTAACTATACTCATACTCATACCTACATACCTTAACTATACACTCACTTAAATATACTCATGCCAAAAATCACTTCGATCTGTTGCTCAAACAACGTGATTCAAGGACAAACCAATAAACCAATAAACAAACAAATCAACAAACAGACACACTTTCACATTTATAATATTAAGTATGATGCGAAAGTGTGCTTGTCTGCTTGCTGTCAACAACCCTCTGTTCCATCGAGATAGGTTGCATTCCAAAAGGCTTAGCATAACGAGATACTCGTATGTCGCCACGAGAGAGAGAGAGATTTTGTCGTTGCCGGCTAATTTTTCGTTAACACTAACACGCACAAAATCCGGTATATTACAAGAAAAATAATAGTTGGCATGTAAAGGTTATAGAAAAATACCACAGAAAAGAAATATTACTTTTGTCTCAACTTTTGACGTTGAGATAAAAGTAATATAGCCGTAACTATGTTAGACTCGGTAGACTAATAGAGATAACGGGTAGACATAATTTAACTCGTGCGCATGCTAACGCTACGTACTCGTAGCTACGTAGCATGCTACGTAGAAGGACATGGTCCATTAACATGAAAATCAAAGAGTTCCCAGGGGATTTTTAAAAACCTAAATAAAACATCTAATTGTAAGGCGAGAATCGAATTCGAAATTCTAGCTATATGCTTTATACAGTCTTCAAAGTTAGAGGAGTGTGCCTGGGATTCTAACACCGAACCCTTGAACTGGATGCCGAGTTCTTAACCACTATTAACGCATTTTTCTTCCTTTTTTTGACAACTAATACTTATCAAATCTTAATCAAATCATCAGTTCTTCTTCTAACGTCAAAACGTGTTATAGTATGGGATAGTACGAAATTCTTGCTCGCGACGTCAAAAAAGTTTGACGCACTTTTTTACTTTACTCGATAGTATAAAGCAGCTATCAATTAATATATTATAATGATATTATGAACGATATGGTTATCACGTCTCTTGGGAAATTCTCTATTTAATTATCTCGAATAAATTAATAACTAAACGAACTTGTGTGAGTGAAGTTTATTATAATTATACGAAGGCTTCGTACGAAGAGATTATAATATTAAATAATAGTTATTTTTATACGACTACCTGAAAAAAGGAGTATGCATGTATGTATGTATGTATGTATATATGTATGTGAGTTTGTATATTCCACGATAACTTCTATACGCCTGAACCGATTTTGATAAATGAGGTATCGTTAGAATCCCTAGCTTATTCCGGGTGGCATAGGCTTGTATAGTAAAATTAAAAACAAAATGGATGGGGTGACCATGGTCCCGCATTAAAGACAAAAGTTGAAAAAAAATATTCGAATATAAGATTAACTATATAATCATCATCTAGAAAATGATGAGTAGATTCCAGAAATATATAACACTATAGATCAATATCCAGTGGTTCACAAAAAAATATCATTTAATAAAAATGTGAATAAGATTCTAATTTAACTAGATTAATTAAGATTTTTAACTTTTTAGTTCGTTTCTTGGCAGGGCAGTCCTGTTTTTTAAGTTTTTTAATTCTGACTTGTTATGTTAGCGGATTTAAGAATACTTATCCCACGCGAACGAAGTCGTGGGTATAAGCTGGTAAGTAATTTTTTTAAATAAAATTAAATAAAAAATATTTTTTTTTTTATTATGACTTGTTGGCATATGCAACATCCTTGTTCTGACATTAGAGAGTACAAAATTTCAGCGTCCAATGTTTACGTTGGGCGGCCATGATTTACCGACTGCAGCCACACTGTAGCAAAGTTGTCAGTAGAGGGAGGAAGGAAGGGGTTGAAGGCAAAGTATCTGCGAACTGAGATACGTTCCGCTAATGTTTGTTTGTGTGCGTAGTAACTTTATCTTTGAGTGTTTTGGGGATTAATTAGTATTGGAATTTTGGAAATTCTGTAACAAACTAATCTAATTAATTTCGTTTCAAAGTTTTAACAAATTATTTGTAGGCGAGCGTTGATGGTCTGTTGGGTTTTTAGCGGTTAACACAGTGAAAATTAGATAGAGAGAGTTCGGATGAATGGTTGGATGTTCGTATGAATGGATGTATGCATGTTTGTTACTCGATCGCGCCAGAACGGCTGAATGGATCTGAATGAAATTTGGCACAGTGATAGATTATAGTCTGAAATAGCACATAGACTACTTTTTATAAGCGAAAATATAATTTAGGAAAGCAAAAAAGCTCAATCCACGCAGACGGTGTCGCTGGTATTAGCTAGTAGATTATAATCTGGGATAACACTGCTACTTTTTATCTCGGAAAATTAAAGAGTTCCCACAGAAACCGAAAGCCTCAATCCATGCGGACGAAGTCACGGGCATCAGCTAGTTGTATCTGCATCACAGGATAGCTAGATAAACGACTAAAACTTGTAAGTTACATAGTTAAGTGAGCCCACAACTAGTAGAAATAATGATGTGTCATTTTGTAGGCATTAAAGATTTTTTTTTAAAAAGATTCGTACCAAATTACCTCCTCCTTTTTTGGAAGTCGGTCAATAAATGCTCATTAAGACTTGTCGGTTCCTGATTACCGCTGTTTATTCAGTTGGCTAGTTTGTTGCTCAAACTAAGCAATAACATATACTTAATTTAAAACCACGTCCGCTCCAAATAAATATTTGAGTTGTGCATCGTGTTCAACGAAGTTGAGACCAAGCACAAGTTTTCATTAGTGTAGACGTCTTTACGAGGAGTAAGACTGTTATAAAAATTCTTTTCACAAAACCGACTTCCACGACGACTAAGACTGTTATAAAAATTCTTCCAAAGCCAATGTAAAGTAAAAAATAATTTTGATTTCTACACACTATTGTTAGCATTATTACTGTTTTTCATTATATCTCACGGAACAGGAAGTATAATATCAGTCAATTTGACTCGTTTCATGTCATTCGATTTAATCGGCGGATACCGACGCCATATTGAAAATGGTTAGTATAAATACGAGTGTTTTGAAGATCGTAATGCAGTTTCCTGCAGGCAGACTCAGCGATTATTGAATACTTTTGTGTTTAGATCGCAATTTGGTTCAGAGCTTAACCTTACTTGGACATATTTTGACAGAGCAATTAAAGGACGACAGTGACATTGAGAGAGAAAGGCGGGCACTCTCGATTCGTTGCAATATGCTGGCGCGTAGATTTGGCAAATGCAGTAAGGCTGTTAAAATAACGCTATTTAACGCCTACTGTCAGTGCTTTTATACGTGCCAGCTATGGACTAACTTTTTGAGGAAGTCATACACTGCAATACGTGTGCAATATAACGATGCTTTTAGAATACTCATGGGGCTACCGCGGTATTGCAGTGCTTCTACAATGTTTGCCGAAGCGAGAGTGCCCGATTTTTATTGCATTGTGAGAGCTCGTGTGGCGTCTTTCTGGGAAAGGCTTCGGAGCTCTAACAATCGAATCCTCAAGGTCGTCTGTAAGGGTCCTAGCCCTATTGTTGACTATTGGCTGTCTGTGCACCGTGACAAGAACAGAAAGTAGTACCTACCTGTGACCTGCGACATCTGAAATGAGTTTTTTAACCATTTCAGTTAGCCGTAAGTTTTAATGTGTTTATGTATTGTGTCTTTTGACTTGTGACATCTGAAATGCGTTTTTTAACCATTTCAGTTAGCCGTAAGTTTTGAATGTTTTATATACTGTATATTTCTATTGTGTTTTGTGACTTGTTTTATATTGGGTTTTATATGCCTTTTAATAAATACATTATTATTATTATTGACGATAGCAATTGTGGCCAGATCAAATGAATATTGTCTTTAAGTTTAGCTAACTTTTATCATTAATTTTTTTACATTAAATCTCTCGTGGAACCGCTACACGTTGTGACCATTCACTCGTGCAAGTTCCAAATGAGAGTACTAATATATTAAAAGTGTTTATTAATACCTACTTCTTCTACTTCCCTTACACTATGTTGAAGTCGGGCGAGCCTGATGCGTCAACTTTACCGCACCTGACACCAAAAAGTAAATTTTTTTTTTAATTTTTGGTGTCAGGGTAGAGGATTTGGAGTCAGGATGTCGGTATTTGGTAATTTCCGAGGAAACTCTTGCATATTAAGGGACAATAGCAGACTGCTAAGTTCAGAAATAGGGTTCAGTGATATAAATTTGTGTAAAATAAAAATAATTGTTAAACCACTACTCAATGAGCAGTGTCGTTGACAAACAACATACGTGTTTACAATATCCTGAATCATTATATTATGAATAAAATTCATTTGCTTCCATTAGTATTAATAATAATCAATATCAATAATAAAATGTATATTTTAGAAGAAAATGCTAACGTGCAGTGTCCAAAAAAGTGCGCAAAAAGCTTAATTTCAATACATATTTTTATTCAACCCACACAGTACATATCGTCTCGGCGACATCTAACGAAGACTGATAGTTATAGTAGTAAATTCTGCCAGCTATTTTTTTTCGGTTGTATTTTGTTATTGCTATGACGTATGTAAAAAAATTCATGAAAATAGATAGAAACATATGATCAGGATTTTTGTATTTGTAATCATGGTCAAGATCACTGCGAATTAAAGAGTTAACACCGCATAAGGTGCAACACATGATGCAAATTCTATCAGGGCGCGTTTGGAACCCTCGTAGCTTTAGTTTTAAGATAAGTAAGTTATTTTTAACGTCAATAAGTGTACCTACAGTGTACCTATATTGAATAAACGATATTAAGTATTGAGTATTGAGTATGGAGTATCAGTTTCGACTCGACTTAGCACAAAATTCACACACATTAGAACTACTTATACAATAAAACATTGGCTCTCAAAACATTACCATACGGACGTGGCGTAAACGATTTCGCAGCGGAATATGAAAAGAGCTCGTGATTTGAATAATCGTACTCCGGAAGCGTCTGCTCCGGCGAACTGTCTCACTGCGACTTCCTTTTCAACCTACTTGGGGAAAGGAAGGTCTCGAATGACTTCAAAAATGTAACGAAATACCAGAGGATTACTATCCATCCAGCCGTGGATGTCAGTCGGTCAAAAGCCGACCACGACGAGGTTCGTCTTTATTATTAAACAAGTCAGAATTAAAAAAATTAAAAAACACGACTGGCCTGACAAAAACGGACTCAAAAGTTAAAAATCTAAATTAATCTAGAATAGAATCTGATTTGCATTTTTATTAAATGATATTTTTTGTGAATCACTGGATATTGAACAATAGTGTTATATATTTTTGGAATCTAATCGTCATTTTCTAGGTGATCGTTAATCTTACTATCGATTTTTTTTTCAACTTTAGTCTTTAATGCGGGACCATGGTCACACCATTAATTTTTTTTTTATTTTACTTGAAATGGAAACCTATGTCACCCGGAATAAGCTAGGGATTCTAACGATACCTCATTTGTCAAAATCGGTTCAGGCGTATAGAAGTTATGGTGGAATATACAAACTCACATACATACATACATACATACATGAACCCTGAATACAATATACTCCTTTTTTCAGGCAGTCGTATAAAAACCGGTCAACGGTACGGAGCCTTAATTACGAATTTTCGTTTTTTTTAATACTCGTGCTGTGAGACCTTGCTTCTTGAAAAATCATGATTCTAGGTCAACAGGAAAAGCCCTAAAGGTTTTGATTTATTAGCGAGTGTCAAAATATGTAGCATAAGCGACAATGTCTTTTAATTGCGTTGTCTTAGAAGCTTGATTTTTGAACAAAGTGACCTTAGACTTAGTTATTTCAACTTTATATCTGCACACGTTCCTGAGGAAAAGGTGGTTGATAGACAGATGCTATAAGACGACGAAGACGAAGTGCTATAAGAGTTCCTTTATTCCTCTCGATTAACGGAACCCTAAAAATAACAGTACCTTTTTGCCTACTGTACGTTAGAAGGCAGCCATTAAATAGAAGTAGCCACTCTTGCGTGGAATGTAAAAAACGTACAGTCTCAATAAAAAGCCACATTATAGTTACAATAGGAACAAAAGATCCACTTTACGAGTAAATCCATTGGAAAATATTTTAAAAGTTTCTAATGAGAGAGTGTATACGCTAGTTTTATAATAACAATGCAATATCGTCTCTCCACCGAGATTTTAATTAAAAACCAATAATTTTTCATTCGGTTGTTCGATGATTAACGAGTATATACCGAGAGTAGGCACGTACTGATAATTGACTGTATCGGGAGAATATACGATGTTCGATTATTAATTACTCGTTTCTGAATAAGCGATCTTGACCTTTATTCTTTCTGATGTAAAGCTCCAATTTGTGTGACTGATAATACTTATGATCAAGTGGTGAACGTAAAAAAAATTGAGCTCAACGTATAAAAAGGTAACAACAATAAAAAAAGTACAATGAATTAGTTCTTTTGTAGTTAATTGAAGCAGACAAAAACGATCTGATATAAACAATTTTGATAAGAATAAAGGATTTAACTTATTCCACGTTCGAATAAGTACACAATACATTGTTGTAAATGCAAATAAGCAAAAAAGGGGTAGAGTCGTTTTCCTTTTTTTTATTCAGGCAACCGTATAATAAAATATGTTTATTTACTTCCAAAATCCCTGGCCATGTACCGGTCATACAGTGAAAAACAACAAATAATGTACAAAGTTACATTCCACCCCCGAGACGAGGGGCTGAAATGGTCTCGAATAGGAATGACCACATTACGACACCGCACGGTCCCGTAACAATTATGACCGAAAAAATTCACACAACTATAAACCTAATGTTAAAATAACACAAGGACTAGATTGGTTTGAGTAGGGTGTAAGATTTGTAGGCAGCGTTAATAAAGGTATTCCGCCACATGGTCGTATTGTTCATAACGTAGCTATGAAAGAATTTTGTTGACTTCATACTTACATCTTGGGAAAAATTTGAGTTTACAAATGTTTAGAATCTTCTCGGTAGGAATATAATTCTGAACCAGTGGCAGATTTACTCGAGATTCAAAAGTATTTGTCAAAGACACTTACTACTAAAAAGATTTGAACTTGTCAATGTCTACGTGAACAAGTCATAATTTAAAAAATTTAAAAATACGACTGACCTGCCAAAAAACGAACTAAAAAGTTAAAAATCTAAATTAATATAGTTAAATAGAATCTTGTTCCTCATACACATTTCTATTAAATCATATTTTTTTCTGAATCACTGGATATTGAACTATAGTGTTATACATTTTTTGGAATCTACTCATCATTTTCTCGATGCTGATTTATAGTTAATCTTATTTTCGAAAAAAAAACAACTTTAGCCTTTAATGCGGGACCATGGTCACCCCATAATTTTTTTTTAAATTTTACTAGCCTATGTCACCCGGAATAAGCTAGGCTTTCTGTTCTTTCTTTTCTGGATAGGCCGCCGTGGCCGAAATTCGGTCTGGAGGACATATTATTATTATTTTTTAATATACATTATCAAGAAGTATTTTAAACGGTTACTGGGTCAGTAAGATAGGTATTATTACCCGGTAAAGAATTTAATTTAAAGTTGAGAGAGGCTCGTAGGGAATTAATAGGAATAAAAGCATTAAGCACCGCGAGCAATGATATAGGTGCAAAAAATGAGAACGCGTTTAATCTGCCCGGGGCCATTAATCTCCCACACTCCGTCGCCCGCCATCTTAAATACTGTAAGTATAATACCTACTTTTTATTTCAAAGATGTATCAACTCATTTATTAGCTAAACTGGATGATACGCGTAGATCCTTCCTTTTTATAAAATACTGACTTAATGTTTTTAGCCTCTGTGCCGAATATCATTCAAATCCGTTCAGCCGTTCTGGCGTGATTGAGTAACAAACATCCATTCATACATGCAAAATTTCGCATTTATAATATTAGTATAGTTTACTAGCTAAACTAGATAAAACTAGCAGCTCCGTCCACTTTGTTAAAAATCTCAGGGGATTTCAGTTTTCATCCATCAAGCTAGCAGCATCGACATTCAGCGGGGCGATGGATACCTTTGGCCCAGGGGCAACCAGTAAAAGAGAATGCCAGATTCTGTCCCACCAATTTTCATAATTTACACAAAATGTAAACTTTTTAAAATTCTCTTAGGAATTTATGTCCACGTATCTTTTTAATATATATAAATCTCGTGTCACAATGTTTCTCCTCAATGGACTCCTAAACCACTTAACCGATTATAATAAAATTCGCACACCATGTGCAGTTCGATCCAACTTGAGAGATAGGATAGTTTAAATCTCAAATTATAGTCGCAATTTTAATTTATTGCTAATTATTTGTCTGTTATTATTTGACAGTCACAATTAGCTGTTAACTCCAAATGATTCTAACAGATGTCGATACCTTTAGACTGGATTGAGTAAGTAATCAATAGATGGCGCTGCTATGGTAAATCTACGAACGTGTCATGTAAGCTACATTTTAACAGCATAATTACCACGTGTTGTTGACGCTATAAAATTAATTAAATTTATTTTGTAGTGAACGAAATACCGTATAATTCAGCTAGTTATTTGTCTGTTATTATTTGACAGTCACAATTGTTTACTATAATGTAATATAACAAAAACTTTAGCCACAGCAACGCGTGGCCGGGTCAGCTAGTGATTTAATAATTATTGATCAAAAAGTTGCGGAATTAAAAATGTAAAAAAAAGTAATTCAACTCCCCTGTCCACTTCCTATATCTCCTGCGGCAACTTGCATTACATTCTACGCATACACGACTAAATAAAACTACAGTTATTAAGTTTTTAAAGTAGAACGAAATTCCTATTACATAAATCATAGTACAGATCTTTGTTTAAATTCGTTATTTTGTGTTGTTAATTATTGAAAATGACACTATAATTATTTCAATGTAATTATCAATGAATAATAAAATAGTTGTATTAAAACCTTACCTTCGCATTCACGCATTTTGTGCAATGAAACGTCATTAACAAACCTATTTGAAGACGTCAATGTCATTGTGACTTGTGATCATATGTTACTTGTCTCTGGTTTATATCGTGTTTTCAGTGATGTCGACTGTTTACCGTGCTTGTTTTGAATGTTACACCAAAAACTTTTGCTAGACCTATAATATTGATTCTATCTCGCAGACTTTGCGCTATTTTTCATGGACGACCATTGCTTGCGATTTGGGTAACGACGTTGAGGTGCATAAATTGTCACTGGAGTGCAAACAGGATCGTTAGAGAAGACAGCACAAGCTTATTAGCTAGGTTATTAACTTATTACTTCAGGTAGACCTCAAGCTACGCAGGCATTTGAGTATCCTACTTCATTTTTAAGCCATAATATCTCTTGGCAAGAGCATTGTAATGATACACAACATTTTTTTTCACTCATTTCACAATCACAATTTAAAATGCATATAACCTAAAATAATTTTGCAACTTAAACTTAGTTTTAATAAAAATCCGCAAGTGTTAGAGGCTTAAAAATATGTGTATGATTATCAGTAATAAAAAATCTATTAAATTCTACATACGGTATGCTTGTAAACGAAATTTAATAAGTGGGGCAAAGCTCTATACATAGTCTGGCGTTTTCCTTTAATATTTAGATCTAAGTGTATTATTTCATAATATTTGTTCATTTTAGTTACTTATTGTAAAAGTGTCACTATGGAAAAAACAATCCTAAATAGGTAATATGAAAAGTGGGTATAATAGCGATAGTAAAGTTGTATGTCGTATCCACCGGGGCAGAAGGCCTCACCACTCGGGAGCGCGATTATTCAAATCACGATCCTTTCATACCGCGTTACGTGAAATCACTCAGCTCGCCCGTATGGTAATGCCTCGGCCATGTTTTATTCCGCCGATAATGCGCGATTGACTTTCATGATTATTTCGAGAGCTTAATTCTATTATTCCGCTGCATACTACACGCGATAAGAGTATTAGAAACTGGATACATATTATATGCGTCGTATTCCTCATTTCTGAAGGCAGTGGCGTGCAGTTCTTAGAGGCATAAAAGCACTGCTTACCTAAATGAAGCCTCCCACCAGGCCAGACCAGGGAATATTCAGAAATTATAAAATCCCAAATTGACTCTGCCGGGGATCGAACCCGGGACCTCCGCACGTTAAGACAACAGCGCTCAACACTGCGCCACGGAGGTCGCCAACACTACTCACAAAAAACTCTTAAGTTACTAACGATTACTGTCAGATGTCAGTTAAAATAACTGGTACAGACGACTTAGCGTGTTCTCCAAGGCGGAATTATAATTGAAATGATAAATGATTTATTTATTTCATGTAGGACAACTTGTGTCACTTATGAAACGTTAATACTCTACCACCGGTTCAGAAAGCTGATTCTACTGAGAAGAGCCGGCAAGAAACTCAGCAGTTGCTCTTTTCATAGAAAAGAAAAGGTTACAATATATAGACAACACAACACACACGTTACAAGTATTACACTGACTTGTGGGTCACTGGATGCGAGGCCGGTTGCTTCCATGCTACTTTGTCGTTAATAAAATCATCAATAGTGTAATAACCTCGACTTAACAAATGCTGTTTAACACAGTCTTTAAATCTATGTAATGGCAAATCTAGAAACTCTTTGGGATCCATATTATTATATATTTAGTCACCCTTACCGACTTGGGTCGACGTTGTAACAATTTATTAGGTATACCTGATCGTGAAAAGAACATCTTTCTTCATCCTGTGTAATTTATTTTCCTTTTATGTTGGTCACCTGTGTGTTATGATTGGAGTTTATTTATTGGAAAACTAGATGATCCTGACTTTGTACGCGTGGATTAAGATTTTTTTATTCACGCGGGAACTCCTTTTTAGCCGTTTTCCTTTCCCGGGATGCAACCTATCACCGTACCAAGTTTCATCAAAATCGATTGAAACTTTGGGCCGTGAAAGCGTATCAAACTGACAGACAGACTTTCGCATTTATAAGATTAGTATGGGTATGGGATGGTTAAGGTAATAAACAGAGAGACAGATAGATAGACTGATATAAATCACTCTGACTGTAGATAAAATGTGAAACTGAGAAATCTCAGTTTCACATTTTAATATTATTAGGTGTTGTTAAGAGCGCTTGTAACTCAATATCAAGTAACCTCATCGACGAATATTATATTAGAACATTTCAATTAAAATCATTCAAGAGGTACTCGTGAGTCGTAAAATTAGTTTGGTTTAATTATCGATGTTAAACTGTAATAAAACGTTATTAATTCAAATTAGAATTCCATGAATTTCATATCGCATGGAGTCTAAACTCGACGCCCCTTCAAACAAATTAGCGATTCCTGAGTAAGTATGTAGGGATGATTTCACTTTATAATATGTTACGTAGGTTATATTAATTCAGTATTTGCCTGGCAAACGAAGAAGCTAATAATAACTGCGACGAATAATATGAATTTTGAGTTGTTATATTTTATATTTTTTTACTAGTGGTTCGCCCCGAACTGAGACCTCGCGGTAACCATAAGATTTTAACTATATATTGATTAACATTAGACGCAAAAGAGCTAAAGAGTTATTGGAGAAACGAATAAACTTTTACAGAGCGCTATCTATTGACATCAGTGTAAAAATACTGAAGCTCATTAAAAATTTAATAATTTCGTTTCCTTATAATATTTATCTTATTTTAGTATTTGTTGTTCAAGTACAAGATATATTTCAAATAATTGATCAAGTTTCAGGCTCAGTATTTCAGAAAACTGAGTATTGTGAGGTCAACTTTGGACGTTAGAAAATCTCCACTTTGAAATTTTTGTTTAAGTTTAGTTTTTTGTCAAATTTCATCAAGTTTAGGGGAAAAATAAAAAACGAAATATTTTTGGACTCTATTCCTAATTATCTTTATAATGATATACCGCGATCCTATGTAACGCTTTAAAAATATTTTACTTCGCATTCGCTTCTATGAGAGCTATGTGACATATTCGCTTCTATGACATTAAATACCACCTGCTAAGTATAATATTGAGTAATGAAGGAAAACATAGTGAGGAAACCTGCATGCCCGAGAGTTCTCCATTATGTGCTCAAAAGTGTGTGAAGTCCGACAATCCGCACTTTGCAAGCGTAGTGGACTATGACCAAAAACTTCTCATTCTGAGAATAGACTCGTGCTCTATAAGAGCCGACCATAGGTTGAAGCGGTGACGCATTGGTCATCATATTGTAGGGCTTGTATTGCTTAAAAAAATTAAATTCTTCTTTGAGGTTTTTTGTTAGTTTTTAAATATCATTATTTTATTCTTTAAAAATGATGTGTCTAATTATTGAAAGAATTGTTTGAACAACTCATAATATCTAATTTACGAGTCTGGGGACGTAAAAAGACAATTTTTTATCCCGGAATATTTATGCTCTCGTGGGAATTTAAAATCTAAATACTCCATTTAGTTTGCATGACACGCTGTGATTGCTATGTACTTACACTGTAACTTGATTTACACATCAGAAAGTGTAATAATGTGTACCTATTCGTGTTAATGTCATGGTCACAAGCATTTTGTAAATAATAATTGTAAGTGTGTTTATTAAATAAAATAACACAAGTCATAATTAACAAAATTAAAAAACACGACTGCCCTGCCAAAAAACGAACTAAAATGTTAAAAATCTAAATTAATCTAGTTACATTAGAATCTTATTCACATTTTTAATATATGATATTTTTTTGTGTATCACTGGATATTGAACTACATTGTTATATATGTTTGGAATCCACTCATCATTTTCTAGATGATGATTATATATTTAATCTTATTTTCGAAAAAAAAAATATCAACTTTAGTCTTTAATGCGGGACCATGGTCACCCCATCAATTTTTTTAAAATTTTTACTAGCCTATGTCACCCGGATTAAACTAGGGATTCTAACAATGACTCAATCAAAATCGGTTCAGGCGTACAGAAGTTATGGTGGAATATACAAACTCACATACATACATGAGCCCTGAAAACAATATTATACTCCTGTTTTCAGGCAGTCGTATAATAAATCAAACATTTCAGAACGCAAACTCAACATTGGTCTTCAAAGCTTCATGACAATAGTTGTCGTGTTATAACACGAGCAAAGCCCGAGTATGCGTGTAAGTGATTTCAGGACGCAACGCCAGAGGCGATCGTGATTTGAATAATCGCAGAGTTGGGCTTTCAACACCAGCTTCTGCACAATTTGCTCACCAGTTCATGCGAGACTTTTAAACTGTTATTCCTGACGCTGTATTTTCAATAAATGATCTACTCGAGTGTTTAATTTATGATCAGCGTGTACTTATGAAGAGAGACTGCGAAAAAGAAAGCTTATAAGAAGTGAAAACTCATTAAAATACCTAAAAGAGGAAGCCTGAAAATCTCATGTGGTTGCGTCATAGATGAGATAAATATCCTAGATATTTATTTCATACTAGTGGGCCCGGCAGACGTTGTCCTGCCCTATCTTCCTCGCAATTTTTCCATATTTTCTCACCGTTTAAACCTTCCCTGGACTACGACAATTTTGACAAACACTTCAAAATCAAAATCAGCTAAATTGGCCCAGCCGTTTTCGAGTTTTAGCGAGACAAACGAACAGCAATTGATTTTTATATATATGGATAGATCACAAGGTACGTACTTACTAATTTTAGGGATTTTGATGGATGAACTAGAAGTTTAATTCGCTATAATTTGCCACAGTAGACGCCAGTGCAAGATACACACTGTACCACATAGGTTTGTCTACTGTGGCGGATTATAGCGATTTAAACTTCTAGTTCATTCATTATCATGGACTTCAGAAAAGTAACGCCTGGTTCTATTCAATATATTTTAAGGGTTTTGTTCTTTGAGGCATGCTTTGAAAATATTTTGATGGACATATGAATGTTTGTCAGTTGTTAGTTTGTTGTTAAAAAGATAAGAAGTAGCCCGTGTCCTTTCCCAGTATACAAACTATCTCTATACAAAATTTTATAAAAATCGGTTGAAGAAATAGCCGTGAAAGCCAGACGAAAGAAAGATAGACGGACAGATGGGTAGGAAGTCAGAAATACTTTAGCATTTAAAATATTAAATACTAGCCAATGCCCGCGACTTCATCTGCGTGGATCGAGGTTTTTGGTTCCCGTGGGAACTCCTTAATTTTCCAAGATAAAAAGTAACCTACGTGCTATTCCAGATTATAATCTATCTCTGTGCCAAATTTCAGCCAGATCCGTTCAACCGTTGGGGCGTGATTGAGTAACAAACATCCATACATCCATCCAAACTTTCGCATTTATAATATTTGTATAGAAGTAAAGATGGAATAGTATGGAAGTATGGATGCTATAAGACTCCAAAATAATAAGAATAATAGTATGGACCCTTATGCGAAAGCTCAATCAGTTAGTGCTAGGAGATTGATCAACTTATTAGTTACTCGAAGTACTACCCAGAGCTCATCTAGTACAATAAAACACAATATATCATTAAGTATATTTTAAAAATATACCATCAACGACAAACACCAGCGCAAAACATAAACAATCTGTCCGTCCTCTAAAAATACGAATGAGCTTAGCTAAATGCAATACGGAGCATGTCATTTCATTGTCAACCCTTTAGCTTTGCCTTTGAAACCAATTAATATCGTCCGCTGCCATCTTTCTCTCGCGTTCAAAATAAACTCGTCACAAGCAAGCAGGGAGCTACTACTATCGTTTAGAATTGTTTAAAATTGTTGACTTAAGACTGCCTGAAAAAAGGAGTATATTGTTTTCAGGGTTCATATATGTATGTGAGTTTGTATATTCCACCATAACTTCTATATGCTTGAACCGATTTTGATTAATGAGGTATGGTTAGAATCCCTAGCTTATTCCGGGTGACATAGGCTAGTAAAATTTAAAAAAAAATGATAGGGTGACCATGGTCCCGCATTAAAGAAAAAAAAAATCGAAATTAAGATAAACTATACAATCATCATCTAGAAAATAATGAGTAGATTCCAGAAATATATATCACCATAGTTCAATATCCAGTGATTCACAAAAAATATCATTTAATAAAAATATGAATAAGACTATAGTTTAGCTATATTAATTTAGATTTTTAACTTTTTAGTTCGTTTTTTGGCAGGGCAGTCGTGTTTTTCAATTTTTTTAATTATGACTTGTTGATAATTCTTAATGACGAATACATTTCTCTCGGTCACTTTCGTAACTTTTAAAGGTTTCCTAGTTAATAATTATGACTTGTTGAATTATACCTTTATTTTAGGGACGTCAAGGTACGTGACATACAACTGTCATTGTGAAATAATACTGCTTTATGCGATGGCAGTAACCTCCATGATCAAAGGAGTGCCGGAGCGCAGTCTAAATCTGAGAGTTTACAAAATAGTCACATTTTTGTCGTTCCTCTGTAGACACATGACACAGAGAAACGGGATTTAAATTTAGAATTCTTTTGTAGAGTTCATTAAACTTACAGTTTAAGTATAGTATATTTTAGATTTTTTTTAATTAATATTTTAGAAATTGTTATTATAATGACGCTATTGACTTGACAAAAAGTTGAAGATTGATTGCGTCATTTATATATGAGAACTCATTTTTTCATTTGAAATGATGGCTGGGTAATTTTAACAAAAGCTATTAAACTGTAACAGTTAGATTAAAAAAAAACTTAAATAAATAAAAGTTCATTGACCAACACATGCAAATTATACTTAGTTTACAAAAACTGCTTCGTTGGTCTAGTGGTTTGCATGTTCGACTGCGGCGGACGAGGTCCCGGGTTCGAGTCCCGGGTCGGGCCATACAAGTATTGGGTTTTTCCGACTAGAAATTCTCAGTACTAGCCCGGAGTTAGGAAGTTGGCGGTGTTTCACCCTCGTGCTTCGGAGAAAACGTTAAGCCGTCGGTCCCGGTTATTATCACTAACATGATAATAGTCGTTAAAGCCCGCCAACCCGCATTGGAGCAGCGTGGTGGGTCTAAGCTCTAATTCCCTCTCTCCTATGAGAGTGGAGGCCTGTGCCCAGCAGTGGGACGTTAATGGGCTGTAGTGGTGGTACAAAAATTAACTACTTATGTAACGTACATAAATGTACTGCGTGCATTATTATACTACGTGTGGGTATATACCTACCTAACATACCGCAAAACTGATTTTCAGAAGGGCTCCAAGGGTTAAGACGTCACAGATGGACTTACACCTAATAAAATATTTTTAAAATAAAATTCACCTAATTAACTAATAAAACAACAGTGTGTATCATGTTAAACGGTACTTTCCTACCTTCATGGCTTAACCTGACTGTATAATCTGTTTGTAATTATAAAACAGAACTATTAAAAACATATATATCGCACTGGGACAGACGAATTTAATGTACTGCATTCCTGCTTGGGGTGGTGCATGGAAAACTCAACTTATTCAGTTGGAGAGAGCACAAAGATCCCTGCTTAAAGTTATGTATCTCAGACTTTACAGATACCCAACACATAGCCTGTACACATCAGCCAAATCGCTTACTATCCGTCAATTATACATCTTACAAACTATAGCTAGGGTTCACTGCACTACTCAATATAATAAATCACTTCAAAACAGAAGACGTAACCGTGCAGTCAATAACACTGTCTCAAGTCATAAGACCCAGTTTGCTACAAGACAATACCAAAAGCAATCAGTTTATCTATACAATAAAATTAGTAGAATCTTAGACATATTATACGATATGCAACTATTTCCAGTTAAAAAAATGGGAACCAATTGGTTGAATAACTTAAACTACGAGGATACCGGAAATCATATAAAATTACAAATTTAAATTTAATTTGGTACTGATACAAATGATAATATTATCATATATTTTACAAGATGTAACTACTCGATCCAAACACACACACACACACACGCGCACACACACACGCACACACACACACACACACACACACACACACACACACGACACACACACACACACGACACACACGTACACACACACATTAATGCATGCTAACTTTGTATTTTTATTAATTTTACGTTGAACTTTTCATTAACTTTTCTTAAGAGGAGAAAGAGCGGAGACCCCGAGATACAGGTTTTTTTCAAACTTACTTCGGAGTTCCCGATACAAATGTGAAACGACGAATATTTTTATCAATAAATTTCATTTTCATGTTTCATCCTCTTTAAATGTCACTGTCCACAGACTACTTACTATCGGATATAATATGAACCTGTTATTAGCTGATTTCAGTTTACTATTAAGTTCGTCTAAACACAAACAAACATTACAAGGCAAAATAACCACAACCAGAACACGTGTAAATATTAAATTAACTTCTCGGTGCAAGTCGTTGAAAGTTATTAATACAATCACGCGAACGTTCGATCAGTGATTGTCGGTTATTTTCAACCCTTCTATGAATACAACCCTCGTACAATACAAGGCTGCCCTTGGTAATATCTACACGTGTTATCTTTAGTCGCGTTGTGAAGTAGAAACTGCCTTTATACTTTATGTAGTGTGTCTCATAATAGATTTCTTATTTTTTTTAAACTGGGGTCAACTGTCTGTACCTAATAAGGATAAGTGTTTTAAATACTGTGTTTTGAAACTGTTATAGAACGAAATCACTTATAACAGTAACACAAACAATACTGTAACCCAATCAATCTGTACCTGTTTATTTCGTTATTAATTGTTTTTATCTGTAACCCTAATTGCGCTGTAAACCTACCTTGCTCTAACAAATAACACGGTGTGACAACGTCTTCATTGTACTTTACACATATTGACACAACATTGGCCATATTTTTCTTAAAATAATAGCAACCATCTGTGCTTGTACCTTAGGTTCAAATTTGAATAAGCGTCAACATTAAATTTGGCAACGTCGCTATTCCGATTACACTTTAAAACAGTGCTAAACACTTTCATTTCTGTTACAGAAATATGTGTTTTGGGTTTAGAAACACATTGATTGAATTGAATAGTTACAGATTTGATTTGTTTTTTTTTAATCAGACTGTTTACTGCTTTTTTTATTGAAAATAATACAATAGAACTTAATGCTAGCTAGTCTATCCTAATTACTATATAAATCATGCCCACGTGGAATGGTGGCAAGAATGCAGGCTGCATTTCCGCGCTGGACAGCCAGGCTGATCCTTTGCGCAAAAAATGAGCCGGCCCTTCTGTCACCAGATGAGGCAATTAACCGCGGTGAAATATCTCGCAAAAAATGTTTGGCACTAAGACTCCACGGCCCAAGGGTCTCCACGGCAAACGGAACAAATATGTAACTCTCTATGAGAGAGGCATACTTCCGCCGCTTGCCGGTTTCAGCCTTCTCTGCTGCGGTTCCCGGCCTTGATGCTGTCTTGATTTTGTTATCAATTCAACCTGTAACACTTATAATTCTGTAACCTTTATGAATCTGTTTTTCAGTCCCTGGTACCTAGCTTAGCTCAGAGAAGCTTAGTAATACTAATAATAATAATATATACTAAATTTAAATACAGTTTCTTCAGTGTCTCAGCCCGCACAGGTCGCTTGACGTAATCTATTTCAGCGCTCGCCCAAACATAAATCACGCCCCATTTAACAAATAGACCATCGGGACCCACTCTGTAATGAATTAATAATGATTAGTTTGCCGTTGCTTAACTGCCTGCCTATAAATATAGCTAACTTGTTGTCTTTGGCTCTGTAGCCTGTTTTTTTTTTTTTTTTAAACCTCTTGGTCTAAGAGGGCATTGGTTCCTCCGACATGGTGGTCGGAGACCTTTTTTACTTTTAATTTTTTTATGCCTACTTTTTTAGTTTGTCGGTTGATTATTTATTTATGTTCATGACACTTTGTGTTTATACTTATGTGCTTTGTGCAGTATTTTATTATTTATTGCTTTATTTACTAGCTATTTGTAGGCTGTAGCCTGTTAAAATGTAAAACCCGCCTGGGTGGCTTCGGCCGTGGCTAGATACCACCCTATCGGCAAAGACGTGCCGTCAAACGATTTAGCGTTTCGGTACGATGCCGTGTAGAAACCGAATAGGGGTATGGGTTTAATATAACTGCCATGCCCCTAACAGGTTAGTGTGCTACCATTTTAAACTGCTTCAGATTAGACGTGACTGTCAAGGGCTAAATTGTAGTTGATTAAAAAAAAATTGAAAAAAAAAATTGCAGCATCTTGAAGTTGCATTAACCTGTACATGACCCCTATTATACCTACATACCCATACTTTTTTTTTATCCAATACAAGTTAGCCCTTGACTGCAATATCACCTGATGGTAAGTGATGATGCAGTCTAAGATGGTAGCGGGCTAACCTGTTAGGGGCATGCTAAATCGCTTGGCGGCACGTCTTTTACCGGTAGGGTGGTAACTAGCCACGGCTGAAGCCTCCCACTAGGGTAGACCAGGGAAAATTCAGAAATTATAAATTCCCTAATCGAACCTGCCGGGGATCGAACCCGGGACCTCCGCACGTTAAGACAACATCGCTACACACTGCGCCACAGAGGTCGTCGTAGGTTACTTCAAACCTACCAGTGAAATTATAATCAGAAACGTGACCAAATACAATTGGTGAGACAAGAATTAATATTTAGAAGCAATAAGGTACGAGAATTATTGTAAAAAGAAAATGATTGTATGAAAAGAAATAACGTAACGAGTGTGGGACGTGGGCGGGAATTCTAAATCTCTCTCTCCGTTTATTTTTCACGCTGAATATTTTATTCTAGTCTCCCAAATGTTATTATGATTACGCTAATATTATATTACTTACCAGCTTATACCTGTAAGAGATAAAGTGACCTGTAAGGGTGTGTGGGATAAGTACTCTTAAATCCCGTAACATAACAAGTCAGAATTAAAAAAATTAAAAAACACGACTGCCCTGCCAAAAAACGAACTAAAAAGTTAAAAATCTAAATTAATCTAGTGAAATCTTATTCACATTTTTTATTAAATTATATTTTTTGTGAATCACTGGATATGGAATTATAATATTTTTGGAATCTACTCATCATTTTCTAGATGATGATTATATAGTTAATATTATTTTAGTTTTTTTTTTCAAATTTAGTCTTTAATGCGGGACCATGGTCACCCCATCAATTTTTTTTTTCATTTTACTAGCCTATGCCACCCGGAATAAGCTCATTATAAATCAATTTTGATGATTCCTTTTTTGTTTGGTAGATCATACATCATTCAGAGGTGGTACCATATAAATTTTATTGAAATCTCCAAAAGTGATTTAGCACTTTTCAAATCAACAAAGAAGTCATAATTAAAAAAATTAAAAAACACGACTGCCCTGCCAAAAACGAACTAAAAAGTTAATAAAAATCTAAATTAATCTAGTTAAATTAGAATCTTATCCACATTTTTATTCAATGTTATTTTTTTGTGAATCACTGGATATTGAACTATAGTGTTATATATTTTTGGAATCTACTCGTCACTTTCTAGATGATGATTATATATTTTTTCAAATTTACTCTTTAATGCGGGACCATGGTCACCCCATCAATTTTTTTAAAAAATTTACTATCCTATGTCACCCGGAATAAGCTAGAGATTCTAACGATACCTCATTTATCAAAATCGGTTCAGGCGTATAGAAGTTATGGTGGAATAAACAAACTCACATACATACATAAATACATGAACCCTGAAAACAATATACTCCTTTTTTCAGGCAGTCGTATAATGAGAGAACTCATTTGTTTTTTGGGATAAACACTGACCTATGTACTCAAATGTACCCATTTAAAAATCACTTCAATCAATCACTCCCACACAACACATACAAACTATTGCTCTATTGCGGCGTGATTAAAGGACATACCCACAAACAAACACACTTTCGCATCTATAATACTGGTATGGATTTTCTTATAAAAAGTATTTTTATAGCGATCATTCTAAAACTAACCTAATAATAATAATAATATGGCGTTTGATATAATAGTTATTATGTATTAATGAACACAGATGATCACATTTTATTAAAAGTAGAGATGTACTTACCTCGAGTTAGAATACTTTTAGTTAAAGCTTAATACGGTATTTACTTTTCTCACTTATTTGGTCTCTAACTTAGTTCCAAACTAAAACCTATAAAATAACATCAGCTGTTGCCAACTTTTTTCAAGTTCTCTTGCTGAGAAGACCATCCACATCTCTTGTTAAGCAATTTAAGATGTCTAGACGGACAAGCTTTTAGTACAATTTCGCAAATTAGCAGTTAACTAACAAACTAACAACATCCTTAAAAAATTCAGTAATGTGTAATTTTTCGCGACCCGACGGAATTAAAATGTTTACGGTGGTGGGACTAATTAGATTAAAAACTTAAATAAAATTTAATTTCAAGTATTGAAAATAATACAATAGAATTTATTGCGAGCTAGCCTGACCTAATTACTATATAAATCATACCCGCATGGAATGGTGGATAGCAAAAAAAATTTAAAAATTAAAAAAAAAAAAAAAAAAATCTTGTTAAAATAACAAAGATTGTGATAGAATTCAACAATATTATTAAAATTAATGCAATTTGAATTTATTTTTAGGGTTCCGTACCTCAAAAGGAAAAAACTAAACCCTTACCACTTTTGTGTGGTCTGTCTGTCTGTCAAGACCCTTCTTCTCAGGAACGCATATTCGCATACGAGTTATCAAGCTGAAATTTATATCAAAAACTCAAGTCTACTTGTCCCTAAGAGCTGTGAAAAAAATCAAACTTCTAAGCCAATGCAATCAAAAGATACAGCCGTTTATTCTGCAAATTTTCGACACTCGCAAGGGAATCGAAACCTAAAGTACTTCTGAAGTACTTCCCGTAAACTCAGAATCTTGAAATTTGGTACAAAGCAACGTAAAGTACAGATAAAGAAAAATTGCGAAAAGCATAAATTTTTGGTTACATCATATAGGTATTAAATAAAAATATTTTAAAATTTTTTAAACTAAACTACAGGTTCGTACGGAACCCTCGGTGCGCGAGTTTTATTCGCACTTGGCCGGTTTTTATTTAATGGGTGGTCTCGACAGCTAGTCATATCAGCAACTTTTGTCTTTTTGATGTTCAAGTATGAAATACTGAACAGTAACTTCATCAAAGTTCGACGCTCTTTTTTACTTCAATCGACAATTTAAATGGGTTTTCAAACAAAACGAACAGGGGACGTGGATATTACGACTTTTGGGAGAACCTCTATTTAATAATCAATTATATATATTGTGGTAATTTATTTGAATAAATATCAAATAAATACCCAACGGTTGGATGAGGACGGCGGAGGACCGTGTTTGGTGGCTCGCTCTCGAAAAGGCCTATGTCCAGCAGTGGATGCATACGGGCTGATGGATGGATGGATGGATGAAATACCCAACTTGCTTGAATATTCCAAAATAAATAATTGTAGTTAGTATCCTATTTATTTAACGTTAAATTTATTCACAAATTTATATGAATGCACGCGTCAATAACTGACAGTTACCAGAATAGCTCTGCATATTCACAGTAACTAGGCATGGAGCTATAGTATAGCATACGATTACGATACGGGAACGATACGACACGAAAGTTTTTTTTTTTGTTATAATTGGCATGTATCGATGAATTTATGTAACTTATGATTATCCTTTGTAAAAATCGCTAGCGAACCTTATGAATAAAATAAAAAATAAAATAAATAAAATAAAAATTATCCAGTTGCTATTTATTTTTTTATTTTTTTTAAATCTGGGCTTCTGAGGCTGAACTAAGGTGAGTTGAGTAAGTTTGAATGCCCTGTGCTATTTTATGTGGAGCTGCATACGCACCTGTAAGCTCTGCAGCTGTGTAAAGCAGATATAACACTATGCATCTCCAAGTAGGGACAAAAGCTGAATAGCACTTAATAAGTGTAATGAGTCTTTTAGTTTGCTTAGTGAAGTGGCATGTCAAATGACCAAAAAGAAGAAGTTTATGTAATGTAAGTGTGCTTGCGATTGTATCCACCACCATCACTGTAGCCCATTAACGTCCCTCTGCTGGGCACAGGTCTCCACTCTCATAGGAGAGAGGGAATTAGAGCTTAGACCCACCATGCTGCTTCAATGCGGATTGGCGGGCTTTAACGACTATTATCATTTTAGTGATAATAACCGAGACCGACGGCTTAACGTGGTTAAACACCGCTAACTTCCTAACTCCGGGTTAATACTGAGAATTTCTAGTTAGAAAATCCAAAAACTTAATTATGGTTCGACCCGGGACTCAAACCCGGGACCTCGTCGGCCGCAGTCAAACATGCTAACCACTAAACCAACGAGGCAGGCAGGCGATTTTATACGAAAATCTTAATCAGCAATATGACAAATCGATAAATCGATCTATATACCTAACGGTTTATTCGGTTTTTAACAATACGAATAGGTAAACGGTTTGTTGAACACTTAAGTTTTAAGCGGTGCAATGATTATGATTTTGCTCAGGCAATTGGACCTCTTATTTTCCAAACTGAAAGGCCGAATCATATAAGAAACTCATATTTTTCACAAACATTTTACTCGAACTCTTTCTTGAATTCTTTATACAATTTGAATCATCTGCCCCCCGATTATGTAAGAATTGACGATCAAATCGTCTAAGTTCAGCGTCAAAGTAAAATAAACCATAATATTATTGAATTAGAGCTCAATTTCGTGTATCCATTCTTATACGTTTAGGTATGTACGATACCATAAACGTATGAGAATGGATACACGAAATTGAGCCCTAATACAATAATGTTTTGGTTTATTTTACTTTGACGCCGAACTTAGAAGATTTGATCGACAATTCTTACATAATCGCACCTCTGATTGGCAAACATTTAAATTTAACTCTACGATAGTAGCTAAAATAATTGCGGAGCCATACTGCCAAAGCTCGAAGCATATTGTTTAATTATTGTCGATTTTTGTGTTTTAGAATAATAATCCTTATTTTTTTTTAATTATATAGGCCAGCGCTTGGCTGCAATCAGACTTGCTTGCAAGTGGTGATGCAGCCTAAGGTGGAGCGCGCTTGCCTAGAAGTAGAATAGTGAATAGACTCACTCTTGATCTGAAGGTACCTGTATTAAAAGAGGAGGGGAAAACGGAAGCCAGAAGGGCATTCCATATCCTAGCGGTTCTAATCCTAATTTTAGGAACGTCAAGGTAGTTTACATCAAACTGTCATTTTGAGTTACATTTCTTGCCATTTTGAGTTATTTGCCTGGTGGGAGGCTTCGGCCGTGGCTAGTTACCACCCTACCGGCAAAGACGTGCTGCCAAGCGATTAAGCGTTCCGGTATGATGCCGTGTAGAAAACGAATAGGGGTATGGGTTAGTCCGCTACCATCTTAGACTGCATCATCACTTACCATCAGGTGAGATCGCAGTCAAGGGCTAACTTGAAGTGGAAAAAAAATTCTTCCCTTGATTCAATCGTATATTGTAAGGAGCAGCGATGACCCGAGTAGGGCGTTGATTTAGACGAATATGAGCAAACCACCGGACAATTACCTTTGCATCGGCGAATAATTGATATCGCGCGTGCGCTAATTCATCAATGCGATTTGAATATTGGCGGCCATTTTGAACGATTTATTCCATTTGGTTTACTTGTGTGACCAAAAATTACTTCAGTAACAATGACCTCCCTGGCGCAGTGGGAAACGTTTTATTACGACGTGTCTTATTAATAAGCGGGTTGTAATCCTGGGTTTAATCCCTGGCAGGATAGCAGTGTTTCACCCTGCTGCCTCGGAGAGTACATTAAGCCGTCGTCGGTCCCGGTTTTAGGAAGTTGACGGTGTTTCACCCCCGTGCCTCGGACAGCACGTTAAGCCGGTTATTATCAGTAACATGATAATAGTCGTTAAAGCTCGCCAACCCGCATTGGAGCAGCGTGGTTGGTCTAAGCTCTAATTACCTCCCTCCTATGAGAGTGGAGGCCTGTGCTCAACAGTGGGACGTTTATAGGCTGTAGTGGATGGAGGGTGGGAGGCTTTAACCGTGGCTAGTTACCACTCTACCGGCATAGACCTTAGTGATGCCACCAAGTGATATTGTATCGTTCTGGTACGATGTCTTGCAGAAACCAATGAGAGCTTTGGGTTCAGTATACCACCTACCAGCCCTCTACCCATAACCAGTTAGTAAAATATGAATATACAACGGAGCTCGTAGTTATGAAGTTGGCGGTGTTTCACCCCCGTGCCTCGGAGAGCACGTTAAGCCGTCGGTCCCGGCTATTATCACTAACATGTTAATAGTCGTTAAAGACCGCCAACCCTTGTGCAGCAGCGTGGTGGGTCCAAGCTCTAATTCCCTCTCTCATGAGAGTGGAGGCCGTGCCCAGCAGTGGGACGTTAATAGGCTGTAGTGGATGGAGGGTGGGAGGCTTTATCCGTCGCTAGTTACCACTACCGGCAAATACTTTAGTGATACCACCAAGTGATAATATATTGTTCCGGTACGATGCCGTGCAAAAACCAATGAGGGTTTTGAGTTCAATATACCCCTACCAGCCCCCTACCCCTAACCAGTTAGTAACATTGAAGTTTTCTGGTTCCCGCGGGAACTTTTTAATTTTCCGAGATAAAAAGTATCCTTTGTGTCATTGCACACTATAATCTTTCTGTGTGCCCAATTTCATTCAGATTCGTTGAGCCGTTGCGGTGTGACCATCCAACCATCCATACATGCATCCATCCAAACTTTCGCATTTATAATATTAGTAAGTATATAGTTTTAGTATATACAACGCTACCATCTTGGGCTGCATCATCACTTACCACCAGGTGAGATCGTAGTCAGGGGTTTCCTTGTTATTACAAGCTCAATAAATTTTTGATCTGACCCAAGGCTCAAACATAGAATAATTCATGATCGATGGGAAGACCCCCTATTTTCCTACCATTCGATCACGTCAAGGTTAACTACGCTTTGTATGGAATTGGCAAGCGCTTGATGACAGATGACAGCTGGTGCTTGATCAATTCCATTCAAATGGTAGTTTATTTTAAAGCGATCGAGTTATTAAAAAACAAAATTGGCAGTCATAAGGACTGCCGATAGGAGTGAAAACGGTTTTTTTAATTTTTATTATAAGTGGAATTATTAAAATATAAACCTTAACACAAAGGCATTAAAGTTTAATTTCGAATGTAGAATATTTAAGAAGGTAAAAAAAAAAGAATATTAATATGTTCGCGAGTATGTCGGTCAAGGTCACGCGAATCTACAATAGGGATGATGACAACTCAGTCAAATCAGCAACTCTTTATCAAACTTAAAAACGCTCTTCTAGTATGAAAGTTGTATGAAATTCGCAATTGTGACGTCATCAAATTTCAACGCACTTTTTTTCTTTAATCTATAATATTATAAAATGGTTATCAAACTGAAAACTAACCGAGGATGTGAATTTTAGGTCTTTTGGAATTACCTCTGTTTGATATTGAGTTAGAAATAATTTATTTTTGATAAAGGCATCATCCCTATTTTACCCCCTACCAAAAAGTACTCAACGCGCCTAGATAAGTTTTCACTTCAAAAACTTCCACCCGGCCCCCTGCAGTCAAATAAGCTAGTAGTTAAACTAATGGGACTGCCTCATTAGCTAAGCTAAAGCCTAAACAAGTTTTACTCTTTTCAATATAAATTACCAAAAACTGCTCAACGGGCCTAGAGAAGTTTTAACTTCAAAAACTTCCACTCAGCCCCCTGCAGTCAAATAACCTAGTAAAAGATAAATGATTTATTTATTTCATGTAGGACAACTTGTGTCACTTATGAAACGTTAAGACTCTACCACCGGTTCGGAAAGCTGGAAGAGCCGGCAAGAAACTCAGCAGTTGCTCTTTTCATAGAAAAGAAAAGGTTACAATATGTAGACAACACAACACGTACGTTACAAGTATTACACTGACTTGTGGGTCACTGGATGCGAGGCCGGTTGCTTCCATGCTACTTTGTCGTTAATAAAATCATCGGTAATGTAATAACCTCGATTTAACAAATACTGTTTAACACAGTCTTTAAATCTATGTAATGGCAAATCCAAAAACTCTTTGGGAACGATATTATAAAACTAAAAGCGTACACTCGACTCCACAAAGGATTTCTGCACTTGTTACTAGCTTATGGCGGTTTCTAGTGTATCTATTGTGAGTATCACCTATTTAGTTTGTTTATCACCTATCACACCTTATAAAGATTAATGTTCTGCCTAACAAAGACTATATTATTGTATATGTATTGTGAAGGCACTGTTAGAACACCGTAGTAGTTAAACTAATGGGACTGCCTCATTAGCTTAGCTACTACGTTTAGTTCTCCGCTGTAAACAAGTTGCAGTAGAGCATGGAAGTTTACGTTTCGCGACGCCAGCTGGACAATATTTATTAATTTCTATTTATTTATTTATTAACAAAGAAATTCAATTTTTACATTGTTTCTTAGCTCCCCTTGAGCCTTGTCGTCTTGTCTGGGGGCTGCACATGCCTCTTAAATCTATTACTTAAATACTAGTATTATGTGGACAAATAAAATAACATTAAGACAACAATAAACAATAATAAACAGTACATCAAACAAGTAAGCAAAAAGTAAGTAAAGGTAAATAAACATCATAAATTACGTAATAAATTAAAGTTGTAGGGTATTTCAATAAAGCACGACGTACGACGTACGTGTAATAGGCCTATTACACTGCACATTCCTCAGGGCCCTGTGGTAAGGGTGGCAGCTAATTAGAGCGTCGCTTATTACACAGATCAAATTAGGGACCCTTTATCCCTAAATCTTATTATACTACACTGATTCAAGTGTAGTGGTCCCTGTGAAAAGTGCAATGTAATAGCGGCTATAAGCGCTTGGACTTCGGATATTCGAGATTTCTTAGAACTACAAGGCGTTGAATGCTGGAACATAGGGCAAATACAATACGCAATAAGTGCGCCGCCTGATAATGGCCGCCACCGGACCCGCCTTTGTTCCGGAGCTCGCGATTGTGATTGTACCACAAAATAAGTACAGCTGACTACAAAGTTGAACGTTAAAGTACTAACTAAATTCGAGCACAGTTGTAACAATTATAGTTCTACTATAGTATAGGTAAGTTTATTTTCATCATACCTATTCGAAAAATTAATATTGGCTTCAGAGGATAGCGGGAGCAAAATGTAATTTTTAGGCGCATGGGACTTTTCATTTCTCTGTTCTGGTTGGTCCGCCTTCGGGATGAAAAATAGTGTGTGTCACTCGGGGCCAAATTTTTTGTTCTCGGGCGGCGTATATTGAATTCCTCGCTACGCTCAGGATTCTACTTTAGAATCCTTCACTTCGCTCTGAATTCAAAATAGCGCCCTCGGGGAACAAAAGTTTTCTTTGGCCCCATATAACACAAATAACTATTTCAGAACAGTGGTATTACGACTAAGGGCAATATTATTTTGAAATTGAAGTAACTTGTTCATGTATGGATGTGTAGATGTTTGTTACTCTTTCACGCCAAAACGGCTAAACGGATCTGGATGAAATTTGGCACAGAGATAGATTATCGTCTGGATCAGAACACAGGTGCTACTTTTATTCCAGAAAATTGAAGAGATCCCGCGTGAACCAAAAAACCTCAATCGTATCAATGGGCATCTTAATATTATAATTATTCATAGCGAATTATTGCTATTGAAGATACCCTTTACATAATATTCTAAGACGACGTTTCTCCAGGATTAGGCACTAAGATAGTCTATAATTTGCCGTTGGCGACCCAGTAATGTAATTGGTTACAATAATTGTTCACGCAGGTGTAACCATTACCACTGCACCGACAGTAATCCGTGCAGAAAGCTCAAGACTAGCACACGTCCACTTAGAGAGACGCAAAGAAACCTAGTCTTTAAGGTCTAGCTACTCTGAAGAAGCACGTTACGGCTCGGCACGTAGGGACAAAATAATATGAGATTGTATGGGACTGGGCCCACATAAGCGACGCGGTAAGCCCCATACAAACTCATACAAACGTGCCGCACCTCTCCGAGCATCTCAAGTGAGGCTAGACTTTTAATATTACCAAGTTGATAGCACTGTGATATTTAAAAGATGAAACCATTAAATTATTATTTTTTTTTTTAATTAAATAGGCCAGCGCTGGCTGCAATCAGACTTGCTTGCAAGTGATGATGAGATGATGATAGAAGATGCCTATTCACTCTTGATTTGAAGGTACCTATATTACAAGAGGAGGGGAAAACGGAAGCCGGAAGGGCATTCCATATCCTAGCGGTTCTAATTAGAGACGAATAAGCAAATCGCTTCGTACGAGCCCGCGGAATTTCGACTGCGTAAGGGTGCAGATCTTGTCGATGCCTTGCGGTTCGATAATGAAAAGGTGACGGAGGAATCAGATCGAATAGTTCTTGAGCACACTCTCCGAAATATATCCTGTAGAATACCGACAGACAGGCAAATTTGCGCCGATGTTCTAAGCTTTGATGTATCAACAAGATTTAAATTCCAGTTTAAAAAATTGGAACTCACTCGAGAACGAAGCTGTGGGAAGTCCCTAGTTGCATTAGAATGATGAAAAATTGAAGAAATTATCCCGAATAGTATTCAAGTACGATTAATCAAATAAATAGATTAGACATAAAACAATATATTAATATGCAGAAATGGTCTCTGAAAAAATTAATTCCCATTTCCAAACCAGTTTTTTGTTTCACAAAGCCATCCAACAATCGTTTATCATTAACGCCAGAGACAAAATGATTTCGAGGGAGAAATATTATCAAGTGTGATCGTTGAGTTGAGTGGGAAAAAATTCCCCAAAAACTCCGCATATAGGGGTAAAATATGCACCCTTCAGGGGCAATACATTCGCATGGGAGCGGCCCGCGGGGACAGTTACTGAGCTGAAATATGAAAGAGGCTCGAGCAAGGCATAAAATGGGCGTGCCGAAGACAATTATTTTAATTTTTTAACTACTTCAAAAAAGGAGGAGGTTCTCAATTCGACTGTAATATGTTTTCATGTATGTGACGCGATCATTTCGGCAATAATAAATCAATTTTGATGATTCTTTTTTTTTTTGGTAGATCATACATCATTCAGAGGTGGTCCCATATAAATTTTATTGAAATCTGCAAAAGTGATTTAGCAGTTTTAAAATCAACAAACTAGTCATAATAAAAAAAAAACACGACTGCCCTGCCAAAAAACGAACTACAAAATAAAAAATCTAAATTAATCTAGTTAAATTAGAATCTTATTCACATTTTTACTCAATGTTATTTTTTTGTGAATCACTGGATATTGAACTATAGTGTTATATATTTTTTGGAATCTACTCATCATTTTCTAGATGATGATTATATAGTTAATCTGATTTTCGTTTTTTTTTCAACTTTAGTCTTTAATTCGGGACCATGGTCACCCCATCAATTTTTTTTAATTTTACTAGTCTATGACACCTGGAATAAACTAGGAATTCTAACGATACTTCATTTATCAAAATCGGTTCCGGCGTATAGAAGTTATGGTGGAATATACAAACTCACATACATACATGAACCCTGAAAACAATATACTCCTCTTTTCAGGCAGTCGTATAAAAAAGAAAATGTTTAATAACAATAAATTATTATGAACAAAGCACAAAAAGGTGTGCCGAGCACAATTAACGAATGTTTTGTTAATTTTTGACATGGGACGAGGAGTTTAATTGGTCAATTGGAATTAAAACGTGACATATGGCGACAGTCGTGACGTACTGGATCCGATCTGGGCTCGCGATATCGGTGACACAATAGATCAGATACCTACCTACATTGCAAACACTGTTTGTGATATTTTTGTTTTGATCAGTTTTATTACAGCAAAACAATAATATTATAAATCAAGTATCGTGGCGGTCTTAGCAGTCTGCACATAAGCCAAAAGATGGAGCTACTAGTAGCGCACGAACAGCATGAATCGCGATAGCGAAGTTTTATCTGAATTACGCTATTTTTCAATTTCAGCGGTCAAACCAGTGGTCCCAGAGCACACCACCATATTATATGATAATATAATAATGATAAGCACTCAAAGGCATGGAAATGATGATCATCCTAGGACCAATGACCCCCCTGGCACAGTGATGGATGTGTAGTATGTGGACCCACAGCACTTGCCACTATATATTATAAATGTACCTCATTTATGACGACAGTTTTATTAAAGCACGCTTGAACATCAACATCTCTTTCATTTGGACATCCCAACATTACAGATGCTTTGGTCTATGGCCAATGCGCTTTCATCACATGAGGGCACGTGCTTCCCCGGTGGTGACCAGCTTCCATCGAGCCAGACATGAAGCCAGAAACCGAACCCCGGACCTGCCACTTGTGTGCGAAAGTATGTCTGTCCGTCCGTCTATCCTCTCTGTCTGACGATATCCATCTCACGGCCCATCCACCTCACTGGTCCTGAAGAAATTTATAACAAAGATAATAATAAATATAGCCTCATGGAGACTGACAAAGGCCCAATTTTATACAAGAAACTCCATGAGATATTAAATAAACACAAATTAATGCGAATGAACAGATAAAATAATGCTAAAGTTCCAAATTGAAAGTCAATTTAACTGTCCCCCTAGTTCCATTTCCAAGTGCTGTAATTCCGGTTCTCTTTCACAGGTGTCAAGTTCCATCGGGAGTACTTCAAGTATCGTTAATTGGTCCCGTCACGCCTCTGTCGTATTTCATCCGGGTGTATACCGGCTCATCCCGCGTGTCCCGGCCGATCCTCCACAGAGAATACATTACACCCTCAAAGGTGAATATTTTACCCATTATCCTGGATTTTACGCAGGAATTTGTATCACAGTGACTTTCGGCTTTGCCTGTGTGGAATTCGGGTCAGACTGCAGCAACCTAAGCCAGGTTATAATCCATAATATTATAACGAAAGTGTGTTCGTTTGTTAGTTTTTCCTTCAATCTATAGGTGATGCAATAGAAGCGGGCTAACCTGTTAGGGGCATGGCAGTTATATTAAACCCATACCCCTATTCGGTTTCTAGACGGCATCGTACCGGAACGCTAAATCGCTTGGCGGCACGTCTTTGCCGGTAGGGTGGTAACTAGCCACAGCCGAAGCCTCCTACCTGGCCAGACCAGGAAAAATTCAGAAATTGGAAATTCCCAAATTGACCCTGCCAGGGATCGAAACCAGGAACTTTGCACGTTAATAAAATAAAATGAGAGATCACTGAACAGCTTATCATTAAATTTTTATGAAGGATTTTTTTGTAATAATGTTTTATAATGAGGGTACTTATAGTACGATCCCTGTACAGTATGTAACATAAATAAGTTGCATGTGGCACTTATGAAATGCCGTGGCTCGGCCACCGGTCCGGAAAGCAGCTTCTATACTGAGAAGAGCTCAACAGTTGCTCTTTTTTATACAGAAAAAAATAATGTTACAATATGTAGCTAATACACAAAATAAATAATATGCAATGTAACAAGAACTACACTAATTTGTGGTCTGCCGAATGCGAAGTCAATTTCTTCTATGCAATTTTCAGAGTGGGCTGTAAGGTGCATTTACTCAATTGCAAACTCGCAGTCAAGGGCTAACTTGTGTTGCATAAAAAAAAGAGTCCCTACGGTTAACGGAGCTGACTGTGCCATTAAAATTAACTCTCAATATTTTAACAAGATATTAAGCCCGGCTCTCAATCATTCGAGGCCCGGGACAAAAATTATTTCGAGGAGCGAAGTGAAACGCGCAGAGTTTACACTTAGCGCCGTTTTTGACCTGGCAAGTTAAAGCCTTGTCACACGTTATTGACGAATCATTATTTCTTCCCGGATAATCAATCATTATTTTCTTTGTTTCATTAAATTATCTAATTAACAATGTAAAACTAATAAATTAATTAAAATTTAAATTTAAA
Source organism: Erebia palarica (assembly GCA_964035005.1). Classification (NCBI taxonomy): domain Eukaryota; kingdom Metazoa; phylum Arthropoda; class Insecta; order Lepidoptera; family Nymphalidae; genus Erebia; species Erebia palarica. The sequence goes on from OZ035990.1 coordinate 34,581,648, forward strand.
AAAAACTAAATAAATTTTATATTTTCGTTAAATTAAATTTACGTATTCAAAAATTTTTACTTCTTAAACTTAAATGAGCTGAGTTTATTGTGGGCTCTTCTCAGACCAGGGTGCGTGTGTAACCCTCGTAGCTTTAGTTTTAAGATACCGTAGTTATTTATCACCATCACGTCTTATACTTTGTAAGCATGACGTTCAGAAGGTGTACTTTGTAGGTACCTATGAATAAACATGTTTTGAGTTTGAGTTTATTCATAAACTAGGAAACCTTGAAAATGACAAAGAGAAATGAATTCGTCATTAAGAATTATCAACAAGTCATAATTAAAAAAATTAAAAAACACGACTGCCCTGCCAAAAAACGAGCTAAAAAGTTAAAAATCTAAATTAATGTAGTTAAATTATAACCTTATTCACAGTTTTATTAAATGATATTTTTTTGTGAATCACTAGATATTGAAGTATAGTGTTATATATTTTTGGAATCTACTCATCATTTTCTAGATGATGATTATATAGTTAATCTTATTTTCAAATTTAGTCTTTAATACGGGACCATGGTCACCTCATCAAATTTTTTTAAATTTTACTAGCCGCAATAATTATACCCCATTTATCAAAATCGGTTCAGGCGTATAGAAGTTATGGTGGAATATACAAACTGAACCCTGAAAACAATATACTCCTTTTTTCACGCAGTCGTATAAAAATGCTAAGTATATTTTTTTCCAAGTAAGCCCTTGATTGCGATCTCACCTTATGGTAAGTGATGATGCAGTCTACGACGCTAATGAGCTATCCTGTTAGGGGTATGGCAGGTATATTATTAAAACCACACCCTTAACCGGTTTCTCCACGACATCGTACTGGAACGCTAAATCGCTTGGCGGCAAGTTTTTATGGATAGGATGGTTACCAGTCACTGCCGAAGTCTCCCACCAGATCAGACATGGGAAAATTCAGAAATTGTACTTTTGACTCTGCCGGGGATCGAACCCAGAACTTCCCGCTATAAGACAACAGCGCTCACCAATGAACCAGGGAAGTCGTCAGACATGCAAGTGTGAATGGGCCCTTACACCTTCCGATATTATTATGCCAATGAGACTGTTATTGCGTTTTAATATTCCCTTCCAGTTCTTCAACCTCTAATATTGAGTCAACGTTCTGTGTTTTATTCTTGTTTCTTTAACATTTCTCTGAAGGAAATTTTAATGTATTTTTCGTACTTAAGCTTTTGTTTAAGCTTTTGAGTACAGTATTATCTGTCAAAGGAGAGCAGGCACTATATACTCCTTTGGAATCTCTAGTATATACAATCTCTTTTAGTTCTCTCGTGAAATCAAAGTGCGCACTAATCAAACAAACTAAGTAAATTCTTTTCCTTTTCGCTTAGGACAAAAACGCACATTAAAAATGTTATTTCCTAAGTTAGTTAGTTCCCTGGTTTATTCCGGGTGACATAGACTAGTAAAATAAAGTAAAAATTGATGGGGTGACCATGGTCTCACATTAAAGAATAACGTTGAAAAAAAATATACGAAAATAAGAGAAATAAATATTCGATAATAATAACTCTATAATCATCATCTAGAAAATGATGAGTAGATTCCAAAAATATATAACACTATAGTTCTAGTGATTCACAAATAAATATCAATTAATAAAAATGTGAATAAGATTATATTTAACTAGATTAACTTATTTAGATTTTTAACTTTTTAGATCGTTTTTTGGCAGGGCAGTCGTGTTTTTTAATTTTTATAATTCTGATTTAAAAAAAACATAACGTAGTTAAGTGTGCAAAGTTTTGAAACAAATCTCTCTTTTCAGAGCAACGCAAGTTTTAATTTCGCCTATAAGAAACATTATAAATGTAATAAGACAATGACGAGACAAGTCATTATTAAAAAAATTAAAAAACACGACTGCCCTACCAAAAAACGAACTAAAAAGAAAAAAATCTAAATTAATTCTAATCTTATTCACATTTTTATTAAATGATATTTTTTTGTGAATCACTGGGTATTGTTATATATTTTTGGAATCTACTCATTATTTTCTAGATGATGATTATATAGTTAATCTTATTTTCAAATATTTTTTTTGAACTTTAGCCTTTAATGCGGGACCATGGTCACCCAAACAATTCTTTTTTAAATTTTACTAGCTTATGTCACCCGGAATAAGCTAGGGATTCTAACGATACCTCATTTATCAAAATCGGTTCAGGCGTATAGAAGTTATGGTGGAATATACAAACTCACATACATACATACATACATACATACTTACATACATATATACATACATGAACCCTGAAAACAATATACTCCTGTTTTCAGGCAGTCGTATAAAAAGGGAAAACGCGAAGCCGATAATATGATAGCGATAGATATGTCAATATGTTATAGTGTAATGGCGGGTCTTGTGTGACGTCACTCGAGCTGTCACTGTGCGGTGCGTGACAAGTGTGTGACGTATCGTCTTACGATATCAGCCACAATAACAGACGCCAATTGCGATACCAATAACAGATACCAATAATGTGATTGTTTCACTCGTGTTATTGATGTTATTCAATACAACCAACAATTGATACAGTAACGTGAGGGATATTATGACGTGATCGAGTTTGCTTGTTATTATTATTATTTATTTTATATTATCGGTTATTATCACTAACATGATAATAGTCGTTAAAGCCCGCCAACCCGCATTGGAGCAGCGTGGTGGGTCTAAGCTCCTAATTCCTTCTCTCCTATGAGAGTGGAGGCCTGCGCCCAGCAGTGGGACGTCAATAGGCTGTAGTGGTGGTGGAATTTGCTTGTATTTGTGGAATCGCATTATAATATTAGCGTACAAATTGTATTTGTTTTTTTTGTATCCACTACAAGTTATAGGCCAATTACACTGTACTTTTCACAGGGGCCTTACCCTTGAATCAGTGTAGTGTAATAAGTTTTAGGGAGAAAGGGTCCCTAATTTGATCCTTATTGCTGTGCAATAAGCGACGCTCTAACTAACGGCCACGCTCACCCTCACCTCAGGGTCCTGTGAAAAGTGCAGTGTAATAGGCCTATTAGCCCTTGACTGCGTTCTCATCTGATGGTAAGTGAAGATGCAGTCTATGATGGTAGCGGGCTAACCTGTTAGTGGTATGGCAGTTATATTAAACCCATACCCCTATTCGTATTCCAGGAAATGAATTTTAAATAGATTTATAATATCATTTTTTCTGATTGTACATCCAGCACTACAGCCCGTTAACGTCCCACTGCTGGGCACAAGGCTCCACTTTCATAGGAGAGAGAGAATTAAAGCTTAGACCCACCATGCTGCTCTAATCCGGGTTGGCGAGCTAGAACGAATTTTATCATGTTAATGATAATAACTTCAACCAACTTCCTAACTCCGGGCTAGTATTACAGAATAGGTATTAGTACGCTAGTACTTAACATACTATTACCTATTATGTGCTAGTGCTGAGAATTTCTAGTTAGAAAAACCTACCCGGGATTCAAACCCTGGACCTTGTCAGCCGCAGTCGAACATGCTAACCACTAGGCCAGCGAGACAGTTGTTCATAATTAACGTAAATAGTATCTTAAGAGTAGACTTTTAAAGGTAAGGGTTTCTAAGCACCATTTTCCATAAAGCATGCAAGCAAGCTTAGATTTTCCAATAAAAAAACTTTTTTAAAGTACCTACGCCTCAGTGTACCGGAACAAGCTGCCCCAGATTTTTTGGTATAACGTCAAATTGTACCAAACTCATGTACCTATTTCATTTCTTATTGTTTCCATGATTACACGGATTCCGTGATTACTTTTGGTCCTAAGGCCGTAATCATTAATATTATTTTAATATATGATTTACTCACGTGAGGCTTACTAATCGTAAGTGTAAAACTTACAAGTGTAATTGCAGCCTCATGCTTACATAGTATACTTAAAATTGTAGAGTTTTCATTATAACAAAGAGTGGAGTTAGAATTAGATTTGAATAAAAATATTTATTTATTTATTTATTTATTTGCATCCATGTCTACATACATCGGCATGAGGCCCTGTCAGGGCATTGCAAATTTTAAATTAATGACACAAGATTCACTAAATCTATTACAAATATTAGATAAATAGTCTCGTCAAGTTATTAAATCTAGAAGTCGTAGTCAATGGCTAAAATAATATTAAATAAGTTATTACAATAAAATTAAAATAATTGAATAATTATAAGTTTTAATACATAATTTATTTTAAATATATTTAACGTGCTATTGAGGTCTATGTAGTCAGAAATTCTTGAATGTTATAAAAACATTTTTGTATTAACCAATGTCTTAATTTTCTTTTAAAGGTAGCCTCTTTGTTTTCTTCTTTCATAGTATTAGGGAGTTTATTGTAAATAATAATTGATCTAAAGTACGGACTACTACGGCTTGATATTCCTAGAGTATAACTAGACTATAAATAGTCGTATGGTAGAGTATACAATTACCTATTTGTATGTTAACTCTATGAATAACTTAAATCGTGCAGCCATTCGTTCGCTGGAGCACTTGTTCCATCGCAAGTGTTATGTATAACATAAGTTAACACGTAATAAATAGGGGACGCCACTCCGCTATGCATGACGCAAGCAGCCCTCGACGAGATGCGAGCTATGAGCGTACAGCGCCGCTTGGGGCCGTAAATACATCAAAAGGCGACAAGGAGCAACGAGCAGAGATAGGTCGAGCGCACACTGGCTATCATCGCCTGAATGTTAAGCTGTTTTAGCTAGATACATGTTAGATTGAGACGAGAAACGACCTCCTTGGCTGTGGCGAGCGGTGTGCTCTTATAAGTGGGAGGTACCGGGTTCGTTCACTTGGTGGGATGTCTCAGTCGTAGCACTCGGTTCATCGCTAGTGTTCTAGTGTATAACATAAGTTAACACGTAATAAATAGGGGACGCCACTCCGCTATGCATGACGCAAGCAGCCCTCGACGAGCGAGCTATGAGCGTACAGCGCCGCTTGGGGCCGTAAATACATCAAAAGGCGACAAGGAGCAACGAGCAGAGATAGGTCGAGCGCACACTGGCTATCATCGCCTGAATGTTAAGCTGTTTTAGCTAGATACATGTTAGATTGAGACGAGAAAATACCTCCTTGGTAGTGACGAGCGATGTGGTCTTATAAGTGGGAGGTACCGTGTTCGTTCACTTGGTGGGATGTGTCAGTCGTAGCACTCGGTTCATCGCTAGTGTTCTCGTGTATAACATAAGTTAACACGTAATACATAGAGGGCACCACTCAGCAAGCAGCCCTCGACGAGATGCGAGCTATGAGCGTACAGCGCCGCTTGGGGCCGTAAATACATCAAAAGGTGACAAGGAGCAACGAGCAGAGATAGGTCGAGCGCACACTGGCTATCATCGCCTGAATGTTAAGCTGTTTTAGCTAGATACACGTTAGATTGAGACGAGAAACCACCTCCTTAGTACAGTGGCGAGTGTTGTGCTCTTATAAGTGGGAGGTACCGAGTTCGTTCACTTGGTGGGATGTCTCAGTCGTAGCACTCGGTTCATCGCTAGTGTTCTCGTGTATAACATAAGTTAACACGTAATACATAGAGGGTGCCACTCCGTTATGCATGACGCAAGCAGCCCTCGACGAGATGCGAGCTATGAGCGTACAGCGCCGCTTGGGGCCGTAAATACATCAAAAAGTGACAAGTAGCAACGATCAGAGATAGGTCGAGCGCACACTGGCTATCATCGCCTGAATGCTAAACTGTTTTAGCTAGATACACGTTAGATTGAGACGAGAAACCACCTCCTTGGTACAGTGGCGAGCGGGGTGCTCTTATAAGTAAGTGGGAAGTACCGGGTTCGTTCACTTCGTGGGATGTCTCAGTCGTAGCACTCGGTTCATCGCAAGTGTTCTCGTGTATAACATAAGTTAACATGTAATAAATAGGGGGCGCTACGGAGCTATGCATGACGCAAGCAGCCGTCGACGAGATGCGAGCTATGAGCGTACAGCGCCGCTTGTGGCCGTAAATACATCAGAGGAGACTCGAGACAAGCAGCAATGAGCGGAGATAGGTTGGGCGCACACTGGCTACCATCGCATGAACGTCTAGCTTTTAGTACCAGATACAAGAATCCTTGATTGAGACACGTAACGACCTCCTTGGTACAGTGATGAGCGATGTACTCTTATAAGTAGGAGGTACCGGCTATTACCTATTCTGTGGTACCGCGCTTGATTACTGTCATGAAAATTTGGAAATTTCTGAATTATTTCTGGCCTGGTCTGGTGGAAGGCTTCAAACGTGGCACTTGGTTTATTGTAAGTGTTTACATAAGTTAACACGTAATAACTTCGCTATGCGTGACGCAAGCAGCCATCGACGCGATGCGAGCTCTGAGTGTACAGCGCCGCTTGGGGCCCTAAATACATCAGGATGAGACCTGAGACAAGCAGCAACGAGCAGTGATAGGTTGGGCGCACACTGGCTACCATTGCCTTAATTTTAAGCTGTTTTAGCGAGATACATGTTAGATTGAGACGAGTAACGACCTGCTTGGTGCAGTGACGAGCGATGTGGTCTTATACCAACATCGCAACAACGAGCGGAGTTAGGTTGGGCACACACTTGCTACCATCACCTGAATGTTAGGCTGTTTTAGCTATGCATGTTAGATTGGTACAGTAATGAGTGAAGGGCCTCATAAGTGGGTGGGTGGTCCCGGATTCGACCCCCGGCAGTGTGATTTAGGAATTTCTGAATAAAATCTGGCCTTCTGTAGTAGGAGGCTTCAGCCAGGCGGCACGCCAAGCGATTTAGCGTTTTGCGATGTAGCGTGTAGAATTACTTAGGGGATATGGGTTTAATATTACTGCCATACCCATAGGCATTCGCTAAGAAAGAATTATTGAAAATATAAAATAATTGGGGCTAAAATAAGGGTTTAAAATGTGTATGATTTGTGTAAACCAACCTGCGGGGAAAAGCTTGTTGGTCTATGGAATTGCTAAACTTTATCTGGGAAATTACAACAGTAATCTCTCATGAAAATGTAGGTATTTATTTTAATCGAGTAAACAATACAATAACGACTAACAGGTTTTCACTGCGGGCATTTGGTTCGATCGCTTATCTGATTATAATTGGATAATTAAACGTTAACCAATATACCGATGCCCATTTAACCGCCTCCCCCTCCCTGAACAGCCTATTTGCCGAGTTCCCCCATTTTCCAATTCGAGCTTTAACAAGCTTTTCGCTTATTTTAAAATTAATTCAATGTTAAAATTATTTTAATGATAATACTGGTTTTTAGCTTAAACAATAATATTTTATGTATTTAATGTTCTAAAGTATGTATTTTGAATGTCAAAAAATAATATACATAAAGAATCAGGCAAGTATTCAAATTCTACGGGCCACTGTTTCCATGAGATTTCAACATAATCAGGGTTATTCAAGGGGCGAATCAACAAAGTCCTGAATTTTCAGGCATTATATATAGGTAGTTTTTCTGGTACAACACTAAGTGGTCATGGGCGATCATCACTTAGAATAAAATCTTCTTCTTCATCTTGCCCTTTTCCCACGTTATGTGGGGTCGGCACAACATGTTTTCTTCTTCCACTCACTTCTGTTATCCGTCAACCTCTTATTCGCCTCTTTTATACGCATATCCTCTTTCACACAATCCATCCATCTTTTCTCTGGTCATCACTTAGAATAAAATAGAATATATTTATTTGCATAAATAGGTTATATTTTAAATAAGATGGCGTCTCATCGCTGTTTAATATTAAAAACTATGCCATGTCGCAGGCTTATCTTAATTAAAACCGATGCTTAGTTTACAAGATAGGTCTTATTTCAAAAAGCAGGTTTTTCATCAGTCATCTAATTAAAATGGAGTCTAAAAAAACTTTCCACCGACAAAAGTATCGATTCAAAGGATTTTCCAAAATAAACATTTTCTAAATTAGCCATAGTACCGCGGCAACCGTGTTACACATCAAAGGGGACGGATCAGTCACTCGACCAATCGCCCGACGGATCTGATAAGTCGAGCCATTAGTTCTAAAATTACTCTTGAATAAAATTACAACTCTCTTTGATCCCTTCATTAGGTTTTGCCTCTTAACATCGCTCATATTATTGGTTAGCAGTTTAGACTTTAATGCAATCCTAATAGGGATCTTATTCCTTTCGTAATTCACAAATGGATTAATTGTAACTTTTGTTGACTTGTTATTTGAAGAATGTCGCTATGATGCTGTGATGAGATCGCAGTCAAAGGCTAACTTGTTGTGAGGAATAAAAAACTTGACAAACAATTGTTGTGGAAATTCTAAAATAACAAGAAAAGCATTCCAGGGTGCCATTTTCTGGTTTCATCATCAGATCCTGGATTTTATGTAGAATTAGAGCACTTGTCAAGTCGAATCACTTCGACATCGACCACGAATTCGATGGGCTTACTTACGTCATTTTATTACTGAATTTTAGTGTTCTGGTATGGTAAACCGATCATACCATACCCCAAACAGGTTAGCCCTCTACCATCTTAGACTGCATCATTGCTTACCATCAGGTGAGATCGCAATCAAGGGCTAACTTGTCGTAGAATATAAAAAAGAGTACCCATAGCTTCCTTGTACGGTTCCGTCATCAGATCACCTCCATGTCATAATAACATTGCATTTGTCATCAGATTTAAAATAGAAAAATAAAAATAAAAAAACCGATTTACGTATACTTAATTTATGTTTTTCATAGTTTTTAAACGACTTCCAAAAAAGGAGGAGCTTCTCAATGCGGCGTGTATTTTTTTTTTTATGTAATGTTACTGCATATCTCCGTGTTTTTTAAACCGATTTGAATTTTTTTTTCAGTGGTTTGAGGAATTTTGCAAGGTTGTCCCATAAAAAATTCTAACTCCAAATCCTCAATCCTAATGCTGTAGGTGTACCTACGACTAAAAATTAGACAGGAACTTTTGATGGTGATTTCATATAGTAGGTATCAAGTCACATGCATACGATTTAACTCTGATTCCCAACTCCTCAACCCTGATGCTTCAGGGTACAGAACTCCTTAAAAATAGCGATTTAGGGGTTTTTTATGGTGACTTCATATGGTAGGTGTCAAGCAACGACTTCATACTTTACCCCAAGTCCCAACTCCTCAACTCTGATGCTGCAGGGTACTGCACTCCTAAGCCGTGGGGATTAAGAGTACACTAAAAAGTTAAAAATAAAATTTCTTTCCAAAAAGCCGACTTCCAAAGCCACTGTAAAGTAAAAAATAATTTTGATTTCTACACACTATTTTGAAGTCGCGCGAGTATAACAAAGATAGGCAAAGTTGTCGCATCAGGCTCTCCCGACTTCAACATAGTGTGTAGAAATCAAAATTATTTTTTTATTTTACAGTGGCTTTTTGGAAAAGTCGGTTTTTTGGAAAGAATTTTTTTTAATATATTTTTTTCTCTGTTCGACTCGGACGAAGTCGCGGACAAAAGGTAGGAAATGTGTTTATTTCAACTTCTAAGACAGAATGTAGTCAGTCGAAGGATGATTGATGCGATAGCACCAACCCCTAAAGTAAACACAGACATTAAGCGACGTTTATATTAAACCACGAAATATGAGTATCAAATACAAAGGGTAACTCAACTCGGGTTGTTTTTTCAAAAAAATTCGCCACTCAAATACAGAGTCGCAAGAATAACTTCCTAAATAAGGGCCTCCTCACGCTAGCGACTCGAAAGTAGTTGATAGCTCAATCGGAATAAAAAAACTGTCGGTTTTTATTCCATATAATGCATTCGTAAAATATTATGAGGTAAATCTATACTCTATAGTCTATACTATACTAATGCTTACTTATACTCATCTTATTAATGTGAAAGTTTGGATGGTTGGATTGTCACGCCAGAACGGTTTAACGGATCTGGATGAAATTTTACACAGAGATAGCTTATAGTCTGGAATAGGTTTTGTATCTTGGAAAATTGAAGAGTTCCCGTGGGAACCAAAAAACCTCAATCCACGTGGACGAAGTCACGGGCATCAGGTATTCTTTTATATATTCTAAAATTATTACACGTAAGTAATATTAAATCCATTCTCTGATTCTAAGTTAAATTGCTTGGCGGTATGTATTTGCCTGTTACAACGGTAGTCAAGTCAAGTCAAATAATGTATCGACGTCTAGTTAGTTATAAAATATAATGGTGATAATCAGTGACGGTATCTTAAAACTAAAGCTACGAGGGTTCCAAATGCGCCCTGGTCTGAGAAGAGCCCACAACAAACTCAGCCGGGTTTTTCTTCATTATCACCATCTCACATGTCACAATCAACTTAACTAAGGAACTATCAGAGCCATTAGATCAATTCATTGCCAAGCTTCTTTGTCATTTATGAATCCTTTACATGGTAATAGGATTTTTTAATGAGTTCACGTTTTACATTAACTTTGTACTTATTCAGAGACATCTTTAATTTGTCTTCTGGGAGCTTATTGTAGAAGCGGACACTGTTTCCAACAAATGAATTGCTAGTTTTACTAAGCCTAGAAGCAGGCATTACAAGTATATTTTTATTTGTAGCATTCTGGGAGCTTATTGTAGAAGCGGACACAGAAGCGGTACCTACCTAGTAGATCTGAGTAGGGAAATAGTGTGATCAGAAGTTTGTAGTGTGCGGGATATCTAAATAATAGATCAAAGGGAGGAGATTGATGTGAGGGTTGTGGAGGGGTGGGGGGGGGGGGGGCGAGGGGGAGCGTCATTGCGTGATTAATCTTTGTCAGTCGCGCGAACTGGAAGCTACTGTATGTGCTTACAGGTTAGCCCTCTACCATCTTAGACTGCATCATTGCTTACCATCAGGTGAGATCGCAGTCAAGGGCTGACTTGTAGTGGTTAAAAAAAAAATGCTTTTTCATGGGAACATTGCGTGGACCGTGCGGTTAATTTAGACGACCTCCGTGGCGCAGTGTGTAGCGCTGTTGTCTTAAAGTGCGGAGGTCCCGGGTTCGATCCCCGGCAGGGTCGATTTGGGAATTTTGCAAGAATGTTTGTAGGTACATAATGTTTGTAAATAATAATCTGTTCACAAACATTCAACTAAATTAATAGTGCGCAAATATTAGGAATAATTAGTCACACTCATCACTACAGCCCATTAACGTCCCACTGCTGGGCACAGGCCTCCACTCTCATAGGAGAGAGGGAATTAGAGCTTAGACCCACCACGCTGCTCCAAAGCGGGTTGGCCGGCTTTAACGACTATTATCATGTTAGTGATAATAACCGGGACCGACGGCTTAACGTGCTCTCCGAGGCACGGGGGTGAAACACCGCCAACTTCCTAACTCCGGGCTAGTACTGGGAATTTCTAATCCGAAAAACCCGATACTTAATTATGGCCCGACCCGGGACTCGACCCCGGGACCTCGTCGGCCGCAGTCAAACATGCTAACCACTAGACCAACGAGGCAGTTAATTAGTATATAATAATTAGTAGGTAAGTTAAAAAAAAAGAAGTATATTTCTTTTCCAACATTATTTTAACACTTAAATGTTTGGAGCCTTCTTTTAAGAGTTATATTACCCCTGTGGCAGAAGACTCCGCTAACTAAGTTAACAAATTATTAGGATTTCAGTTAACAAGTGAAATTAATGTAACGAATTAAAAAATACGACTGCCCTGCCATATTATTTTTGGAGTTTACCTCCATAACAAGCGATTTGCATATATAGCCTTTGGAATCTTATTCACATTTTTTATTAAATGATATTTTTTGGTGAATCACTAAATATTGAACTATAGTGTTATATATTTTTGGAATTTTCTCATCATTTTCTAGATGATGATTATATAGTTAATCTTATTTTCGAATATTTTTTTTCAATTTTGGTCTTTGATGCGGGACCATGGTCACCTTATAAATTTTTAAAAAAAATTGCCTATGTTACCCGAAATAAGCTAGGGATTCTAACGATACCTTATTTATCAAAATCGGTTCGAGCGTATAGAAGTTATGGTGGAATATACAAACTCACATACATACATACATACATACATGAACCCTGAAAACAATATACTCCTGTTTTCAGGCAGTCGTATAAAAATGATGATGTACAAAGGTACTCAGTACTCAAAGTCAAACGGAATACCGAGTACTGCAATATCTTATTCGCACCGCAAAGACATGCTCTGCGGTACTCGAGTTTACTCAGCTCATTCTGTTGGTATCACAGAATAATTAATAGTGCAGATATAAAGAAACTATAAGATGATGCCCGCGACTTCGTACAATCTCTGATTTCCTATGTGATTTTCCCACTGCAAAAAGCCTAGGTATATATAGCGTCTAAAACTAATAAGTGATAACCTTAATGCCGACGCTTCACACCTCTATTTCAATCTTTTTGGGGTAGATTTTCGTAAAATTGCTCAAGCAATTTATTATTTATTTAAATTTAATAACCTAAATGCCGATTTTTAGGTCTCTAACTTCAAACACATAGGACTTTCACACAAACTTACAACCCCCATTACACCCTCTTCGGGGTGGATTTTGGTAAAATTGCTTATATGGGTTTTATTATGTATAACTATTAACTTAATTGCCAATTTTCATGTCTCTAACTTGAAAAACAAAGGACTTTCATACAAACTTCCGACCCTCATTTCAACCCTTCAGGGGTGAATTTTGTCGAAACCGTTTCTTAGCTGACATCTACACCATAGAAGGAACCTATCTTCCAAATTTCAAACCTGTATGCTGTTTAGTTCCTGAGATATCTTGATGAATCTGTGAGTGATCTTTCGCTTTTATATATATAGACTAGTGGGCCCGGCAGACGTTGTGCTCTGAACCTAGAACCCGATTGCAGCGCCCCCTACCGGGTCCAATTATGAATATAAACCCACCCCGGGCCCACTCAAACACACACAAAAAATTCTATCTAAAGCGGCCCAGCCGTTCTCGAGTTTTAGAGAGACAAACGAACAGCAATTGATTTTTATATATTATAGATAGATATATTTAGATACATAAAATAAGTAATAAGTAAATTTTTCGCACACTGTCCCTGACAGTAGATTGTGTACGGGAAGTTTCTACTTATACAGCTGTTATTACCCACAATTTTGCAAAATAAATGATTCGGGTTTAGGTTCATAACTTAAAATGTAGAGTCCTAAAAACTATGTAGGTAAAAATCTGCATGAATATTTTTGTTATAGTATTGTTTTTGTCATTGTTTGTCTCAACTGTTGTAATAAGTTGAACAACAGGACAGTGGATCTTGGCCAATAGTGCGAGGGTGTAAGGTGATTGCGATTGTTACAATGCAGCAATTATTTTACGTAATAAGGGGACAGGTTAACATTACATTAACATGAGTTTTATCAGTCTGATGTTATGTGGTTACAACCGTCCATGAACATTACGATTACCTACCAGAGGAACCGCCCACTTCCTGCTGGACATGAAAGAGTTGTAGAACGCAATAACAAAATTAAAAATCACGACTGCCCTGTCAAAAAAAAATGATCCAGTTAAATATAATCTTATTTACATTTTTATTAAATGATATTTTTGTTGTGAATCACTGGTTATTGAACTATAGTATTATATATTTTTGGAATCTACTCATCATTTTCTAGATGATGATTAAACAGTTAATCGTATTTTAGAATTATTTTTTTCAACGTTAGTCTAATGCGGGACCATGGTCACCCCATCAATTTTTTTTTAATTACTAGCCTATGTCACCCGGGATAAGCTAAGGATTCTAACGATACCTCATTTTTCAAAATCTGTTCAGGCGTATAGAAGTTACGGTGGAATATACAAACTCACATACATACATGAACCCTGAAAACAATATATTCCTTTTTTCAGGCAGTCATATAATAATAAAAAGTGACGACAATAATTATTGATACTAAAATAAAATCTTAATACATGGTACGCGAGGCAACCCTGGAGCCAGAACATTACGTCAAAGGGAACATTTATTACCCCGACGTCTTATTCGGATCGCAAACAAGCCGTTTTGCGCTGAAAAATGAAATATTTACAGCGATGTTTAGCTCTTCAAGCGCTTTTTATTGTCAGCCTCAAGAGTTGCGAGAAACTGCATTTTTTGAAGTCACTTTGAGTAAGTGCTTAACTTTCTTTGAAGTGTGCTATTAGTGAAGTTAGAGCACTGAGCAGAGGGCTACTATCATCGCTTAAAAAAGATATTTTTAATGCTCTTGTTTCTTAATTATAATCCTTATTTTAGGAACGTCAAGGTACATAAGACTGCCATTTTAAATTAATACTGCTTTGAGCTATTTTAGTAAGCTCTCACTAGTTTATTTTTAGCTCTCTTACAATACTCTTGATGTATAATTATCTGGGCTCTTTGATGTATTTATTGCAGATTTTCGATTGTTTTTTTGTGAATAAACTATATCTATCGGCATCGCTTAAAAAAGATTTTTTTTATGCTGTTGACGCTCTTGTTTCATAATTATAATCCTTATTTTAGGAACGTCAAGGTACATAAGACTGCCATTTTAAATTAATACTGCTTTGAGCTATTTTAGTAAGCTCTCACTAGTTTATTTTTAGCTCTCTTACAATACTCTTGATGTATAATTATCTGGGCTCTTTGATGTATTTATTGCAGATTTTCGATTGTTTTTTTGTGAATAAACTATATCTATCGGCATCGCTTAAAAAAGATTTTTTTTATGCTGTTGACGCTCTTGTTTCATAATTATAATCCTTATTTTAGGAACGTCAAGGTACATAAGACTGCCATTTTAAATTAATACTGCTTTGAGCTATTTTAGTAAGCTCTCACTAGTTTATTTTTAGCTCTCTTACAATACTCTTGATGTATAATTATCTGGGCTCTTTGATGTATTTATTGCAGATTTTCGATTGTTTTTTTGTGAATAAACTATATCTATCGGCATCGCTTAAAAAAGATTTTTTTTATGCTGTTGACGCTCTTGTTTCATAATTATAATCCTTATTTTAGGAACGTCAAGGTACATAAGACTGCCATTTTAAATTAATACTGCTTTGAGCTATTTTAGTAAGCTCTCACTAGTTTATTTTTAGCTCTCTTACAATACTCTTGATGTATAATTATCTGGACTCTTTGATTTATTTTTGCAGATTATCGATTGTTTTTTTGTGAATAGTCGTTCACATAAAAAATTATAATTATAACAATAGACATTAGTTTCAAGTTCTGAGATAAAGTTCAACCTGGGAATAAAGGGTTAATGATTAAGAACTGTAGCTACTTACACGGATTTTTTTATTTATTTATACAAGTCACTCTTTGAACAAGCTGAAAATATTACATTTTCATAAAAGAAACCTTAGTACAAAAAAAATAAAATTACTTTTTTATAAAAAAAAATACAACCTATATGCATTTTTTTATAAAACAAAATACTTTTTGTAGTTAGAAATATAAAATAAATCAAAGAGCCCAGGGGTGGATGTACGGGTTGTGGGGAGGGGCGCGTGTGACGTCACAGTTCAATTAATTTATGAGCTTTATGATATAGGGACGCGTAGACCTCATACGTTCCTCACATTCTGATGTGGAAATACGACGTGTCACGTTATATTATGCATAAGTTTCCAAAAAAACAGTTTTCAAAAACAAGTTCTGCGCATCTCACCTAGATCTCAGCTGATGGTAAGTCATCACGCAGTCTAAAATAGCAGCGGGCTAATTGCTAGGGCAGTTTTATACAACCCATACCCCTACTCAGTTTCTATACGGCATCGTACCGGGTACTAAATCGCTTGGCAGTACTTCTTCGCCGGAAGGGTGGTAATTAGCCACAATTAGACACCTCCCACCACTGACCAGAGAAAATTCAAAAATTTAACATTTCCAAATTTTCGTTGTCGGGATCGAAACCGAGATCTCCCTCACCACTACGCCAATCTTACGTCACCCGGATGTGGTCCGAACCCACGGCCTCAGGGGCGTATGGACTAATCCAGTCCAACCGACCTCCCATTCATCCTTAACGTCAGCATAAGCCGTGGTCCGAGCCTCACAGGAGGCGCCCTTAGGATGACGTTGCCCCCCCGATGTCATGGAGCCCTAGGGCTCTTGTCTCGGCTCGGCCTAGCGCTCGCCCATCCCCCCGGTGATGCTGTAGCGGCCAGTAGGGCCTATGCAGCATACTCAATCGAAAAAAAAACACTATCCAGGGCGATCGTCATTTTGGGTACAGCGAGCCTTTATCATAAAACCTTACTCCGATGGAGGTCATTGCATCGCAAACTGGGGCATACATATGCCTACAGGGTAGGGGTATATAGATAGGGGGTATGTAGGTAGGGCTGTCGTCAAAGGGAACGTTTTATTCCTGTAACGTCTTATTCGGAACGCGAGCAACCCATTTCGAGCTGAAATATTTACGGCCCTAGCTTACGCTCACGATTTCAGACGACGACTCGAGCGGTTATTATTCTAGCAGTTTATAGACGAGGGTATGTTACATTATTCAATGGTGAATTAAAAAAGAAATAAAGGGTTCTCAATTCGACGTGAACTTGATTTCGTAACAATTATTTATCTTACTAGTATTTTAAGACCAAAATTTTCCAAAAAAGGAGGAGGTTCTCAATTCTGCTCGTATATTTCTTTCTTTTGATGTATGTCAGTGCATATCTCCGTGGTTTCTGAACCGATTTCAAAATTATTCTTTACTTTACAGTTGCTTCGGAATTTTTATTAAGTCGCCAAAATAAATATTAGAATTAAAAAACTTGAGAGGTGTCAAGGGACACCCGGATGGAACGAAGTTCCATGTCCCTTGAACCATATTTATACACTCAACAATTTCGCAACGCATCGCAATTTCCATACTAATAGTATAAATGTGAAAGTCTGTCTGTCTGTCCGTCTGTCCGTCCGTCTGCCCGTCCGTCTGTCTGTCCGCTGTCCGTCCGACACCACCCTGTTCAATGCGAAATAGAAAGACGAAACGAAAATAACTGGCTTGCTTTCTATGAGAGCGAGAGAGAGAGAGGGGGGGGAGGGAGAGAGAGAGAGAGAGAAAGTGAGAGTGAGAGAGAGAGAGAGAGAGACAGAGAAACACGCGCACGCCGCACGGCTTACAGCTATAGCAAAATGTGTCGTTACAACTTTTGGTCCTAATTTTTTCCGTCTAGCCCCCTTTCGCAACGCGCGATAAGGAACTCCGTTCCAAAAATAAAAAAGCCTTTTATTAATCTTTATTAACTAATTTACAAAAATAATTCTTTACGTAACATAAGTTTAACGACATTAATTAAACCTTTCAAAAAAAATCATTGCCTCATAACGAGTTTGAAATGGTGGAAATCAACAACAAAGCAAAGACGTGCCGCCAAGCGTTCCGGTACGCTGCCGTGTAGAGACCGGGAGATCGTGGGTATGGGTTAATTATAACTGCCATGCCCCTAACAGGTTAGCCCGATACTATCTTAGAGTAAGTCATCATAATCATAATCGTAATATTTATTTGCTGATTGTAGGTTACATGAGAAGTTCTTACAATAAAGTTACAGTATCGTCACAATCTACCATACATATGGTGTGCAAATTAACATCAATACATTTTTATTTATGAGTACTTAAAACATTTAATTCAGTTTACCACAATAATTTATCTATACAACATCATTTACCATCAGGTGAGATCGCAGGCAAGGGCTAACTTGTACTGGAAGAAAAAAATAACGATAATTACTCGTAACGTTGTCGCGATTGAATACATACAAAACCTCCCACTCGGCCTGCAGGTTTTTATAGTCAGGCTTTAGTACAAACATGAGAAGCTTCCTTTTTATAGTACCCTCGATAAAAGGTGATTCCAGCTTCCCATTCGGTCTCGTGTTGCTTTCCCTGGAACTATTTCCGGTACAATTACGAGGGCGTTAAGAGCAGTGTGCTATTTCCGCTTTTCTAGCGTGAAAGCAGCACAAATATTTAATTCTGAACATTCTTAGCTGAAAGAGTTTATTTTTCTTAATTAGCTGGGTGCGGATCCAAGGTGAAGTTTTGTGTAAATGGAGGTACTTTCACTAACTGCATTATAATATGAAAGTTCAAATATATTTATATCACGTTATGTTCATGTTTTATGCATGTTCATTTTCCGAAACAAAGATATTCAGAATTCTAATAATAATGTCCTCCCAACCGAATTTCGGTCATGGTGGCCAATCTCCAGAAAGATTAGCCATCTGCACAGGAGATATTTTAGTACGTAAAAACAGGTGCACTCTCTGTTGTTTTACTCTCAGAGCCCGATTGGACGGACAATCGGACACAACCGGAGAGAGATGAGGTGCAGAACCAACGGTTTTGCATGCTATCCAAGGCATGGAGGTGAAACATTGCCAACTTCCTAACTTCAAGCTAGTACTGAGAATTTCTTGTCAACTAACCCGGGACCTCGTCAGCTGCAGTCCGAACATGCTAACCACTAAACCAGCCAGTGATGAGCGCTGTTGCCTTAACGTGCGGAGGTCTCGGGTTCGATCCCCGGAAGGGTTCCTGGTCTGATCGATTTTCCCTGGTCTGGCCTGGTGGGAGGCTTCAGCCGTGGCTAGTTACCACCCTACCGTCAAAGACGTGCCGCCAAGCGATTACGCGTTCCGGTACGATGCCGTGTAGAAACCGAAAAGGGGTTTGGGTTTAATATAACTGCATCTTCACTTACCATCAGGTGAGACCGCAGTCAAGGGCCAACTTGTAGTGGATAAAAAGAAAATAGCCTACACATATTTTTAAGAAGCCGTCTAAGCATCAATACTCTAATATTACTCTTGTTTGGTTGATTTTCGGCAACACACAAGTTGTTTATTTGCAATTTGGTGTATTTAGCTTGCCAGTGACGTCAGCCACGTAATTATTAGTTCGCGTATTGCGTGGACTGTATTGACAATTAGCAACTGTAAACAAATATTGAATTGGACCTGCCTTGTTTATGTAGTTACGTCACGTATGAACAAAATATTTGTATATCCTTCATGTGACTAGACATCTCATAAGCTATGTCCGTTCTGTCACGAATTCCCGTAAAGGCCTATATATTCCATGACTAAATACAATCTAAGACTAATTGGCTAACTAAGGATACTCGTTTGGAACCCTCGTAGCTTTAGTTTTAAGATACCGTAACCAATTATCACCATCATGTTTTTTATGTAAGTAATTTTTAACGTCAATAAGTGTACCTACAGTGTACCTATATTGAATAAATGATATTGAGTATTGAGTATTGAGTATTGAGTATTCAATGATATGAAATTAGAACGATACAATAGGACTCACCACATTTCAACTAGATCGCTTACATCTTCCTTCCAGTAACGCACTATATTATACAATAGTAAGTATAATATAACACTGTATAATAAGATACGAATAAAATTCTTGTGTCACAGTTTTAGTGTTTATACTCTATACATAACGTGTATTCTATTGTGCCACACTACCCTACACATCTTATTCGATTCTCTCACTAAAGTTTGCCTGGTAGAGATTACTCAGTAAGCAATAAGGCCGCCTTTGCATACCTAGTTAATAGTTACCTTTGCCTTGTATTTTTCATGTGTGCAATAAAGTATTTATCTATCTATCCTCCGAAACGGCTTGACCGATTTTGATGAAATTTCATATGTATATTCAGTAGGTATGAGAATAGGTTTATAACTAATTTTCATTCCCCTAAAACACCTCAATCCACGCGGACGGAGTCGCGGGCATCAGATAGTGATATATAAAAATGTACACTACACAGGCGTGCACCTCAGACAGTACCCGATGTTCGAATGCCCTGTTTACAGAATGACGCCCGTCTTTATACACAGTGTCTTTAACGCCTACCCTCTACCAACTCTGAATTAATTAATTGAGTATTGTCATTCTATGAATAATAAATAACTGTTGCCACTCGAGCACACGATCGTTACATAGGGTTGCGGTATATCGTTTTAAAGATAATTAGAAATGGAGTCCAAAAATATTTTTGTTAAAATTTTTCCCAGGAAATTGACGGATTGAGGGGCTTTCAAAGTGGAGATTTTCCAAAATCCGAGATTTTCCGAAGTTGACCTCAGATCTCTCAATTTTCTGGCAGGCTGAGCCTGAAACTTGATCAACAATTTGAATTATATCCTGTACTTGAACAACAAATACTGAAATTAGATAAATATAATAAGCAAAAGAAATTATTTAATTTCTAATGAGCTTCAGTATTTTTAACAGAACTTCACAATGATGTCAATAGATGGCGCTCTGTAAAGTTTATTCGTTTCTCCAATAACTCTTAAGCTCTTTTGCGTGTAATGTTAAAAGTTAACTACTACAATATATAATTAAAACTATCTTATGGATACCGCGAGGTTTCAGTTCGGGGCGAACCACTAGTTTAACGCTTACACAAAATGTAGAAGTGTAAATCCGACATCGTTGTGAGGCCAAACGCGTGCGAGCGGTATTTGCGTTGCAGCTTCAGTGACGCGCGACACATGTTTACACGCATTTACATGAAACGTGCCCGTGTGTATTTGAAGCGTGACTGTTTATTATATACTTTATTGTTATTTATTTTCCATCAATATGCAATTTATATATAATCTAATCATATTATAAAACAAAGCCACTCTCTGAGTTAACGGTCATTAGGTACGTGCTAATTACCTTTTTTTTATTTGTTTCGCTGGAAAAATGCTTTTACGGTTACCGCACAAAGCGGTTATGTGGGACTCACGAGCGGTTATGTACTCATCCCGGAATACCCACTAAAACCAGCGGCACAGTCCGCGTCGAGAATGAACCGTCTCAGGGTCCAAATCTTGGATACGACTGAGACGGCTCGTCGTAAATGATAAATGATTTATTTATTTCATGTAGGACAACTTGTGTCACTTATGAAACGTTATGACTCTACCACCGGTTCGTAAAGCTGATGCTACTGAGAAGAACCGGCAAGAAACTCAGCAGTTGCTCTTTTCATACAAAAGAAAAGGTTACAATATGTAGACAACACAACACATACGTTACAAGTATTACACTGACTTGTGGGTCACTGGATGCGAGGCCGGTTGCTTCCATGCTACTTTGTCGTTAATAAAATCATCGATAGTCTAATACCCTCGACTTAACAAATGCTGTTTAACACAGTCTTTAAATCTATGTAATGGCATAGTGTCGTTGACACCTAACACCTATACTATGGCGGGAGATGGTAAGCATATCTTCGCCTTCTTCCACCCTGTCTTCTTCTACGGATTCAGATCACGTTCCCGCTCCGCAGCCTCCTTCAGTGCGATGACGCTTTCACAGAAAGATGTCATTAAAGTCCAGAGCATCTCGCTGTCAATCATATCGTGGACGTGCTAATTACCTTAGATACTACAATCTTCATATTTTATAAGACACAAAAACGACAAAATATAAATAGACTAATACGATACTACAGTGTCTAGTGGGATATTTTCTTTCACATTACACATAAACAGAATTAATCAAGTGCCAGCTGACAAGCGCTTGACAACTCCATACGAATCGTTGATAGCGTCGTCGCGAACGAATACTCAATACTCAATATCATTTATTCAATATGGGTACACTGTAGGTACACTTATTGACGTTAAAAATTACTTACTTATAAAACATGATGGTGATAATCGGTAACGGTATCTTAAAACTAAGGCTACGAAGGTTCCAAACGCGCCCTGGTCTGAGAAGAGCCCACAACAAACTCAGTTAATTTTTTTATTATCATAAATCATAAATCATCTTAACTAAGGAACTATAACATACGTAAAAACCCCTCACTTGGCCTGCTGTATAAATTATAATGCTTGATTTTCACCAAAGGATCATGCACACAAACACTTCAGGTGTAATATCAAGCTGCATTTGTAACATAAATAAGTATTTCATAATAATAAAATACAAATGCAGTATCGGTTGTATGGTTTGGAAATCAAAAGACACACAAACTAAAGCCAATTCCCGGCTGGACACATCGTATAATGGCAACATTACGACACACC
Organism: Erebia palarica; assembly: GCA_964035005.1. NCBI lineage: Eukaryota > Metazoa > Arthropoda > Insecta > Lepidoptera > Nymphalidae > Erebia > Erebia palarica. The sequence continues at coordinate 34,603,766 of OZ035990.1, forward strand.
ATAGCGCCTCTACGTGACACTGCAGATATTTCACTTCACAGCGATGCCCTTAGTCTAGCTTTAAGCCCACCAAAAATGATAAAATGATAAATGATTTAAATTATAAATGATTTATTTATTTCATGTAGGACAACTTGGACATGGCCCATGACATATCTATTAAAATTTGACTTTTAATTATATTCGTAATAGTTAAAAAATATTCGAATTCAACATAACTTGTGAGATTAGACATTATTTTTATTTTTATTTTAATTAGTACACGTAGATGTCGATAGTTAAAAATGTAATGTGTAAGACTTACTGGAATTGTTAATAGGTATAAGTTTGTTTAATAGTACTAATATACACATTGCAATGCCCTGACGGGGCCTCATGTTCTTATAATTAATTAATTATATTATATTGTATGTACATGAATGCAATGAATAAATGAAATGAAATGAAATGTGTCACTTATAAAACATTAAGACTCTACCACCTGAAAACTGATTCTACTGAGAAGAGCCGGCAAGAAACTCAGCAGTTGCTCTTTGCATAGCAAAGAAAAGGTTACAATATGTAGACAACACAACACATACGTTACAAGTATTACACTGACTTGTGGGTCACTGGATGCGAGGCCGGTTGCTTCCATGCTACTTTGTCGTTAATAAAATCATCGATAGTGTAATAACCTCGACTTAACAAACGCTGTTTAACACAATCTTTAAATCACAGAATAGGTAATAGTACTTTAACATTGCAATTTCGACTAATCGTTTCTGAGCGTTCGAATACATTACTTAAATCCTGATTTCGTGTATGCATTTTCAACGAGCGCCCCAAATGGAAACGCTTCGAAATTAAAATGGTTTGTAAGCAATATGTAATTTTAAATCAAAGGCTTTCAGGTCCATTTTACTTTGACACCAGTGTGTTCGAACAGTCGAATACGATAATCGAAATAGCGATGATAGAACTTAGTCTGGGTACATATTGTCTCGGCGGCCGGCCCGGAGTGTCACGCGAACTATCGAGTTTTCCAGCTCACAGCACGCGTGTAATGGAATGGCCGCTTATTCTTAGGTCTCTGTGTGCTTGTAAAGCCATTCAATAGAAAATTATTTTACGAATTAAAAAATACGACTGCCCTGCCATATTATTTTTGGAGTTTACCTCCATAAGAAGCGATTTGCATATATAAGCCTTTGGAATCTTATTCACATTTTTTATTAAATGATATTTTTTTGTGAATCACTAAATTTTGAACTATAGTGTTATATATTTTTTTGGAACATCATCATTTTCTAGATGATGATTATATAGTTAAACTTTTTTTCGTTTTTTTTTTTTAATTTTGGTCTTTAATGCGGGACCATGGTCTCCCCATCAAATGTTTTAAAATTTTTACTAGCCTATGTCACCCGGAATAAGCTAGGGATTCTAACGATACCTCATTTATTAAAATCGGTTCAGGCGTATAGAAGTTATGGTGGAATATACAAACTCACATACATACATACATACTTGAACCCTGAAAACAATATACTCCTTTTTTCAGGCAGTTGTATAAAAAATGCAGCCTCGCCTTTGGCCTCATAGCAATTTTACAGAATTTTAAAACATACTTTTCATTTACTTCTAACTTTAGTACCCATTATCTGATGCTCGTGACTTCGTCCGTGTCTAATAGTCCCACGGGAACTCCTCAATTTTCCGAGATAAAAAATATTCAACTATACCCATGCAAAAAATCGTGCAGCGTGATTAAAGGACAAACAAACACACTTTCGCATTTATAATTTTAGTATGATTCGAATCCTTGCAAACATATCCAAATCCTAATCCAACCATTCTATAACCTTCTTTCCTATCCTACCTATAATAAAATGAACTAAATGATTCCCTTGCGGACTTCGTCGTTGCGGAGATTAAGTTTTTTAATTCCTGCAGGAACTCCTTAATTTTCCGGGATAAAAGGTAGCGTAAGACCTTTCCCGGGATACAAGGGTAGGGACCCTTGTATCAAATTTCATCAAGATCGATCAGACAAACAGTTACACTTTCGCATTTATGTTAATGGTTCGCCCCGAACTGAGACCTCGCGGTATCCATAAGATAGTTTTACTATAATTGTAATAGTTAACTTTTAACATTAGACGCAAAAGAGCTAAAGAGTTATAGGAGAAACACATAAACTTTTACAGAGCGCCATCTATTGACATCATTCTGTTAAAAATACTGAAGCTCATTAAAAATAAAATAATTTCGTTTCCTTAAAATATTTGTCTTATTTTAGTATTTGTTGTTCAAGTACAGGATATAATTCAAAAAATTGATCAAGTTTCAGGATCAGCCGATCAGAAAATTGAGATTCTGAGGTCAACATTGGACGTTAGAAAATTTCCACTTTGAAAGCCCTCCATTTCGTCAACTTTAGGGGAAAAATTAAAAAAAAAAATTTTTTGTTCTTTATTCCTAATTCATATCTTTAAAATGATATACCGCAACCCTATGTAACGCTATAAAAAATATTTTTCTTCGCATTCGCTTCTATGAGAGCCCCCCTGAAATAAAGATTTTTATAACTTTTTAAGCCATTTTCGGCTGGAGGCCATTGGTTTACACATTATATTTAAATTTGAAGTAATTACGTTCAGTAATTCATAAGTTATAAGGCTCTGACAGATGGACGGACGGACGGACGGATAAGAGCAAATTCACTCAAGTAGACTCAGAGAAAAGAAAGAAATATTATTCGTATTGATGCAACAGTGTTTGTTTGTTGACAGGCCCTTCAATAACACCGCAACGGAGAAACGAACCATTTCGATTTTTTGTATGATTATAGTTCAACAGCTCGATATTGACAAATCACTTTACTTTAAGCGATAGTTCAAAATGGTTACTCAACATAAAACTAAAAGGGGACGTGGGTATTTTTTTTTATCCACTACAAGTTAACCCTTGACTGCGATCTCATCTGATGGTAAATGAAGATGCAATCTATGATGGTAGCGGGGTAATCTGTTAGGCGCATGACAGTTACATTAAACCCATACCCCTTTTCGGTTTCTACACGGCATCGCACCGGAACGCTAAATCGCTAAATCTTATTAAGACTTTTGTGTGATTTCTATTTAATAATCACTAAAAATAATTCATTTGACTAGTAGTCAAATACCCAATTGAAGTAGGTTCCCAGAATCATAATGGGCGAGAGAATTTGTATTCCAAAAGACAATAATGTAACGAGCCTCGGAACGGGAGGAATTGAAAATCGTCGCCATTTTATTCGCCATTCGGAATATCTTATTTTTGGCCTCTTCAAATATTATTTATTATTGAGATAATATGGAATGCGGCTGTTTAAATATTGATATTAGAAATTCCTCGGACTTATCATGAATTATTTATAAAAGCTTCTTTTACCAACCAGCTTACTCGCCTTAGAACTGATTGAAGTGTAATTTTCGTTTTTCTATTTCACTTCAAGTTAGCCCTTGACTGCGTACTCACCTAATGATAAGTGATGATGCAATCTACTGGGCTTAACTGTCAGTTGTATTAAACCCATGCCCCTAATCGGTTTCTATACGGCATCGCACTGGAATGCAAATCTTTTTTTTGTTTTTATCGACTACGAGTTAGCCCGTGACTGCGAGCCCACCTGATGGTAAGTGGTGATGCAGTCTAAATCGCTTGGTGGCACGTCTTCGCCGGTAGTTTACAATCTCGCTAGACAGATTACAATCTTACGTAGACATGTACACAAGTATTGTATGAATGTAGCCCTCACAAAGATACAGCATCCGAAACATTATTTACTCGTAAGCCGCTTTGTAGCACATTGCGCGACCAACAGACGTACAAATGGACTCTTAGATAAGCCTGAAACACACAACGAGTCCACAACCATGTCTACGACGTGACTTATCTTACTAATATTATAAATGCGAAAGTTTGGATGGATGTACGTTTCTGATACGAACCGCTAGGGTGTGGAACACCCTCCTAGCGCACGTGTCTCCTGCCACTTATAACTTAAGTACCTTCAAGGCAAGAGTGAATAGGCATCTTCTAGGCAAGCGCGTTCCAACCTAGACCTCATCATTGCTTTGCACTAAGCATGACTGTCGTCAAGAGCAAGCCTATCACGCAATAAAAAAAAATGTATGGATGTGTGGATGTATGGATGTTTGTTACTCAATCACGCCCCAACGGCTGAACGGATCTGGCTGAAATTTGGCACAGAGATAGATTATAGTCTGGAATAGCACATTGGCTACTTTTTATCCCGAAAAATTCCCGCGGGAACCAAAAAAGAATAAAGAAACAGTGTATTTAAGCCTGCAACACATACAACGCATCCACGTAGCTACGTACCAGTCTTGGAATAAAGGAACTGAGGCCCAATAGGGATGATGACAACTCAATCAAATCAGCAACTCTTTACCAAACTTAAAAACGCGCTTCTAGTATAGAAGTTGTATGAAATTTACAATAGTGACGTCATCAAATTTCAACGCACTTTTTTTCTTTAATCTATATTTTAAAATGGTTATCAAACTTAAAACTATCCGAGGATGTGAATTTTGGGTCTTTTGGAAGACCCTCTATTTAATAATCAATTAGAAATAATTTATTTTTACTATAGGAATCATCCCAATTGTGTAAGCCAATCGTATTCATTTGACAGCTCATAACGTATAACTCGAACTTTTTAAGGAGTACATACATGCGTTTTGACGTGCAAGCGTGACATGACCTCCTCAAACAGGTCGAATTATACGTTTGACAGACGATTACGAGTACTATTTCCTTACATAATCAGGGGTATGTTTATGTGTAGGTAGTTACTGTAATAACTATTGATAAACGTTGTTTTTGATGACATCCCTGGCGCAGCAGTAAGCGCCGTCTTTTATTACCGGGACGGGTTCGATTCCTGGCCACGCAACTCTCGATAGCTATAACGGTGAAAGAAATCATATTGAGTAAACCTGCATGCCTGAAAAATCTCTATTATGATCTCAAGCGTACGTGGACTGCCAATCCGCAGTGGCCAGTGTGGTGGACTATGATCAAACTCCTTATTCTGAGAGGAACCCCGTGCTCAGTAGTAGCAATGAGTCTGTGATGTGAAGTATAGAGATGATTAAGACTTCATTTATTAACAGACTTCAAAAAGGATGTTTTGTTTGATGATTTTCCCGAAAACGAAAGAACCGATTTTAACCATTTTTTTACCATCGTAATCTTCGTACTTTAAGAAAGGTTTAATTTATAATTCACTCGGGTATCTTTGTTATGTACGATGCTATGTACATAGCACGCTAGGCACATTTATGTACATAAATGTACAGTCATGTCACAAATATATTTTTATTATTGTAAGATGTTGCCTGCGAGAGATAATAACATTAATAATAACAATTATTCGTATAGCATATACAGTCCATTTTTTAAGAAAAAGCTTAACAGTTTACAATGCACTATCCGTCTCAGTTCACCTTTCCACTTGATAAATTAATAGAAAAGTCTATGTATTTCATTTCGTTTAATTCTTTAAATTATTATTGAATTAAAAATATATTCTGAAGAAGAAGAGTCTGTGTGGATTAAGTAGGTATGCACTGTCTCATAATATTACTGTTTATACAATACTAATTTAACACAATATCTAACTTAAGTATTTAAGTTCTCCATCTCTCGGTACAGATATAATAATATTGTGTTTATATTCGGAGTTGTTCCAGCCCTTACGCGCGGAGGGATGAGCGGCCGCCATGTTTGTCGGCTAATATTTCAGGGAGGGCCTTCGTCGCGGCCTTACGAGGGACAAGGAATATAATAAAACAACGGAAATATATTACGAGTCTGTCCGACGGTTTGTACAGTTTATCACTCGCGAATCATTTATAAGAAAGCCCCTAAACGTTATGGAACGTAAAGCCATTTTGAATTCATTTTTCTTATGGCTCGCATAGAAATAATGTCTACCCGACCGAATTTCAGCCATGGTGTCCAATCTCCATAGAGATTCTTGTGCGCGGGAGATAATAAATGTCCACCCGACCGAATTTAAGTACACCATTTTTCTGTTCCTTTACCCGATGGGACGGAAAATCCGACACAACCGGAGAGAGACCGACTGCTTTACGCCCGAGGCACGGGGGTGAAACACCGCCAACTGGCTAGTATGAAGCATTTCTTGCTAGAAAAATTTCCCTGGTCTGGCCTGGTGGGAGGCTTCAACCGTGGCTAGTTACCTCCCTACCGGCAAAAGACGTGCCGCCAAGCGATTTAGCGTACCGGTACGATGCCGTGTAGAAACAGAATAAGGGGTATGGGTTTTATATAACTGCCATACCCCTAACAGGTTAGCCCGCTAACATCTTAGACTGCATCATCACTTACTTTCAGGTGAGATCGCAGTCAAGGGCTAACTTGTAGTGGATTAAAAAAAAAAAAGCAGTACTTGTTATGGCTCAACCCGGAACTCGAACCCGGGACCTAGTCGGCCGCAGTCGAACATGCTAACCACTAAGACTAATGAGGCAGTTAGCGCTGGAGATAATAATAAGTGCACAAGTGTGTACGCAAAGAACAGCCCGAGCAGTTGCTGATGGTTGTCGATGATTTTTGCCGGTTCTTCTCAGTAGAACTGCTTCCCGAACCTGTGGTAGACTCATGGCATACCATAAGGGACCACCAAGTTGTGCTACATGAAATAAATCATTTCTTGGATAGAAGCAGGCGTTACTTTCCGGAAGTCCATGATAGTGAAAGAACTTGAAATTCAATTGGCTATATTCCGCCACAGTAGGTAAATCTATGTGGGTACTGTGTATATTGCAATATTCACCACACCACATTAATGTTCCAAATTATCCTGAACGTACGTTTAACTCCGATACCGGAGCATCTTCAGGAGATGTTGACTCGACAATGGACGGTTGAAATAAACCATTTAATTTCAAGACTTCTCTTGTTTTCCGGAATAACATGTAACGTGTGTCATTCCCAGGTCTTGAGCAGTATCCATGCTAAAAATCACGTCAATCCGTTTCGATTTAATTGAGACAAACCTAAAAACCAAACACTTTCATTTTTGTACGACTGCCTGAAAAAAGGAGTATATTGGTTTCAGGGTTCATGTATGTATGTATGTATTTATGTGTATATTCCACCATAACTTCTATACGTCTGAACCAATGTTGATAAATGAGGTATCGTTAGAATCCCTAGCTTATTCCGGGTGACATAGGCTAGTGAAATTAAAAAAAAATATGAGGTGACCATGGTCCCGCATTAAAGACTAAAGTTGAAAAAAAATTCGAAAATAAGGTTAACTATATAATCATCATCTAGAAAATGATGAGTAGATTCCAAAAATATATAACACTATAGTTCAAAACAAAATATCATTTAATAAAAATGTGAATATGGTTATAATTTAACAAGATTAATTTAGATTTTTAAATTTTAAGTTCGTTTTTTGGCAGGGCAGTCGTGTTTTTAATTTTTTTAATTATGACTTCCTAGACAGTGGGATGAAACCAGTGATTTGTTAGGACACGGTCTATCGTCTATGGCCGGCCGTATATAAACAGGTTGTCACTCTGATGTATTAATAGTCGGTAATGTGTGAGCACATACGACGCTTCCGCCGGGAAATGGCTGTCACCGCGCGGAGTGTACACAGTGTGGATTTCTCCTAATGCTGGTGGCCGGGTGGCATCGTATTATATCTTTCTACTAGCTAATGCCCGCGACTTCGTCTGCGTGGGTCGAGGATTTTTCGGTTTATTTTCCGGGATAAAAAATAACCTATGTGCTATTCCAGACTATAATCTTTCTCGGTGCCAAATTTCAGCCGGATCCGTTCAACCGTTGGGGCGTGATTGAGTAACAAACATCCATACATCCATCCAAACTTCCGCATTTATAATATTACTTTGATCAGTGGATCGAAGTTTTTTGATTCCCGCCAGAAATCCTTAATTTTCCGGGATAAAAAGTAGCCTATCTCTATTATTGTAAACATGTAATTAACTAGCTAATGCCCTTCTGCGACTTTGTCCTTGTGGATCGAGGTTTTTTGGTTAATTTTCCGAGATAAAAAGTAGCCTATGTGCTATTCCAGACTATAATCTTTCTCGGTGCCAAATTTCAACCAGATCCGTTCAACCGTTGGAGCGTGATTGAGTAACAAACATCCATACATCCATCCAAACTTCCGCATTTATAATATTACTTTGATCAGTGGATCGAAGTTTTTTGATTCCCGCCAGAAATCCTTAATTTTCCGGGATAAAAAGTAGCCTATCTCTATTATTGTAAACATGTAATTAACTAGCTAATGCCCTTCTGCGACTTTGTCCTTGTGGATCGAGGTTTTTTGGTTAATTTTCCGAGATAAAAAGTAGCCTATGTGCTATTCCAGACTATAATCTTTCTCGGTGCCAAATTTCAACCAGATCCGTTCAACCGTTGGAGCGTGATTGAGTAACAAACATCCATACATCCATCCAAACTTCCGCATTTATAATATTACTTTGATCAGTGGATCGAAGTTTTTTGATTCCCGCCAGAAATCCTTAATTTTCCGGGATAAAAAGTAGCCTATCTCTATTATTGTAAACATGTTATTAACTAGCTAATGCCCTTCTGCGACTTTGTCCTCGTGGATCGAGGTTTTTTGGTTAATTTTCCGGGATAAACAGTAGCCTATGTGCTATTCCAGACTATAATCTTTCTCTGTGCCAAATTTCAGCCAGATCCGTTCAACCGTTGGGGCGTGATTTAGTAACAAACATCCATGCATCCATACATCCACCCAAACTTCCGCATTTATAATATTAGTTTGATCACTCAATATTATTTGAGGGCTTACTTCCAATCATTGTATAAAGCAGTTTTATTTTTAAAATTACGTTTTATATGACTTACCTTGTCGTCCATAAAATAAGGATTATAATTCTGAAAAAAGAGCGTCATTGAGATTAAAATAATGCTGCTGTATGCGATGTTAGATACATTTTCGAAAATGCTGTAAAATACTATTATCTTTCAAACTGAATTATAGTATTTGTATTAGTCTATTTATAAAATATTATAATTATAAAATAATTATAAAATGTGATAAATAATATTGTTTTATTAATGTTTATTATTGGTTTATGTATTAGTACACGTATAATATGTCCACTGCTCGGCTGCCGCATTTCAAAAAAGGCATATTTTCTAGCTATAGCTTACTCGACGATACCCGAGACTTCTTCCACGTAGATTGAAGTTTTTTGGTTAACTCTAGTTTGGTTTGGTTTGGTGGTTGTAACTCTTTAATTTTACGGGATAAATAGTAGCTTATGAGTTAATGCAGACTAATCTATCTCTGTGACCATCTAAATCCGTTCGGCCGATCTTGCGTGATTGTGTAACAAACAAACATCCATCCATCCATCCAAACTGGCGCATTTATATTTATATTTTTGCCGAGTGAAAAGGCGAGATTTTTAAAAATAAACGTTGATAAAGGTCTGAGCTAAAAATCCGTCAATACGCTACGGCCTGGTATGTACACTCTTAATAATATGAGATAGGCGATATATATGCGATATATTATATACCTTGCGATATATATGCGATATGACCCACTGCTGCCCACCTGAGTATGCGTATATCTTAAAAAACAACCAATCAAAACAAAGTCATTCATCAAACAAGCTAATCTCCGTTATTAGTCTAGGCAATAAAGCTAGTAGAACCCAACAATAATTCCTCAGGCGACGAAACTTTATAGTATGATAAAGTATCATGAGTTAAACGTATATTATAAATATCCACCAAAAACTCAGAAAGGAAGTAACGTTTTTTTATACTATACCCAATTGTTAAAGCAGGAAGGTACATTATAGCGTAAACGCAGTTTAGATTTCATTATAAAATCGGTTTAGATATCGATGTTCTGCATGATTATTTCATTTGATATTTCGGTTTTGAGTGTAAATATACTACCTGCTATTATTTTAAAAAGAAATCGAGAAAATATTCAGTCATAAATATTAAATTTTAGGTATAAATACCTAACATCCGGATGTTTATTTTTGTTGGATATTTTTGTGTAAGTTTTGGATCATCCAATACTAAAACCCAGGCAAGTTTCATCGACTGAGAATTTAATGCGGGGGTCTCCATACAACGAACCGCCCCATTGCCTAGACTATATTGTAGAACATTTAAAACGTATTTCTGTAAATTATTAATTACTGTTAGATTCATTCTGACGCTTTACCAATAATATTATAACTGCAACATCGTAATTTTGATTTTATTACCTTCAATAACTCAAATAAGCTATAACCGATTGTAATTATTTACGCATATTGTTTAATTTATTTCAAAAGTTATTGTTATTCGTGTTTAATTCAAGGAATCAAAATTTATAATGATAATGGGTATGTTTCAATATACACTGCGAGCGCTGTACGGTGTGACGTCAATTTAGTATACTGCGAAGCCGTTTCTTTATAGTTAGCTATACTGGTTATGGTTACTGTTTAAAACGGACAGTCAGCACTGAGAGCTCCTTACCTTGAAAACGTCAGTGCTCACAGAACTAAAATGCCGACGATTTATGACGTAAAATATTTACCTAGGATACTACGGCAGTATACTCCAGGCAGTCAGTCCATAACGGAACGAATTTCTCCCAAGTATGAGCACTGAACAGTGCTTGTAATGTATATCGGAACATACCCTTAAATACTTTTTCAGATTTTGTCACAGCCTCTATCACAGGAGACCTAGGGCTCTGATAAGAAAGAAAGAAAGAAAACATATTTATTCACACAATATATTGTTACGGCTGTACCTGCAAGAAAGTCCTAGGTAAAAATTAATTACTAAGATTTTGTGTAGAATTTTTTGAAACCCTACAAAGTCACTTATTTCATAATAAGAAACAAATAGATTTTTAAAAACTGATGTGTCTCATATCCATATTAATATTAAAAATGTGTTTGTTTATTGGTTTGTACTTCAATCACGCTGCAACGGAGAAACGGATCGACCTGATTTTTCGCATGGGTAATTTGGACCTGGAGAGTAACTTAGGCTACTTTTTATCCCGGAAAATTGAAGAGTTCCCACGGGAAATAAAAACTTAAAAATCAACATAAATACATGCATATCATTATTATATTTATGCCCAGTGACACAGAGAATGATATGAATATTGTAAAAGCGTTTGGAGTTTCACAATTCGAAACTGCACTCCGCTTTACATTATCCACGTAGGTACGTACAACTACAGTGGAACAAAAGTGTATTAAAATGCAAATGGTACACAAGACAAGTTTTTCTAACACATCGCGCGGCCATTTGTTTTTTTCACGTTTTTTGCAGGAAACAGCGCGATGCAATGCATTTTTCATGTATTCATGAGAAAAGTAACGCTTTAATACCAGTTTCGTTTTATGCAACTTATGGGTGAGGTTGACTGTGCTTATTTTTTTTTATTTTTTATCCATTACAAGTTAGCCCTTGACTGCGATCTGATGGTAAGTGATGATGAAGTCTAAGATGGTAGCGAGCTAACCTGTTAGGGGCATGGCTGTTATATTAAACCCATACCCCTATTTGGTTTCTACACGGTATCGTGCCGGAACGCTAAATCGCTTGGCCGCACGTCTTTGCCGGTAGGGTGATAACTAGCCACGGCCGAAGCCTCCCACCAGGCAAAATTCTTTATTTATTTATTTCTTTCGTCCACGGGTCAGCCATCCCTGAGTGCGGTATAGTCAGAGACCGACAGAGATCGATCACGTGATCTCAGAATGTAAGCACATCTTTTTCACGACAACTTCCCGAACACTATGATTGATAAACCAACAATTCGATTCGACATAAAAGTAATTTGTCCGATCGTTTGTACTATTTTTAGAAACATCAGAATCCAGTTTACATCCGAGATAGTTTTTGTGCCAAATCTAAATGATAACAAGCTTTATCTGTGTATGTTAGTACACCTGATTGCCGTATTCCTAATAGGCATGACGACAGTAATCAAGAATCAATGAAATTATGAATTTATCTAATGAAATAGGATTCATGGATTATAAAAAACGTATTTATTTTGAGTGAGATTGCTATTTATTTTGATAAAATAAAACTATAAAATACAGCAATCCGCCATATTGGGTGAAACATCAAAAAGCGAATGACGTCACAATTGTTGGTTTCGAGCTTTGTCAATCACACTATTGTTCACTCCACACTGCCCAGTGTACATTGGTAATAACAATAGTGACGTCACAAACGACGCCATGACACCGGCGAGCGTTTTGGCGTGAATTTTAAAATTTTAAATTTCAAATACAAATTTTATCTACCAAACCTTATTTTTCTGGTAAAATAAGATATTTTTTCGAAATAGTAGATACTTCCGAACATAATCTGACCATTTTTCAAAATCAGTCATCACGCCTATTGCTGAGGATCGTGAATCCTTTCCGTTAACTAGATAATGGCAGGAGTTTTCTTGGAATAATTATTATACCAAGAAACCCGAAGCGATGGGTTCCCAGGTCGACTAAGAGTATTATTAGCGCTCAGGTTTGCTAACGATTATTATCAGATGTCAGTGATAATAACCGGGACCGACGGCTTAACGTGCTCTCTGATTCACGGGGGAAACGAAAAGCCCAAATTTGGTCACCCATTCAGTTCCTGACTTGGGTAACCATTGCTTAATAATCAAATTCGACTGATGAGACCAAAAACATGAGCATATTAGAGCTAAAAATATCATTCAGTGTTTATAAAGCACCGCGACGGTTTACTGATGGCCACAAATGTCTTATTTTCCTGCATTCTGAAACATTCTCCGCGGTTAGTCCTTTGATCTTTGCTGTGTGAAGTGAAAAGCATACAGACAGATATACGAGCACAAGCCAACAGATTTACGACCATACAAAGAACAATGAGATTTAAATCAGACAGCATTTACAGAATCTTGCGAATCTTATTCCTTCAACTCGTACGCTATTTATAAATTAGCTAATGCCCGCGACTCTGCCCGATTTGACGACCTCCGTGGCGCAGTGTGTAGCGCTGTTGTCTCAACGTGCGGAGGTCCCGGGGTCGGTCCCCGGCAGGGTCAATTTGGGAATTTGTAATTTCTGAATTTTCTCTGGTCAGCCCCCTAATTGTCTAAGAGTTGCCGATCAAAAAATAAACCGTAACGTCATTGAATTAGAGCTCAATTTCGTGTATCCATTCTCATACGTTTAGGGTATCGTACATACCTAAACGTATGAGAATACATGAAATTGAGCTCTAATTCAATGAAATTTCGGCTTGATCGGCAATTCTTACATGATCGCTCCTCTGGTCTGGTGAGAGGATTCGGCCATGGCTAGTTACTGGAAAGTAAGCACACAAGCAGTTTCCACCCTATCAACAAAGAAATTCCGAAGAAATGCCGTGTAGAACCCGACTAACAGTTTATCCCGTTACCATATTAGACTGCATCATCACTTACCATCAGCTGAGATCGCAGTCAAGGGCTTACTTGTAGTGGAATAAAAAAAAAATACATTTTTGTAATTATGATTTGTATCTCTCCTCGGTGTTCGTCGTTGCTGAGTTTCTGAGTTGCTGAACCCTTTCCATTAATCACATAATGGTAGGAATAATAAAGTGGTATCCCGCATATTTTTTCTAAATGCTACCTGTGAAATTTTCCACCCCTAACCCTCTATCCTCCCCTCATATCAATCACTTAGCCCTTTGATCTATTATTTACCCGCTGAGTTATTTTGCAACTGTTTTTGAAGGGCAAACAAATATTTTTCGCGAGCAACTGTCATAATGAATGACTGGGGCTCCATACAAATAATAACATGCCATTTTGTTTTCCTCGAGGGGCGGTGAAATAACATAAATCATGCAATACTGTTTTAATCATTTATTTTTATGTACTTATCAGGGATTTTGCCTGTGTCAAAAATGAGTAGAGGGTCTTACTACCATAACTTCTATACGCCTGAACCGATTTTGATAAATGACCCCAAAAAATTGATACCATGGCCCCGCATTAAAGACTAGAAGAAGTTGAAAAAAAATATTCGAAAATAAGATTAACTATATAATCACCATCTAGAAAATGATGAGTAGATTCCAAAAATATATAACACTATAGTTCAGTATCCAGTGATTCACAAACAAATATCATTTAATAAAAATGTGAATAAGATTATAATTTAACTAGATTAATTTAGATTTTTAATTTTTTAGTTCGTTTTTCGTGTTTTTTTTTTTAATTATAACTTGTTTTAATATTAGTTTGATACCTAGAACTATTTTAAACAATTGATTTCATAAAGAAAAAAGTGTGTGTATGCAATTCACACACGGTAGAAGTGAAACTTCAAAAAAATAGCCTGCGAGAGAATGAGATAAATGTAACTTGTATTCTACCTCATTCTCTCGTAGGCTAACTCTTATGAATAATAAGATTGTCTCTTTTTGGTGTCGCTTTTTCGTTTTATCAACAAGTGATGGATTAAAATCATATTCATATCGTAAATGGGAAAGTGTGCTTGTTTGTCCTTCAATCACGCCGAAACGGAGCAACGGATCGACGTGATTTTTTACATGGGTATAGTTGAGGAACTGGAGAGTGACATAAGCTACTTTTTATCCCGGAAAATTAAGGAGTGCCTGTGGGAATGAAGTCGCGGACATCAGCCAGTAAAACATAATTAAAAAGCAATTAACAAATCAGTCTTTCTACTGCTACATTTTAACAATCAAACAGAAAATTAGGAAAATGAAACGCTTTGGGTTTGTATGTATACGTGTTCGTCCAGTGTAACAAAATACGTTTCATCGAATTTTCAAATCACAACTATTCTAAAGAACTTTCACTTCAAAAATGCGTTGAAAATTGATGACGTTACAAGTATGTAAGTATTTCATAATATACTCCATACTACACGCAAGTTTTGACGTTTGATTTGATAAGCTGAGTCCATCCTTATTCCTAGTCCGGCTTTAAAGCCTAGGCAATAAAGATTATTGCATTTTAAAAAGAAATCGAGAAAATATTCGATTAAATTCGAGAATAGTCATAAAAATTAAGTTAGCATAAATACCTAACTTCCATATGGATATTTTTGTGTAAATTTTGGTTCATGCCATACTACAACCCTGCCAAGTTTCATCGACTGAGGATTGATTGGGGGTCTCCATACAACGAACCGCCCCGTTGCCTAGACTATTGCCTGGTGGAAGGCTTCGGCCGTGGCTAGTTACCACCTTACCGGTAAAAGACGTGCCGCCAAGCGATTTAGCGTTCCGGTACGATGCCGTGTAGAAACCGAATAGGGGTATGGGTTTAATATAACTGCCATGCCCCTCACAGATTAGCCCGCTACTATCTTAGACCCGCTACTATTTTAGACTGCATCTTCACTTACCATCAGGTGAGATCGCAGTCAAGGGCTAACTTGTAGTGGATAAAAAAAAAAGTCCAGGAACAGCTAATACTGCAGTGATACCAGCGCAACAGCTAACTGGATTGCGATTGTGTCCGCACAATCTTTTAATGTACTTTTATTAAGGATAGAAACACATTTGTATCTATTAGTGTATCATCATAATGTTATATAAGATATTGGTTAGTTTATTTAGATACTAGCTGACTAGCTGATGACCGCGACTACGTCCGCGTGGATTGAGGTTTAATGGGTCTTTTTGAACTCCTTTGTTTTCCGGGATAAAAAGTAGCCTATCTTTCTCTGTGCCAAATTTCATTCAGATCCGTCCAGCGGTTCGGGTGTGATTGAGTAACAAACATCCAGACATCGATACATCTATCTAAACTTTCGCATTTATAATAATATTTTATATAATTGATTGATTATTTGATTCGTATTTAATTATATTTTTATTTCTGCGCCACCTCTGCTTCATTTTTTTCTCTAGCCCTAAGGTTGTCTGGAAGAGATAGCTGTTTAGCGATAAGACCGCCTTACTACTCAATACTCAATACTCAATATCATTTATTCAATATAGGTACACTGTAGATACACTTATTGACGTTAAAAATTACTTACTAATAAAACATGATGGTGATAATCGGTAATGGTATCTTAAAACTAAAGCTATGAGGGTTCCAAACGCGCCGGTCTGAGAAGAGCCCACAAAAACTCAGCGGGGTTTTTTTTTATTATCACCATCTCACAAATCATCGCAACTAAGGAACTATCAGAGCCATAGAGCAAATTATTGCCAAGCTTCCTTGTCGTTTAAGTAGTCCTTTACATGGTAATAAGGTTTTACAATGAGTTTACGTTTTACATTAAATTTGAACTTATTCAGAGACATCTTTAACATGTCTTCTGGGAGCTTATTGTAGAAGTGGACACCTATTGTACCTATATTTTAAGTTTCCTTGTATCTTGTTTCTATTAAGTTTTTGTGGTGTACAATAAATTATGTACATACACATATACATTTGCAACAGGGATCACGATTGACGTTTTGACACTCATAACTGTATCACGCAAAAAGATACACACGGGCGCCTCTTACAAATTGTAATACACGTAAAAGGAACTTAATCCAATCTTTGCTTGTGAAGAAGCCGTGCTTCTGAAGGCAAACTCAAAATCAAATTTGTTTATGTCATGTAGAAAACACTTGTGTTTCATATCCGTCACTTTAAAAGCACGAAATTTACCACGCATCGTTTTGTACAGTGAAATTTATTTCTTTGAATTAATTCAGAAGGAGTTATTCAGTAGGATCTAGGAACCCAACTCATTACTATCTCAATTAAAAAATACGACTGCCCTGCCAAAAAGCGAACAAAAAAGTTAAAAATCTAAATTAATCTAGTCAAATTAGAATCTTATGACACATTTTTATTAAATGATATTTTTTGTGAATCACTGGATATTGAACTATAATGTTATATATTTTTGGAATCTACTCATCATTTTCTAGATGATGATTATATAGTTAATCTTATTTTCGATTTTTTTTTTCAACTTTAGTCTTTAATGCGGAGCCATGGTCACCCCATCAATTTTTTTGAAGATTTTACTAGCTTATGTCACCCGGAATAAGCTAGGAATTCTAACGATACCTCATTTATCAAAATCGGTTCAGGCGTATAGAAGTTATGGTGGAATATACAAACTCACATACATACATACATACATACATACATGAACCCTGAAAACAATATACTCCTTTTTTCAGGCAGACGTATAACAAAACGAACCTAATATATGAAAATAATGGAAAGAGGTCTTGCCCCTTACCAATGAGGATTAAGATGCGCTGAGAAAACATTACTGTGTAAGAACGCTGTTCTCAAAATCTGTGACAAACTGCTAGGTGACCTTATTTCTTTATTTCAAAGTCTGTGGGTAGGGAGTAATTCCTGATCAATCTTAAATAAATTATAGTTTGATTAAATTAGGTTACCATGGGGCTGACGTCTGCCTCGTTGGTCTAGCGGTTAGCGTAGTCGACTGCGGATCACGAGGTCCTGGGTTCGATTCCCGGTCGGGCATAAAAATTGTTAGGTATTGGGTTTTTCAATTAAGAAATTCTCAGTACCAGCCCGGAGTTGGAAGTTGGCGGTGTTTCACCCCCGTGCCTCGGAGAGCACGTTAAGCCGTCGGTCCCGGTTATCATCACTAACATGATAATAGTCGTTAAAGCCCGCCAATCCGCATTGGAGCAGCGTGGTGGGTCTAAGCTCCTAATTCCCTCTCTCCTATGAGAGTGGAGGCCTGCGCCCAGCAGTGGGACGTTAATAGGCTGTAGTGGGGCTGACGTGTACGTGTCGGACAAAAGTCCCAAATAAATTGAGATTAAAAAAAAAGTCTGTGGGTATCAGACTCAGGTTTCATTGAGTGCTCGCGTTGCGTATATAATTGTTAATGTGTTTCTATCAGTATCGTATTTTTGCACTCTTTTAATGAGGGTGTAATTCAGTGGAGAGACTATAGTTCTAGCACCCGTTTTTCCTATTCATTACTTAGCAAGCAAACTGGAGAGCCGCTTCATGGAAAAAACATGAAACATAATTAAAAATTAAAGCCCGAGCGCTTTCGCACAATGAAATGCATTTAAATTATATTTTTTTATTTATTTAGTTTAATTTAATTTCATGAAACGGATTTGATATTACGTTGAGTGAAATAAAATAAATTGAAATGTCTTTATTTCACGTCATATTTAAACCTGAAAGTTACTTAGATGCCGCTGTATTAAATTTAATTAGTATTACTACTTATCAAGGCAGTAGCTTCTAATAAAGTATCAATTTCGAAATTTAAGAGAATAGCATGGTTTTGAAAAATGTTATTCGTTTTAAGCAATGAATATTGAAATGTTTGAAGGATTTACTAAAAATGCTACAAGAGAGATTTCTGGAAAGTATTCCGTCTCAAAAATTTTAAGATTTAGGACGATTTAACAAAGGGTAATTATTCTGAGAACAGTGCTTTAATAAAGAATCTTAGCTTGTAATTAAAATTGTTGAAAAAATATTCTCGTGTTCGAGGAGGCAAAATTTAATTTCGTTTTAGGTTATTTCAGGGGTATTTTACGGTGTCATGGCCGGCATGGAACAGGTTGTTTTGAGAATAAAATTGATAATTTAATACTAAGTATAGTATTAAATTAGCATATATACAATATATGCTTATGTCAGAACCTCGAGGAATCGCTAACAACTTGGAAAAATCTGACTCACTTGAAGACATCGTATGGGGAACATGTCGGACGATTCCCATGATTTCATAGGTTGTGTGAAGTCTGTCAATTCACACTTGGCCAGTATAGTGGAATGCGGCCTAAACCCGTCTATTTTTTACAATGGCTCACACTCCACCACCAGCAGTATAGCCCATTAACGTCCCACTGCTGGAATAGGCCCCCACTCTCATAGAACAGAGGGAATTAGACCATAGACCCGCCACGCTGCTCCAATGTGGGTTGGCGAGCTTTAACGACTATTGTCATGATGATAATAACCGGGACCGACGGCTTAACGTGCTCTCCGAGGCACGGGGGTGGAACACCGCCAACTTCTTAATTCCGGGTTAGTTAGAATTTCTAGTCAGAAAAACCCTATACTTTAATATGGCCCGACCCGGGACTCGAACCCAGGATCTCGTCTGCAGCAGTCGAGCATGCTAACCGATAGTAAGGGGTTGAGATCATGACGACGAATTCAGCTGATTGAACTGCCGAAAAACGATCCCTACGAATCTAAATATATAAAAGGAAAAAAGGTGACTGACTGACTGACTGAACGTACAGCTCAACCTACTGGACGAATCAGGCTGGAATTTGCAGATAGCTAAAATGACATAGCCATCCGTTAAAAAAGAATTTTTGAGCATTCAACCCCTAAAATAGGGGTTTGAAATTTGTGTAGTCCACGCGACCGAAGTCGCGGGCAAAAGCTAGTCCTTACGTAAACTCATTGAAAAATCTTATTACCATGTAAAGAACTACTTAAACGACAAGGAAGCTTGGCAATAATTTGCTCTACGGCTCTGATAGTTCCATAAAGTTAAGATTATTTGTGAGATGGTGATAATAATAAAAAACCGTCTGAGTTTGTTGTGGGCTCTTCTCAGACCAGGGCGCGTTTGGAACCCTCGTAGCTTTAGTTTCAAGATACCGTAACCGATTATCACCATCATGTTTTCCAAGTAATTTTTAACGTCAATAAGTGTACCTACAGTGTACCTATATTGAATAAACGATATTGAGTATTGAGTATTAAGTTAGCCGTATATGGATAAAATCGGTCTCCAACGGAAAACGGTGACCGTTTTATTTGCAGTGTCGCCCTGGGTTATTAATAAAGATTACCACTCGTTTGGAAGATTAACAGCCGATTGTTCAAACATCAGGCGACATATCGGCTCGGCGTAAACAAACATGGCGCCCGCCGTGAACCAATATTGTTTAATCGATTGTTTATCGCCGATTCCTTGAAATGTTTGGTTGTATGTCAGTACAATGCACTTGTGTTCCCGGCTGAGTTTGCTGTGTGCTCTTCTCAGACCAGGACGCGTTTGGAACCCCTCGTACGTCACGTCTTATACTTTGTAAACGTGACGTTCAGAAGGCACACTGTCACTATTTAAGTACTTATCATACTTCATATCGTACTAATGTTATAAATGCGAAAATGTGTTTTGTTGGTTTGTCCTTCAATTACGCTGCAACGGAGGAACGGATCGACGTGATTTTTGGCATATGTATAGTTGAGTACCTGGAAAGTGACATAGGCTACTTTTTATCCCGGAAAATTAAGGAGTTCCTGCGGGCATAGCCGATGCCCGTTTTGAATAAATATTCTTTGTAGTACACACACATAGCCTGAATAGGAATATGGCTGGAATCTTAATTATTAACATTTTAGTTTTATATTAAACTAGACTAGATGATGCCCACGGTTTCGGCCACGGTGTTTTAGTATTTTTATTCCCGCAGAAAATCCTTAGCTTTCGGGATATAGTAGCCAATAATTTCCCCGAAACCTTTCTCTATACCAAATTTAATCATAATCGGTTAAAAAGATGGACCGTTGAAGCGTAGCAGACACACAGATAGTCAGATTTTCAGACAAACACACATTATTTTCAGAAAATAACACCGTATTACACAAATCATTTATTACTTATACTAAAAAGTTTATGATCTGTAGTTTTTTTTATTGTAAATATGTATTAATTAAACCAACTCTATAATTTTCCATGTCAGAAATAGCGTCTCATTAGTAGAATTCGTAAAACTTTATTATGTTTTATTGTTATACAATTCGCTTTAATTGCTTTGTTATGCCAATCAACTAATAAACAGAACATGGACAATATTTTTTTATGCAACCTTTTATATTATGCATTAAATTTTGACTGCCCCGTTGGTCTAGTGGTTTGCATGTTTTATTAAGTATTGGGTTTTTCTAGAAATTCTCAGTACTAGCCCGGAGTTAGGAAGTTGGCGGTGGTTCACCCCCGTGCCTCGGAGAGCACGTTAAGCCGTCGGTCCCGGTTATTATCACTAACATGATAATAGTCGTTAAAGCCCGCCAACCCGCTTTGGAGCAGCGTGGTGGGTCTAAGCTCTAATTCCCTCTCTCCTACGAGAGTGGAGGCCTGTGCCCAGCAGTGGGACGTTGTGGTTGTGTAGATATTGAACATTAATTTTATATATCTAGTTCCAGCGTTTTTTTTTAATTCCACCTTCAAGGGATTTTCAGAATTCGGGAAATTCAGAAGACAGGGAATTCTCAGAGAAGCAACGGAGCAAGTAGTTATAAAATACTAAGAAAAGCAAAATTGTGAGACCAAAAGTGATTCTCAAATAATGCACACCAACATATTATCAACCAATTCCAGCGTTGTTTTAATTCCACCTTTGAGGGATTTTCAGAATTTGGGAAATTTAGAAGAAAGGGAATTCTCAGGGAAGCAACGGAGCAAGTAGTTATAAAATACTTAGAAAGCAAAATTGTGAGACCAAAAGTGACTCAAATAATGCACACCATCTATCAACCAATTCCAGCGTTTTTTTAATTCCACCTTCGAGGGATTTTCAGAATTTGGGAAATTAAGAAGACAGGGAATTCTCAGCGAAGCAACGGAGCAAATAATTTTAAAATACTTAGAAAGCGAAATTGTAAGACCAAAAGTGACTCTCAAATAATGCACACCGACATACTATCAACGAATTCCAGCGTTTTTTTAATTCCACCTTCAAGGGATTTTCAGAATTTGGGAAATTCAGAAGAAAGGGAATTCTCAGGGAAGCAACGGAGCAAGTAGTTATAAAATACTACTAATAAAGCAAAATTGAAAGACCGAAAGTGACCCTCAAATAATGCAAAACCAACATACTAGGTAGTTATAGTTTATGATAATACCATACACATAATACAAGTGGATAGTTTTATGAAAATGGCCGCGTTACAGATATCACGAGCGCCGCGTTTTCCTGCTTCATTATAGATAAACATCTCAAATGGGAAACACGAGTTAGGGTGTGTGGCTAGATTAATATTTTGCTGTGTGTTTTGTTAAAATGCAGATCAGGAATATCTAATACAATAATATAATATGTTCAGACTCACACACTCACTCCTTGACGTGCTTAGCTTGAATTTTTACATTGCAAATTCGATTGATCGTATCGAGCGTTCGATCACATTAGCGTCAAAGAAAAATGAACCTTAACAGCAAAAGCGAAGTTGGTACACAACTAACTACTTTGAACTGGAATACTTTCCTATACGGTGATCGTTCAGGACGAAAGCTCGCTGACTTTTGCTTTTGTGTCATGAGTGCAGTCGTAAAGAAAAATAAACGTTTTAATAAATAAAAAAAAATTATGGTTTTAAAATAAGTGCTTTTTTTCTTTTTAAAATAGTAAATATAATATTTATTTTATTTTATTTTAGCTAGTTTATCGAAATTCGAAACATACAAGGACCCCGAACAATAAATATTGTGGGGCTTAAAAGGATCCAATTTAAAAAAAACACCCGTTTCAGGTTAGCCGGTTTCCATATTAGATCAATACATTTTTTCCATGTACGAGTAGGTCATCAAGTGTGTCATATTATGACTTTACTTCATGTTTTGACTCTAATCTACCTTAATTGAAATAAAGCTGTTAACACGATTTTACGTATACCAACGCTGGATCGTGTACGTACGTGCAATATTCAATCGAGCCGGTTAAAGTGGGTCGCGAGGTTACCTTAAAAGTCGCGATCTCCATACAGTTTGATCAGATTGTTAACGAAAAATCGCAGAATTCCTGCGCCGTAGCCCAAATTTTCCAAATTTTCCAGCGAAACTTTCACAGGGCGTTGCTGTCGACCGGCACTAGCGACCTGCGAAAGAACAACAAAATTTTAATTTTTCACAATTTTCACATATTATTATTATTATTATTAAACAACTATACTGCATACAAAAGAACAGTTACAAATGACATATAATAAAAGTACAGACAAAAGGTGACCTTATCACTAAAGTGATCTCTGCCAGGCAACCTACACTAATGAATCAATTAGTACTGTGAGACGGGAAATTGCTTATTTATCTAAGAGTTTAAATGCATACATAAACATATACATTCAAATAGGTACACACTAATAATATATACCGAAATATGATATACTAATAAAATATATAAATATGCAATATATACATAAACATTATATAATACATATACATTATAAACATATACATATATACATATATACAAAATAATTTCGTCAGATAGTGCTTTTTGACACGATATTTAAAGATTGCTAAAGATATTAGAGATTGTCTGATGTCAGCTGTGAGTGCGTTCCACAATATTGCTGCTTTTATGGTGAATGAGTCAGAGTAGCTCTGGGTGTTTCTTGGCATCATTTTTAGCTCATTATCCCTGGAAGAACGTAAGGTATGCTGGATGGGATAGGAACAATATTATTTTGGACTTAGAAAAAATTCGCATCGAAATTAAAACTTAGAAATTTTCTTTAAATTTCCACATTTTCCGGCTCGGGCAAGGCCTGCATACGAGTGATCGCACGCTTTATGAAATAAAGCTGTTAACACGATTTTACGTATACCAACGTTGGATCGTGTACGTACGTGCAATATTCAATCGAGCCGGTTAAAGTGGGTCGCGAGATGTATATCACGGAGCTAAGCCCGGGTAAACTCGTTAAAGGGTGCGCCCGGAGCCGGGCCGGATGCATCCGGGTGACGTCTTCCCCGGCCCGGATAACGCTGCAGCTGCACTGTGGCGGTGATAATAAATTGCTCTGAGAGTGTTGCCTGCAAAGGTATCTTTGTCGAGTTAACTGCTTATAACGTAAGTTTAAAGTGCCTTCATAGTCATCATGATAATATGAAACCTGTGAGTCACTCAGCGGGTGATTGATAAAGCGATTTGCATAGAGTTTCTTTCCAAATTGTTGCGTGAAGACCATTTTGAAAGAACCCGGCTGAGTTTGTTGTGGGCTCTTCTCAGACCAGGGCGCGTTTAAAACCCTCGTAGCTTTAGTTTATATTTATAGTATATTATATTTTATATCTATATAGTAAATTTTACTAATAACTGCAATGTGAACTCGCTATCCTCGCATAAACGTTAAAGTTTTTTGAGGATGGCTAGTGTGATACCCACAATATCAGTGCATGTTTATCTTGAACAAAAAAAATAATAAAAAAAGTTTTAAGATACCGTTACTGATTATCACCATTATATTTAAATAATTAGACGTCAATAAGTGTAGTATACATTATTTAACTTAGATCTTGACTTTGACTTTGGTGATAAAATCTCCTTCTTTATTAAGATAAATTTATTTTATGTTTTAAGTTTCCGTTTATATTGTGTTTGTGTTGCTTTTTGTATTTTTACTCCAAAGAAAAGTTTATTTCTTAAATTCAAATGTTTCTTCTTCATATAAACTTTTACAATTAGCGTTTTTAATCAGCAAGTGACCCTATCAGTGTTTCGGAATTTTTCCCACTCAGAAGAGCCAGCAAGAAACTCGGCGATTGCTCTTTCAAACAAAATTTGACCGGACCGACAATATACCATAAGATTTTCAAACTTTTTTTTTAGTTACACAAGCCTAGTAAATAAAACATTTCAATCATGATTTATAATTTTTTTCAAAACTTTGCGTAATTAAATTAGAAGTGAGGAGGTCCATAAGAAAATAACTGATGTGTAAGATCGCGGCATATGGAGCTCCCTGCAAGAGACCTACGTCCAGCTGTGGACGTCTAAATACTTCCACAAACTAGAATATTATAACTTACCACACCCAAAGGCTTATTTGTTGTAAAGTGCAATAAAAAACTTTATATTAAGTATGAAAATCTATCATATATACAAATATGTAAAGGAGACGGTTTAGATTAGTATGGGGCGTAGGCCAAGTCTTGTTTTTATAGGTCAAATCTACGAATTCGTCGTAATTTCAGTGGTACAATTATTAAATCTTTCCAAGTTAAGGAACACTAAAAATGAGTGGGTAACAATGGCGGATTCATATTTATTTTTTGACGTTCTCAAAAGAAAACACGTTATTTTGACAGTGACTGTCAGAAATGACATTTATTTCGCGCCTGCTACCTTTTCTATGGCTTAAGGTTGCCATCTTGGAAACGTATCGAAAACTTGAAATACATTCTTATTATTTTTTGCTCGTTATTTACTCTACTGTTCTAAATTATTATATTTTTATACGACTGCCTAAAAAAAGGAGTATATTGTTTTCAGGGTTCATGTATGTATGTATGTATGTATGTATGTATATAAGTATGTATGTATGTATGTATGTATGTATGTATGTATGTGAGTTTGTATATTCCACCATAACTTCTATATGCCTGAACCGATTTTGATATATGAGGTATCGTTAGAATCCCTAGCTTATTCCGGGTGACATAGGCTAGTAAAATTAAAAAAAAATTGATGGGGTGACCATGGTTCCGCATTAAAGACTAAAGTTGAAATTTTTTTTTCGAAAATAAGATTAAGTATATAATCATCATCTAGAAAATGATGAGTAGATTCCAAAAACATATAACACTATAGTTCAATATCCAGTGATTCACAAACAAATATCATCTAATAAAAATGTGAATAAGATTCCAAAGGCTATATATGCAAATCGCTTCTTAAGGAAGTAAACTCCGAAAATAATATAGCAGGGCAGTTGTATTTTTTAATTCGTTAAATTAATTTCACTTGTTAATACAATCTATTCATGGACTGTACAAGAGTAGGCCTAAAATGTACCTTTTCCTTTCAATAACACGCATCGAGTCACGTCAAGACGGGATTCTGCAAGTGTGCCCGCACCTTTATCGAATCTCAAACATTTCGTGGAAATGTCAAAGGTTGTCGAATAGAATTTTATCGAGAATTCCCAGCTCAAATAATATGCAGATGGAACACTTTCCGTACCTTGAACCCGAAGTTTCGAGAATAAATTTTTAGAATTTTCCAAATTAAAATATCGTGTAATGGCCACTTCAGGTCTTTGAAATATTTCTTTTTGTATCGTATATTCAGTAACGGCCTATTAATTTTGGCTTGTTGATTTTTTTTTCTCTGTAATTGACTAAGGTTGCGCTATCAAAGAAACATTTTATAAATTAACTACTCAATGGTTAAATATTTTCGCCCAAAAAATTTTTGTACACAATAATTATTGACTATGAAAACGATTTTATTTTATTATTGAAATACCTAGTACCTTATTATGTAATAATGATTGCCATCACCTCTGATTGGTTTCTGCACCTTTTTGCCTGGAAGAGATCGCTGTAAGGCAGCCAAATTGTATACTTCCTTTGTTATTAGCTATGTTTACTGTTATTATTGTTTTTTGGTGTACAATAAAAGTATATTCATTCATTAATTGGTTGACATAGTTCAACTATTGGTTAAAACTCACTGGCGCAGCAAGAATACTATAGATTTCCACCAATCACAATCATTCAGACTATAGCAATGATTGCTGCAGGTTTAACAAAATAAGACAACTACGAGTATATCACGAAACTGAACAATATTGTTTTAACAAACGTAACAATACCAAATTTAACATGCACTGGGGGGGGGGGGGGGGGGGTAAAGATGTATTATTTCAAAATGACAGGTTTAAGACACGCACATTAACGTCTCTTACCTAAGGATCATAATTCAAAAACACGAACGACTACAATATTAAAACAATACTGCTTTAACCTATGGCAATATGCCCCCTGGTCTGTGTGTATGTTGGTTTATAAAACTAGCTACATGCCCACACCACCACTACAGCCTATTAACGTCCCACTGCTGGGCACAGGCCTCCACTCTCATAGGAGAGAGGGAATTAGGAGCTTAGACCCACCACGCTGCTCCAATGCGGGTTGGCGGGCTTTAACGACTATTATCATGTTAGTGATAATAACCGGGACCGACGGCTTAACGTGCTCTCCGAGGCACGGGGGTGAAACACCGCCAACTTCCAACTCCGGGCTGGCACTGAGAATTTCATAATTGAAAAACCCAATACCTAACGATTTTAATGCCCGACCGGGAATCGAACCCAAGACCTCGTGATCTGCAGTCGACCACGCTAACCGCTAGACCAACGAGGCATGCCCACACAATAATCAGATAAACCTTATTGAGAACGCTTGAATAATGTATCAGAGTCAAGTGATTTCACATCGGAAGGTCGTATTCATGCCTACATTGTATGGAGTCTGGGGTGCTTATGCTGAGGTCAGAGGTCAGGGTCACTCCAACGTTCCCCACACACCCTCTGTGAAGAGTTTTTCATTTTCTCTTGATTTTTTTTTTGTCTTTTGATTACCAGCAATGTTACATGGTAAAGTAAATGTAACCTTTTGTGTAACGAATGCTTTTCTGCTGAAGTTGAGAGCACTTTTTAGTTTGTGTGTAGAAATTTTTTCCCTCTCTTGTGCAGGGGTGTAAGGGCTGTAGTTGTAAGTTCTGGGTTTTATTTTCGGCCTGTGCAATTTGGGAATCCATACGTTATACTTGGCGACATCCGCGACGCAGTTTTGAGCACTGTTGTCTAAACGTGCGGAGGTCCCCTGTTCGATCCCCGGCAGGGTCCATTCACAACACAACTACAGCCCATTAGCGTCCCACTGCTGGGCACAGACCGCCACTCTCATAGGAGAGAGGGACTTAGAGTTTAGACCCACCACGCTGCTCCAATGCGGGTTGGCGGGCTGATTCATAATTTCTGAATTTTCCCTGGTCTGACCTGATGGGAGGCTTCGGTTGTGGCTAGTTACCACCCTACCGGCAAAGATGTGCCAAGCAATTTAGCGTTCCGGCACGTTGCCGTGTAGAAACCGCATAGGGGTTTGGGTTAAATATATCTGCCATGCCCCTAACAGGTTAGCCCGCTACCATCTTAGATGCATCATCACTTACACAGGTGAGATCGCAATCAAAGGCTAATTGTAGTGGAATTTTAGAAAACATATTTTCCTCATAATATTCTGTCGCATTGTGCCATGTTTCGCAAGTAACCAATATGATGTTTCCGCCTCACTGTAGCCTGACCCATTTTCGAGTGTTACACACCGAGTCCCCTGTCCCCTGGTATTCACTAATGAAAGCCTCAAGCTCAGTAATACCCCGGATGGCATCCAGCCCGAACGTATTGGCGATTACAATTTAACACGTTATTGTGCGATTGCGATTGCTCCCCGGGGAGGGGGCAGCAAATTGTCACAAATGTTAGCCTTGCAAAGGGTTGCCAACCCTACTATAATACAAAGTGGCGTGCTGTTCATAGAAGCACAAAAGCACCGCTTACCCAAATGGAAATAGGTCAATGCTCATTTTTCAGCACCACAGCGAACACCTAGGCCAGGTACGCCACCAGTGGCGTGCTGTTCATAGAAGCACAAAAGCACCGCTTACCCAAATGGAAATAGGTCAATGCTCATTTTTCAGCACCACAGCGAACACCTAGGCCAGGTACGCCACCAGTGGCGTGCTGTTCATAGAAGCATAAAAGCACCGCTTACCCAAATGGAAATAGGTCAATGCTCATTTTTCATTAAAACAGCCAGTAAATAGGTATTCTGACTAGCTTCTACCCTACCCTACCCTAGCTACCCTAGCTTCAAAACCTATGCACGCTACTGATAATACATAGTACTAGATGATGCCCGCAATTTTGTCCGCGTTAAGGTTTTTTTTGTTACAACCCAATTTTTTCATTAGGATAAAAAACCTACAACAGGGATGGCGGACCAATGGCACGCGACACAATATTATGGGCACAATACCGATCACAAAATTCATTATGCACTAAGAGAAAAAGTGTGAAGTAGAAAATAAACCGTTTGACAGACGACTGCAGTTCAGCATGCATTCTGGTAAAATTAACATCTTAAAACCCTAATATAAGTTATTTTTCATCTAATCTGCAACAATAGAATTCACATTAATTTAAATTACGCGTATAATTGAGACATTGCAATGTATGCAAAATGTTTTTTTTTTTTTGTAATAGGTAAATAAAGAGTTCTGAGTTGATAGTATTTAGTGTTATTATTTTCCCAATAAATACAAAACCCAAATTATTTGGTGGCACGTCTATGATATCGTTAAACTTTTCTTTAGAAAAAATGGCACGTTGATACATAAAGATTCGCCTACCATGGCCTACACTATATCCTTTCCCGCGATACAACCTAACCTAACCAACCTACCCTATACCAAATTTCATCAAAATCGGTTGAAGACATGAACCTCTAATGCGTAGCAGATACACAAACAAACTTTTGAATTAATAATATAAGTATGGATTGTACTATATTTCGGTTCTGCGTACCATAAACACCGATTTTTTTTATTTGTTATGTTTATTCGTCTAAATGTTGGTAACCCTAGGCCGTGGTTCCGGACGCGTTATGACACAAATATCGATTGAACTAATGTTATGACCACTGATAATATCAGATAGGGAGATTTAACAAACAATTTGATAAGTTGTATTCGAATTGAATACAAAAAAAGATAATGGGTTAAAGTTTCGAGATCTTCTTATATAGGTACGTTTTGTTTGTATCAAGGATACCAGATCAGATTCTACCTGGGTAGAATAGCATACCCAAAAGTTTTTATAATGTTCTCAAAAGTGTGAGTAAGCAGTCTGTCAATCCGCAGTTGACCAGCGTGGTGGAGTATGGCCAAACCCTTCTCATTCAACGAGACTCGTGCTAAGTATTGATGGCAACATAATCAAACAACAAACATGAATGCTAATAGCAATTGTATAAGAGTACAAATCATAATTAAAAAAATTAAAAACACGACAGCCCTACCAAAAAACGAACTAAAAAGTTAAAAATTTAAAATAATCTAGATCTATTGGATTCTTATTCACATTTTTATTAAATGATATTTGTGAATCACATAAAAATATCATTTGATATTGATCATCATTGGATATTAAATTATAATGTTATATATTTTTGGTATTTACTCATCTTTTTCTAGATGATGGTTATATAGTTAATCTTATTTTCGAAATATTTTTTAACTTTATTCTTTAGTGCGGGACCATGGTTACCTCATAATTTTTTTTTTAATTTTACTAGCCTATGTCACCCGGAATAAGCTAGGGATTCTAAGGATACCTCATTTATCAAAATCGGTTTAGGCGTATAGAAGTTATGGTGGAATATACAAACTCACATACATACATACATGAACCCTGAAAACAATATACTCCTTTTTTCAAGCAGTCGTATAAAAACTAGTCTCTTTAACCCTCAAAGCTACGCTAATGAAACTGCAGCATCAAAGCTCTCGCGAGGCGATTAAATCATAAACAGTTTACACGTAGTTAGTTCTATCATAACACTTAGAGCTCTCGCCGGAGAGAGCCAAGCGCGGCAATAAAACGCTTGCTAGTACACTAAGGTGCTTTTATAACTGGATAGTGGATAGCACATGGCTTTGTTGCCTTTCGCGTAAAAAATATTTCGATTTATTATACTGTTGAATGATAACTCATGTCACTTATGAAACGTTAAGACTCTATCACCGGTTCGCAATGATAATTCTACTGAGAAGAGGCGGCAAGAAACTCAGCAGGTGCTCTTTTCATAGAAAAGAAAAGGTTACAATATGTAGACAACACAACACATACGTTACAAGTATTACACTGACTTGTGGGTCACTGGATGCGAGGCCGGTTGCTTCCATGACACTTTGTCGTTAATAAAATCATCGATAGTGTAATAACCTCTATAATAATAAAATTTATGTAATGGCAAATCCAGAAATTCTTTGGGAACCATACTATAAAAAAGCGTCCACTCGACCCCACAAAGGATTTCTGCACTTTGCGCACACGATACGACGCTGTTACTAGCTTATGGCGGTTTCCAGTATATCGATTGTGAGTATCACCTATTTGCTTATAAAGATTGATGTTCTGCCTAACAAAGATTATATTAGTGAACGTGTATTGTGAAGGCACTGTAAGAACACCAATCTCTTCAAATTGTTCACGAAGTGATACGCGTGATCCGAGTTTATAAATAGAACGGATGTCTCTTTTCTGCAATATAAAAATTCCAATATGGATTGGATATCAGCTGCTCTGCCCCACAACAAAAGCCGTGTGACATGTGGAAGTAAGCCAAGTAGGTAATGTTAAATAGTAAGTAAAGTAGTTAAGTATGTAAATGTTAAAAGAGCATGGCACTCGCCCCAGCAATGCTAAGGACAGCGGTTACTTATGTATTTACACATTGGTATAATTGTAAATTATTTTTTTCAAGTGAGCAACCACCGAGTTTCTTGCTGGTTTCTTTTATTCGTCTCGGTAGATGGTTACCAGTACATTTACAGTTACACTTACGGTTACAGTTACGGTTACATTCACTTGACTATTCAAAAGCACTTGTCAAAGTCTAATTGAATAAAGAGATGTGTATTTGATAGCTTTGTTCAAGTTCAAGCGTTTCTCCATCTCAGAAAAGGTATTTTTATGCTTAAGACGGCAAGCAATTAATACTTTTTATAATATTTTCGGTTATAAATCATTTCATTTTCGTATCCTATGTTTTATTCACGTTAATTTTGTTTTCAAGTTTTGTGGAGGTTTTAATATTTTCAACAGCTCAAATGCACGAATCACTAATCTGCTACTAAGCTATTAGGTAGGACTTCAAACAACACTTTAAAGTTTAAGTGATTTATAAACATCTTTTAAATCTAGCACACAGACAGACAAGTAAACAAAATGTTAGAAGCAGGCGCTGGATTTTTATTGCCTCAGGGATATTGACTCACCAGTGTTGATGTCTCACTCTAAGGCCAGATGGCTTTTGCATGAATCTTCATTATGGTCGAAACAAAGCTGAAGAACAAAGTACTCTTATCATCACAATTTTGTGTACCCACTGATAAATGATTTATTTATTTCATGTAGGACAACTTGTGTCACATATGAAACGTTAAGACTCTACCACCGGTTCGGAAAATTGATTCTACTGAGAAGAGCCGGCACTTAAATTATATAATATTAGGTTATAAATATTATATAGGTTTAAAATCATTGATACTTTATTTATCCGTTAGTTTTTGCCCTCGGCTGCCCTCACGTTATATTCGATTTTCATGTAAATTTCCTACCTCCTTAGGGGTTGAATTTTCAAAAATCCTTTGTTAACGGATGCCTACGTCATAATAGTATTATGCCAAATTTCATCCCCAGCCGTCCATTAGTTCGAGCTATACGTTGAACGTACCCAGTCACCTTTTCCTTTTATATTATTTATCAAAGAAATTATCCTTTTATATTTTATCATTACATGCTGACTGTGTTATCGATGTGTTGTTAAGGAGTCGTATCGCGGCGCATTGCGTCGCGTCGCTTTTGTTGCTGATCTAGGACAACGGGTTACTATAATCCATAAGTAAATAAGTCTTTGGACGGTATAATATCTACTGGGGAAGTTACCAAAGAATATTTAGAGGTTCCTGTTTATTATTGGGACTTTTTTATTATTACTATACACAAGCTACGGTATTACGGATTCTCGTATAATAACAGATGTGATATTGAATTCCGGGATAAGTCTGTCACAGTATGTTCATCTTTGTTGAGTGACATGTTTTACATAATTTCGGATTTCCATAATCGGGTTTGGGTCTGCGGGGAGCGAAACTGGGGCCTTATTACTCAAAAAGGATTGCTATCTTGTAACTATCACAATCACCTTTGAATCGTTGACACTCTTCACATAGTGGTCAAAATCTATTGTCATAGCAAGTTTACCATACATTGAGCTAAGTGAGATTGTTACAGAATTTACATAATGGCTACTGGTGTTCTCATAATGAAAGCCGCCATTCCTGTTATTACCCTCGTGCGGTAATCTAATTTGGGCTGTGGAAAGCAAAACTCCGTAATAAACATATTATGGTGTAGGAGTTAAGGGGATAAATGTTGAATTGGATTTCATCATTCTCGTCTATCAGAAGGTGATGGTATGAGTGAGTGAAACTAATGGAATTGAGTGAATTTATTTAGTTATTAGTTTAGAGTAGATTAGTTAATTTGTGTATTCCGCATCGTTTGTGTTATAATTATATTTTTTTTTTATCCACTACAAGTTAGCCTTTGATTGCGATCTCACCTGATGGTAAGTGATTATGCAGTGTAAGATGGTAGCGGGCTAGCCTGTTAGGGGCATGGCAGTTATATTAAACCCATACCCCTATTCGGTTTCTACACGGCATCGTACCGGAACGCGTAATCGCTTGGCGGCACGTCTTTGCCGGTAGGGTGGTAACTAGCCACGGCCGAAGCCTCCCACCAGGCCAGACTAGGGAAAATTCAGGAATTATAAATTCCCAATTGACCCTGCCGGGGATCGAACCAGGAACCTCCGCACGTTAAGACAACAGCGCTACACACTGCGCCACGGAGGTCGGCAAACGCTAATAGCTTATTCGGCGAATCATGGAATTATGAGGGCAAAAAAGATACTGACATATTATAATTATTAATAAATTAATTATTACACAGGGTCATTGTGTAAAACTTGCATCAATCATTGTTACAGTATCAGTTGTTGTGATTGGCTGAATGTATGGTATTGTTGCTGCGTCAATGGATTTTGTCCAATAGTGGGGGAGTGTTGTCCAATCAGAGGTGATTGCGATCGTTACACTGTAGCTGTCAGAGATACGCTTTCGCCCAGCTGGAGGGCGATTGTCTAAAATGACAGCTGCAGTGTAACGATCGCAATCACCTCTGATTGGACAACACTCTTCCACTATTGGACACAATCCATTGACGCAGCAACAATACCATAAATTCAGCCAATCACAACAACTGATACTGTAACAATGATTGATGCAGAAGATACGCGGTCGTCCTGCTGGTTGCGAATTGGGGCGACTTTTTATTCCAGAAAATTAATAAGTTCCTCCAGGAATTAAAAAAAAACGTTAACCACGCGCACGTAGACGTGACCATCATCAGTAATTTTATATTTATAAAATTATACTAGCGAATGCCCGCGACTTCGTCTGCGCGGTTTGAGGTTTTTTGGTTCCCGCGGGAACTCTTTAAGAGGCCGGTGATCGCCGCTCGTAATTTCTATTCAACCCGCAAATATAAATTTGCCGGTATATTGCTATCTCTATTTGGCTGATGACACATGATCGCTTGCAAGCGCAATAGCAATATGAGCGTACAGAATTTGTTATACGTTTAGTCTTGTTCCGTAAATACCAAAAATGATGAATGATAACTTGTTGTGTTTTTCACTTCGTGTTGTTATTCGGGAACTTGACAATATAGGCTATGCTCCTGGTCAGTTAGTACGAAACATATCGTCGGTTTTAATGTGATACAAATAAGGAGAAAACATATCATTCATGTCGTAAAAACAAGCAAAACGCTATGCGCTTACATTTAATTTTGGGAAAATATTTTGAAAATATAATTATCCAGGGGCCTAGATAAATACAAGTTCAATATTAATAATCGCATAATCTGGTGGAAATATTCTCGAATTACGAATCATTTTGATATTACGTTGGGCAATTCACCCTCCGCTGGCACCTTAATTTTCCGGGATAAAAAGTAGCCTATGTGCTATTCCAGACTATAGTCTATCTCTGTGCCAAATTTCAGCCAGATCCGTTCAGCTGTTGGGGCGTGATTGAGTAACAAACATCCATACATCCACACATCCATAAATCCACACATCCATACATCCACACATCCATACATCCATACATCCATACATCCATGCATCCATACATCCATACATCCATACGTCCATACATCCACACATCCACACATCCATACATCCATACATCCATACATCCATACAACCATCCAAACTTTCGCATTTATAATATTAGTAAGATTCCCCGTGTCTCCTACCGCGCAGTTATCAGCTGCTCTCGGCCCGCATAAGCCTCTGGATCCGGCTGTTGCGCCCACTGGGCCGAAAACTTATTATCTCTCGCCCCGCGCTTGCTTGTAGACTTCAGGAAGCTTTGGACATTACTTAGTGCTTCTCTTTATCTAGAAAGGCTTATTCTAGTTGTTTATTTATATCTTCTTACCATAATATGTCTTATATTAAAACTGTAGCTTTAGTTTTATGATACCGTAACCGATTATCACCCTCATGCTTTATAAGCAAGTAATTTTTAACGTCAATAAGTGTACCTACAGTGTACCTATATTGAATAAATGATATCGAGTATTGAGTACTATAACTGGATGATTCCTGTACAGTAAATACTGGCTGATGCCCGCAACTTCGTTCGCGCGGAGTGAGGTCTTTTTTAGGTTAGATTATTAAAGAGCCCTTTAATTTTTAGGGATAATAAGTAGCGTGTGTGTTATTCTAGACCAGGGATACCCAAAGTGGTAAATATCGATCCCTTGGGGTCGATTTCGGTTTCCGAGGGGTCGACATAAACGAAAACTAATTTTGGTGGTCGATGAGGTCTAAAATTCAACCCCTATTTTATTAATGATTTTTTCAAAATATAATTAACTACTTAAGTATTTTTATGTAATTTGTATTAATAACTATTAATTACACTTGATATTAACTGAATTTTATGTCTATTTGTTTATTTTGATGAGAAAAAGATGTGTAGTTTACTTACTTAACCAACCGTTTTAAATTGGTAAGTATCTTGTATCAATAAGAAAAAAACTAGAGATAGGATTTTTAAAGTAATTTGATTATGGGGTCTGAGGTATCAGTTTATTTTGGAAAAGGGGTCTCTTGCCCAAAATTGTTTAGGGATGCTCTAGAGTCTAGACCAACGGGGCAGTATCAGCTAGTAGTCATTGTATAAGGTAATTCCGCCAACTTGCAAAGCCAGGACGGTGCAACTACTTATTCAATTCAATTCAATTCATTTATTTAATCTAGGTACACTATAGGTGCACATATTGACGTCCATTACTTACATATAAAACATGATGGTGATAATTAGTTACGGTATCTTAAAACTAAACCTACGAGAGCTCCAAACGCGTCCTGGTCTGAGAAGAGCCCACAACAAACTCAGCCGGGTTTTTATTTTCATTATCACCATCTCACAAATCATCTTATAAGTAAATTAATGTTGAACTCCATGGAGTTTTAACCAAATCGCATTCATACATCGCACGCAGTAAATGAATACTAGATAATTGGGATTTAGTGTTTAGTGCTAATTGCACGGTCGATCGCGCGGCTAATGGCCTGAGCCCTGAGCTGATTGTACCGAAAACTAACATTACTACACAATTACCGATAATGGATATTAAGATCCGTTTTCAATGCGATTAATGGTGATCACGCATCCATACTTATATTATAATTACTTAGTCATATTATTTAATTAGCCATTATAGTCGGGAAAGAGCCTGGTGTCTTGAAACCCAGGTCTATTACCTAGTTCGAGCACCAGTCCCTTCATTGTTACTGTTTGAATATGTTTTATGTGAATATGTAATGCTATGTAATTGGGAAAAACAAATAAATTGAATTGAATATGTCATTCGCTATTCGAAACTTTGTAAACTAATTAATCGCTTAAGAAAAGTAGAACAAAGTAGAACAATTGCGAGAGTCTTACTTACACTCACGACCCACCTGTTTATAGATTTATTTATTTTCTCATAAACATATTTACATAAAAACTAAGGAACGGAAACAACCGTGTTAGTTTAAAACTGTGTTGCAGCTATTAACGGCCACCTTCAGGTTTACAAATCAGAAGAAAACATATGACAAACAGAAAAATAATATTAGTGACAAATTAAAATTAAAATATTAGTTAAAATTAATTCTTAGTATTAATATAGATTATGATTACGTGTTGTATGGATGAGTGTCTGTGTATGAGTGTGTGTGTGAGTATGACTTGTGTGTTGTAACTTTGTAAGGGGTGAATATGGATATCCATATCCGATTGATGAACTTTAGTACCGACTTAGATCTTGTTCCGGGCAAGGAAATAAAACCTAACAAAGATTTAAACCACGCGGACCAACTAGTTAATTATAATGTTCTCCGGACCTCCATCGTCACAAAACACACGTAAATGTATGGTTACACATACATTTACTCATTCAACTCGCCCGCGAACTATACCTACCTACAGCTGAGCACGGGGATCCTGTCAGACTGAGGAGGGTTAACCCACAGTCCACCACGCTGGCGTAGTGCCATGGACGTATCATGGCATTTGCAGATTAACCGACTTTACACATCATCGAGAACATTTTGAACTCACAAGCACGCAGGTTTCCTCACGATGTTTTCGTTTAGTGATATTTAATTATTTCTTAACTCCGGAAAGTTTGAGGTGTGTGCCCGGGGATCGAACCTACGTTCACCTGAACGGGATTTCGAGCGTGTAAACCGACTTTCAACTGCAGTGGTGTGTGAAGACTGCCAATCCGCATTGAGACAGAGTGTGAAGTTACCTATGATTCATTCTGAGTAAGAAGTTCTCAATAATTTTTTCAAGGTTTTCCGTTCTGTTAGGTGTAGTAGACCACAGAACATCGAGAAACCATCTTCTTTGTAACTTACAGTTATTCTCACAAAAAAGTTGTTCAAGCTTTTTATTAAATTCGGTTTTTAATACGGACGAAGCGTTTTGTAGGCTATTCAGTTCCGTTTTGATGTTTGAGGAGAGATCTGTTATCTTCTTATCTAGTTTCCCCACATCCGTCTTAATATTGCTCTGTCCTTTCCTCAGATTATTAGCGGTAGTGACGGATTCCTCCGACTCGATACGATGCCCTTAATTTCGTTAACGTTAGGTTAACGTTAACACTCATAAGTGTTATCTTATTGACGTCCAATCTGCTCGCACGAAACGTTTTGGCTCAACGTTTGTGATACGAACAGCCAAGACGTGGGACACCCTCCCAGAGCACATGTTCCCTGCCACGTATTACTTATAGATACCTCCAAGGCAAGAGTGAATAGGTATCTTCTAGGCAAGCGCGTTCCAACCTAGACCTCATCATTGTTTTGCACTAAGCATTAAGCAAACAAGTCTTAATTAACAAAATTAGAAAAACACGACTGCCCTGCCAAAAAATTGAATCTTATTCACATTTTTATTAAATGATATTTTTTTTTGTGAATCACGGGATATTGAACTAGTGTCATATATTTTTGGAATCTACTCATTGTTTTCTATATGATGATTATATAGTTAATCTTATTTTCGATTTTTTTTTTTCAATTTTAGCCTTTAATGCGAGACCATGGTCACCCCATCTATTTTTTTTTGCATTTTACTAGCCTATGTCACCCGGAATAAGCTAGGAATTCTAACGATACCTCATATATCAAAATCGGTTCAGACGTATAGAAGTTATGGTGGAGTATACAAACTCAAATACATACATACATGAACCCTGAAAACAATATACTCCTTTTTTCTGGCAGTCGTATAAAAAAAGGTTCAGGTTATGTACGTGAGTGCCAGGACCTTTGCGTACTAGAGGCGACTTTCGCCAGATGGTTCCAAACTCCGTTTCGACATTATAATTTTATACCCACATTGTGTTGGGGGCTACCTAGTTCTAACTCCCAAAGTTGCATGTAAGAACATTCACTTGTAGTGGATAAAAGTAAAATACATATGTATTAGTATATTTTATAATTAGTATTAGTATATAATTTATATTTTGATTATATGTTTATTATTGGTTTATGTATTAGTATGTAGTTATTTGAATGTAAGTATATTATACAACCACCTTCAGTCTATTCTCCTTATTTTCTCCTTTTCCTAAGGTTGCCTGGTAGAGATCGCTACCTAAGCGATAAGGCCGCCTTTTGTATCCTACCACTGTGTTAATTTTATTTCCTATTTTTGTTATTTTTACTTTTAGTGGTGGTACAAATAAAGTAATATTAATAATAATAATAATAAAAAAAAGAAAAAAAAACATATTTCATTGGGTAGTTATCGCTTCTTCGTATTATATGCAGGGAGATAGTCATAAATAATCCATTTTTAACAGAACAAAATAAATAAATAAATAAATAAATAAATCGTTTATTTTCAATCATTTTGTGTTACATTAATGCTGTTCCCGGTAAATAGGAGAGCAGTTTTGTACACAAACGGGGCGTGGAGAGCCGGCAGTAATGGCCGCGCGCTCCATAAATTATGTTAATGAGCTTCGACGAGACACCGCTACTATTAGTGAATACTTATTTACACCTGAAATAGACGAAAATTGATTTTCTACTGTTAGTTTTAAAGAGATAGTTATTCAAGCTTATAATCATCTGACCCGGTGGCAGCGTCGCTATAGTTTATATGAAGAATGAAATAAAAACAAAAACTAAACAGGCATAAAAAGTAGGTAACAGGTTAGCCCGCTACTATCTTAGACTACACATCACTTACCATCAGGTGAGATCGTAGTCAAGGGCTAACTTGTAGTGGATAAAAAAAATACAATTTTGGCCACCGGCCTGATAAATTTGTAGAATAATGAAATTGATTGACATAAAACTATTTGTTATTTGACGCAATCAGCAACTTTTTCCGAACTTCGAAAGGCGTATGGAGTGTTGAATAAGTACCAGTTTTACTTATTTATATTATACATATATATACACACCATAAGATTGTAAAAACCGTTAGACTATAATCTAACTCGCGAAATTGTAAACTGTCGGCAGATTGTAAACCGTTCAATGTTCTGAGTGTCAATTTTTGAAATGTTAATTGTATTTACATTTTCTTGTCTTTCTTGTATGTTAGGTTAGGGTTCGACATAAATAATCAGGTTGTGCCCAGGCACTTAGGTTCTATCGGGTTAATATACCTAACAGATTACAATCTACTGAAAAATAATGCATTAAATTGTAATCTTTCGACAGTTTGCAATTTCGCGAGTTATAATCAAATGGTTTTTACAATCTTACAGTGACATATAGATAGATAGATAAATACTTTATTGCACACATGAAAAATACAAGGTAAAGTTAACTATAAACTAGGTATGCAAAGGCGGCCATATTGCTTACTGAGCAATCTCTACCAGGCAACCTACACATCCACTCCACTCCACTACATCCCATTAACGTCCCACTGCTGGGCACAGGCCTCCACTCTCATAGGAGAGAGGGAATTAGAGCTTAGACCCACCACGCTGCTCCAATGCGGGTTGACGGGCTTTAACGACTATTATCATGTTAGTGATAATAACCGGGACCGACGGCTTAACGTGCTCTCCGAGGCACGGGGGTGAAACACCGCCAACTTCCTAACTCCGGGCTACTACTGAGAATTTATAGTCGGAAAAACCCAACACTTAGTATGGCCCGACCCGGGACTTGAACCCAGGACTTCGTCAGCCGCAGTCAAACATGCTAACCACTAGACCAACGAGGCAGTATACACACATATATAGATAATATTAGTATGATACGTAATAAATTGTATCCTTTTTAAATCTCGGCTGGCTATAAACCACTGGTATCGCGCACCCATCTCATAAATTCCTCTCGCAAATGCACAGCGGATCGTACCGTCGCGGAGACAAAGCGAGTGTATCAGGCGACGCATAAATAACCCCTAGAACCCCTAGCCGCGCGCCACTGTGCTCGCCTGTACCCAAACCTCCCTAATGGACTTCCATCTGATACTACGTTCTAAGTCTGCCTTCTGAAATCCGCCATTCCAAATCGCTCTCAATTTTCAAAAGTCGTTTGTATAGTCATTATTTATCTCTTTGTAATTATTAGTGTTTACTTTATTCTATAATGGAGAATATATTAATGATATATATTTATATAAATAGCTATATATTTATATATGTAGTCGTGTAGTAGTAGTATATATTTACATCTATTTCTTGATCTAAAATGTATGTACTTTATTATGTATGTATGCATTTCTTATCTATTATTATTTTTTTTTTTTTTTAATACATCACCATCCCGCTCTGCCGTTTATTTATCCTTTCACCAAAGGTTGTCTGTAAGAGATTGCTTTAGCAATAAGACCGCCTTTGCACATTTCTAGTTTTACTAGTAATTAATGCTTTAAAACTGTATTCTGTATATTTTATATGTGCAATAAAGATGTCTAAATAAATAAATACGTTGAGGAACTTCGATTTAGTATCCTTTTCTCGTCATGGAAATAACCTCGAGGTTCCTTTGCAATCTTAGCTCGAAAATAATCCAAGTCCTAAAAAATCATGACGAAGCTCGTAGCTCACTTTTATATGGACAATTTCACTTTATTATGTTCACAGAACACGACATTTATTATTCAGGATCAGCCGATAATCAGATATACCAGATTACTTTTTATACATTACTAACTATATAGTCATCATTTAAACAAGTCATAATTAAAAAAAATTAAAAACACGACTGCCCTGCCAAAAAACGAACTCAAAAAAGTTAAAAATGTAAATTAATGTGGTTAATAGAATCTTGTTCACATTTTTATTAAATGTTTTTTTTTTGTGAATCACTGAATATTGAACTATAGTGTTATATATTTTTGGAATCTACTCATCATTTTCTAGATGATGATTATATAGTTAAGCTTATTTTCGGTTTTTATTTTAAATTTAGTCTTTAATGCGGGACTCAATTTTTTTTTAATTTCACTAGCCTATATCATTCGGAATAATCTATAGATTCTAACAATACCTCATTTATCAAAATCAGTTCAGGCGTATAGAAGTTATGGTGGAATATACAAACTCACATACATACATGAAAACAATATACTCCTTTTTTCAGGCAGTCGTATAAAATATCATGTGTGACGAAGCTCGTAGCTCACTTTTATATGGACACTGGACTGGACACTGTCATGACAGGATAAAACATCGCAAGAGACCGTGTCTCTTGCATGCATATGATACAAGAAAATGTCCGCGACTTGGTTAAGGTTTTTGATTTAGCTACGCGTTAACTCTCTGAGTTTAAAGTTGCCTATATCTTCCCCGGGCTGAAACCTTCTGTATCCATCAAAATTCACCGAAAAATATCCGTGAAAGCCTTACAGAAAAACAGACAGAACAGAGATCCTAGGAGAGTCTAGTTCGAATAAAATCAAATATTTTTTATTCAAGTGCCTTTGAATAGTCTCCACTTTGAATCTACCATTGGTTCATTCTGGTTCGGAATGAATCAGTCGTAGATTCACTTGACGATTCAAAAGTACTTGTAAAAATTTATTTGAATAAAAAACATTTGAATTTGAATGTCAAAATGTAAAGCGTGTAAACTTAGCACTAATGACTATTCATCACGGATATTGAAAGAATTCCTACGAGATTAAAAAAAAAATACTTAGTGCAGGATATTCCAGACAATATTTAAACTCAAATTCATTTCATCAACTGAGCAAAATAATGTTAAATGTTCATAATGTTAACTGTTTACCTACTCAAACACAGTCTACGTCTCTTTTGCACTTGTCTCTGAACTGTATATCATCGCTAAACTACGGTACCCACTGCTCGTGCAGTTTACAAACATAAATAATTTGACCATTAATTAAATGTATCAAAGCTCTTATTTGAAAGTAATACAAATCATAATTAATAATTAAAAAAACGCCCTGCTAAAAAACGAACTAAAAGTTAAAAATGTAAATTAATCTAGCTAACTGAATCTTATTCACACTTTTATTAAATGATATTCTTTGTGAATCACTGGATATTGAACTATAGTGTTATATATTTTTGGAATCTACTCATCATTTTCTAGATGATGATTGTATAGTTAATCTTATTTTCAAATATTTTTTTTCAACTTTAGCCTTTAATGCGGGACCATGGTCACCCCATCAATTTTTTTTTACCAGCCCATGTCACCCGGAATAAGCTAGGGATTCTAACGATACCTCATTTATCAAAATCGGTTCAGGCGTACAGAAGTTATGGGGGAATATACAAACTCATACATACATACATGAACCCTGAAAACAATATACTCCTTTTTTCAGGCAGTCGTATAATAAAAGTGATTTAGGCACAGCATTCAGAGTTTTATC
This sequence comes from Erebia palarica, assembly GCA_964035005.1. Taxonomy (NCBI): domain Eukaryota; kingdom Metazoa; phylum Arthropoda; class Insecta; order Lepidoptera; family Nymphalidae; genus Erebia; species Erebia palarica. Next base: position 34,646,906 of record OZ035990.1, read on the forward strand.
GGTAAAAATACTTCATCAGATGACGGTACGGAGCGTGCATCGCCCCCAGAGGTCGGCACGCATCTGGGATGAGATCTGCAGATTTATAAGCTTGTTAGCAATTGTTTGGGGAGACATTGCCGGAATTATGTATGGCGTACAAGTAACCTGAGGAATTATTTATTTTAACAGCTTTATTTTATTTGTTTTTGGTACTGAAAAACAAATAAAATAAAGCTGTCGCTTTGATTTGGTAATAAAAATAATATAGTACTTACATTTTGAGAAGTTTTCGAATGGTTTATGAGTGTCACAGAATTTGAAAATACACCCAAATCGGAAAGGTTAAGGGAATTGATTAATTGCTATAAATGATAAAACACCTATAAAAGTACATATAGAGAAGAATAGAGAACAAGAACCTATGAAATTGCCTTTCTTCAGTACTGGTCAATTCAAATAAAAAGAAGTTTGTAATGTCTCTGTGTTCTAAATTCAAATTAATTTTGTTGTAAAACCATGATTTTTTTTTTTTACAAATTAAGTCTTTTGTTTTTTGATTAGCGTTGTATTTTCATTACATTTCAACATTTTTCGTCATAATGGATACTTTAAAAATTCGTGTAATTATGGCCTAAGGCCAAAGACCTAATATTTTGAGAAATTTTCGAATGGTTTATGAATGTCACAGAATTTGAAAATACACCCAAATCTGAAAGGTAAAGGGAATTGATTAAATGCTATAAATGATGAAACACCTATAAAAGTACATATAGAGAAGAATAGAGAACAAGAATATCAATATTATAAATGTGAAAGTGAGTTCTTTTGTTGGTTCGTCCTTCAATCACGCCGCACAAGAGCAACGGATTGACGTGAATTTTTGCATGGGTATAGTTGAGGACCTGAAGAGTGACAAAGGCTATTTTATGAAATAGCCTTTGTCACTCTTCAGGTCTATTCATAAATATTTCCTGAAGGCTATTAGCCTTCAGGAAATATTTATGAAATAATGCCCCTGAGTTCGGACACTTATTATTAAGGTGGATTAAAGGATAACCCCTTGGGACCTCTTCGATTTTCCATGATAAAAAGTAGGTTTGTCCATCCCCAAGGATCTTTTTATCCGTCAAATTCGGTTACACATACTATGGGGTGTAAAATTGTAACAGATAGACTCACACACTTAAAGTTTAAAGTGTTTATATAAATAAAAAAATCATTATCATATAAAAAACATTAATATCTGGGTGGTATTTGCTCGGTATTATTTTTGGTAAATCGTATTTTTTGGAAATTATATTTAAATAATTAAAAAAAAACTGACTAATGTTATAAATGCGAAAGTTTGGATGGATGTATGGATGTTTGCTACTCAATCACGCCCCAACGGCTGAACGGATCTGCCTGAAATTTGACACAGAGATAGATTATAGTCTGGAATAGCACATAGGCTACTTTGTATCCCGGAAAATTAAAGAGTTCCCGCGGGAACCAAAAAACCTCAAATCACGCAGTCGAAGTCGCGGGCATCCGCTAGTAATTAAATAAAAAAAAACTAAATTAAAAACTAAACATTAAAAATAAAATATTACTTATATATTTAAAAAAAAGGGAAAAAATAATCGGACTGGAGGACATCTGGACTCGAACCGGGGTCTTCTAGTTTCGGGACCCAAACTACTCCGTGGGGTAGATTTTCCTAAAATTGTTTATACAGTAACCTAAATCCCGATTTTTAAGTCTCTAACTTCAAAAAATGTAAGCTTCCAACCCCCATTTCACCCCTATTGGGGTAGATATAGAATTAGATATTAGATATTAATAATTATTTGAAGGTTAAATGGCATGAAGGACTTTAAATCTTTTGAAAGCTCCAAAGCGAGATTTAAACTGCCTCGAAATCTTAATGCGCTTAAAAGTTCAAACATTTCAAAATCACTATTAATTAATTATGTAAATCCTCAAGCGCAAAAGCATTTGTAAGTTATATTGACGTTAATCCGCAGCTTATCCTTCTTACTTCATCTCATAATAAATAAGTAATGATCGCTTTTAGTTTGAGATCAATTGACAACAGCAAGGTTCAAGGTTCGTCCCGCGGGAACTCTTTAATTTTCCGGGATAAAAATTTGCCTATGTGCTATTCCAAACAGTAATCTATCTCTGTGCCAAATTTCAGTCAGATCCGTTCTGCCGTTGGGGCGTGATTGAGTAACAAACATCCACACATCCATACATCCATCCAAACTTTCGCATCTATAATATTAGTAAGTGAAAAATTGGACATTGATGGGGCATTTTTGTTTTGACCTGTTTCTAGTAGTACTCGTTCTATAAGGTGGTAATAGCAGTATATCTGTACCTATCCAGGTGACGTATTGTGCAACATTAATGCTGTGTATATCTTTACAAGTTAAATTGAATGGATCTACTCTTCACTTCTATCTTATATCCCTGGCTGCCAATTTTTTTTGGAACGATGTTCCTTATGGATACCCCTCCGCATCCATATCCATTCCTATATGGATGCGGAGGGGTACCCTAGCCGGCAAAAAACTTTTTTTTTATCCACTAAAAGTTGGGCTAACTTGTAGTGGATAAAAAAAAAGTTTTTTGTTTGGCTGCGATCTCACTTGATGGTAAGTGATGATGGACTCTAAGATGGTAGCGGGCTAACCTGTTAGGGGCATGGCAGTTATATTAAACCCATACCCCATTTGGTTTCCACACGGCATCGTACCGGAACGCGTAATCGCTTGGCGGCACGTCTTTCCCGGTAGGGTGGTAACTAGCCACGGCCGAAGTCACCCACCAGGCCAGATCAGGGAAAATTCAGAAATTATCCCAAATTCCCAAATTGACCCTACCGCGGTTCGAACTTGGGACCTCCGCACGTTAAGACAACATCGCTACACTGCACCACTGAGGTCGCCAAGTAGTAGTAGTAGTAGTAACTAGTAACTAGAAGTAAGATTTTTATATATAGTTCATTCGATATTAAACCTTAACGCTAAAGCATTAAAGTTTAATTTCGAATGCACTATATTTATATTTATGACCTTTTGTCTTCGTAACAACGCGAGTATGTCGCTGACGCAGCATGTCGGTGTCGGTGACGCGAATCCACAAGTTCATCCCCTACCAAAAAGTGCTCAACGCGGCTAACACTTCAATAAAATTATAACAAGTTTGTAGTAATATCTTCTTAGGTAACCAAATGCCAAGTCAGAGAAGCACAGCAAACACCTAGCCTTCTAAACTAGGCTACTCAAATAGCAGACCCTGACTTTATGCCGAGGAAACGTACTGAGTACCTACATACGTAGCATAAACAAATATTAACTTTGATAGAACTGTGGTAAGCCAAAACAATTTAAACACGGTTATCTTGCATTGTGGCTAATTCTGTCCTGCACAAACTGTGAACTAAATTGGGCTGATACGTCTAATTGTATAGTTGCCCCTTTCATAATGCTCCTTGCGGAAAGGGACAGTACTAGGTTTGGGAATGTCAGTTTAGTTCAGTAGTGCACGATAGTCTACATTAAGAGACAAAATGCGTAACATAATAATAATTTATTATTTTTCGTTCTACTACAGGGAAAGTTCTTGACTACGTCACGTATACGTATAAATTTCACGTATACGTATAAGTCGTGGATGCAGACTAACCTTGCAGGGAGGTTACAGTCACATTAACCCATACCATACCATAAGTTTTGTTTTAAGGAATGAGTGCCCGGGTCTCCTGGAACCAAGGTTAGCTTAAATCTTGGTTGGCACCTTGGTTCCATGAGAGCTGTGGTACTCCATGTAATATGTTTTCATTTTTACTTGTACTTTTTTTGGCTAAATAAAGGATTATTTATTTATTTTTATACCCATAATCGATGTCTACGTGGTACTATCACACCACAAGGCTTTTTTGCTTGGCGGCACATGTTTGTCAGAAGGATTGTCACTATCCATTTAATCGAACAAGAGGCTAGAGTTTGTCCTAAGTATGAACGACCAACTTTCAACGTAATAAGGCAACTGCTTTTTGTCCATATTAACTAAAATTGATTGCAAGTAGCCTATAAATAACAAAAACTACTCTAATACTAATGTCTAAACTCTAATTGTCTTCGTAATAACGCGAGGTGTTAGTTTTAGTTACCCCCTACCAAAAAATGCTCAAAGCGCCTAAAGAAGTTTTCACTTCAAAAATTACACAAATAATTCGTATTTTCAAAGCGACTTTCTTTTAATATTTTTGTGTTAAAATTGCTCACAAAAGATTGTGTCGTCACATTCAATATATCGGGGAGGAACCGAGTTACCAGATCACTCGTTAAATATTAAATTCTCTTTCTTTGTCAGAAATACTTGGTGGATTTGCGCTCTTCAGCGATTTAATAGCTGGATTTGATTTGCAACCCCGCCACTGCTCAGTATTATTTAATATCAGAAGGTTTCATAAAATGCCAATTGAAGATTAAAATGGCAAAATTGCTTCTACTGAACTAATATTTTTTACTAAAACCTTACGAGATTGTGTACCACAGAATCATCGACTGATTGAATCAACGAAACGAAAAAGAACGAGCAACTGCCGAGTTTTTTGCTGGCTTTCCTTAGTAGAATCATTTTTCAGAACCAGTGGTACACTCAAAAAATAACGTAACATAAGAGACCCATGTATGTCCTACATGGAACGACCTCAATTTACATAGCCACGCCCTGTCAAACAAAGAATGTGAACCTTTTTTACTAACGCCATCTAGTCTGAAAAGCGGGACAGCGCTATGGCGGGGACAAGGACAGGTTAATACAGGTGAGGGGCACGCCCTACAAGTTTGCCCAATTTTTTTCTATGAAAGGGCCCATCTATTACCTACATATTATATATCGATGCCTACATGTTATAAATAAATTGAGTTTATACTATAAAACCTGCCTACATACCACCCATATGAGGCAAGTTAACACGTAATGTAATATGACGTATAATAACTCTACAGAAGCTCATCGAGTAAATTCATTAGGGCGGTTATGCGGAACCCTGAAAGTCAACAAGTCCCATCAATGAAGCAAGTTCCCTTGAGTTTTGCCGCCCTTTTCCTTGGCTAATTACATTGTAGATGATTAACTTCTATGTATTGATACAGTGTTGTACATAAGCTCAGTTTATACTACGTAATCCGCCACAGCAGACAAATATGTGTGGTACATCGTGTATCTTGCACGTGTAATTATTAGTCATATGCTATTGCGTAGACTAATAATCTAAAACTAGGGCGGTCCGTTGTATGGAGACCCCCGCATTAAATCTTCAGTGGATGAAACTTGGCTGGGTTTTAGTATTGGATGATCCAAAACTTACAAAAAATATCCAACAAAAAAAAACATCCGGAAGTTAGGTATTTATACCTGAAACTTAATATTAATGACTGAATATTTTCTCGATTTCTTTTTTAAATAATAGTAGGTATCTACACTCAAACCCGAAATATCAAATGAAATAATCATGAAGAACATCGATATTTAAACCAATTTTAATATCAAATCCAAACAGCGTTTAGGCGATAATGTACCTTCCTGCTTTAACATTTGAGTAAAAAACTTACTTCCTTTCTGATTTTCATTGGATATATATAATATACGTTTAACTCGTGATACTATATCAAACTATAACGTTTCGTCGCCTGAGGAATTATTGTTGGGGTCAACTAGCTTTATTGCCTAGAGTTTATAGTTTATTGCTTATAGTAAACCATAAGCAGATTTCAGTTTTCTGTGATATTTACGAAATAACTGTATACTGTAATTTTTGAATTTATTAATTGCATTCATGTACATATTGTATCATACTTTATATTAATATTATAAATGCGAAATACGGAAGTGTGTTTGTTTGTCCTTCAATCACGCCGTAACGGAGCAACGGATCGTCCTCATTTTTGGCATGGGTGTAGTTGAGGACCTAGAGAGTGACTTGGTTCTGTTATGTGTGCCAGAACAGGGCGCGTTTGGAACCCTTGTAGCTTATGTTTTAGGATACCGTTGTTAGTTATCACCATCGCGTCATATACTTTGTAAACTTGAATTTCAGATGGTGTAGGTACAAATTTTTGAATAATTATACTTTGAGTTTGAGCCTCCGTTGTACTTTATGGTTTCCGTTTTTGGAAGCATAAGGTATGTGGTCAACTGTACTAATAAATGGTACGGGGAGCAAACCACGGGGGCTTAAATTCGTATTGTTTTAATATTGTTTACTTTCGTGTTGTACAATAAAATTATTATCCTCATTCTAGAACCGTCAAGGTCCTCGCATCCAGTGACCCACAAGTCAGTGTAATACTTGTAACGTATGTGTTGTGTTGTCTACATATTGTAACCTTTTCTTTTCTATGAAAAGAGCAACTGCTGAGTTTCTTGCCGGCTCTTCAGTAGAAGAGTTCTCCGGTAGAATCAGCTTTCCGAACCGGTGCTAGAGTCTTAACGTTTCATAAGTGACACAAGTTGTCCTACATGAAATAAATAAATCAGTTATCATTTTACGTGTCATAAAATTGTCATTTTGTCAATTACTGCTTTAAGCGAGTGTATTATCCCTCTGATTGGATGAATTACTATACTCCTTCAATGTTGACGGCAAGTAGCCAGGTGTTATGAGTGTCATTAGGTGCGAGTGTGATTTATGATGTGCTATGTAGCCCTTATGAACCCACTCCTGGGTAAGCTCTGTGTTAGCACCTTGGGCTTGATTGAGGGGCCAATATTACGGGCTTATTAGGAATGTTACGTGTAATATTTGCCTCTTGGATACTTATGTTCCTAGTTTTACCCTGACTTGGACTTGGCTAATTTTATTTTGTCTTGTATAGCAAACACTTAAGCAAATCTCAAAATTTTTGTTTCTAAATCTTTGTTGGTTAGATATTAGAAAAAAATTGTGAATATGTGTAACTTAATATTAATAATTTAGTTTGTTTTTGTAACCATGTCTTAAATCTAACATGAAACACTGTACTATGTTTGAGGAGGGCGACAATCACTGCAACGCAGTTTTTTTAATGCAGCAGATCAATAATATAAAGATCAATGGAGATAAGTATGTAGTTACAGGTTGATGGCGGCTCCGGGTTCTTATGGGTCCATTGCCAGTGGCAATTAACCCATAAGAACCCGGAGCCGCCCGCATCAATAGAAAAATATAATTATAACAGAGACAAAATAAATTGTAACGTCACTTTTGACACATTGTATAAAACATCGCATTTTCATTATTAGTTTAAATTAATAACAACATTATTTTAAAAAATAATAAAGAAAATTAATAATCATTACAATAGTGGTGTGTTTAATGTGTATTGAAAGTGTAAATAGGCTTTAACCATACAAACGTAATGAGTCTTAATATTTTGTTTCATATAGGTATGCAGTAGTTACCTAGATGGTCAAAAAATTGCTTGCTTACCTGTAACTAGTAGCTTACCTATTAATTAAACAAACATACGTCGCAAGCTACTAATAGGTACTTATATACATAAGTAGCTAAGTATCTGATATGTACTTTTTTCTGTGCTATACCATACAATCAGTCTTCTGACTATGAGCAGATGTGTTGAAGGTTTTGTACAGTCACGTTTTCAACATTTTTTTATCAAAAATCACTCAAAATTTCGCTCCGCTATTAACAAATATAATGTACATTATTTAATATTTCATAAAGTCATACAAATCAAGAAATTTTTTCTTCAACTTTCCCTGAGCCCATTCTGTGGAACCGCTGCAACACAGGTAAATAATTTTAATTTTAATTTAATTTTTATTTTATTAATTTTAATTAAATAATATTAATTTTAATTTTTTTAATTTTAATTAAATAATAAAAAATACCTGAGGAATAACACATGCTACTTTTCATCCCGGAAAATTCAGGCATTTCCATGGTATTTGTAAAAAACCTTAATCCACGCGGACGAAGTCGCATCACCTAGTGTCGTATAAATAAATCAGTGCCAGATTAAATGAAAGCATCAGGCGGGCTTCGAACATCGCACTATTAATCTCTTCATTTATATCTATTATTTCTCTGGCTTCTTCCTACCGTACCTGTCTTGCTCTATCGCATATTGATGATAGAGATAGTGAATAATTATTCAGGGTTCACCAATTTTAATAACTTTGGAGGATAGTCCTAAAAGTATGTAACTTACGAATATACCTATCCATTATGCCCGTGACTTGTTAGATTATAATATTTCGTTTGTCTAGATTATAATATTTCGATTCCCGCGGAAACTTTATAATTTTCCGGGATAAAATGAAACTTAAATGTTCATTCAGGTATCTCCACTCCTTTAAGCCGAATCAGTATAGCCGTTGTGGCTTGAAGGAGTCACAAATATCCGTACAATTACCCAAACTTTCACATTTATAATTATTGATTTGTACAGCATTGCCTAAAATGATTGACTGAAATTTATTTATGTTACTTTTTGATAAATTCATTATGGGGTGGACATGAGAAGGAGAGGTGTAGAAAATTTAACTTAAATACTTTTAACGGCCATGCGCAAGCGAGCCTTAGTGTTACCATAAAATTCAAAACTCGACTATAATACCTACAATTTATTTATTCAAGCAGAATGACTGGAATGGTCGAAATTTTTAAATAATTATTTAACGACAAAAAGGGCTTATTGTTTAGAAAACTTACACAATAGTATAAATACTCTTAGTCGAGTCGTATGCTGAAAGACGTGAGAACCCACCGCATTATTGTTGGGATAATAATGCGGTGGGTTCTCACGTCCTTCCGCATTATTATACCAAGAAAACTTCTACCATCATTTGTGGAAAGAGATCACGACCTTCAGTAATGAGGAATACAGCTCAGAGAGAGTATATTCTACATGTAACAAATAAATTAAGTATTGGTAAAGTCCGATTATATTAATAATAATAATAATTCTTTTATTGTCAGATAAAAATCCACACAATCATATAATAATATTACATAAAACATTTAAAAGTATAAAAATAAGTAAATAATGTAAAATAAAAATTAAGGTTAAAAAATTAAACTAGTATACTTATTTTTAGCTTCACTTCCTACTTGCGTCCCGGTGGACACGCCGCCAGTGGTATATTGTATATTGTTAGCATTATTACTGTTTGTCATTATATCTCATGAAACAGGAAGTATAATATGAGTCAATTTGACTCGTTTCATGTCATTCGATTTAATCTGCGGATATTAAAAATAGTTAGTACAAATACGAGTGTTTTGACGATGGTAATTCAGTCTCCTGCAGCAAACTCAGCGATTATTGAATACTTTTGTGTTTAGACCGCAATTTGGTTTAGAGCTTGACGATAGCAATCGTGGCCAGACCAAATGAATATTGTCTTTATGTTGAGCTAACTTTTATCTTATATTACATTAAATCTCTCGTGTAACCGCTACACGTTGTGACCATTCACTCGTGCAAGTTCCAAATGAGAGTACAAATATATTAAAATTGTTTATTGTTTATTAAAACCTACTTCCGGATTGTCCCTTACAATATCTCTGAGCATTATAGTCACCGTACGCATAATAGGGATTCATGACACACATCGGCACAAAAGGCATTACTACTGGAAGGGATACTTTTAATGAAGCCTCACCAGCGATGAGCGGTGACTTTATAAGATTAACGTTATCAGATTTGTTTTATAATCCCCTCATTTTGGGAACATTATATTATCAGCTTTGATTAATTAGGCATTTCTAAGGCATCTGTGCCTCTATACCAGTTATAAAACACATAGTTGTTATTTAGAACAGGTACAGTAAGGCCAAAACACTGACTGGACAGGACAAAACGTCAATGTGCGCTCTTTAATCTGGAGAAGCACAGATCTACTCGACACGACGAAATGTGTTTTCGATTATGATGCGGGAGATTTGTTAATAATTCAATTCTGTTACTTATTCCTACCCCTACCTTTATTATGTAGGTATAAGTACTTGTGTATATGTGGCATAATTAGGAAATAAATGATTTTTCTTTCTTTTCTTTCATTTTAAACTGTTGGTGTTCAATAATAAACAGTCTGAAAAAAAATTGTTGTTCTTATTAATAGACAAAACAGAAGCAAAGAGATGTAGAAGTCATAGCTAATTAGAATATAACTATTCTATTTATTATATACATAGAATAGTTTCTTTATTGTTTCGACTGCGGTTCTAAAAATGGCAATGATTTTTAATTGATCTCTCTAATAATATCAAGTTGTTCCTCCAGATCAATTTTCAACCAGATATTACAAGAGGTTATAATACCACAATTGTGTACACAAAGGCAGGCAAAGCTGAGTATTTTTTCATTCTCATAGCTAAACGGCAGTCCAACACGGCAGGAAAAAGACCTAGCGCAGGACCGATGGCTTTAATTGCTATCCGAAACAGTCTTAAAACTTGCCATTTTCGCGCTGCTACAGAATTTTTGGAATTTTGTAGGAATAAATTGTCAGTAGCATTTTTTTAAATTAGGGCCACTAAACTAGTTACAATCATAACTTTAAAACTTACAATAATGAGGTTTAGGCGAAATACCTGATAATGAAACCTACTTGAAATGACCACAACATGCGTCAAAAAAAATTGAAATAAATGTACGTTTTGTTTCATGAGATATAATGACAAACAGTAATAATGCTAACAAAAGATAATTAAATAAAACTAAGTTAAAAAAAGAAATTAAAATAAGAAAAGGAAAAGAAAGAACTTTTACAAGTACTTTTGAATCGTCAAGTGAATCTACCACTGGTTCGGAATTCCATTCCTACCAAGAAGAACCAGCAAGAAACTCGGTGGTTGCTCTTTTTACATAAATATTTTATTTACTATTATCATATCAATGTATACATAAGTAACCGCTGTCCTTAGCATTGCTGGAGTGATCAAATCCATGCTCCTCTATCATTTACATAATCTTCAACAGTATAATAAGCTTTTTTCAAGAGCATACATTTAATGGATTTCTTAAATTTGTGTATAGGCAAGTTTAAAATAGGTTGTGGAATTTTGTTATAGAAAAGAATGCTCATTCCCACGAATGACCTTCTGACTTTTTTGAGGCAGAGCGATGGAGTCACGAGCCTATTACGGCCTCTAGTTTGCCTGTCGTGCAGATCGCATTTTTTTTGTAAATATGGATGTGCTGTTTAACAAAAATTATATCACTGTAAATATATTACGAGGCTGCAGTTAGAATACCAATTTCTTTAAAGAGTTGGTACAGAGTTGGTAAACAAAAGAAAAGCGTAATAAAATTTTCTATAAATAATAAATAATATAATATATAAGTAAACAGAACCGAAGCGCCTATGTATGATAATGTATGATTATTATGCTCGTTATAATAACATTCTGTTCCTAATATCCGATATCGGCTTCGGGAGGGCGGCGCAATATCAAATATTAAATATTTGTGACGCAGCTCTGACGCGCACATACCTACTATAATATTAATATTGGGATATTATCTAAGATAGGTATGTCTAGAAAAGCTTTTATTCGTCATTAATCTAATCGGTCATTCAACCATTAACCAACTGGGGGTTACTACTGTTGCACGCAGGCAGGATACACGTAGAAATAATACACACATGATGCTTCCTCTTACTTAATATTAAAAATGCGAAAGTTTGGATGGATGGTGGATGTTTGTTACTAAATCACGCCCCAATGGCTGAACGGATCTGGCTGAAATTTGGCACAGAGATAGATTATAGTCTGGAATAGCACATAGGTTACTTTTTATCCCGGAAAATTAAGGAGTTCCCGCGGGAACCAAAAAACTCGATCCACGCAGACGAAGCACAATACAAGATTAGCTAGTACAATAAAAAAATGTAAAAATAAAATAAACAATGTTCCACGTTCAGTTATTTTATGTGTTTAGTACTTGTAATGCGGTTTAGTTAACCCGGAATACCAATAACAATTACTGGCGACAATAATGATTACACTTACACTGACAGATAAAGAATGAATTAAATACCGTTGTAATTTAGTATGATGACGTTTTTGTCGTGATGTTATATTTGTTGAATCAAATTTAAAGTCAAATGAGCTCTTTTTATTCACAAACGCTAACACTACTATCGCTTAAAGCGGTACTAATTCGAAATGATGTCGCATACCTTGAAGAAAAAAAAACTTTCAATAATTATGTAGCCAATACGCAATACACAATACGAAAAATACACAAAATCATTTTAATAATTTACGTATTGTAACAAGAATTACACTTCCTTGTAGGCTGGCAATGCGAAGCCAATAGTTAATTAGTCTGCTGAGGCTCGAACCCGGGACCTCTGGCTTAAGACCACTGCGCCAGGGAGGTCAAGAGTCGACTTTTTTCTTTTCTTATCTTTCTTTTTTTATCCACTACAAGTTAGCCCTTGACTGCCCTAGTTATAGACAACATACAAACATAATACCTCGTTACGTAATACATGCAGCTGAGTGCTCTCGGGTCGACAGTCTGCAGTTCTTCGAGAGTGGATGCGGAACACACGCGCCGCTAAGTGGTCACCGCCTCCTCGTCGCGTGCCAGTTACGACTCTCGATATCTGTACTAATATTATAAATGCGAAAGTGTGTCTGTCTGCTATGCTTACACCGCCCATCTGTTCAGCCAATTATGTATAGAGGTAGGTTACATCCCGGGGAAGGACAATATTTTTAACCCGGAAAATTAACGGATTACAGAGATAATCAAAACACCTTAATCCCGCACGAAATCGAAAGCATCATCTACTTTGAGATGGTTAATTTTTCGTTGATTAAGATTATCCAGCTGATATTTTTGCGGGTTTCGTCTTACACTTACTTTATTCTTTAGTTACCATGGTTAACACCTTTGCGTTACTATTTTTTAAATTTTGACCTAAGTGGGAGGTCCCGGGTTCGAATACCGGCAGGGTCAATTTGAGAATTTATAATTTCTGAATTTTCTCTGGTCTGGTGTGGTGGGAGGCTTCGGCCATGGCTACCTACCGCCTTAATGGCAAAAACGTGTCGCCAAGCAAATATTCCTGTACAACTATATCAGTTACCACAAGTCCCTACAAGAGACCTTGTGTCTATCATTTTCATATTGATGATGAACAAAAAGTACTAAAATAAACTAACGGTAGGCGTCTATACGTTGATTCCGATATTATAAACACAAACCACATAATCGAAAACAAACTGCGAAGAGAAAATTTAATTTAAAAAAAATATCTCCAATAAATCCCTCAGCAAAGTGAGTGGTAGCTATTTTAGCAATAAAAGCAGTTTTCCTAACACAATCCTCGGCGCGGAGACCAAACGAGATTAGAGTCAAGAGTACACCTCCCCCCTGATCCCCCTCCTCCCCCTCCCCCTCGCCCGACACCCGCGTGCTCTCCGCTCACCACTTATTGGGTGAAATTAAATCAAGGCCGGTAGTCGTATTCTTCCACTAACGCAGATGCTCATACAAAGATCTTGTGAACAAAATTAAAGTCACTACTTATCCATTCTAACATTTTAAAATCTGTCTGTCTGTTCGCGCTCATATTGTCTAGCTGATGCCCGCGACTCCATCCGCGTGGATTGAGGTGTTTTAGGGGTATGAAAAATAAATAGCCGATTCTCAGACCTACTGAATATGAATATAGTTTCATAAAAATCGGTCGAGCCGTTTCGGAGGAGTATGGTAACTAACATTATGACACGAGAATTTTATATATATACTAGCTGATGCCTGCGACTCCGTCTGCGTGGATTGAGGTGTTTTAGGGGTATGAAAAATAGATAGTAGCCGATTCTCAGACCTACTGAATATGCTTATAAAATTTCATAAAAATCGGTCGAGCCGTTTCGGAGGAGTGTGGTAACTAACATTGTGACCCGAGAATTTTATACATATACTAGCTGATGCCCGCGACTCTGTCTGCGTGGATTGAGGTGTTTTAGGGGTATGACAAATAGATAGTAGCCGATTCTCAGACCTACTGAATATGCATATTAAATTTTATAAAAATCGGTCAAGCGGTTTCGGAGGGGTATGGTAACTAACATTATGACACGAGAATTTTATATATATACTAGCTGATGCCTGCGACTCCGTCTGCGTGGATTGAGGTGTTTTAGGGGTATGAAAAATAAATAGTAGCCGATTCTCAGACCTACTGAATATGCTTATAAAATTTCATAAAAATCGGTCGAGCCGTTTCGGAGGAGTGTGGTAACTAACATTGTGACCCGAGAATTTTATACATATACTAGCTGATGCCCGCGACTCTGTCTGCGTGGATTGAGGTGTTTTAGGGGTATGACAAATAGATAGTAGCCGATTCTCAGACCTACTGAATATGCATATTAAATTTCATAAAAATCAGTCAAGCCGTTTCGGAGGAGTATGGTAACTAGCATTATGATACGAGAATTGTATATATAAGATGATTATAATACCATTTAATATGACCAGGTGAGATTAAAGTCAGTCAGTACAGTAAAGGCTAACTTGTAATCAATAAAAAAAAGTTCTTCTTACTCCCTAGCAGGTTTCAAATACCGTACGGAACTGATTATCACCATCATGTTTTATAAGTTATTGGACGTCAATAAGTATAGTGTACCTAATTTGAATCTATATAAACGAGTTTATAAGAGTGAAATACTGCTCACTCACTGGTTAACTAATCACTATTAACTCAGGAGCTGTAACGCATACAAACTTGAAAGGAAGGAAGATTCTTTCTATATTATACAGGGATTTATACACTTGTTATGTACTTGTAAATTTTAAATTATAATAAACTGTATAAGCAATTTCACGAAAATCCACCCCACAGAGGGTGAAATGGGGGTTAGAAATTTGTATGAAAGTCCTATGTTTTTGTAGTTAGTAGCTTGAAAATCGGGATTTAGATTATTAGTTTTTTATAATTAAAACCTGCATAAGCTTTATAATATAGCCTCTTTAGATCGATTTTTTGCAGCGGGAAAATTTTATAATCTCATAGGAAATAAGAAATGTTACGCGGACGAAGTCGCGGGTGACCTCCAAATAAATATTGATTGACTAGATGATGCCCGCGACTTTGTTCGCGTCGACTAATGTTCTTTGATTCCCACAGGAACTCTTGAATTTTCCGGACACACAACCAATCCCTGTACTAATTTTCACCAAAATCGTTTGAATAGATGGAATCGTTTGAAAGTGTAGCAGACAGACACACTTTCGTATTTATAATAATTCAAATTCAAACTCAAATGATTTTTATTCAAATAAACTTTTACAAGTACTTTTGAATCGTCAAGTGAATCTACAACTTGTTCGGAATTCCATTCCTACCGAGAAGAACCAGCAAGAAACTCGTTCAGTATTAGTATGGAACTATGGATTGATTTCTTTATTTCTTTATTGTTTATATGGTACACAAAACAGGAAATAACTGCAACATTTCAGGTAAGTATTAAATTACAGGATCGGTTCTAAGTTAAAACTCAAAACATGTGCACACATCATGACTTATACACAGAATATATAAACTAAATATAAAAGACCAGTGAATGAATGAATATAGAAATAATATCTAAGTGTTTAAAGTTAGAAATACAAATCAGAGAAATTAAGTAAAGAATTTATACAATTGATTAGCAAACTATGAACAACAATGATTGACAATTTAAAAACAATAAAATATATTACAAATTTACAAATACTATTTCATACAATTAAAAATGTGTTTTTTAAATTTGAAACATAGCTACAGATTAAAGTTATAGCGTTAAGTTTGGGAATTAATTTCAAAATATTTTACTAACTCGATTCCTTTGAAATTTTTTTCTATGCGAATAGGTTAGACAAGGACAGAGTATGAGTTTTTTGGAGAACCTAATCTATGACATGAATTTATGGGTAGAAATTTCGTGCGAGTGAAACACGAAATGTAAGGTGATACCCTCTATTTTTTATTTTTGGTTTTTGTTCTTGAAATAGACAAATGGAACAGAATCTTTGGTTCTTGTTGTTTTACTCTGGAATGACTAATCATAGTGTCAAAAAAACCTTTTTAAACAAAGTTAGAGGTTATATTGTTTATTTTTTTGAGGATTTTATTTAAAAAACGGGGTCATTTTTTGTTGTTGTTTTTGTTATTTTTTTGTGTAAACACTATTAGAAGTGCGATAACCTGTATTCTATTATTGGAAAATTTTCTATGATTGATTCTCATAGTGCGATGTACCGCAATAAACTGCGCAGAATGCAAGCCGGTTCATCTATATGACGTATAGCCGACTCATCTTGTTCCCACGTCACGGGGAGATGCGATTCAGCCTCAGTTATCTCGTGGATTGATGTGTGCCTGAGGCGAACGCGATCGCTTACGTAGCACCACCCAGAAATATGCGAACACCGTGACTCGACATGATAAATATTACTTGAATATATTGTATATCATCAGCCGTAGCATTATTAGTTATTTATTAGTACATTACATCGCGAGAGGGGGAAGTACGCGTTCTCTGGTCGAGTGTTAGTTAGACCGGCTATATACGAGACCAGAAATGCTCTCCCGGTCGAGGTGTGTATAGTGCTTTTCTAAGAAATTAAACAAGTGACTTTTTTTTTAAATATATTTTTGCGCTGTGAGTGCTGAACGCGTAATACGGTAGAGTTCCAAATTTAAACTATTTAGGCCAAAGAAAATTATAACAAGTTACAAGATATTCAGGAAGAAAGATTCCACATTCAAACTTATGATATGTAATGAAAATACATACATTCTTTACTGGCCTAGGCCGGGAAGTTTAACTTTTGAACTCATTTACAGGGTATGAAATGTGCACATTTCATATAATTTAAAAAGAAAAAAAAAACAATTATGAATGTGTGAATTTATTCTCATTGCTAACGTAGTTTTTTAAGACACACTGTTACTAACACTTTAAATGGATTCTATGATCTGAAATAAAAGTTGTTTATTTATTATTATTATTTTACTATATGCAACCAGAAGTGGATAAAATTAAATAATAAAAGCAGTTAAGTCAAATCAGACTTTTTAATTACAAAATTCAAACAAATTACATTACACAAAGTTCAACCAAAAAGAAACAGGAATTAAATTTTAAGAAAAATTAAGCTTTCAGATCAAAACTAAAATGAACAAATCAGGAACAAATTGTAATCTTAACATAAATAACACAAATTCACAGTAAAAAAACATAAATGGTCGCTAACGCGTGACAAAGTCGAGTTATTGCTTCAAAAATCGGAACGAGAGTGACGCTGCGGCCGGAGAACGCGCGCATTTATACATCAAACGATAGTTGGACAATCTGTTTATATTTAACAGCTAGTGGGTACTTCAATAATATTATCACTAGCTGATACCCGCGACTCCGTCCGCGTGGATTGAGGTGTTTTAGGGGTATGAAAAATAGACAGTAGCCGATTCCCAGACCTACTGAATATGCATATAAAATTTCATAAAAATCGGTCAAGCCGTTTCGGAGGAGTATGGTAACTAACATTGTGACACGAGAAAAGAAATGATATGGAGTAGTGATAGCCTAGAGCTGTAGACGTTCAGCCCCTTAATTGGAGTTTAGAATAAGTGGAACCCAGACTAGATGTAATAATAATACACTTTTTCAGCATGAGGAACTCAAAAATACACTGTGAAAAAAATGCCAGTCATAGGGACTGTCGATAAAAATAAAAACTTATAACTTAGAATTAAATACATATATATCTGTAAATCTTAAAACAAAGACATTAAAATTTAATTAATATAGTATATTTATATTTAAGATATTTTTGGTCTTCGTAACGTCGCGGGCATGTCGGTGACGCGAATCCACATGTTTACCCCCTACCAAAAAGTGCTCAACGCGGCTAAAGAAGTATTCAATTCAAAAATGGCTTGGGTTTATTCAAGATGGCGGACCAGACCACGGTCAAAATGGCGCCAGTATGTCCATTTATGCCTTTTTCCAAAATCATGACTAGCCTATTACGAAAACCCCTTTATTTTACAAGGCTTGAGAGAACGACGACTTGTTAACATATCTGCGAAACCTTTTCCTTGTAAGCGCTTTTCCATCTCAGACATAATCAATCTCTGGCTTTAAAACCGCCTGTTTTGCTGAGTCGGCATTTTATTTTACAAAGCGTTCATCTTATCAGATGCTGAGGCTGAGTTATCGGCGGTCGGCGGCGCTGGACGGAGGAATGGCTGCATTTGTCAGCTGTCATCTGATAAGCAAGAGATATGGAAATATTGGTGACGCAGCCAGCTTTGTGAGAAGAACTGAAAAAGGTACAAATCTTTACTTACCCTACCATTTTTTAGGATCTAAAACCGATTTGTGACGACAACAAGACGTATTTTCATAAAACGACCATAGCTGAAGAGAAATGAATTGTTATCTTTTCATTATTGAGTACCAGAGAGGTTCTCGTAATATAACTACGATCTTGCCTAACTAGCTAATTGGCTCATGAGTAGATTTTGAAGTGGTTTTTTTAAATTTATTTTTTATTCACTACAAGTTAGCCCTTGACTGCGATCTCACCTGATGGTAAGTGGTGATGCCGTCTGAGATGGTAGCGGTCTAACCTGTCAGGGGCATGGCAGTTATATTAAACCCATACCCCTATTTGTTTTCTACACGACATCGTACCGGAACGCTAAACCACTTGGCGGTACGTCTTTGCCGGTAGGGTGGACCGAAGCCTCCCACCAGGCAAAGTTTTTAAGGGCATAAATGAGGACCTGGAGACTATCAAAGGCTATTTTAATCCCGGAAAATCAATTCTTTGACAATTTCACAGACATGACCTAGTTTTTTTTTTTTTTTTTGATTTATTTATCAAGGTACAAATTGATAACACACAATAGTTTAATATACATTGAAAAAACCACAGAGGTTTGACCTCAATGTATAAGCGTCTGCGCCTTGTAGTAAAAAAGAAAAAAAATAATAATAATAAAAGTACATAACTAAATAAATAAAAATAAAAATTATAACAAAACCCACAGTATAAGTAATAAAACTAAAGATAACATACAAAACAATTATTTTGAAATACCTACTAGACCAATCATTAAATTCATCACCGCAGGAGCCAAAGAAACGTCTCGTAGGCAACAAGTTAATTAGGCAGAAATCTTAGTGCAGGTTCATCATATGTTGCCCAAGAAAAATTCCTTTAGCTTCCGCTTCACATTCGCACGCGTCACTCCACTCGGCAGAGCGGGTGACAACTGATTGATAAGACGAGGAATGATATAGCTCGTAGCTCTTTCGCCGTATGCATTATTAGCTGGCTCAGTGCGCAACCGGTTTGCAGTTTTTGCCCGCGTATTTATAGGATGTTCTATTTTGCGACGTAAATTATCGTTAAAAAATTCTTCTTTCAAGATAGTGTATTTAAATTTTTCCTGTATGGGTAAGGTCTTGCAGTGTTTAAATAAGCCTAGATCATTGTCGCTGTACTTTTGTCTAACAGAGTCTGATACGATGGTTTTTAGAATTTTGAGTTGAAGTTTGTATATATTTCTCAGGTAGGTACCGTACGTACGTCCATAGCTGCTAAGGCCGTATTGAATGTAAGATTTAGCGAAACAGTTGTAAGTATGAAAACAGACAATAAGACAGACACACAAACATCTAATTACTGCAGAGAATATGCAAGAACGAAGAATATTAACGAAGGAACCAGAAAATTTATTTGTTATAATCCGCGACAGCAGGAAAATCTATGTGGTACAGTGGTTCTCACCACACCACAGAAATCCCCCAAAAACTACCCTCAACGTACGATTCACTCCGATACCGGAGCATCTTCAGGAGATTTCACAATCGTGCATTGTGGGGGCAACTATTGATAGTTATTTTCATTAATTTTAGATATTGATAGTTATTTTATAGTCTTCTATGAGTAATCTTAATAATTTATTAATAATTCCCCAATGTATACATATGTCAGTTATGTACGACTTTTCCTATGTGCATGATGTAACTACCTATAAATTGGATTGCTTGTTACCTATTGCCTAAGCCATTCAACACTTTGTATACTGTTTTGTATATTTGTAATTCTGTTGGTAGTTCAAATAAATTAAATTAAAAATTAAAATTAAACATCTCGTTGCCGCGGATTATAGCGAATTAATTTTCTGGTTCCTTCATTATGATGGACTTCCGCAAAGTAACGCCTGCTTCTATCCAATATAAGAATATTAACGTCACAGCTGAACTATATGCAAGTTAATGTTATCCAAGCCGGGGCTAGGGCAGACACGGGTTAATTAGTTCCAGTGATTTGCATCCCGGCGTTAATTGAAATCATAACTACATCCTAAGAACATACGTGTATCGCACTACCAAATTAACTCAACACGCAATAATTATTAAGGTGCCTACGTTACAGAAGAGAATTATTTCTACATCTTTATTATACAGTGTCTGACTCTAGTCTTTTTTTCGTGAAAACAATTTTGGCGTGGTAAATTTTTTAGTCAAGCGTGAGCTGTGAGTCACAAGTCGATGTGTGACCTTTTACTATTTTATATTTAATATTATAACCGACTTCCAAAAAAGGAGGAAGTTCTCAATTCAGCGCGTATTTTTTTTAATGTATTTCGGTGCAAATCTCCCCGGTTTCTGAACTGATTTGAAAAATATACTTTTCAGTCCTTAGAGGAAGCTCTCGAAGTGGTCCCGTAAAAAATTCTGACTCCAAATCCTTTCAACATTTGTCAACCTGATGCGTCAACTTTGCTTATCTTTCTTTTGTTACATATAGATATAACAAAGATAAGCAAAGTTGACGCATCAGGCTCACCCGACTTCAGAATAGTGTGTAGAAATCAAAATATTTTTTATAAATTGTGAACTGTAATTAGTCTAAAATAAGACATCATTATGATGGACAAATTCAAATCTTTACTGCATACTAAATGGTGCCATCATCACATCATAAATAAGAGTGGCTCATGTCTTCGTGGATTGAACTCACTACATCAGATAAATACCAAATAACTTAAACGGATAAACCGGGAAAAGGTAACAGACAGTCGGACAGACATACATATCCCATTATAATATGAGCACAAAATAGGAAGGCTTTGAGTATGAAAGTAAGAGACAAAGGATTTAGTTTTTATAGTATTTGTAGCTTTGAACCCATCACTGGTTTGGAAGACTTTCCTGTGGAAAAACTCCGCAGCTTCGCTCCCGTGGGAGTTTCGAAATACCTTGCCTTATTCCTTGTCTCCATTATAAAGGGAACTGTGCCAAAGTGTACTGAGTGAGTGAGATATAACTTTTCTTTTTTTTTTTAATTCCCGCGGTAACTCTTTGATTTTCCGGGATAAAAAGTAGCCTATTTATCCTTCCCTGGGATACCACCTGTTCCTGTACCAAATTTCACCTAAATCGGTTGAACAGATGAGCCGTGAAAGCGTACCAAACAGACAGACACACTTTCGCATTTATAATATAAGTATGGATTCAGATGCAGCACGGATATATGTATAGATTAGAGTTACGTTTGGTTACATCGATGAGAGATACAATAAATGTACGGCTCTATTTCCAGCTGTCACCAATCAGCGTGTGATGGACGGACACAAAGGACGACAGGCGTGATTGATGGCCGCTATACGACAAGCCACCCCCGCCCGCCAACCCGCACTGGAGCAGCGTGGTGGGTCTAAGCTCTAATTCCCTCTCTCCTATGAGAGTGGAGGCCTGTGCCCAGCAGTGGGACGTTAATGGGCTGTAGTGGTATACGACAAGCGGGTGCCTGACGAGGACTGTGGATACCGTTTCAGAGCTTCGTGGTCCAATAAATACGGATCCTAATATCCCATGAAAATTTCAACCACCATGGGATAATATTGTGACGTGAAAAAAGTCTTGTCTCTAAATATCAAAACTGTTTTGAAGTAAAACTTCTTTACGCACTCTTGACTTGGGAAGTAAGCTGGTGAATGCGTGACGAGAGCGTTACAAAATGTGTGATCGGGCGAGGCGAACGGAAGATGAGAGGGTGATATAAGTTAGTAAAGATAGAAAGAGAGAGTCACGTTTCGTATATTACTGTAGGGGTAAGAGACAGAGGTGCGAGTGCACAGTTTCTTTCTCTCTTTCTCTCATAGCCAGTTACGAGCTAAAGAAGTTTTACTTCAGTCGTATGGCCTAAAGCACACACGTTTCTTTTTTTAAATAGTGTGGTTGTAAAAAAAGAATCCATACTTAAACTAATATTATAAATGCGAACTTTTGTCTGTCTGCTACGCTTTAACGGCCCATCTTTTAGACATATTTTGATGGATTAATTTGGTATAGGTTGCAACCCGGAGAAGGACATACGGGCTAATGTATTCCGTAACTAAGAAGTTCCCTCGGGAGTAAAAGAAACTCAATCCATGCGAACGAAGCCGCGGACATCAACTAGTTTTTCTTACTATAAATAAAGGACTTGACCGGTGGAACTATGGCAGCTTGCCTAGGTGTCAAAAATCAATGTTCAGCAATGATTTCTTTATTATTGTAATTGTAATATTTCACTGTTTTCAGATAAAAAAGTTTCAGGAGTCTGAAGGCTCGGAAAACTGCGAAAATGAACAAAAAAAGTTTCACCAAAAGACTGCTTTCCCACACTAGATGGCGCTATTTATTGTGTTCAGTGAGTCTAAAAAAATATTTTCAAGTATTATTTCTTTATTATTGTAATTTTTATATTTTATAGTTTTCAAATAAAAAAGTTTCAGGAGTCTGAAGGCTCTGAAAACTGAGAAAATAAATAAAAAAAGTTTTACCAAAAACTGCTTTCCCACACTAGATGGCGCTAGTTATTGTGGTGAGTCTAGAAAATATTTTTAAGTATTGCTCACTACTTTTGGTTAACAAGTTCAACTATTCGACCACAGATGGCAGCATATGCAATGTGAAAGGGCATTCCTTTAAACGCAGGATTTCAAAATGCTTTGTTCGATCTATTAGTTTGAGACTTGTCAAAAAATAAAAATAATTATAAACAAAACATACATTTTCTTTTCATTACTATTTAATTGATCAAAAATAAATCATTCATAATATAATGACTAAGGTACTTAAATGGTATTCATGTAGGGTTACAAGATTATTATTAGGCATGGATGTAATGGAACGTCAAAATGGAGTAGTGCTTAAAGAGGAAAGCGGACGCTCAAGATTTAAACAATAAACGTACTGTTTTTTTTATCATTTAAACCCTGACCTTATTTGGAATAATAAATCCATCATAATTTCGTTTTGAATTTTTAAACCTTACTGTAAAAACGGAAATCCTGTGCATTGTCCCGAATCGGAGGGCAATTACTGGTCATGTCCTTTACGGTTTTCTAGAACATTATAGCCACCAGGTTATCGCCATTCACTACATAGAGTTCAGTATTGTCTGACAAAACTTGACAGTAGAAAAAATATGGCTGGGATTCCGAAGAGCGAGAGATGACCAATTCGACCCCATGATGAATTTTAGACTTCGCCCCCAGCAAAAAACATTCGTGCAATTTTTTTTCGTAATATATGCACTTGCTAATATATGTGGCGCAAAATCCGAACTCTGTACGCTAAATATAAATTCCGAGAGTAAAACTCGCGCGAATGTTTTTCGCAATGCGGAGCTGAGTGAGTGCGGAGAGAGTGCGGAACTCGTTAATAATTCCACCTTCCTACTTCCACGTATTAGAAAGAAACAAAAATCATTTATTTTCCAGTTTTGCTACAAATTACCTTACCTCAAAGGTATGCTACCCCGGCGCTTCCATCACCACAACCAACAGCAATGAGCTAAACTGCCCAGGGGACAGAAGCGCCGGGATAACAGGAGTCATGTGTGGCATAACCCAAAAAAAGGCTCCAGCTCAGCAGTAATGCTGTATGATTTGAATATGCACAAGAGCAATATAAAAACCATGCAGCGCTGATTTTCAGCGGGGACCTTGTTGCAAGCGACGCCACTGCAAAATAACTGCTACTAAATCACTTAAATAGCTTAATAGGCATGATGACAGTAACCAAGAATCAATGAAATTATGAATTTATCTAATGAAATAGGATTCATGGATTATAAATAACGTATTAATTTTTCCATTTCGAGCGAGATTGTTATTTATTTTGATAAAATAAATCTATAAAATACAGCAATCCGCCATAATGGATTAAACACCAAGAAGCGAATGACGTCACAATTGTTTGTTTTCGAGCTTTGACAATCACACTATTGCTTACTGCACACTGCACAGAGTACATTGGTAAAAACAATAGTGACGTCACAAACGGCGCCATGACACTCGCGAGCGTTTCGGCGCGAATTTTAAAATTTAAATTTCAAATGCCAATTTTATTTACCAAACCTCATTTTTCAGCTGAAATAATACATTTTTTCGAAATAGTAGATACTTCCGAACATAATCTGACAATTTTTCAAAATCAGTCATCATGCCTATTATAGTCTATTGCACTTATACTAACACATATATTATATTATTGAAATTATTGAAACACATATAAATTTAATCGAATATAAGAAAATTATTAAAACAGAACCAATACAAAACAGGTTACAAACAACAAATTAATTACTCAAACTTTATCATAAACGTCACAAAATAATTACCGAATTGGAACATGTGACATCATGACACCAGAAACACATCGGCCATACTTCTGTACCGACATGTCATAAATGCTATCAATCGTATTTTGATGGGTGTCATAAAACATGAAGCACGAGAATAACAATCACAGGGAAGTGATTAATGCGCGGGGGGTGCGGGGTGCGGGGGTGTGATTGGTGGGGGGAGGGGTAATTGTTATGGGTGCTTTGAAATATTGCTTATCAGTACTGTGAATAACAACAAGGTCTGATTACGGCCTAATTCGGGATCCCAATCGCAATAATTCATTGTGGGTTTAGGCATCTATCAATAGAAGCTTCTTGTTATATTACGTATAGATTGTTCAATGATTGTTACGCAAATGTTGTAACATTCTTTTTTATTTTTTAAAAAGAGCAACTGCTGAGTTTTTGCCGGTTCTTATCAATAAAATTCATTTCTAAACCTGTGGTAGGACATGACACTACCACCGGTTAGAAACCAATTCTATGTCATGACATATTCTAAGCCATGACATTTCATATGTGCCATAAGTTTAACGTGAAACAGAAATCATTTCATTTCATTATCTGATAATGCCCAAAATTTTTTGATCCGTAAGCAGAAGTTCTATTATAAAAAGTAGAAATACTATACTAAATATTATAAATGCAAAAGTGTCTGTTTGTTACGCTTTTATGGCCCACCTATTCGACCAATTTTGATGTAATTCGGAACAGTACGTTGCAAAACTAGAATTCCCACGGGTATTTCAAAAACCTATATCTACGCGAACAGGGTCTCAGGAATAAACTTATTATGCTTTCCAGGATCCTTGCAACCTAAATCTAAAAAAATATTAAAGTTTGATCAAGCATAGCTAATTTAAACTAAAAAATATTGAAATTTAATGAAACATGGCTGAATGAAATGAATTAATGATACAATATACCCATGTGTTACAATGATGAACAGTAAAATCGCAGTATATCCAGTCTGTCTGACAATCCTACGTACAAATTTTAATGTAGTTCAATATTTAAATAAATATAGATTGTACCAGTACGTTCTAGTATTAAAGAGTAGAAATTATATCCCATACTAGCGAATGCCCGCGACTTCGTCTGCGTGGTTTGAGGGTTTTTGGTTCCCGCGGGTACTCTCTAATGCCTAATAATAGCCTATATGCTATTCCAGACTATAATCTATCGCTGTGCCAAATTTCAGCCAGATCCGTTCAGCCGATGGAGCGTGATTGGGTAACAAACATCCATACATCCACACATCCACACATCCTGACATCCATACATCCATCCAAACTTTCGCATTTATAATATTATATCCTATACAGAAATTATAACGTCTTAAAAAAATTAAAAATAACCAATTGTCGACCAGGGAACAGTAAAATCACTAAACTAAAAACTAAAGTTAGATATAGTATTATTTATACTACTTTAAGAGTCCCTATTCTCTCCACCGTTTCAAAACTCTAAAAAACTTAGCACCCTTATCTCTCCCGCTCCGTTACAGTCCGGAGTAAATTGTTGCTAAGAATAAAGAGAAGTAAGAATTAACAAAACCCCACGCCGTTGTAAAACGTACGTACAAAAGAAAATGAACTGCGCTGAGCACTTGTTAAATAGCCTTTCCGTGTAAGTTTCCTCTTTCTTTTGTTTCCAAAACGTAAAAGGCAAACGAAAATACTACACTGCAATGTAAGATCAAACTGTTTTGAAAATGTTTATATAAAATTCGGAAGCTTCTTTCTATAGTTGTAAGACTAAATGATGCCAGCGACTTGAGGTTTTTTTATACGACTGCCTGAAAAAAAGGAGTGTATAACACTCCACAATACACTCCTTGTTATTCCCTGAAAACATTCAGGGTTCATGTAAGTATGTATGGATGTATGTGAGTTTGTATATTCCACCATAACTTATATACGCCTGAACCGATTTTGATAAATGAGGTATCGTTAGAATCCCTAGCTTATTCCGGCTGACATAGGCTGGTAAAATTAAAAAAAAAATTGATGGGGTGACCATGATGGGGTCCTGCCATAAAGGCTAAAGTTGAAAAAAAAAATCGAAAATAAGATTTACTATATAATCATCATCTAGAAAATGATGAGTACATTCCATATCCAGTGATTCACAAAAAAATATCATTGAATAAAAATGTGAATTCATTCACATTCGAATCAATTCTATAAAACTAGATTAATTTGGATTTTTAACTTTTTAGTTCGTTTTTTGGCAGCAGTCGTGTTTTTTAATTTTATTAATTATGACTTGTTTCCCGCGGGATAATTTTCTGGAATAAAAATACCCATATTCCCTGGGATACAATCTACCTCTGTATCCATCAAATTCAGTTGTAAAGATTGGCCGTTAAAACGTAACAGACAGACATACACACTCTCGCATTTATAACATTAGTAAGGTGTCAATAGTAATCAAATACGTACTATTAATCCATACTAATCATATTAATATTATAAATGCGAAAGTGTGTCTGTCTATCTGCTACGCTTTCACGGACCATCTTTTGTCCCATGAAATTTGTATGGGGATAGTTTGTATCCCGGAGGACGTAGGCTACTTTTTATCCCGGAAAATTAAAGAATTCCCGCGGTAATCAAAAAATTTTAATCCACGCGGATGAAGTCGCGGCCATCATCTAGTAATAAAATACGTTTTCCTTCTTGCCTTTCCATAGTAAGACTAAAAATTTTGGGATGAATATCAGTAATATTATATATTTTTTTTTAGTGATAAAGTCTTCTGTGTTAAAATTTACCAATTAAACTTTAAAATTTTTGCAATCTTTTAATAATTACGTAAGGATCTGCATATTCACTTAATTAATCTCAGTATCTCAAGAGTTTCGATTGCTTTCAGGGAGTTCCTTACAGTAATATCCGCGCACATAACTCTCACTAATGGTGATTTCTTAAAACAACTGAAAGAGCAAAACCCGACATTCCCTGTCTCTGCGGTTTGCTGCTAATTAATTGAGAAAATGCAATCTTGTATTTCTTGTGAACAAATAGAATTCACCGCTGGACTCTGCTTGTATCGATTGTGGGAGGTTGCAGCTTGTGTATATCTCCCTCTGCGTCGTATCCCTCATTGTTGAGGGTCGTGACTGTGACCCATTTCCATTAATTATATAATGGCAGGGGTTTTCTTGGGATGGAATCTTGGATTTGGTCAGTACGATTCTGATTTTCTGAGTTACTTAGGTGCGTTATATGCAATTATATATCACTTGATATAACATTTTAAGGCAACCTGCATGCACGAGAGATCTTTATAAAGGGTACTAGCTGATGTCCGCGACTCCGTCCGCGTGGATTGAGGTGTTTTAGGGGTATGAAAAATAGATAGTAGCCGATTCTCAGACCTACTGAATATGTATATAAAATTTCATAAAAATCGGTCAAGCTGCTTCGGAGGAGTATGGTAACTAACATTGTGATACGAGAATTTTATAATTAGGGTATGAAGTCTGCCAATCCGCACTTGGCCAGCGTGGAAGACTGTGGCCAAAAACTTTTTACTACACACTACTGAGCACGAGTCTCAAAGACTCGTGCTCAGTAGTGTGCCAGTGAAATGATTGATGATTATAATTCTACAATAGGATTAAGGTTTCAAAAAATCGCCTGGGAACTTTCAGATTTTTCCGCATATTACATAAGTATTCTCTCAAGTCTCATCAAGGTCTACCTATAAAGATGCAAAAAATCACGTTCAACCTGTAGCGGCATGATTGAAGGACAAACCAACAGACAAACACACCTCCGCATTTATAACTAACTCGACAAGATAATGCGCGCCACTTTGTCCACATGAAGTTAAGTTTTTAAAAACTGCGTCGGAACACTTTGTTTCCCTGAAAACAATCCCCATGGGATTTAAAAAAAAAAAAAATCCTCACAGACGAAGCCGCAGGCATCAGCTAGTTTTATAATAACACAGTAAATTACATAACTTCAACATTGTTTCGCAAAAATTCTTCAACATCGCACAATATTCACATAACGTGTCCTTTGCAGAAAAAGTCGTAGGAATTTTATTACAAGCGTGTTCCATGAAATAGGAACTTTAATGCAACCTGCGGAGCTCACGACGCGATGCATATACACTCTAGTTCTATAGATGTGCCGACAAGATGGCCTATACACGTTCCAATGGGCATGATGACTGATTTTGAAAAATGGTCAGATTACGTTCGGAAGTTTCTACTATTTCGAAAAAATATATTTCATCATACCTATTCGAAAAAGGAATATTGGCTTCAGAGGATAGCGGGAGCAAAATGTAATTTTTAGGCCCATGGGACTTTTCATTTCTCTGTTCTGATTGGTCCGCGTTCGTGCTTCCGATTGGTGCTTAAACGTATAGGTAATGTCCATGCATAGTGCGTTGATACTCCTAGCTTTTTCTCATGCGTAACGATGAAAAATAGTGTGTGTCACTCGGGGCCAACTTTTTTGTTCTCGGGCTGCGTATATTGAATTCCTCGCTACGCTCAGGATTCTACTTTTGAATCTATATAATCTAATCTAATACTATAGAATCCTTCGCTTCGCTCTGAATTCAAAATAGCGCCCTCGGGTAACAAAAATTTTCTTTGGCCCCATATAACACAAATAACTATTATTTCTCCAGAAAAATAAGGTATGGTAGATAAAATTGGCATTTGAAATTTAAACTCTAAAATTCATGCAAAAACGCTCGCCGGTGTCATGGCGTCGTTTGTGACGTCACTATTGTTTTTACCAATGTGCTCTGTGCAGTGTGCAGTAAACAATAGTGTGATTGTCAAAGCTCGAAAACAAACAATTGTGACGTCATTCGCTTCTTGGTGTTTAATCCATTATGGCAGATTGCTGTACTTTATATAATAGTTTTATTTTATCAAAATAAATAGCAATCTCACTTGAAATAGAAAAATAAATACGTTTTTTTATAATCCATGAACTATTTCATTAGATAAATTTGATTCTTGGTTACTGTCATCATGCCTATTGTCTAAGCCAAACGTATTCATTTGACAGCTCATAACGTATAACTCGAACTTTTTATGGAGTAC
Source organism: Erebia palarica (assembly GCA_964035005.1). NCBI lineage: Eukaryota > Metazoa > Arthropoda > Insecta > Lepidoptera > Nymphalidae > Erebia > Erebia palarica. The sequence continues at coordinate 34,676,675 of OZ035990.1, forward strand.
ATACATGCGTTTTGACGTGCAAGCATCTATGGCCTCCTCAAACAGGTGGAATTATACGTTTAACAGACGATTATGATTTCCTTACCCAATCGGGGGGCAGATGACTACGTCATGTCGAATATATTGTCTAAGTGATTCTCGAAAAAACTAGAATTTGTCATAAATCAATACAATTTTTCTGTCACGCTAACTAACCCAAATGTACATCAGACTGAGATCTTAAGAGCAGACTTTGATTTGTTCATACGTAAGATAGTGGAAGCATTTGTCAAGTTGGCATGTCTGTGTGACTCCCTTCAGAGCCGGACATTAAACCCACGCTTTTGAATGTAAATTTATTGTAATTTCCGGTTTGAATTCATTATGTATGATGTGAAAAGTTACGCGAACAAAATTACTTAAGCAACTATGAACAACTTGCATTCTTTGCAATTTTCAAACTGCATGACAATTAACAACTCAACAAGTTAAAAGGAAACACTTTTAACATAAAAATAATTAATGAATAATGAGATTATGAATAGCGTCCAATAAACTACCAAAATATCGTTTATTTGCTTGAAATTTGATGGTACAATTAAAATGATTACAGTCCAAAAATAGTCCAAACTTGTTTCGTCAATGCTTAGAATAATACCTGCAATATTAAGAATAATATACTAGCCTTTTTAAAAACATCGTAGTATCGTTCATAATATTTATTATTTTTATTTTAATATCGTTCATTTACGAGTATAATTATATACTTCTGCAAGATAATACCTACTCCTTATTTTGAAGGCAGACGAATCATTGAAGTCTTCATTTTTGTTTGAACCTTGAAGCGTCGAATTCTAAAGTTGTTTTTATAAATCTCCGACTGGGCAAGTCTTTTCTCGGTCTTTTCAAATTAATTTAATCTGTAGGAGTTAACACAATAATGAATTCAAAGGTTGTAAGGCGCTCTCGAAAATTGTGGACGACGGAATTTCCAGTCCATCTTAAAGCGTCCTTAAAGCGAGGCCGACTTAATAAGAAAATCTAAACAAAAGAAAAAAATTCAACAAATTATATATCTTTGAGTCTGGTCTACATTATTCTAGTAGGATTGCGGTAAAGTCATTTAAATACAGTAACGCTCAGGGTGTCCTGTGGGAAAATTCAATTTTCAGATATTATCACAAAATAAATACGATATAATTTCTGGTTTTATCATAATTTTATTATAATGAAAGCAGAAATTAAAAAAACTTAAGTCATTAGAACGTGTTGGCAAGACCCCAATTATTGCTGGACGGACGATATTATTGAAGTGGCTCCAAGCAAAATGTGCCCAATATTAAACTTCTTTTTTTTAACCATTTCAAGTTAGCCCTTGACTGCGATCTCACCTGATGGTAAGTGATGATGCAGTCTAAGATGGTAGCGGGCTAACCTGTTAGCGACATGGCAGTTATATTAAACCCATACCCCTATTCGGTTTCTACACGACATGGTAAACGCTAATTTGCTTGGCGGCACATTCTTGCCGGTAGGGTGGTAACCAGCCACGGCCGAAGCCTCCCACCAGGCCAGACCAGGGAAAGTTCAGAAATTATACATTCCCAAATTGACCCCGCCGGGGATCGACCCGGGACCTCCGCACGTTAAGACAACACACTGCGCCACGGAGGTCGTCAGAAAACTTATATTACATAGTTCCGAGAACGATAGAAGTGCGTACCTAGAAGATCAAACTCCGGACCCTTCTTAATAGGAGAACGAAGTGTAAACCACTCGGTTAGCTCCTCATTTTTAAATAAAATACATTAAAGACAAGAGTATTACTTGATTAGAACCAGTGACCTAATAATAATATCCACCCGACCGAATTTCGGCCACAGCGGCCAATCTTCACGGAGATCAGCCATCTGCACGGGAAACATAGTGCACATGTGTTTGCGCGAACACAGGTGCTCTCTATTCCCTTACTCTCATGGTCTGATGGGACGGAAAATGCCACACGACATGAGAGAGATCAGGCACAGAAACGAGCTTATGTGTACTGTTCTAATGTGAACAGGTCATGAGGGTAGATCCCGATTCTGCAAAGGGCCTGGAGGTACAGGCTACGGGATAACCTAAATTAGAGGAAATTCGTTCAATTTTTCATTGTTCATTAACTACTATTTAAAAGTTCCCTCCTTTGAAGCTAAAAGTGTAAGCGGCCTTTGAACTTTTTTAATCTAACTTAGCACAAAGAGGAAATTAATTTGTTGAATCAATTTGACTAAGATAATTAGTTTAAAGTTCAATTTGGTAGAAAAAAACTACTAATTCTTGGTGCTCAAAAGTGACAGCATTACAAAATTTAACAGCAAGTGTGCCTAAATTTCATGAAATTAGTATGGAATTAAGTTACTTTACTTGCGCAGAATCGCAGTCGAATATGCTAACCACAAGACCAACGAGGCAATTAAATAACAAAATTAAAAAATACTACTTACCTGCCAAAAAACGAACTAAAAAGTTAAAATTATAAATTAAAATCTTATTCACATTTTTATTAAATGATATTTTTTTGTGAATCACTGGATATTGAACTATAGTGTTACATATTTTTGGAATCTACTCATCATTTTCTAGATGATGAATATATAGTTAATCTTATTTTTGAAGAAAAAAATCAACTTTAGTCTTTAATGCGGGACCATGGTCACCCCATCAATTTTTTTTTCAATTTTACTAGCCTAAGTCACCCGGAATAAGTTAGGGATTCTAACGATACCTCATTTATCGAAATCGGTTCAGGTTTAATTACCGAGTTTAAAGTGGAGTGAGCGAAAGGCTATGACGCTTCTGTAGGAGCGCGCCGGAACGCTTTGATACCCAAAACGATCCCTGCTCCCTCCACACACATCGGATTACACTGATGTATAGAGAGTATATATTAAAAACTTTAAAACATTTGAAAATCTATACTCTATACCACAATATTATTGTATAGAAGCAGGCGTTACTTTGCGGAAGTCCATGACGATGAAAAACTAGAGTTTTATTCGTTATAATCCGCCATAGAAGGCAAATCTATGTGGTACAGTGCGTATCTTGAACTTGATGCCCACGGTATTCACCACACCACATAAACCCTCAAAAATACCCTCAACGTACGTATCACTCCAATACCACTACTATCCGATCCTGTACCACATAGATTTGCCTTCTGTGGCGGATTATAGCGAATTAAACTTCTAGTTTTTTCACTATACCACAATATTATGAAAGCGAAAATTTAGATGGATGGATGTTTGTTACTCAATCACGCCAGAACGGCTGAACGGATCTAGATACAATTTGGCACAGAGACAGATTATAGTCTGGAATAACACACAGGCTATTTTTTATCCCGGAAAATAAAAGAGTTCTTGCGGAAACCAAAAAACTCGGACAAAATCGTGAGCAACATCTAGTATTTTACAAAGGAAATAAACCAAGCACAAGTTAGATCGTGCATGGAGTACTGCAGCTATTTATGGGATGGCTCTGCCAAGTACCAGCTTGATGCATTGGATTCAGTAGATCGTCGCACTAGGAGACTTATTGGTAGCAAAACGCTGATCAGTTCAAAGCTGCAAAGCTTAGAACATCGGCACAAAGTTGCCTGTCTGTCGGTATTCTACAGGATATATTTCAGAGAGTGTGCTCAAGAACTATCCGATCTGGTTCCTCCGTCACCTTTTTAGTATCGAACCGCAAGTTATCGACCAGATCTGCAGTCTGCACCCTTACGCAGTCGAAGTTCCGTGGGCTCGTACGAAGCGATTTGCTTCCTCGTTTCTAATTAGAACCGCTAGGATATGGAATGCCCTTCCGGCTACCGTTTTCCCCTCCTCTTTTAATATAGGTACCTTCAGATCAAGAGTGAATAGGCATCTTCTAGGCAAGCGCGCTCCACCTTAGCCTGCATCACCACTTTAAGCAAGTCTGATTGCAGTCAAGCGCTGGCCTTTATAATTTTAAACAAGTCAGTAAAAAAAATTAAAAATACGACTGCACTGCCAAAAAACGAACCAAAAGGTTAAATATCTAAATTAATCTAGTTAAATCATGTAGTTAAATTAGAATCTTATTCACATTTTTATTAAATGATATTTTTTATGAATCACTAGATATTGAACTATAGTGTTATATATTTTTGGAATCTACTCATCATTTTCTAGATGATGATTATATAGTTAATCTTATTTTCGAATATTTTTTTTCCACTTTAGTCTTTAATGCGGGGCCATGGTCACTCCATCCATTTTTTTAAATTTTACTAGCCTATGTCACCCGGAATAAGCTAGGGATTCTAACGATACCTCATTTGCCAAAATCGGTTCAGGCATATAGAAGGTATGGTGGAATATACAAACTCACATACATACATACATATATGAACCCTGAAAACAATATACTCCTTTATTCAGGCAGTCGTATAAAAAACTCAATACAATCTTCATGTCAGAATAATGTGTTAACGAGCAAACATAACAATGAATCAATAACATTGCATCTCTCCCCTAGTCTCAGGGGATGAAGGATAGCTATCAGAGTTGAGACGTGGGGCGCAACACACTACGTTGATACGTTTGACGACCTCCGTGGCGCAGTGTGTAGCGCTGTTGTCTTAACGTGCGGAGGTCCCGGGTTCGGTCCCCGGCGGGGTCACTTTGGGGATTCATAATTTCTGAATTTTCCCCGGTCTGGCCTGGTGGGAGGCTTCAGCCGTGGCTAGTTACCACCCTACCGATTACGACGTGCCGCCAAGCGATTTAGCGTTCCGGTACGATGCCGTGTAGAAACCGAATAGGGGTATGGGTTTAATATAACTGCCGTGCCCCTAACAGGTTAGCCCGCTACCATCTTAGACTGCATCATCACTTACCATTAGGTGAGATCGCAGTCAAGGGCTAACTTGTAGTGGATAAAAAAACAAAAGCGATCGCGCCTGTTGCTGCACACAGCGGTGCCCTTAAAGTCTAGGCAATGGGGCGTTGTATGGAGACCCCCGCATTAAATCCTCAGTTGTTGAAACTTGGCTGGGTTATTGGATGATCCAAAACTTACACAAAAATATCCAACAAAAAAAACACCCGGAAGTTAGGTCTAAAACTTAATATTTTTGACTGAAAATTTTCTCGATTTCTTTTTAAAATAATAGTAGTGTTGAAAACAAAACCCAGAGTTCGTTATTAGTTATAATTTTATTCCTTATTATATTGACCTTAACGTCAACCCAAAGTTTTCATTAATCTCTATAACTTAAAATAAATTGTTATTGGCAAGTATAAAACAATGTTTCCAATTTTTACTCCTCAATCTTCCAGCCTCACAAGTCAAACCCCAACAAAGAACAGGCGGGAACTCTCAATGTCCTCTTTTTCACCCAATAAGTTTTTTCTCGACGCGGGAAACGCTCTGATTGGTCAAAGGAAAAACGCGGGAATCACGATTATTTTCCGTTGACCAATCAGATACGAGTTGGTATGATTAAAGAGTATAATATTATTTTTAATTCACTTATCTAACGACCCTGGATTCGAATCTTTTATGGCCTCATATTCCGAATGTCGTGCCATAGAGTATTTATATATAAATAGTAAATAGAAAATCATCACAGTAGGTAGTGTATTTACACTCAAAACCGAAATATCAAATGAATTAATCACGCAGAACACCGATATTTAAAACGATTTCATTATCAAATCTAAACTGCGTTTACGCGATAATGTACCTTCCTGCTTTAACAATTGGGCATAGTATAAAAACCCTTTCCTCTTTTCTGATTTTTTATTTGATATTTGTAATATGCGTTTAACTCATGATAATTTATCATAATATAAAGTTTCGTCACCTGAGGAATTATTGTTGGGGTCAACTAACTTTATTGCCCAGACTATTAGTCTCTGTTGCAACTTAGTATCATTGCAATTTCGATTGAACCCATACTCATAGTTTTTTAATAAAATAAACTTATTAAAATCCTTGAGGGAATGTACCACTGGTTCGGAATGCCATACCTACCGAGAAGAACCAGAAAGGAAATCAGTGGTTGCTCTTTTGAAAAAAAAATTACAATTACATCAATGTGTACATACATATTCGTAAGTAACCGCTGTACTTAGCATTGCTAGAGCGAGTCAAATCCATGCTCTTTTATCATTTATATAATCTTCAACAGTATAATAACATCTTTTTACAGGAGCATACTTAATATGGATTTCTTGTGTAAAGGCAAATAAACGCAATTAAACGATATTTTATTATTATTTATATTAAGTTGTGGAATTTTGCTATAGAATAGAATGCTCATTCCCAAGATTCCTCGAATTCGAGCGTCCGAACACAATATTGGCGTCAAAGTAAAATGAGCCTTAAAGAAACTGTTTTAGAGCTTAATTTCGTGTATATTCATAGCCAAGGCTCCATATAGAAACGTTTCCTAATAAAAATCGGTTGTATTGAATTTGTGACTTTAAATTAAGGGTATGGGGGTCCATTTTCCTATGAGGCCAATGAAAACGATCAATCTAAATTGCAATGTTACAACTGAGACTAAAGGCACGGGCTATCGAGGGGTGCAGTGATTACCTACACGTCGTCACCAGGGGATGATATCATCATTCATCCCCCTGTTTTAAAAGAAACACAGATGTCTGTAATTTTTGTCGATGTTTTTTGACGTTTGGATTAATAGTTAGGAGATTTAACGATTTCTTTTTATTTCACTGCGATGGAGTGAAACGATTAAACCCATACCGCTTAAAGGCTAGCCCCAATTGAGATACATGGAGCAAAGTCAAAGTCAAAGTCAAATAATGTTTATTCAATTTAGGTAGGTATACTACACTTATTGACGTCTAGTTATTTATAAAAAATTATGGTGATAACGGGGATATGATAGTGGTAACGGGATGTTAAAACTAAAGCTACGAGCTTATCTATAGCTTACAGAGAGCTATTATCTGGAATGAAAAGTTCTCTCCCGGTATACAACTTATCTCTGTACCAAATTTTGTCAAATTGGTTGGAAAGACAAAGCCAGGAAAACGTAGACAGATAGACAGACTTTCGTATTCTATTAAGAAAGAAAGAAAAGAAAAAACATTTATTTCCAAATTGTGCCATACATAACAAGCATACCTAAAGGGGTAGATCACCCCTGCACCTCAACGATCTAAACAAGTTCTAGAATCTAAACAACAACGAAGAGGCACAGGGATGAACCCTATCACGTATGGCACAACCCGGAAAATGGTCCAGGCTCAGCATAACATTGTATGTTCAGTGCTAGCACTAACCATACAGCCTTAATTTTCAGCCTTAACCCTGATTCAGGTGACACCACGAAAAAAAAAATATTAGTGAGGAATTTTGCTTAAAACGCATATTAACTGGAAAAGTAATAGGCGCGTGCGCAGGATTTAACTCTTAGACCTCTAGCAATAGTTGACGACCTCCGTGGCGCAGTGTGTAGCGCTCTTGTCTTAACGTGCAGAGGTCCCGGGTTCGATTCCCGGCAGGGTCAATTTGGGGACTTATAATTTCAGAATTTTCCCTGGTCTGGCCTGGTGGAAGGCTTCGGCCGTGGCTAGTTACCACCCTACCGGCAAAGACGCGCCGCCAAGCGATTTAACGTTCCGGTACGATGCCGTGTAGAAACCGAATAGGGGTATGGGCTTAATATAACTGCCATGCCCCTAACAGGTTACCCCGCTACCATGTTAGACTTGAATTCATGGCCGCTACTCACACTAACATACACAAAAAAAAATTATATATTAGCTATATAATGCATAGATAGTACTTGTTACAAAAACAAAAAACACCACCACTTTACGACCAATCGTGAGTGGCACCTAATTCAGAGCAAAAGTCGCATAAAAAAGGTCTCTGACATCATGTCAGAGGATAACTAAGTGCGAAACAAAAAAAACCATCTTAGACTGCATCATCACTTACCATCAGGTGAGACCGCAGTCAAGGGCTAACTTGTAGCGGATAAAAAAAAATAGCCTGTACTACAAGGCATTTCATCGCTCCACATGAAATAAACTCGTACATAAACAAGTTTAGTGCACGTGAAGTGTAGTTTCTGCCTCGTTGGTCTAGCGGTTAGCGTAGTCGACTGCGGATCACGAGGTCCTGGGTTCGATTCCCGGCCGGGCATATAAATTGTTAGGTATTGGGTTTTTCAATTAAGAAATTCTCAGTGCCAGCCCGGAGTTGGAAGTTGGCGGTGTTTCACCCCCGTGCCTCGGAGAGCACGTTAAGCCGTCGGTCCCGGTTATTATCACTAACATGATAATAGTCGTTAAAGCCCGCCAACCCGCATTGGAGCAGCGTGGTGGGTCTAAGCTCCTAATTCCCTCTCTCCTATGAGAGTGGAGGCCTGTGCCCAGCAGTGGGACGTCAATAGGTGTAGTGGAAGTGTAGTTTAATGGAATCTGAGCGGCAAAAGAACGCGACACACGAGCGAACCCGCGGGCTCGCGTGCAGCAAGTTCACTTGTCGTACCTCCGCATACTATACATACTCGTACACACTGCTCGTACGAATTACTAACTTCCACTACAGCCCATTAACGTTCCACTGCTGGGCACAGGCCTCCACTCTCATAGGAGAGAGGGAATAAGAGCTTGGACCCACCACGCTGCTGCACGCGGGTTGGCGGGCTTTAACGACTATTATTCTGTCAGTGATAATAACCGGGACCGACGGCTTAACGTGCTCTCCGAGGCACGGGGGGGAAACACCGCCAACTTGTTAACTCCGGGCTAGTACTGGGAATTTCTAATCAGAAAAACCCGATACTTTATTATGGCCCGACCCGGGACTCGAACCCGGGACCTCGTCATGCTAACCACTAGACCAACGAGGCAGTTACTAACTTGACAAGTCATAATAAAAAAAACTTAAAAAAACACGACTGCCCTGCCAAAAAACGAACTAAAAAGTTAAGAATCAAAATTAATCTAGTTAAAATAGAATGTTATTTACAATTTTTTTTTATTGTATTTTTTTGTGAATCACTGGTTATTGAAGTATAGTGTTATATATTTTTGGAATCTACTCATCATCTTCTAGATGATAATTATATAGTTAATCTTATTTTCAACTTTAGTCTTCAACGCGGGACCATGGTCACCCCATCAATTTATTTTTTAATTTTACTAGATTATGTCACCCAGAATAAGCTAAGGATTCTAACGATACCTCATTTATCAAAATCGGTTCAGACGTATAGAAGTTATAGTGGAATATACAAACTCACATACATACATACATACATGAACCCTGAAAACAATATACTCCTTTTTTCAGGCAGTCGTATAAAAAGAAAATAGATGATACCAATTATTATATTGTGAGGTTGGTCTCATGTAAGTCTCATGAAGATGAGAGTTTGGAGATGGGGGGTGGAACTGCTCAACGGGTAACAAATCAATTGCAATAATAAATGATTTAGTACAAGTCCCATCCCGCAGGAAACCAACTAAAATAATAGGTACATCAATGACCTAAGTTCACCTTCTGAGTTAAAAAAGTTTTTATGTTAAACTACTTCAATATTATGTCACAGATTTACTTATTAAATTTTACGGAAAGTCGTATTTTCTTAAATTGCGAAGTCCGCAAAGTAACACCTACTTCTATCCAATATTGGCTCACTCAGATATGGATCAGTATGAAATTCGTTCAGCTCCGACAATGGGTAAAGAAAATAATCCAGTACAAATTCTATACAGTTAAACAATTAAAGTTATAATAAATTAATATAGTAATGGACTAATTTGTAGTGGAAAAAAAAAACTGGTTCCACAATATATCCATCTGTACGTATCACCGTTACACATCGTCAGTTGCATCCCCGTATAGTTTAAAATAGCACAGCGATGCTCGGGGGAAGCGAGCAATATAATTTAATCTTCAATACGTCTTCGTTAGACGTCTCTTGCCACTGGATAATAAATACATCTGAATACAGCTGTAAACATCTCTACAAGCTGGTAACATTCATACATATGGATATAACTAATGGAAGTGTGCCCTAGTTAGCCAAGTAGGGGCATCAAAACATATCTGGGGCACCTGCTAACGTACAGAAGACACAACCTCCCAAGTCCTAACATTTATTAGGATATACATGAGATAAAGATGGAATATCGCCGAGTTCCTGGGGTCCTAATGTGCTGGAATGGTGACCTCGCACCGGAAAATGAGCATTGGCTGACCCCCCACTAGGTTAACCGACTACATATTGACAGTAGCGTGCACAGGGTTTGAAGGTAGGGTAGACATTGGTAAGTTAGAATACCTATTTACTCACTGTTTTGGTAAAAATGAGCATTGACGAATTTCCACTTGGGTAAGCAGTGCTTTTATGCCTCTATGAACTGCATGCCACTGCATATTGAGTTGCATTGACCCGCTGGATAAAGTAGCAAACGTTTGAAATGAAATGAAATGATTTATTTATTTCATGTAGGACCGCTTGTGTCACTTATGAAACGTTAAGACTCTACCACCGGTTCGGAAAGCTGTTTCTACTGAGAAGAGCCGGCAAGATACCGGAAGTTCCTACCAGAAAACCAGCAATGGACCTCTATCGGTTGAAGAAATGACGTTGGAAAACTCCATAAAACTACGTTTTTATTATCGATACGGATAGCAGGCTGTCGTGGAAAGTATGCAGGTTAATCGCATCGGGCGACGGCGCAAATGCAATCAGAGTGTGTAATCCCTAACCGATTGAATCGCTCGCCGACACTGTCGATAATACACCCCTACACCCCTCGCCACCCCACAGTATACCTACCAGGCATCCGCTGCAAAATAAACCCTCAACGCCTTACAACTTGTAGGAAGAGCGAGGCCATTTAAAATTGGATTTAGGGTAATGTATCTGATAAAGTGGGTCTCTTTAGGCACGTCGCAATTTAAGAAAATACGTTCCAAAAAATTAAATAAGTAACTCTTTGAAATAAAATTTATTGGAGTAGTTAAACGTAAAGACGTATGTATTTAACTTATCAGATGAACCTACTTGGACTGGCTGGCTTTGTGTGGGCTGGGCATATACTAACTGGGCACTGAGTTCCACCCATCATCTCCGAACTAATCATCAGATCTTCATCAAACTTACATGAGATCAACATGTAAAAACTGTTATTAAAAAAAAATAGGTAAGCCTAATGCAAAATATTCTAAAGTAGATGATTCGCAGCGGCTTTGTCCGCGTGGATTTTTTTTTTAATTGCTGGGGGAACTCCGTAATTTTCCGGGATAAAATAGCCTGGGTCCTTCCCCGGGGTGTATCATGTAATCTACTTCTAAACAAATTTTGATAAAAAAAATGGGCTGTTAAAGATAATGAAATAAATAAATAAGTAAATAAAATCTATAATATTATTTAGTATGGATTATTGTTGTATTGTTATGACAGATGAGAAAATTACTTACAAAGAAAAATCCAATAATTATATTTATTTTTGTATCTTCTTTACTGACAACAAACTTCTTATATATAAGGCAGCACTTAAACCCATTTGGAAGTATGGATTGCAACTCTGGGGCTCTGCTAGTGACTCAAAAGTAAAAATAATACAAACAGCCGAAGACTTCATACTAAAACAACTAGCCAATGCCCCCTGGTTTATAAAGAACAGTAAGCTTCATGAACATCTCAATATTAAAATAGTTAAAGAAGAAATACAATATGTTACTCTGTAGCGTCAAATACAAGTCGCGGCTACAGCAGCATCCCAATCAGCTGGTAGTCAACTCACTGTTCCAGACTGTCTCAGGCGCCTATAAAGGAAAAACATTTTAGACCTGGATAGACCTTAATCCAGACCTCAGTGTATCCCATTGGAAAAGTGATAAAAGTCACAAAACCTTCAACACATCTCTCATAGTCAGAAGACTGATCGCATGATATCCATCATCATCGTGTGCCTTCTTCAAAATGAAGTTTGGCGGTCATCATCCGAAAAACTTCTCTATTCTGTGCTGCATCTTTGAGCTTCGGATAGCTAAGCCCCGTCCACCCCCTGATATCGTCCAACCACTTGCGCCTTTGGCAACCTGGAGCTCTCTTGCCTGCAATGCTTCCTTCCAAAACTAATCTTGGAAGTGAGAATTGGGCTCCTCTTTGTATATGTCCGAAGACAGCCATTTTTCTTCGCATGATGGTGGACATGAGTTTTCTGTTTTGTGGACTAGTTCCAGTACCTTAGCGTTAGGTGTAAAGCTGTTCCAGGTGATCTTAAGCATTTTCCTGTATATCCACATTTAGAAAGCTTGCAATCGGTTAATTCCTTTTTGAGAACCCATGTTTCGCTACCATACAAGAGAGTGGACCAGACGTAACATTTCACAAGGCATGATATTGTACAGAGAAAAAGAAATTGTCTCTTCCCGGAATACAAACTGCAACCCCATCCAACAAGCTAACCACGAAGCAGACGAGGCTACGAGGAAGGCTGTACAAGCCATTGTGTGTCTGTGCTCCACTGCTCCGTATGCCTATATGCAATTGTTCCTCGCGAAACAATATTCTTCTCAAGTCCTGCGCTGAATGGGCTGAGACGCCCTCGGTTTTGTTGCGTGGCGTTAGAACAATAGACGCCGAACAATGCAGATGAGCTCTGAAGAAAAGGCTCCTTGGAACGAATTCATTACTGGAGAATTTAATTATCAAGTATGAAATTGAAAATTTAAATAATTCACGGCCGTTGAAGTATAATAAATTAGCTCACTAGCTGATGCCCGTGACTTCGTTTTTTGGTACCTACGGAAACTCCTTAATTTTCCGGGATAAAAAGTAGCATATGTGCTAATCCAGACTATAATCTATCTCTATGCCAAAACTGCCTTTCTGGCGAGATTGAGTAACATCCATCTATCCATCCAAATTTATTCAGTCAACTGAAATTTCAGCTAGTCAGTTTAAATTTAAACAGACGAATATCAGCGACCTTTAAAACAGTTTTTTACACCATTTATTATGGTTAATCTTTTATGGTAGCTGTGACACGCCTGTGGAACTCACTACTGACTTGATAGCATTCAAGTAAGAATAAACTCAAACTCAAATAATGTTTATTCAATTTAGGTAGGTATACTACACTTATAGACGTCCAGTTATTTATAAAATATGGTGATAATCAGTAATGGTATCTTAAAACTAAAGCTACGAGGGTTCCAAACGCGCCTTGGTTTGAGAAGAGCCCACAACAAACTCAGCCGGGTTTCTTACCCATCTATTGACACCTTCAACTTTGACTGAAACTAGAGATCTCTTATAGAGATAAGTGCTTCCTTGTCCACTATGTTTCTGTTTTTCTATGTAAGTATTTCGTAAGTTTTTGGAACAAAAAAAATAAAAAAACCATAACTGGGTAGCTGCTAGTCGAAACAGTATCATCCAAGAAACAGTAACATATATTTTTTTCCACTTACTACTACCCAGGGAATAGATTTGAATAACTATTTTACCTCTTCAGCATTTCTGATTTCCTTCAGTCAGCATGTGTTGCTATCATAAAAATGCTTGCCAAAAATCTGTTTTCGTATGTAAAAGTACTTTGACAAATTCAATATATTTTCCACAATGAACGAAATAGGGCTTTTATTTTCAATCTACCAGTGTTGAAGATACGATGTCCCAGACAAGCTAAAATTGAGAGGTCAAAGCTAGATAGAAAATACTTATATGCCAACCACGAGCCACCTGAGACTCAAAAGAATTAATGGGGGGTCACATTATACAAAAAAGAATGAAACTTTTTACGAGGCGCACTCAAATTAGCTAGTGTGGACGAGTAATGCGTGTTAGGACACGGCCACACTAAACGTTATTTTTAAATAAACAGTAGGCGATTAAAATGTAGCGTACAAGGTGTCAATAGGTGCTTTATTTATCATACTAATATTTTAAATTCAAAAGTGTGCTTTTTGTCCTTCAATTACGCTGCAACGGAGCGATTATTTTTGGCATGGGTACAATTGAGGACCTGGAGAGTGTCGTAGGCTACTTTTAATCCTGGAAAATTAAGCAGTTCCCGCGGTGTGAAAAAAAACTTAAGCCACGTGGACGAATTCCCGGGCATCAGCTAGTTTCCTCATAATTTAAAACCCTGAGATGAATTACAAGTAATGAGATAAGGACGATAGTGGAGAGTGTAGCTGTTCAAGTGATGAGCAAACGGTTGACTGATGATCCAATCATGGACACTCCTAATAATAAATCCATAAATCACCCACTGCCATGATGCAGATTAATTTTTAAAATGCCTACATAAAGTTTTTTTGCTTAGTGTCATGAGTAGAACCATTTTGACTATTGTATTAAATGCGTAGTGTAACCGCTTTGGCCAACTTACCGCAATCAAAACGCTTAGTGCGACCGTTCCCTTAATATGTAACCAGCGAGGGTATCTACCCTTGTTTTGGGTTCAGGTAATGTTAAATTGGTTCATAAACAACTTTTTTGTGAAGGGTTTTGTTAAAATACAATGTAGGACCAAAAAGGCGGGCATTGACCCCTATTTGAGTGGTGAAAAATTCATGAAATTTACGATATAATCATATATTAACATGAAACACAATAACATTTCCAGGAATTTTGTAATTCCTCAACACGGTTAGTTAATCTGTAAATTGAATTTCGACGTATTCATTATTGTAGCTTATCAATAATGTTAATATGCTGTTTACCAAAACATATACTATAATAATGAACAGCTTCAAGCATTTAATAAATACTTGAAAGTCACAATGATTTTCGTTTTGATATTTACTCAAGTAACTATTTATTTATTCCACTACAAGTCAAACCTTCTCTGCGATCTTACCTGGCGAATAATGACGCAGAATAAGATGGTAGCGGTCTTAAAGGGTCTAAGCGGTTGTTGTATGGCAGTTATATTAAACCCATACCCTTAATCGTTTGGCGGCACGTCTTTACCGGTAGGGTGGTAACTAGTCAAAGCCTATGTGCAGACATTCATAGCGTGACGTAATGATGACATGACAGACAGGTAGACGTGATCTAATATGACGTGATCTAATATGACTTGATAATATGAATGTATTGTTGAAGTACCCAC
This sequence comes from Erebia palarica, assembly GCA_964035005.1. NCBI lineage: Eukaryota > Metazoa > Arthropoda > Insecta > Lepidoptera > Nymphalidae > Erebia > Erebia palarica. The sequence continues at coordinate 34,691,788 of OZ035990.1, forward strand.
TTGCTGCTAATCAAAAATTGATACAAAAGCTCGCGCTCCACGGGCGCAGCGCCACTCTTGTCTCGATTTTTGACTTAATAACACGCTTATTGTTCATAGTTATTTAAGCAAGTTTTCTGCGTTTTCAAGTTTTCCCACAGAAAATGGAGTAACCTGGTAACACAATGGTACCCACGGGATGGCGAAAGAAACAAGGGCCGGCAGCAAAGACGTTGGGAGGACGAGCTGAAGCTGACAGCTGGTACATTCTGGAGAAAGGTGGGACTAAATCGCAAGCACTGGAGAGAGCTGGAGGAGGCTTTTGCATCGAGGCACACAGAACTAAGGGACTTCTTGTGGTTAATCTGTTAAAACTATAATTGTAAAGAGTTCTGTAATAAAAGGCTATTTATTTTATTTTATTTTTATTTTTATTTAAGAAAGTTTTATTATTTTAAATTATTTTTATTATTATAATCTGTGAGTAATAATAATTGTAAAATGGAATTAAAGAAGTGTACAACAAAGTTATTTATTTATTATATGATATACTATTAAACAACGAAAATTTTTTTTTATAAGTTGTTATATTTCTAGTAGTTCTTCTCTTCTCTCTTCTCTTCTGAATGAATCTTTAAGGGAATAATTTATTAATCTATACCTACCACTTTTAAATAGGAATCAGTAATCAAAAATATTACTTTAGTATATTATAAAAATATGTCTTCTGAGAGGCCCGGAGTCCCAACACGAGCTGAGTGGTTGACCTGTTTGTTGCACTGCTGTATAATACAGTGATTTTGCATGTAAGTGTTTAAGTTTAAGTTTATTTTTTTGTTCAGAAGTGCTCAAATAAAGGTTTTTCTTTCTTATTATCACGCGTGTGCGACCATTTAATTTTTTTTTATTCAATTTGATTACAATTTGTTCCATAATTGTTCATTTTAGTTTAGTTAAAATTGAAGTCCTGTTTGTTGTGTGGTTCCTTTTTTGTTGAACTTTGTGTGATTTGTTTGAATTGTGTAATTAAAAGGTCTGGTTTGACTTAACTGCTTTTATTTTTTTAATTTTAGCCACCTAGGTTTTGCACCTTTTAGGTTGCTTATAGTATTTATTCTGAAAAAAGTATAAACATTTTTCTGTTTATGAAAAGGGCAACTGCTGAGTTTCTTTTCGGCTCTTCTCAGTAGAATCCAGCTTTCTCAACCGGTGGTAGACTCTTGTCGACTTATGAAAGTGGCAAAAGTTGTCCTACGTGATAAATAAATAATTTAATTTATGACAATCAAAACTATCAAACTAAAACTTCACCAAACAAATTAACAGACATCTCCAACTCTAAACAAGATATATTTACTCAGAAACTTACTGAACGAAAAACACTGAACTTAAAAAAGTTTTTGTTAGCTAAAGTCACCCGACACACAAGATCTCACTTAGCTGAAAGAAAAGAAAAGAATCCAGTCTGAAAGTTGCAGGAGCAGTTAATTAGGAGGGAGCTTAATTTAGCGGCGACCTTAATGGCGCACGTGATTTGCGTACACTCTTATAAGAATACTGCACTAGACTACCGTTAGCGACGAGCCATTAAAATTCCACTCTAGAAAAAGGTAAATCATTTTATTACAGTTAAAATAATATGTAAGAACTTGATTACTCGGCATCGAAAGAAATCAATATTATGACAGTGCACAACGAATATATATTTGAAAATTTAGTATACGTGCATAAACACATTGATAAATTCAAGAAGAAAAGTGATTGTCATAATGTCAATACTAGAAATAAAAATAAACTTGTAATGCCTGCTTCTAGGCTTAGTAAAACTAGCAATTCATTTGTTGGAAACAGTGTCCGCTTCTACAATAAGCTCCCAGAAGACATGTTAAAGATGTCTCTCAATAAGTTCAAAGTTAATGTAAAACGTAAACTCATTGAAAAATCTTATTACCATGTAAAGGATTACTTAAACGACAAGGAAGCTTGGCAATGATTTGCTCTATGGCTCTGATAGTTCCTTAGTAAAGATGATTTGTGAGATGGTGATAATAAAAAGAAAAAAAACCCGGCTGAGTTTGTTGTGGGCTCTTCTCAGACCAGGGCGCGTTTGGAACCCTCGTAGCTTTAGTTTTAAGATACCGTAACCAATTATCACCATCATGTTTTATAAGTAAGTAATTTTTAACGTCAATAAGTGTACCTACAGTGTACCTATATTGAATAAATGATATTGAGTATTGAGTATTGAGTATTGAGTATCGAACAGCGTCTTCCCTCCACTGTACAGGTTCGCATTATCACTTTCTTTGGTCACGTAACTAGACGCGACTATAATATCTCCATTGAGCGTCTGCTTGTTCAAGGAAGAGAAGATGGACGGATCAAGTGAGGGCTGCGGTGGATGTCCCCTTACATTAATGCACACAGAAGACAGCCATCAGAGAGGAGTGGAGAAGGATAGTGAAACGTGCCAAAAGGTGACGACCACGACCGCTCTGACAACAGAGATGTCGTATCGCTGTTATCAGAGTGAAGAAGATTATGTAAAGATCTTATAGTGTTTTAAAAGAACTCACGTCCTGTGTGAGTTTTTGCAACACATAAAAATATAGTCACTTCGATAATCCATACTAATATTAGATATAATTAATGCGAACGTGGCTGTCTGTCTGCTACGCTTTCACGGCCCGACCCAATTTTCAAACGAACGGATATTCACGGATTTTAATGACTTTTGGACGATGGATTGGCTAATTTTTATCCTAAAGAATTAATACGGCACGGCAATTCACGCGGACTAAGTTTCGGGTAACAGACAGACGGATAAAAAATTAAAAAAAAAGAATTTTGGGCTCGATAAAATCCTTCTTTCAATATTTTTTATAAAAAAAAAATAACATTTAATGCACTGGAATCATAGTCACAACAGTTATAGATTTTCAATAACCTAGTAAAACCGCGCATGACACCATATCCCTTTAAAAGTTCAAACCAAGCCGACCTACACCAAAAATATGCTTTTAAAATGTTAATGCATTGCAACAACCGTGTTGAGTCCGTGACACACAAAGATGCAAAAATAATACTTCTATACACAAGTAAGTTTCCAAGAATTTGCATTAGGGACGTGGGTACGTCTAAAGTGCCGCAGGGTGAGGCATAATATTAGTATTACTTTTAAAAACGACATAAAACTGCATTTGCTACGATCATGAATGAGTTGTCCAGCGTATTAAAATTTTTGTTGGAACTTTCTCTGAGACATTATGTATAATTGCAAAAAGTTCTTTGTAAATCCGTCCTGGGGCCATACCGGCAACGCTTAAAGCAATATTACTCAAAAGTACAGTTTGATGGCATAAGCCTTATTACAGGAACGTTAAGTTCCTTTAATAAGAAGAAGAGTGGAATAAGCTTCATTAATTCCTGCGGGAACTCTTTAATTTTCCCGGATAAAAAGTAGCTCATGTCACTTTCCGGGTCCTCAACTATATACCCGTGCAAAAAATCACGTCAATCTGTTGCTCTGTTGCGGCGTGATTGTAAGACAAACCAACAAACAAACACTTTCGCACTTATAATATTAGTATGATTTTAATAATTCTAAAACACGAAAGTCAACAGTAATGAAACAATATGGCTTTAATTTAAGCCTCAATAGTATCACAAACAATTGCACCTTTTTACTGTGATAGTATGGCCCCTTTTAGCCAAGTTGTCTTCAAATAAAGGATTAGATTAGCTTTTTGGTCCTATGGCACTAACCAATACGTGACCATAGATAAATAGGTTACAAAATTATTTATTACAATTTAATTATATTTAGTTCGTAGTTTGTCACGTAGCATAAATAAGCAATATTTTAGTTAGCACTACATGATAATAGTTACAAGGTTTTCCCCCACTCCAATTTACCTAATTGATCTTTTGACCTAACATTGATCAGTAAATATATGCCATTTTAACACCGAGTCTGTGTGTATCAATTCTGCACCAACTCACAACAACCGACACGCAATCCGCCACAGTCCGTGTTTACAGAATCAGAAATTATTTATTGCGTTATACACATAATATTACAAAGGTGATACAAAAGATCAAGACAAGTGTATTACCATGACGTGCAATACTTAAAAATAATCTAAATTAAAATCAATAATGTCCAGTAATGTCAAGTCTTTGAATAAATTAACAAAAGTTTGTTTGAAATTAAAAATTTAGCTAGAAAGTCATGCATTTGCATAAACCCAGCATATAATTTAGCTAGCTGTCATTGAAAAATTCATCTAGGTTGTAGTAGGCTTTGCTTGCACAACTGAATATAGAATAGAATATCCTTTATTTGCATAATGTGTGTAAGTACATAACATGTTAGTTAGGTCTAATAAAACAGAGTCCAGCAGATTAGCCGTATTGGTGTACAAAATATAGTATAAATAGGTGTGATTAAATTCATTTTAGTTAAAATTACAATAAATTATTATTGTAATATTAATTACAACAAGAATCTATAAACTATATATTTGGAAATCCCGCGGCTAAGTAGACAATATTTGAAATTAGTAAAGTACACAGATTTAGGTTACATACCTTTTAGATTATCCTACTCACATTGAATAAACCAGAATATTTAATTTAATTGAAAAAAATTATACGCCCATTTCTCTTCCCCTTAAACCCGCTTGACTAGAATACAGTCTAGTGCTGGCAGAGGATTAATTGATTTGAATTTTTAACCTTTTCTATTTGACCGTTGAGCTATTGAGGCATTTTCTACTTCACTCCATACTATAAAGCGAATAAAGGGCAAGTTAAGGCAAGGAGTTCCAAACTTTGAGAACAAGGCGTGTCCTTAAAGTACCGTTCTACATCTAAGTGGGTCTAACTTAACACTCACTTAGATCTCAAACGTTCTATCTCACTAAGACTACGTTCGCACTGCGAAATATTCGCGCGAATTTTATTCTCGCCATTTATATTTTGCATACGAATTTCACCTACTTAACACTGCAAATGCGGTGAGCGTCATACAACGAACTCCATACAGCACAAAATATCCACTAATCCACTTAACAATTTCACCTTACTCACTTTCAAGGAAGGCTGGAAGAGATTTCTTTTTTGAGATAAGCTTTGCCATTATTCATCTTTTTAAAATTAGTTTTAAGACAATATTTTGTACAAAAATGATAAAAATAAATGAATAAAATATTCGCGATAGTATAATTCTTACCGCACCGCGTGAAATTTGTATCAAACTAGATATGTTTTTCGCGCGAATTTTAATCGCAAATGCGTACACCTCTATATGAGGAAATACAGAATTGCAAACAAAATAATTCGCGCGGATATTTTTCGCAGTGCAAACTTAGCCTAAAGGTCCGAACCCTTCCCTCCATTGACCTTTCCGTCCTAATTGTAAAAGATTGCTCAGTTCGTGCTTAATTTAATTAGCTTTATTCAGATCAAACGCTTTCGCGTGACTCTAAAATCCTCTCAATTACATGCTTTGCACGATTGGGGTAACCGTTTACGATGTACATCGCATCGTTTGTATCGAGCTCTATTTACATTGTTGGAAGTAAGCAAGCGATGCATAGCTTGTGTTATACTGTAAACCCGTTAACGCGAAGACAAAGAGCAAGCAAGTGGATTTCCTTTGTGTTGCTAGGCTGAGAGTTGGTGGCGATTATTACAAAAGTGTTATAACAAGAGAATAATCTTAAGTAGCTTCTCCGCTATTCCAACAGTCATCTCTCTCTTTCTCTTTCTCAGTAGAATCAGCTTTCCGAACCGGTGGTAGAGTCTTAACGTTTCATAATTGACACAAGTTGTCCTACATGAAATAAATAAATCATTTCATTTCATTTCATTTCATTTCTTGATTTCACTTTAACCAAAATTCTAGTAGACAACAAGTTGATTGCAAGTTCGGTGTACAACCATTACAAACACGTCATCCTTTCTGTAGGTAACACTTTAGCACAATTTTTGACGTGGAGCTGTTTAAATTTATGTTTGGATTTCGACAAATTGGAAACACTAAAACTTTTTTAAAGATAAAAATATTGACGGAAAGCCCGGATATATTATAAATGAAAAAGCGAATTACTTCGTAAGAGTTTGGTATTCGAATGAAACTTGGTAACAGCTGAAGCCTGCCACCAGACTAGACCAGAGAAAGTTCAGCAAATACAAATTCTCAAATTGACCCTGCTGGATTTCAAACCCGGAACTTTCAATTTGTAAGAGCAATGCGCCAGGGAGGTCGTCAAAAGGCTTAAATGTTAGCTCCCAGTCTAGCCAGGCAGCATCAGGGCTATCACTATACAATTTCAACCTTTGACGCAGCATCAGGCTTTAGTTTCCATTGTGTGAGCTGCACCGCCTTTGCGGATGACTTAACGCATCGGAGGACTGGGCTCAGTATTTTTGTCAGACTTTAAGAAAAAGGAAGAGGTTATAAAATATGCATTCATCATCAGCCATTATGCATCCACTGTTGGACATAGGCTTCTTTCAAGTAGCGCCAACGTGCTCTTTCCTAGGCTTTTCGCATCCAATCGATGCCAACCACCCTCCGGATATCATCGCTCCACCTCGCTGGGGGGCGTCCTACGCTCCCTTTACCAAGACGAGGTCTCCACTCGAGGACCTTTCGTCTCCAATAAAATATGCATTAATAGACGTCATTTCTGTACTTAACGTATAAATAATAATAATGTCCTTCCGATCGAATGTCGGCCACGGCCTATCTTCAGAGAGATTAGCCATATGCGTGGGAAATATTATAGTGAACAAGTGTGTGCGCATACACAGGTGCGCTCTCTGTTCCTTGCTCTCATAATCCGATGGGAAGGAAAATCCTACATGACCGGAGAGGGATCAGGCGCAGGACCGACGGCTTTACGTGCTCTCCGAGGCACGGGGGTGAAATACCGCCAACTTCCTAACTCCGGACGAGTACTGAACATTTCTTGTTAGGAAACCCCCAATAGTTCTTATGGCGTGAGTCCCGACGCAGAACCCGAACCCGGGACCTTGTCGGCCGCAGCCAAACATGCTCACCCCTAAACCAACGACGTAGTCAGAAAACCAAGTAGAAGAACCTACTAAAAATTATCACTACGAGGACTGAATGGGGAATTTTTTTTGTCTAATGATTTAAAGCACTTAGTCAAGATCTTACACTGAAATGCCAATGGGCTGGACACATCTCACGCTACTCCGATAATAGATGGACCATACAGACTACACAGTGGAGGATGTTCAGGAAAAAGGGAGGTTGGAAGGCCAAACAAACGGTGGACTGATGAGATAATCCAAACTGCAGGGAAAGGATGGATGAATGTGGGCAAGGACAGGGAGAAGTGGAAGAGGTTGGGGGAGGCCTATACCTGTAAAGGGGCTCTAATCTAATAAGTAATATCAAATGACGCGACACTAACCATACTAACCTAGGAAATAAGGAAAATGTACTACTAACTCATAATGTATTACTAACTCATCTACAAGGATAAGAGAATAAAAGGCTTTTTATTTTATTTAATGATTTAAAGATCACATTATTTCGTACTCCTGTACAAAATAAAGCCAATTTATTTTCTTGTGAGTACGAGTGTAGATAGTAAGTACTGGCGCATAATCCTCGTTTCCATTTGTAATAAATTATTCCGTACAGAATTTATTTATTCTATTTCATCCCATTTCAAGGTTCAGTTCTCTACGTTTTAAGCATTGAAATACCTAAAATTCTACATCAATGGTTTTGAGGTACCTACAATTTTCGTAAAGTATATATTTATCTGAGCTACCTATCTGCTTTATGTTCAATCCATCATCCTTAAGATCCAATGATTTCAAGATTGTAAATAAGTTTAACTTATCTTAAGATATTACAGAAAAGAAAAAGAAAATCATAAATGAGAGATGTTTATTTGAGTGAATAGTTTTTATAAAATAAAATATTATACACTAAATATGAGATTGTCTAGTCTTAAAATGAATGTGTCTCACTAAGCATAATTTAGGTCTATACTAGCTTATCCCTGCGTTATAACCCATACATGTTATAACTGTCGTAATATTATCTACGTCTTCAGTACGTCTTTGTCGGTAGGGTGGTGAATAGCTATGGCCGACTAGACCAGACAAAATTTAAAATTGACTCTTCTACTACTACTACTACTACAGCCCAATCACTTCCCACAGCTGGGCATAGGCCTCCACTCTCATAGGAGAGAGGGAAATAGAGCTTAGACCCACCACGCTGCTCAATGCGGGTTGGCGGGCTTTGACGACTATTATCATGTTAGTGATAATAACCGGGATTGACGGCTTAACGTGCTCTCCGAGGCACGGGGGTGAAACACCGCCAACTTCCTAACTCCGGGCTAGTATTAAGAATTTCTAGTCAGAAAAACCCAATATTTAATTAGGGCCCGACCCGCGGCTCGAACCGGGGACCTCGTCGGCCGCAGTCGACCATGCCAAACACTAGACCAACGAGGCAGTCGAAAATTGACTCTGCCGGGAATCAAACCCGGGACCTTTCACTGTAAGACCACAGCGCTCACCACTTCACCAAGGGGGTTGTCGAATTTGGTTTTTGGATTAGATTGAAGCATTTGTAAAGTTTATATATGGATATAGTACTAGGTAAATATAAACATCGTAACATTACTTTGTTTGAAAGTATTTGTTCGATCAAATAAATAAACACTGACGATTAATAGCCGAAGTGTAGTGTAGTGAAGATGGGCTAATTGCGATTGATATTCGTGAAATATTTGATGAGTTCTAATCAATACAAATATGCTTTAATTACCAACAAAGCTAAAATAAATCGATTCCAATTATATTCTTAGTAGGTATTAAATTGCTTATAGTTTTGGTTTAATATAACTGCCATGCCCCTAACAGGTTAGCCCGCTACCATCTTAGACTGCATCATCAACTGAGATCGTAGTCGAAGGCTAACTTGTAGTGGATAAAAAAAAAATACTAGCTGATGCCCACGACTTCGAAATTGAAATCAGTTGCTTTAATTCCCGTGGGAACTCCTCAAGTTTCTGGATTTAAAAGTAAATTGTAAAAATAGTAGTAGTAGTAAGAAGTAAAAGTCACTCTCCAGGTCCTCAACTATACCCATGCCAAAAATCACATCGATCCGTTGCTCCGTTGCGGCATGATTGAAGGACAAACGAACACACTTTCGCATTTATAATTTTACATTGATAAGACCTATTATAATACATGATAATAATTAATTTGAAATATTAGAAAAAGTGGCAGAACGTTTTATTGTGATGGAAAATAATTCGAAAAATTCATCAAAATAAGTGAAGAAAATGGTTTTATTTTATTTTTGTATATAAAATTTAAGACAACGAGGAGTTATCAAATATTGGTTTGAGAGCTAATTTCAGACATGAAAATAAATTTATAAAAAAGCTTTTCAAACGTTAGATAATTAAAAAAAATCTTTATATAAGTCTGTTTTTCTATATAAAATGTCTGTCGCCTAAATTACTCATCAGATGAAGATTATTTAGCGATTTCAAAACTGAAAAATTGAGGTTTATATCAATTACAAAATCATCTCATCTTAAATTTTTCTTTTTTACTTAAGCTAAATTAAATTTTATTTTCAATAATAATACTAGTTTCTTAAATATGTATTTTGAAATCATAAGCATTTATTTTAATACTTTATTTCGTAGCTATAAAAAAATTTGGTACAGTGTTCAATCCATGCTTCTTACTAATGTTATAAATGCGAAAGTTTGGATGGATGGATGGATACATACAGGATGTCAGGATGTATGGATGTATGGATGTTTGTTACTCAATCACGCTCCAACGGCTAAACGGATCTGGCTGAAATTTGGCACAGAGATAGATTATTGTTTGGAATAGCACATAGGCTAGCATTTTATTCCGGAAAATTAAGGAGTTCCCGCGGGAACCAAAAAACCTCGATCCACGCAGACGAAGTCGCGGGCATTAGCTAGTATATTATTAATGCGAAAGTGTGTCTGTCTGTCTGTTTGCTACGCTTTCACGGCCCTTCTGTTCAACCGATTTTAATGAAATTTGGTACACAGGTAGATTACCGGAAATCCATTCCGGAAAGTCAAGGAGTTCCCGCGGGAATTGAAAAACTTAATCCATGCGGACGAAGTCGAGGGCATCATCTAGTATAATTTTTACAATAAAAATACATAATTGCTAAAAATAAGACGGTTACATTAATTTTTAATGCTGATTTAAGGATGTTCATTTTTAAACTATGTACAAACTGTTGGTTTTTCTATCATACTAATATCATAAATGTCAAACTGTTAGTTTGTTTGTTGTTTAGGAACGGATCGACCTGATTTTTGGCATGGGTATAGTTGATGACCTGGAGAGTGACATAGTCTACTTTTTATCCCGGAAAATTAAGGAGTTTCCGCGGAAACTTAAACCGCGCGGACGAAGTTACACGCATCATCTCGTAAAAATATATTGGAATATTTTATAACGTAAAAAATTAACCTTTTCCTAGCTTCAATTTGCATAACTTTGCCGCATCAGCACTCCCTGAGTGAAGTGGAGTGGAGTGGAGTGGAGTGGAGTGGAGTGGAGTGCAGTGGAGTGGAGTGGAGTGGAGTGGAGTGGAGTGAAGTGGAGTGGGTTGGAGTGGAGTGGAGTGGAGTGGAGTGAAGTGGAGTGGAGTGGAATGAAGTGGAGTGGAGTGGAGCGCGGCTCCTGCGGTTAATAGACAATTAATAGGCAAATGGGAAGCTGCTAATTAATAGACAAATGGAAGCTCCTTCTTTTTGCGGCGAGTGGATTCCGCGAGCAACGGCAGGGAGTGATGTTAGAGCCTTCGCATACTGCTTAACATTTTGACCGATTAATATTTTCTTTTTAAGACAGGTATGTATTTGACTGCAATATGCATCTAAATACATATATAAGTTTTGTTTTAAGGAATGAGTGGCCGGGTCTCATGGAACCAAGGTTGGCTTAAATCTTGGTTGGCACCTTGGTTCCATGAGAGCTGTGGTACTCCATGTAATGTGTTTTCATTTTTACTTGTACCTACTTTTTTTTGTAGCTAAATAAAGAATTATACATAATTATTTTATAAATTCGAAGGTACCTATATCTGACCGTATGTTACCTTTAGGCATTAAAAACTTAAATTTTCTTCTTCAAGAGCTTTTTTTGACCCGAATCAGCCTTTCAGATTGACTAAAAGTTGCCGATCAAATCAAAGGTATGTACGATACCCTAGCTAGCACACAGGCTACTTTTTATCCCGGAAAATTAAGGAGTTCCCGCGGGAACCAAAAACTCTCGATCCACGCAGACGAATTCGTGGGCATTAGTTAGTTGCCTATAAATTAGACAAACCATAAGTAACACATTGACAGATTAAAGACTGATTAATTGTTAATTTCAGCCATAAAAGTCTATAGTTTGCAAAGGCTCTTATTGAACGTAGCAGCTGAGCTGGGAATGTGTTTTAAGCTGCTCCATTGTTTCTTTTGCATCTTCTTTGTAGAGCAGCAACGCGTCGGTTGCTTTGCTCTTAATTGCTCTTTGCGATGGCATGTTTATTATGTTTATGTTTTGTATTATTTTTGACGGCGCAAGTCAGCGAGTGAATAGTGGACGTTAACTTGCTGAATTGTTCTATAATTTTATTGCTAAAGAGTTTTTTTACTGGAATATAATCATTGTATTAAGTTTACCGTTTAGGCACTAGGTCGAAATTGATAACAGAGGGTACTGTTTGATCTTTGTCCTTAGTCTAAGTTTGAATATTGCAATTTCAATTTCATGCGTTTGAACGCATTGGCGTCAAAGCAAAATGTCGGGGGTTCGAGCCCCGATCAGGCATCCATAGTTTTACAGAGTTCGTTTTGAAAATTCAATATCACTTGTGGATATGGTGAAAGAATATCGTAAAGAAATTCCGTGGTCTGGACTTGTTGACCTTTCTCATTCTGAGAGGAGACTCTCGTTTTTTTTACCACTACTAGTTTGCCCTTGACTGCGATCTCACCTGATGGTAAGTGATGATGCAGTCTAAGATTGTAGCGGGCTAACCGGCTGAGTGTGTCGTGGGCTCTTCTCAGACCAGGGCGCGTTTGGAACCCTCGTAGCTTTAGTTTTAAGATACCGTAACCAATTATCACCATCATGTGTTTATAAGTAAGTAATTTTAACGTCAATAAGTGTACCTACAGTGTACCCATATTGAATAAATGATATTGAGTATTGAGTAGTGAGTCAACACCAGGTTGAAGCGATGATGTTGACTCTATTATTACCTACCCCGTCTTTACATGTAAAGCAAAGCAAAGTCAAAATATGTAAGCTCTACGAAATCTCTATAGATCTCAGCGTAAGATGAACTGAAAAAGGTCTCTGTATATAACAAGCCTTTTCAGCGGCCGGTGAGGGAGTGAGGTGTGTTTAGGACGGCTTTTGGGACGAGAACAAATGGCATCTTCATTTGTGTCCGGGGACTGTCACTTGGGTGTGACGTCACTCGGACGCGTCCAGGGTGCTCATGACTTGTGGATCTGTTTAGTTTTAGATGAATTTGCTTATTTTCTGTTCACAAAAATGTCACAACAACATGTATGTGTACTTAAACTAGCGGCACGCTATGATGGCCGGTTTGACGTTTGTCCGCTCATGAAGTTCCGTATTAATTGATAACGACTTTGAAGGAAATAATTGTATTACTTTATTGACGATAGTGATGTGCAGAGATTCATAAATTTTATCGAATGTAGTTTTAGGTTTAGGACTCAAAATTTATTTATTAAATTGATTTCTTAAATGTATACAAGTGTAGAAAAATCAGTTTGCACCATTTAAGGGGTGAATGTACTTGTGAATATGAACAATTTTCACTATGTGGACAAACCTCTGAAATCGCAAAAAAATATCAATAAATTTTTAAAAATGGAATCTAATACGATCGTCACATAGGATCGCTGGCTAGCACAACTACTACCTCCGGCAAACTCGCGTCAATGCTCAATGCAAAACAAAGCAGTTTCGAATTGACGTTGCTTCGAAAAGTATAAACTGTCAGTGCAATGCGATTGTGATATAGTTTTGACCTGGCTTTGGATTTCAAATATTGATACTGCATTACTGTTGACCCTTGCTCGTTAATTTGGACTCTGTTCAAGCCCTTTGTTGTGGATTTCGTCGATATGACCGAACGTACGCAGAGAACTGTTCTAAATAGTCAGACACGTGAGTTCGTAATACGCCTTCGTAACTATTTCGATCGTGAAGCTCAAAATGGAGGGCCAATTTTACCTATAACGTCAGTGGTTGAACGCGTAGCTGATGCGCTTAATATTGGACAACGAACTGTTAGACGGATAACTAAAAAAAAATATGGCGAGACTGGCACAGAAGAAAATAAACTTCACACACCAAAAAAGAGAAAACGAGCAAAACCAGTCGTAGGCATCGATAGCTTTGATGCCGATGCTATCCGAAGACATGTTTACGGCTACTATTTACAGAAGGAGTATCCAACAAGAAAAAAGTTGGTGCATTCACTGAAGGAAGCTGGATTATTCTTCGGTGGGGAAAGTTCTTTAACGAAGATTTTGAAGACCATTGGATTTCGATACAAAAAATGTAACAAACGCAAAATATTGATGGAAAGATTTGATATAGCGATGGCAAGGTATACTTTTTTACGGCAAGTGAAAGAAATCAAAAATTGGCAAAATGTTGTGTTCTTGGATGAAACATGGCTTAATGCTAACCATACTGTAGGCCGTTCTTGGAACGATGACACAGCAGCATCTACTTCCAAAGTTCCTGTAGGAAAAGGATCGCGACTTATAATTTGTCACGCCGGAACCATCAACGGGTTTGTCGAAGGTTCTCTCATGGCTTTTGCGTCAAAAACCACTGGAGACTATCATGAAGACATGAATGGAGAAAAGTTTACTGAATGGTTTACCTCAATGTTGTGTAGCCTCCCTGAACCATCTATTATAATTATGGACAACGCCCCATACCACTCGATGCAAATTGACAAGCCACCTGCCCAATCCCAAAAGAAAGCTGATATCGTCGCATGGCTTCGTAAAAATGGCGTAGATGCAAACATGAATATGTTAAAAGCGGAATTAGTACGTCTTTTAAAAGAAAACAAACCAACCAAGATCCGATACGTCATTGACGAAATAGCATTAGAACATGGGCACAGAGTTATACGGTTACCGCCTTACCATTGTGAGTATAATGCGATTGAGTTGGTGTGGGCTCAAATTAAGGGATATGCTGCAAGACACAATACAGAACCCCCATTTACCACAAAAAAAATGCTAAAATTATTAGAAGAAGCTTGTGAACATGTGACTAAAGGAGACTGGGAAAAGGTTGTGAATAGAACTGTTAAATTAATAAGGGAAGATTATGAAAGAGATGTGAAAATAGATAATATTATAGAAAACGAACATATAATTATTAATGTATGTGATGATAGCAGTGACGACAGTGAAAATAGTAGTATGGACGAATCTGATTAATTATGGCCTTTTGTGGCACCTTTTTTGGTATCTTTTGTATTCATATGTTTCTTGTGTGCATATAAAGTATGTATATTCATTTTCGTTCAAATATTCAGTTCGTTCAAATAAATTAAATAAACATATACATTTTTGTTTTATTAAACCTATTTAATCAGGTACAAAAACAAAACTTAATTGTTTTTTGTTCGAGAATAAATTGACATTCCACATCACTATTGTAATGTGTCAAACCGGCCATCATAGCGTGCCGCTAGTTTAGTAATGTCACGTTGTTTGTCAAAGCTTGTGTACGACATACGTTCCATTTAATTTTGAAACACATTCGGTGGGAATTAGAGCTTAGATCCACCACGCTGCTCCTGTGCGGGATGGCCAGCTTTTACGACTATTATCATGTTAGTGATAGTAACCAGGACCGGCGGTTCAACGTGCTCTCCGGAACATGGGGGTGAAATACTCAATATCATTTATTCAATATAGGAACACTGTAGGTACACTTGAAGTTAAAAATTACTTACTTATAAAACATGATGGTGATAATCAGTTACGGTATCTTAAAACTAAAGCTACGAGGGTTCTAAATGCGCCCTGTTCTGAGAAGAGCCCACAACAAACTCAGCCGGGTTTTTTTTTTATTATCACCATCTCACAAATCATCTAAACTAAGGAACTATACCAGAGCCATAGAGCAAATCATTACCAAGCTTCCTTGTCGTTTAAGTAATCCAGTGAAGTTGGCAGAAACACCGCCAACAATGAAGTTTCTAGTACTGAGAATTTCTAGTCAGAAAAACCTAACACTTAATTATGGCCCGACCCGGGACTCGAAGCCTGGACCTCGTCAACCTCAGTCGAACTACTAGACCAACGAGGCAGACAATCTATTGGAAATAGAGAACTGTTTAGAACAATTATTATTTTCTACCGTGTAAGTACAAGTTGCAGCAATCAGCTTACGATGTACTTCAGAACAATACCACTTCGGAATATTCCTTATGTATGAGGAATTTTGAAAAATGCATAATAATATGTTTACGATCCTCGTGTGCTACTAGAAGTAGTTTGAAGTATATTTATTGTGCTAAGGTTTAAAATACAATTGCATGTTTATATTTGTTTTATATAAATTATTTATGAATACAATAAAATTTTTAGGTCCGAAGACTCAGCTGAGTTACGATATGGGCTATATCTAGTGTATGTACAATCATAAAAATTACAGAAGTCAGAGTCCTTATCATGTCATTACTAGTTTCAGTAACACTTGCAGAAATTGACTTATTGTAAGCAACTTGGTAAGAATTCTGCAATTTATAATGCTAAGTGAGCACTCGACTTTATGAAGTAAAAGCCCAAAGAAAAACACGTAATAAAACAAGAAATTCTTGACTGAAAATGAAAGTGAAAAAATGTCCTTGCATTACGTAGTGACCTAATTGTCTGTTTATAATACATGGCTCGTAATAAAACTCCGGAATTCAAGTAACTTCCAGCGTCATAAGAATGCATGTATATGTAAGTATATGATGTTCGCAGGCTAGGACATGACGGAATGTCATGCCAAAAAAGTGCAGGCCGCTTCTCGAGATAACGATATCATACGCCGGTCCCTTGCCACCGTCAACGTGCCAAGTCTACTTGAGCCGACTGGTATTGCAAGAGACGATGGCAAGAGACCGGATGGTATGAGTTTGATTCCATGGAAGATGGGCCGGGTGTTGGTATGGGATGCAACCTGTTCAGACACGCTGGCCCCTTCCCATCTACTTGGAACCAACAACAGAGCAGGTGCGGCTTGTGAAGCGGCTGAAAAAGCAAAAGCAAGCAAATACAGGGGTCTAGGCTCCGAATATGATTTTGTCCCATTCGGTGTCGAGACCCTTGGTCCGTGGGGTCCTAGCGCTTTAAAACTTTTTAAGGAAGTAGTACAAAGGTTAGTCGACATCACAGGAGACCGAAGAGCTGGCAGCTACCTCGGACAAAGAATTAGCCTAGCTATTCAAAGGGGGAACGCTGCCAGCATCTTCGGAACCTTGCCTAAAGAGACTCCTTTTAATAATATTTTTTAGTTTTTTTTTTTTTATTTATTATATTATATTTTTAAGGCTTTAAATATTATTAAGTTTCCTTTCTATTATAATAAAATTCAATTATATCAGATTTTCACAGAAAAAAAGAACAAAAATGTAAGTATATTATTATGATATTTATAATAAAAAGTTTTATATTCTCTAGTTTATAAGTACCTACTCAGCTTTATCTATTTTTCACCATTCTCACATTCTAGGGCTGCTGGAAGAAATCTCTTCAAGAGATAAGTTGTCCTTGTACATGTCCTTGTACATTTGTATGTTTATTTTTTGAGTTTGGTACTAAATATATGAATAAATAAATAAATGTACGTCGGGATGACGTGTCTCTCAAGTTGCCAAACTTTCAAACTCAGCTCTTGAAGCTGTGTGTTATATAACATGCCATTATATAATACACGTTTCTAGTTAAGGAAATAGCAGGTGCAGGAATATGACGTAAGAGCACCTTCGACACAAAGTTTTCAAAGTGGTTATAAGTGGTTAGTTTTCACCAAAATGCCTTACCTTTAACAGTCATTTTACCTACGTGAAATGACGGCTGTTATTGTACGTGAAAACCATCACTTATTGATGTTAGGTGTTCCAATTATGCATTATTGGTGAGAATGGGCATAAGACTTTTGTGGGTTTTGTCCGTAAAATCAATTGATGTAACGGTCAAGAAAAACATCTTAAAGAAAATTCTCTGTAATGTATAGTACTTTCAAAAGTGATTACTTATTGAAGTCTGTTAATCCACACTTGGCCAGCGAGGTGGACTATGGCCTGACCTATGACCTCTCGGACTAGTATGGCGGTTCTATATTAAAGTGAGTGTCAAGGAATTAATTTTATCCGCAAAACAAACGTTCCTGGTCCTTGTGTATTTGCGCTCTCAAG
This sequence comes from Erebia palarica, assembly GCA_964035005.1. Classification (NCBI taxonomy): domain Eukaryota; kingdom Metazoa; phylum Arthropoda; class Insecta; order Lepidoptera; family Nymphalidae; genus Erebia; species Erebia palarica. Next base: position 34,709,309 of record OZ035990.1, read on the forward strand.
GGTCAAAGGACATCATCAATCAAAGCCTTTGTACAAATATTAATAGGCTTTCAGAAGAATATTACGGTCCATTCATTCAGTTTGACTCTCAATGCGAGAGATTTGGACCAATTACGAAGATGCTGTGAACTTGAATTAACCGGTTCAAAGCGGTGGGAATACTGGAGCGCGTCAGAATTAAAGATCTAGCCCCACTTGAGATGCACGGAGCGGCGCGACAGGTAGTGGCAAATAATATTTGTATGAGCTTGTTCCTGCAATGCATCTGCATCGTGCCGTGTCTTTTAAGTGAGCCCAGATCCATACAATCCCATACAAAGAATGCTTGCAGCTTCAAATGTTTTTTATTCAAATAAACTTTTTTTTATCCTCTACAAGTTAGCCCTTGACTGCAATCTCACATGATGGTAAGTGATGATGCAGTCTAAGATGGTAGCGGGCTAACCTGTTAGAGGCATGGCAGTTATATTAAACCCATACCCCTATTCGGTTTCTACACGACATCGTATCGGAACGCTAAATCGCTTGGCGGCACGTCTTTGCCGGTAGGGTGGTGACTAGCCACGGCCGAAGCCTCCCACCAGGACAGACCAGGGATAATTCAGAAATTATAAATTCCCAAATCGACCCGGATCGAACCCGGGACCTCCGCACGTTAAGACAACAGCGCTACACACAGCGCCACGGAGGTCGTCGTAACAAATTTTACAAGTACTTTTGAATCGTCAAGTGAATCTACCACTGGTTCGGAATGCCATTCCTACCGAGAAGAACCAGCAAGAAACTCGGTGGTTGCTCTTTTTATATAAATATTTCATTTACAATTAATAAATCAATGTATACACAAGTAACCGCTGTCCTTAGCATTGCTGGAGTGATCAAATCCATGCTCCTCTATCATTTACATAATCTTCAACAGTATAATAAGCTTTTTTCAAGTTTTCTTAAATTTGTGTATAGGCAAGTTTAAAATAAACGTCGCTCCTTTTAGTGGGGCTAGATCTTATGGGGTTTTGTCTATGTAAAACTTTATTTCAGCTTAATCCTAATTTATTTGAAGGAGTTTAAAACAGCACATGGTAAAGAAAAAACATCGTGATTAACCCTTTACGCTTAATAGTTCACCATTATTTGTTATCTTTAGTTGGTAAAGTGTAGTAATAATATTGACTGAGTTTACTGAGTTCAACCCGGCTGAGTTTGTTGTGGGCTCTTCTGAGACCAGGGCGCGTTTGGAACCCTCGAAACTTTAGTTTTAAGATACCATTACCAATTATCACCATCATGTTTTATAAGCAAGTAATTTTTAACGTCAATAAGTGTACCTACAGTGTACCTATATTGAATAAATGATATTGATTATTGACTAAACAAAGGATAAGTTTGTTACAAATACTTATGGACATTTGTAGTCTGCATAAAATATTAATTAATTTATTCATTATGCTTATTAATTTGCATATAATGTTCTCAAAGATGTGTTAAGTCTGCCATAGTCAAAACCTCTTTAATCCAGAAAGGATACTTGTGTTGGATAATGAGCTGTTGTCAGATGAATAGGGATGATGACAACTCAATCAAATCAGCAACTCTTTGACAAAATTAAAAACGCACTTCTAGTATGGAAGTTGTATGAAATTTACAATAGTGACGTCATCAAATTTCAACGCACTTTTTGATCACTACAGCCCATTAACGTCCCACTGCTGGACACAGGCCTCCACTCTCATAGGAGAGAGGGAATTAGAGCTTAGACCCACCACGCTGCTCCAATGCGGGTTGGCGGGCTTTAACGACTATTATCATGTTAGTGATAATAACCGGGACCGACGGCTTAACGTGCTCTCCGAGGCACGGGGGTGAAACACCGCCAACTTCCAACTCTGGGCTAGTACTGGGAGTTTCTAATGCGAAAAACCCGATACTTAATTATGGCCCGACCCGGGACTCGAACCCGAGACCTCGTCGGCCGCAGTCAAACATGCTAACCACTAGACCAACGAGGCAGTCAACGCACTTTTTCATTACTCTATATTTTAAAAGGGTTATCAACCTCAAAACTAACCGAGGATGTGAATTTTAAGTCTTTTGGAAGATCCTCTATTTAATAATCAATTAGAAATAATTTAGTATTTATATAGGCATCATCCCTATTATGGGTAGACAAAAATAGAAGGGAAACAGTTATACAGGCTTATTTGAAATATTTTTCAGAAACGTTATCAATTATTTTTTATTGAAAAAAATACTGATATTCGAGGGTTTCGTACAATTAAGTGTAACGTAGGATGTGATCCTGTCTGTATAGTGGGTGTAACCTTTAACGGTAGTATCACTAGTGTGCGTACTCTGCCTGGTCGCAAACTACGGCATTTCGGTACGAGTCAACACAACAGACGTATTTGCGCATCCATTGTCATTGTAATCTAAGCAAATTCACCCAACACGGGTGAAGCATGAATAAGCCTGCTGTGGAATCATTTACGGTAGAATTTACATCAGGCGACATCACAGTCAAACGCAAACAAATATATAAGCCTATAGGTTTATTATAAATGGGTATTTAACAACTAGTCAAATCAGTTTCTGGATTTGCCATTAGATTTAAAGACTGTGTTAAACAGCGTTTGTTATGTCGAGGTTATTACACTATCGATGATTTTATTAACGACAAAGTGTCATGGAAGCAACCGGCCTCGCATCCAGTGACCCACAAGTCAGTGTAATACTTGTAACGTGTGTGTTGTGTTGTCTACATATTGTGACCTTTTCTTTTCTATGAAAAGGGCAACTGCTGAGTTTCTTGCCGGCTCTTCTCAGTAGAGAATCAGCTTTCCGAACCGGCGGTAGTCTTAACGTTTCATAAGTGACACAAGTTGTCCTACATGAAATAAATAAATCATTTCATTTCATTTCAGTAACTTTTTTTTCAAAAGTCAAAACGCGTGCTTAGTATGGATTTTGTATGAAAATTTAAGTTGTGACGTCATTAAAGTTCGCGGCACTTTTTTTACTTTATTCGAGTTTAAACTGGTTATTCAAAATAAAACTAGCAAGGGACGTGGATGTAACGTTTTTTGGGAGATCCTTTATTTAATAATCACTAAAACATAATTTATTTCACTATTAGTCAAATACCCAAATGTCATCAGCTAAATCCATTATAGTCCACCTAAAATTAAGCAAAGCCGGTCTCCTATTAGAATGACATGGAATTAGGCCATAGTTCACTACACTGGTCAAGTACGGATTGGCAGCCAGCACTTTGAATACTTATTGAAATCTTTTAGGTTTATTATAATTTTCATCATCTAAATCCATTATAGTCCACCTAAAACTAAGCAAAGCCGGTCTCCTATTAAAATTACATGGACTTAGGCCATAGTTCACTACACTGGTCAAGTACGGATTGGCAGACAGCACTTTGAATACTTATTGAAATCTTTTAGGTTTATTATAATTTTCATCATCTAAATCCATTATAGTCCACCTAAAACTAAGCAAAGCCGGTCTCCTATTAGAATGACATGGACTTAGGCCATAGTTCACTACACTGGTCAAGTACGGATTGGCAGCCAGCACTTTGAATACTTATTGAAATCTTTTAGGTTTATTATAATTTTCATCATCTAAATCCATTATAGTCCACCTAAAACTAAGCAAAGCCGGTCTCCTATTAAAATTACATGGACTTAGGCCATAGTTCACTACACTGGTCAAGTACGGATTGGCAGACAGCACTTTGAATACTTATTGAAATCTTTTAGGTTTATTATAATTTTCATCATCTAAATCCATTATAGTCCACCTAAAACTAAGCAAAGCCGGTCTCCTATTAGAATGACATGGACTTAGGCCATAGTTCACTACACTGGTCAAGTACGGATTGGCAGACAGCACACCCTTGAATACTTATTGAAAACTTTAAGACATGCCAGTTTCCTAACGATGTTTTCCTTCACCGTTATAGCAAGTGAAATATCAGTTGCTTTAACGGCGCACCGTTAATAAAACCGTAAAAAAATATTTTTTTTCAAACAAATAAATTAATAATTTTTTTTAAACGCCCAAAACTCAAAAAAGTTTGAGGAGCATGCCCGGGGATCAAACCCGCACCTCCCGACAAGTTGAGATGTGAAGAATAAATTGAAACACAAGAACCTGATATTATGTATTCCTATGAATAAATTAGTGCTAATTTTTTTAATTTCTATGGAACAACTCAGCATGAGTATGGTATTAAATTGTGTACAAAACAGCTTTGAATAAAGCCCTCATTGGCTTTAGCTTCAATCTGAGAAAATCCTGGATACACGAGATATCCAGGATTTTCTCAGATTGATATTGATACATAATTAGTTTCAAGCCATTCTATATTTCTATACTGTTTATCTTCAAAAGACGAACTCCATTGATTTAGTTGATGAAGAATAGTTGAATCACGATGACAGATCTCTTTTTTTATCCACTACAAGTTAGCCCTTGACTGCGATCTCACCTGATGGTAAGTGGTGATGCAGTCTAAGATGGTACCTGTTAGAGGCAAGGCAGTTATATTAAACCCATACCCCTATTCGGTTTCTCCACGACATCGTATCGGAACGCTAAATCGCTTGGCGGCACGTCATTGCCGGTAGGGTGGTGACTAGCCACGGCCGAAGTCTCCCACCAGGCCAGACCAGGGAAAATTCAGAAATTATAATTTCCCAAATTGACCCACCCTCGACCCTGCGGGGATCGAACCCGGGGCCTCCGCACGTTAAGACAACAGCCCTACACACTGCGCCACGGAGGTCGTCAAAAATCAATCTCTACGTATTTCGTTGAGCACACCCTAAAATTCTCCATCCAATTAGTTAAGACACTCTTTACACAAGAACATACAAACGTGTGGGAAGGGAAGGATCCTACGACAATACACAGCGTCTTGGGGTTAACTTATTCATTCGTGATCACAACCCAAGCCGTCCGTCGCTATATCCCAAGGCGTATTCCGGGTTCCATTGTGTTTGTGATGCGAATATCAGCGGAGTATTGATAAGAACCCTTTATGTTATAATAGATTAGCTCCACATTGAACCTATTGGATGTCTTAAAAAAGCCAATGTTGCCTTCGAAAACTGAAATTATTCATTTTATTTCAAGCAACAAGGCCCATATTATAAATTACATAAAATACATTATTACTTTAAAAAAAAGAAATACTATAGCTAGGTAAATACAATTTTTAAAAAAACAATACGTAATAACTCTTTTTTTTTTTTTAAATCGGCTGAAAATCAGCGCTGTTATAATGTATCTACACCATAACAGCATCACGCTGAGCCGTTGCCCTTTTTGGAATTATTTTGTCACCGTCTAGTTCGTAAGTTATTTTATTTGTTTATTTCTTTACTACTAAGTTTGTATTTGTACCTTCCCTGTGTATGGTAATTCCAAATAAAGATTTTATTTATTTATTTAATAAAAAAGACTAATACTACGGTAGGGATTTTTCTCTCACTTCCCTATAGCGATGGTAAACTATGCCCTCAGGCCAAAAGTCCGCACTGAGGAACACATTTTTGCACCAAGCTGGACCTGTAAGTACATAAGAGTTAAAATACGTCTTCCTACTCGACTTCAGTTCAGTTCAATTCAGAAATATAGAGACAAACTGACGCATCTATCTCTGCGTCGTATTCCTCATTGCTGAGGGTCGTGACTCCTTTCCATCACATAATGACAGAGGTTTTCTTGGGATAATAATGCGTTGGGTTCCCAGGTCCTTCACTGTTGCTTAACCATCGCAGTCGAATGATTTGCGTCGTCGCAACTAGACCACTCATCCCCCGGTGTTTTAGATATTCAAAAATCCCTTGGGAGTTCATGGATCCCGGGATAAAAAATAGCCGTCTCTAGGATGCAAATAAAACAGTATCAAATTTCGCCTGATCGATGAAACAGATGGGCTGTGAAATGATAACAGATAAATAGACAGAAACTTTTTCGCACGATACGCCAGACCGGAAATTTGGAAAAATCGGTTGAAGAGATATTTTTTATTGGTTCCCACGGGAACTCTTGAATTTTCCGGGATAAAAAGTAGCCCAGGATACAACCTATCCCTGTACAAAATTTCATCAAAATCGGCTGAACAAATGGGCCGTGAAAGCGTAGCAGAAAGACAGACACAATTTCGCATTTATCATATTAGTACGGTTATGGATTTATGTAAATGCTCCATAAGTGACTAAAAGGTCCTTAGAAGTTTATTCTATCTAACAGTACATTTTGCTTTTCAGTCAATCTCCGTTAAAAATCTGAGTCGGTGAAAGTTTTCCACAATAATTTCTATGTTTGTTTTAGGGTCGCTATTTTAAACACTTTCTGCGTAAGAGTAGCTGTTATACTTAGGTATACAGTGATCCATTTCCACCAACCCTGTATTCAAATATTACAATAAATAAATTATCTTTAAAAAGCACCAAAGTTACAAAAAGCAAATGAACAAAAATAACACAAAATACATTATTAAGTTGGGAGCAATATCTTTAATATCTATTTTGTTTGTATACAAGTACTGATATTTTTAAAACTGTCATTACATTTCCACTAGCGTTCATTTCACTAGGCATTTTGTGGGTAAAGTTGCCATCAATGTGCCAAAGCTTTTGTGTCTCAAATGTCGCCATTGACCCGTCAATTAAATTCACATTACATTATCAACTATATTATTTCGGCTTTCATTGTATTATCGCCTTTGTATAACAGACTTGTTCAATAATTCAATACTTTAAATACGCCCATTGTTGGTTTTATTGTCAAAAGCGAGGTAATATTACCAATTTAATCAGACAATGAAGAATAAAGGGTCTATTTATTTGTTTGGAAAGGAGGAAAATCAATACTAAGGAATCCTACACATTATAAGCACGCGTAAACGCGCTTTTTTCGGACGGCGCCGTGACACGGTACTGTGCTACGTGATCTAATTTGCCTAAAAATATTATAATATCAGCGTTTAAGTATATCTAGTGATTGTGTAACGGTAGTTAATAACAGTGTGGAGTGTTTAGAGTAATAAGCGTTAGATAAATCTGTGATTTGTGCTCTAAAATCCGTTTTCTAAAGTGAGAAATTGTGTTTGCAAGCATAAAAAAGAGGGTACGTTATCATCATTACCCTGCTATTTGAATGTATTAAAGCGCCATCAGTGGGGCTTCCCGGAAATCACGTATCTAAGACAAGGTTCGGATCGGAACGAGAGATATCGGGGGCACACATTCGCCATCTATTGGATAACGATTATACTGCCATACTACTTAGTTCGATCGGGTAAGCGATGATGCGTTGCGGTGCCTGTGGAAAATTCCTGTCGGCGGTAGGTGGCGCTAAATGTAGCAACTGCCCAGGTTTATATCACAAAGCGTGTATAGGTTTTCCAGAAGCAGCATTGGTCACGCCGGGATGGATGTGCCCGGAGTGCAAAATGAAAATACCTAAAGCTGGCAATACAGCGACACCCGTTAAGCATGCTAGTAGCGACTACCACCTAGATACATCGGTTACATCGGGAGGCTCTACACAATCCACTACGGAAGACTCTGCAAGAGCTACCTGTGATGATGGTGAAGCTGCCCTCAATGATACAGCGTTTGACACTACCCAGCAGCTTGACCTATGCATGGAAATGCGCCTCTTTCGTGAGGAACTCAGAGAGGTCAGGAAGGAGCTCAAAGAGTTTCGTATAGAGCTTTCCGACATGCGGAGTGCCATTACAGGTTGCAATCGGCGCATCGATGGAATCGAGTCAAGGTTGGAGATAATCGAGAGAGGTACTCTTGCTTCTGGTCAGAGTGGGCCGGATCGAGCCGCGGAACTGCGTGGCCTGGAGGAAACCGTGGCTCAACTGCAAGTGGACCTCAATTATCGCGATCAGGAGCTCCTGCAGGCCGACATTGAGATCACAAACCTGCCAGAAGTGAAAGGAGAAAACCCCATCCATACGGTAACGATCCTAGCTACGAAGCTTGGTGTAGACCTGGACAGCAAAGATATTATATTCGCAGAGAGGGCCGGCAGATCTTATGACGACGACGAGCAGTCGGGCGGAGCGGGCAGGAGCAGACGGCTGGTGGTACGGCTGGCGCGACGAAGCCAGCGTGACGAGCTGCTGCGCAACGCGCGCGTCCGGCGCGGCGCTACAACGCAAGATATGAACCTCGACGCACCGCCCCGGCGTTTCTATGTCAATGAGCGGCTGACTAAAAAGAACCGGCACCTCTTCTATCTGGCACGAGAAGCAGCGCGGAAGATGCAGTGGCAATACACCTGGACTAAACGCGGACGCATCTTTGCGCGCAAGAGAGCAGGTCAGCCGGTTCACAACATAAAGGTTGAGGCAGATATCACTCGTGTTTTTGGTGTTGTCTAGGTTGGTAGAGACTAAAAGTTCAGGTGTTTCGTTTAATAAAGAAGTTAACTCTAGCAAGCGCAATCAATGTTTGAGTCTGCTATGTAATCTGAAAACTATTAGGATAATTAGTAATCTAAAAGAATGTTATGATTTCAATATTTACATAAATAGTGTACTGAAAATATCATGCAAAAGAATTTTAAGAATATGTATAGTAATACTTTATATTATTTTAAAACAGAAGGGTTGCATTCCCTATTGTACTGTTTTTATTGGTATGTGTGTTTACACGTTGTGTAATAAGTTTTATGAACTGATAGCTTTTAGTTATCTTTTTTTATACGCGAGTAAAAGTTTCTTCGTTCAATTTTGTACATTCTTTATAAATATTGTATATTTAAATGTTTTTCTCGAAGTTATATGGGATGTGATCGCCAACTGGGTTCTGCTGGACTGTGCTGTGAGTATGTATATTATTACATCAAATATATCTATACCTATAATATTTTTGCAAATATATCATACATTAGTATCTATAATATTTTTTTATGTTTGTTTCTTTGAATTAATCAAATTACTATATTTTTGTATTGGCCTAACTAACGTATTGCTTAACTTGCCTGACTTTGCCTACTATTATAAACACTGTACATATAATATTGTAGTCCTGTCTAATCTGACTTGCCGAAACCTACTTAACTTTTTCAAATATAAGAGTTACATAAAAATAAAAAATTATTAGTCGGACTTTTGAATGCCGGTTCACTGGGCACAGCACATGATGAATTTATTGCAGCTATGCAGCTTTACTCTGTTGACGTTATGGCAATAAATGAAACTTGGCTAAGGGAGGGGGAGGACGGGCGTGCCCCAAAGGTTGTAGGCTATAAGTTGCGACATATCCCGCGTCCGTCTAGCATACGCGCGCGCGGTGGCGGCGTGGGATTTTATATACGTCGCGGAATTAAGGTAAAAACTATATCTCACCCTGAAACTCCTTCCGTTGAACAGATGTGGCTCGCCTATCACGCTAGAGGTATAAAGTTGGCTATAGGGACAGCATATAAACCACCTTGGCTTGATACAGATATATTTCTCGATGCACTCACTGCCTCAATAAGCACTTTCTCTTCATATGACCACATTTTGCTTGTTGGTGATTTTAATATCAATATTTTGAATGCCGAAGACGCAAAAAGTAAAAAAATTAATGATTTTCTTATGTACATGAATCTATCTCAACATGTTACTAATCCTACTCACTTTACGGACCACAGTAGAACTTTAATCGACGTTGTTTGTGCTGACATAGGTGTATCTTGTGTGAATGTAAATTTTATTCCTGAACTAAGTAGTCATGCTTTCATCAGTTTTCAGGTTAATGTCCCAAAGAAAAGGCTCGTTCCTAAAATAATAACTTACAGACCCTTAAAGGATATAGATATGGATATTTTTCTGGAACATGTTAACTCCATCGATTGGTCAGAGGTGACTACTATGCAAGATGTCGACGGCATGATCACAGCATTTAATGCTTACATTCTTTTATTATTTGATGTACATGCCCCACTGAAATCAGTTCGCATTAAGGAACAGCCATCCCCCTGGATCACACCAACTATTACTGAAATGATGAAAATCCGGAATCAGGCTCATAATAAATACTTGCAAACTATAAATAATAGTAATTTATCGCATAATACAAACTTAGATAAGACATTGGAGTCCCAAAAACAATACTACAAAGATCTAAAACATATTGTCTCTTTTGCACTGCATAGTGAAAAAATAGCCTTTCATAATCAAAACATAAATAGATACATAAATGACTCAAAGAAGCTGTGGAATAATTTAAAAAAATATTTAGTTGCCGACTCTAATGCAAAAGACTATCAGGTTGCCGAAGTTTTCAGAGACCCGGATCTCATTAATGATCATTTCCTGAATGTGCCCGCCAGTGATGATGTGCCTGAATCTTTACTTTCATACTATAACGAGCACCGCTCTGAATTTACATTCGAGCTTAAACCTGTTCCGGAAAATGAAATCGCCAAGATGCTTAAATCTATAAAAAGTAATTCAGCGGGTGTTGATGGTATTTCCTTGGATATGATTTTAATGACGCTTCCAGCCACCCTCAGTGTGATAACTGAAATCATTAATAGATCTATTATCACCGGCACGTTCCCACAAATATGGAAGTCAGCAGTTGTAAAACCAATACCTAAGAAACCAAACATACAAGAATTAAAAGACCTCCGACCGATAAGTATTCTGCCGTGTCTGTCTAAGGTTCTGGAAAAGGTAGTTTGTGCTCAACTTTCACTTTATCTCGAAAGTAATAACATTTTACCCAATAAGCAGTCTGGTTTCAGGAAATTTCGAAGCACCACTACCGCTCTCATAGACGTAGTTGATAACATGCTTGCCTCACAGGACTCTGGTGAGGTGACAGTTTTGACCCTTTTGGACTTTACACGTGCATTTGACACTATAAATATTCCCTTGCTTATAGCAAAACTTTCATACTATGGATTGTGCTCAAATTCAATCAAGTGGTTTAAGAGCTATCTGCATGAGCGTACCCAATATGTCGAGCTTCGTGATTCCACAGGCTGGACTGCTACATCTGTACCTAAACATCTGTCTAGAGGAGTGCCGCAAGGCTCAATTCTTGGTCCTATTTTATTTATTATTTATACTGCTGATATAACGAACAACATTAGTAATTGTAATTATCACATTTATGCCGATGATATACAATTATATATCTCTTTTAAGCCTTATGCTCATAATGATGCAGTCTATAAATTGAATAATGACTTAGACAGTATAGCGGATTGGGCTCATGATAACCAGCTAGTCCTAAATCCCGCCAAATCAAAATTCATGTTGCTTGGTTCTCGCCAAGCTCTATCAAAGGTCTCTGCTAACGACTTCACTGTGCGAATTAAGGATGATGCGTTGGAGAGCACTCATGAGGCTAGAAATCTAGGAGTACTAATCGATAGTGAACTGCGTTTTGAACACCATATTCTAGAAGTGGTACGTAGTTGCTTCTATCGTTTAAAAACATTATACCGGGTGCGACAGTATTTAAGTGTCGATGTGCGTATTAAAGTGTGTGAAACCTTAATACTGTCAAAGCTGAACTATGGTGATGCTTTGTATGGACCGCGTCTTTTGGTTCGCACTCAGCGGCTGGTTCAGCGCGTTCAGAATGCTTGTGCTCGCTTTTGTTTTCATATTCCTCCCAGAACACACGTAACACCATTTATAAATGAAGCCAACTTGCTGAATATGAAAACAAGGCGGGAATTTCACTTAGCATCACTTCTTTTCGGGGTATTAAAGTCGCAGCAGCCTACCTATTTGTATGACAAATTAGAGTGGTTAAGAACAACCGACACAAGGGCAAATAGAGCATGGACCCTAAAAATGCCGCGACATTTTAAGGCTGCCTTCCGGGGCAGTTTTAAATTTGCGGCTACGAAATGTTGGAATGATTTGCCACCACCGTACCGGGACATTTCGAAGTCAAAAATAACTTTTAAAAGAAAGTTAAAGCAATATTTATTAAAAAAACAAAAATCTTAAAGGGGTCTCTTGTTGCCTCTCTTTATAACTACCTATACACTTCGCACTCTATTTGCTGCCGTGACAGTACGCTTAGTTTTACAAAAAAATATTGTACCTTAAATTATTTACATATTCTAATATATATATATAATATATTGTATCATGGGCTATACCAACAGATTTTATATATTCTATAATTATTATTATTATCATTATTTATCGATATGTACCTACACCTATATTATATATATATATATTTGGCGCCGTCCAAGCATACTGGCTTTACGGAAGATCAGCGCTGTATCCTAACAGGTATGGCACATGCTGAGTGAAGACCATTTTGGGGATCAAGTCTCATTTTGCCTTTTTTTTTTCTTCTTATAAGCCTGTTTTATTGTCTTGTATCCCTGAATAAAGATTTCTTTCTTTCTTTCTTTCTTTCTAAATAAAAAAAACTCTGTTTATACAATAAACAGTGGAAATAAGCTACTATTATAGCTATGTAAGATGAATATGTAAGTGCTATTATTGTCTGCATGGAGTATCATTGAATAATAATAGTAAAAATGAGATAAACATTCAAAACACAAACACTTATTTCTCTTAAGCTCTAATAAAGTTCTACTTCTATAGAAGTATGGATATTTCTTCGAATATTTCTCGACACATTTAATCTTTCTCGCGTCTTTGGCAATGAATTATATTATCAAAGCGAGAAAGCGTTTATTCTCATTGGTTGTATTTGTGTTGTTGGAACTTTATTCTTATTACTTTTATGTGAAGTATTATTACTTTTTCAATTCAAATTTACAACTGTGCACTGTAGACTTGGGGTTGAAACATTAAAACTTTAGATTTGTGTGGTGTGGGATAGTGGTGGTGGGTAAGGCAAAGTTAAAGTTGAGTTTATTTATTCAAATCAAAACACTGTACACTTATTGACGTCCAATAACTTTTTTTTTTTTTAATTATCAAAATAAAAATCGATACAATTTTGTTGGATAGCATTGCGAAAAATCACGTAGGTTTAAATTGCGTGCTCTTCCGTCAACATTTTATCAGGGTTTTAAACTACATAAAGCTAGCAAATTATTATAAATACATGACAAAAACTAAAAACAAAACAAAACTACATACAATTTGGTAAAGAAATACGATTTTAAGTTATGTTTTAAATTATTCTTAGTCAATGCGATTCTAAAACTACTATCGAGACTATTTATTAAGCGACTTGTAAATAATGATGGAGACAATCTGTTACGGTATCTTAAAAAACGAAAGCTACGAGGGTTCTAAGCGCGCCCCGGTATGAGAAGAGCTCATGACAAACTCAGCCGGGTATTGCTTACCTTGTGCTTGGCGAAGGATAGGATATTATACGACGAGATGACTGCCAACCTTCAATGGAGGCACGAGAAGAAAAAGAAGTGAATTATAGCGAATTAATCTTTTTGTTCCAAGGTAATCTTGAGTTTAAATTTTACTGTAATGTTACACAAATAATAATTAAATTAATGAAACAAAAGAAGATAACAATCTACCTAATATTCGGCTAACAAATTGCCCAATAAAGAAAAAAGTTGCGAAAGCGTGATTTCCTCGGAGCCTGGCAGAGTTGCGAACTTCCAATTGTTGTCGGATTGTTTTTTAAAGTATTATGTCCAATGAGGGGGTGGCGGGGAGGGGGTCGCAACTCGGAGTCAACAGGGGTGTCTTTATTCTTGCGGTAACTTTTGTTTATCTACGAGGATTACTTACTTACTTTTGTGCATGCTAATTTTACGAAAAGCGGTGATAGTCTTGTGCTTTGGACGCCCGGCTTCTTATTCCAATGGTCTGGGGTTCAACGCCCCGGCGCTTTTACACCTTACCTTAAAAACTTATTTTTGTATCCCACTACAAGTTAGCCCTTGACTGCCATTTCAACTAAAGGTGTGATAGAAATAGGTACTCAATACTCAATATCATTTATTCAATATAGGTACACTGTAGGTACACTTATTGACGTTAAAAATTACTTATAAAATATGATGGTGATAATCGGTTACGGTATCTTAAAACTAAAGCTACGAGGGTTCCAAATGCGCCGGTCTGAGAAGAGCCCACAACAAACTCAGCCGGGCTTTTTTTTATTATCACCATCTCACAAATCATCTATTTTGTTCCCACGCTTGCTGATGTTCTACGACCTAAGAGCCGCAAATACTTGGAAAGCAACATCCATTCCTCCAAAACCGTCACACTGAAAGCTTCCAGGGGATATGTGGTGAGACATTGCTGAAACTCTTATTTCTTTTAAAGTAATTTTAATAATATGTTATATATAAAATTCTTGTGTCACAGTTTTAGTGTCTATACTCCTCCGAAACGGCTTGACCTTAACCATCTCACAAATCATCTTAACTAAGTGACTATCAGAGCCATAGAGCAAATCATTGATAAGAAGATAAGGAGAACCTAAGAAGGTAACTGGTAATTTCTTATTAAGATTGGAGACGATTTGTGCTCAGTAGTGAGCTGGCAATTAGTAATTTTAAATTAACAATTACTACTTTCTATCCACACATCTCATCTATTTCTTTCTTGAATCATCAAAATAAACGTGAAAGCGCTAACAAAAGCTTAAGCTTGTAGTGGATAATAATGTTATTATAAAGACCGCAGCATCCGTCGCCCTGGCAGCTGGTATTGCTGCAATATTGAATTATCCTCCACGCAATGACGGCGGACGTGCCGGAGCGCGTAAATAAAAGCCTCGATTTATTAACGCGCCTCAGGCCCGTGGACGCTTGTTTTTTTTAATCTGAGGAACCTTTCTTTTTTATTTTCAAAGTTTTCCGTCTTATTTTAATGTAACTGACCTGGTAACTGGCCTGTAACTTACCACCCTACCGTTCCGTACAGCGATCAGCGTTACAGCGTTCCGGTACAGCGTTACAGCCTTCCGGTACAGCGTTACAGCGTTCCGATACAGCGTTACAGCGTTCCGGTACAGCGTTACAGCCTTCCGGTACAGCGTTACAGCGTTCCGATACAGCGTTACAGCGTTCCGGTACAGCGTTACAGCGTTCCGGTACAGCGGTACAGCGTTCCGGTACAGCGTTACAGCGTTCCGGTACAGTGTTACAGCGTTACAGCGTTCCGGTACAGCGTTACAGCGTTCCGGTACAGCGTTACCGCGTTACAGCGTTCCGGTACAGCGTAACAGCGTTCCGGTACAGCATTACAGCGTTCCGGTACAGCGTTACAGCGTTCCGGTACAGCGTTACAGCATTCCGGTACGTTTTTTTTATCCACTACAAGTTAGCCCTTGACTGCGATCTCACCTGATGGTGAGTGATGATGCAGTGTAAATGGTAGCGGGCTAACCTGTTAGGGGCATGGCTGTTATATTAAACCCATATCCCTATTAGGTTTCTACACTTCATCGTACCGGAACGCGTAATCGCTTGGCGGCACGTCTTTGCCGGTAGGGTGGTAAATGTATTGCCAAGAGTCGTGACTCCTTTCCATTAATAATTTAATTAAAGGAGTTTCTTGGGATAATTATGCGGTGGATTCACAGGTCCTTCCGCATACAACTCATCACTGCGTGACATCTTACTAATATTATAAATGCGAAAGTTTGGATGGATGTCATCCATACATCCATCCAAACTTTCGCATTTATGGATGTGTGGATGTATGGATGTATGGATGTTTGTTACTCAATCACGCCCCAACGGCTGAACGGATCTGGCTGAAATTTGGCACAGGGATAGATTATAGTCTGCAATAGCACATAGGCTACCTTTATTACCTTTTTTTTAACCCGGAAAATGAAAGAGTTCCCGCGGGAACCAAAAACCTCAACTCAGGCGAAGTCGCGGGCATTAGGTAGAATATAATAAAGTGCCATCTCTAAAGTGACGAATGTGTATGATTGTTGGTAGTGCGAAAAGTCATTAGGGTCCATACACGACCCTACCGAAACTTGTTAAGACCGTGAATACTTGCGAGGCATTAATTGCAAACTAGATTACCCCGGCCCTTCGACTTCCCCGGTAATGGCCGGCCCGGAGTCACAACTCGGCCACTCGGGCCCAAGTTGTCTTTGCGCCTCCCATTAATATGCCCCGGGAACAGGGAAGATACGGTGTTACATGTTGAAGAACTAGGGATTAGTCTTATTTTACTGTAGTTTTATCAGCAGCAGCTCCCGGGTTCGATCAGTATGGAATTTATAATTTGTAGAGTTTTCTCTGGCCTGGTAGGGAGGCTTTAATTTTATTTTCATTTATTTTATTTTAGTGCAAAGGTACACAAAACAGGTTGCCACCGACACATTGTCAATATACATGAAATTAAAAACAGGATCCAGACAACAACCCGGCTTATGTGTACACAATATTATTTAGAAAATATAATATATTATATTAACAACATTAATATTACTTAAAATGTACAGTCTTACAGTTTTAAAATGTATAAAAAAGGTAAGTAATTGTGATTATAGTCACCATCCAATGAGCAAAGAGGTACGGCAAAGCGATTTAGTGTTTCGGTACGATGCCGTATTGAAACTATCCCTATTATAACATGATAACTAACCCAAGTCAAGGCCAATTCAGGAATAATAAATATAAAATCGAATCCGGAACCTCTCACTTATAAATCATTCCAGGAAAGTCGTGAAGCATTATTTATAAGTGACAACATTTCTATAGGTTTTCAAAGTTACCTAACACAAATTTATTACCAAACTTCGGAATTTCAAAAGCCTAACGTAAAAGTTTACATTGTAACGTGACAAAGGACTTATATTGTGGGTAGTATCATCCGATAAAAATATGGATATTAATATGTTGCGAGATTCGCTTGAATGACTAGATTTGACAAAAACATCTTTATGTGATATTTAAATAAATAAATAAAATCTTTATTTGGAATTACCATACACAGCGAAGGTACAAACACAACCTTACTAGTAGTAAAGAATAAAAATATTTCTAGAATTTGACGAAATTCATTACTGCAGCGGCCAGGAAAACAGGCATTGAAGGACTAACGTGTAAATGTGGGACACATACGTAAGTCTATTTACTATGTAATTTATTTGGCCGCTAAACCACGACAGATATGGATTTTCATACAATTTTCGCCGGCCGCTGCTCGCATGTATTTGTCCAGTACAGCAATTTCGATTTATCTCGAAGAAGGTTGTCAAAATAATGCTCAAATTTCCGAGCATGTTTGAGAAAATAATATTTTCGGATCGTTTTGCGTACAAATATTACAGATGCGATCACCCCTAGGCGGAATTCAGGATCTAGAATTGATGGAATGAGATCCGATCGCCCTCAGGGATCAATTCGGGATCTAGAATTGATCGACTCCGTCAGCATCGGAAACGTGCGAACAACCCGCTATTTCCGCGCCCCGCGGTCACACATCTCCGGAACTCGGGAGAAAATTGAATTTCAATGTCACGACGGTGCAGATGTAAGAATGATCCTCGTCGGGACGATCGTTGGCGGCGCGCGCAGGACGGGCGGGGGTCGGGCGGGGGTCGCGCGGGGGTCGGGCGGGGGTCGGGCGGGGGTCGCGCGGGGGTGGGGCGGGGGTGGGGCGGGGGTGCGCGCGCCGAGCGCTAGCCCCAGTGTCCCGGCCCGGCCGCGGCAGACGCACGTCCTCCGCCCGCCCAGTGACGCAGTGACTCCTCTATGAGGGAAGCGAAAAGCGCGGGCGACTCTACCGCTCGCGATCCGCGTTACGACGCGACCTAAGTGCTGTGTGACTCGTTACTCGTAGGTTTACAAGGTTACGTGAGGACAGTGAGAGTTCCGAGGTCTCTGGTTAAATAATCTGTGTCAGTGAAGTAAACCCAGTAACCCGGTGAGAGGAAGAGCGGGTTATCAGCGATCTGGAGGCGTCGAAGCCTCCGCGACGTAGAGATAACATCGCGGCGGTAAAGTTTCGCTGAACCGATCGCGTTTGGTTGACAGTACGGAGGTAGGTGGATTGGACAGTGTTTTATTTATTTAATAGATACCAGAGTATTGTAGGTGTAAGACATTTATCAAAAATAGCAATCTATGAAACGAACTGTATAATGTGTTGTTACAAAAATGCTTCGTCCTTTTGGACTCTTAATTTTAAAAAAAACCCTAATTTTGTAATTGTAATTTTCGAGAAGTTTTAAAGGTTATGGATCGAGGTTAACCTGAAAATTTGCTAATCGTTACAATTTAAATATTATAATAAATAATAATTTCAATCACTGTTACCTAAGGATTACATCGAAGGATGAAATCTGGGATAGTGTGTTACAGGCAAAACACGTCAAATTATATTATAGATTTTACGTGAAATTATTTTATATTTAAATCTAAATGAACGTTTACATGAATTACTAAGAAAAACAGTTTAATAAGCAAACGAAATATACAATTATACCAGCATAAATCAACACAGCTCAGGTGCCGCAACTTAACACTTCCTATAATATTTGATAGATCAATTTATACTCAAAACGTGCTTAGCCGTCGGCGGCTGTAAAACTTTATAGCCTTTATAGCGAATCTCTATCTCTCGCCGGAAAACTACGCGCGTACAACGTAGGTATAGTTTACGTAGTAATATGACTTCTGGTTCAGCATAACGGATTCTGCAGTATCTACGAATAATAAGTACATGTTAGGCACAATATTAGACTAATATGTGCTTATTATTTATGTAAAAGGAAGTGCAAGTTAGGGCAGAACCGATTGAAACTCTAATTTTACTCATCGTTACTTAAATTAAGCTTAAAGCTTGAATTAAGCAGGCCATACTTGGCGTGCTTCGTAAGAAAGTAAGAAAGATATACATATTGTATTTTTGCATTGAACTTTTGCAGTGATGTTACGGTAGTACCATATACAAATCATTGGATAAACCGCTCAAGAACGATCGAACTATTCAAGTTATCATCAAAAAAGCGTGCATCGTGAATGGAGGTTTATTTACAAAAAACATCGTGATTTCACTTCGACATAGAGATAGGCAGAATAACATCCCTTCACGTTATAAATACAAAGTAACTAGTGTCTTAACGCTGTGACTTTATGATACTACAGTTAAATCCTAATATCAATCGGTTGAGATATAAAATCAATAGTACATTATGTACGAAAACCGTAATCAGTTACGTTTGTCAAACGACTACTTCAAACTGCTTAAGAAGAGATGCTTACAAATCGAACAGCATTTAACCCTACAGTTCAAGTAATATGTTCTCAGCTCTCAGAATACAAATACGGTTATTTTTAGTGAATTTGGCCTCTTGATATTAACTAGATAAAGAGAAGTGATCAAAAATCATCAGAGTGCTATCTCATGGAAGCTGTGATACGCGAAATTTAAGAAACAAAACGAGAAGACTAACTCTCAGATTTATTTGAAAACTGTTGTGGTTAAAAAGCTCAAGTGGTAAGTGCAGATGGAGCGATAAAAACGCGATGAATGCCTTCATACAGTTGCTTGTACTACAGCCTCTCAAGCCGATCTCAAGAGATGCATTTCATCTCAAGATGTGCTAAGCCGGCGCGTAAAACTTTATAGCCTTTACCCCGGATCGGAGCCGCCCGCCGGAAGGCTGCGCTAGTGCTCACATAACAGCCTGAATAAAACATTAAATCCGCGGAAACCTACTCTATTTGATTAACGTCGTAATCGTTAAGGCTTTCCAAATAAAAAGAACTTTACCGAGTGCCTCCACAAACACTGAATATTTAATAAACGTAGGAGATTTTGACGCGAAGTGCATTTTAACACAAAAGTCCTTGTAAACTTACATAAAGCGATCGTGAAAACACTAAGCGAACCTTTCAATTTTCCTCATTTATTTTGTACGCTTTTGTGCGAAGTATACTAAAGTTTAAACTATAGTTTAGTTCCTATCGAATGCTCTAATAATACTATAGTATTTGCGACTGCAATTTCTTTCCTTATTGACTGCTAACTTTTGTTTAGCTGACTCAAATGTTAATTCAATATTATATAACTTGTGGCCTTTAAGTTGACAAAAGACGAAGTAGTTTTGGATGGAAGCGCAAGAACTTGGGCGGGCTAGCACTAACTATGCGAAATAGGGCTGACGTCAATCTTAAAAATTATTTATTCAATTTAGGTAGGTCCGTAGCACTTATTGACGTCCAGTTATCTATAAAATATGCTGGTGATAATCAGTTACGGTAACTTAAAACTTAAAAATGTAGGTTTAGAACATGCCTGAGGAACTCTCTGTTTACCTGGAAAAAAGCCTAATAATATGTCACTCTCAGGTCATCTATACTCATGCAAAATCATGTCCATCCGCTGCTCAGTTGCAGCTTGATTGAAGGACAAACTACCAACCAAAACAACCAACCATTCATAGAAAATTACGAAAATCTATACTTATATAACTACACACGTAGTTGCGAGAAACATATTTTTTGTATTTGTGTGTGAAAATTATAAAAAAATAAAGTTAAACTTCTATAAAAGCGACAGTTTGGATGGGGGATGTTTGTTACTCAGTCACGCCAGAATGGCAAAACAAATATGGATGTAATTTGGACAGAGATAGATTATAGTCTCATTGGTCAACTAGTGGGTTATAACATTTTTGTCATATGGCAGTATATTCGTATAGATTCATTTGAACATTTAGCGCTACAAACTAATAACTAGAAACCAATTAAGCCGTATCAATTGCCTTCAATTCGTGTTATAATAACACAATAGCTTTAAATAAATCAATATGTAGGTACCTCACTGGACGATACAACACGAGTGGCAACTATTAAATTATCCAAAAATGTTACCCGTTTATTATTATCACCGGTAATTGAATTACGAAGCTTGTTGAATTACGACAGTGTTATACAGTTACAATTGCAGATTAAAATATTACTGTTCAATACCATTTAAAGTTAAAATCCTTCATTTCATGTGGGATAACTTATATACGACTTATGATAAATCCCGATTTCATCAGGTTTATAAAGCAGATTCTATATTTAAAAGGCTCAGATACTATTCAGAAAGTGCAGTGTTTATTCACCTAAAACAAGCTGTATTTTTTAAAACATTTATTGAAAACATTTAGAATTATTAGAATTTAAAGCCAGAGCCTAACCTAATTACTATATAAATCATGCCCGCGTGGAATGGTGGCAAGAATGCTGGCTGCACTTCCGCGCTGGACAGCCAGGCTGATCCTTTGCGCAAAAAATGCGTATTTAATTGCTTAAGAAAGAAGTAAAGTTAAAAGTGCGTGCTTGGAAATTAAGCCCAAATAAGCATTCTAAATCATTATTTTACCTAGGATTTGAGAATGGGCACTGTAAGATAACAAACACTACTTGAACATTGTAAGTAGAGCACTTTCTGATGTTTCTGCTCTACCTAAGTATCATTATGGCTTTGATTTACTAGTAAGTTTACTTCGAGTATATCTTCAACTTATAATGGCTAAGAAAGTTCGCTTCGCTCTCCTTTTCTTGTTGCAAAAATACTACGCGGTTGGTCTCTGTATTTTACTTACTTAAAAGTTCTTGTCTTGTTTATTAGAGGTTGAAAACTTTAAAGTTTATGCTGTTATGAATTGAATTTAGTGAGCATTCGTGAATCAAGACAAAAAAAAATCTAGACTTTGAACTACAACATGTTGAACTACAATATAGTTCAACATAGATAGTTGTTCAATATAGTTTTGGAAGCAGGAGTAAGGTAAATCTAGATCTTCTTTGATATCGTTGAACTAGGTGACCAATAGCGATGCGACACAACATGACGCGATTTGACTCCATAGAATATGAGCATATTACTGTTCTCGTAACTTTTTCTAATTATTTCTCGAACATTAATTTTTTTTTTTAAATGGATCTACTTATTATTTAAAAATTCGTACTTTCTTTGTTTATTAAGCTACTTACATAAGTTATTATATAATTTTACTCTGTTAAGTGTATGTTCAGTTATGAAAACTATAACGAATGATGGCCTTCGCAATGAAGCATCTATACGATAAAAGTTAGTGCTTATCGTATCATGTGTACTAATATTATAAATGAAAAAGTTTGGATGGATGGATGGATGTATGGATGTTTGTTACTCAATCACGCCAAAACGGCTGGACGGATCTGGATGAAAGTTTGCACAGTGATAAATATCCCGGAAAATTAAAGAGTTCAATCAAAAAACCTCAATCCACGCAGACGAAATCGCGTACATCAACTAGTATAGCGAATATATTCCATTCATAATGATTACTTTCCATTATGGTTGGATAAAATTAAAAACAATATACTGTAAGTTTTTTTTTTTTACACCACTACAAGTTAGCCTTTGACTGCAATCTCACCTCATGGTAAGTGATGATGCAGGCTAACTTGTTAGGGGCATGGTAGTTATATTAAACCCATCCCCCTTAGCGGTTTTTACACGGCATCATACCGGAACGCTAAGTCGCTTGGCGGTACGTCTTTGCCGGTAGGGTGGTAACTAGCCACGTCCGAAGCCTCCCTCCGGGTCAGACCAGGGAAAATTCAGAAATTATAAATTCCCAAATTTTACCCTGCCGGGGATCGAACCCGGGACCTCCGCACTTTAAGATAACAGCTCTACATACACTGCGCTACGGAGGTCGTCGAAAGTTTATCTGTCACTTCATAATATTCAAGGCACTTACAAACCGTATTATAAACGTTGTTATATTACACTTACAAACCGTATTATAAAAGTTGTTATATTATACTTACTAACCGTATTATAAACGTTGTTATATTATACTTACTAACCGTATTATAAACGTTGTTATATTATACTTACTAACCGTATTATAAACGTTGTTATATTATACTTACAAACCGTATTATAAACGTTGTTAATACGGGCACGAGAGATGAAACGAGGTCCCTTCGTGGAGAGTAGGCTTATTGAATCTGAAGCGCTTTGAGAGGCCGCAGTCGAGGCGACAGAATCGCTGTTCCGCCCGAATACGATTAGCCCTTTGAAGGGCCCGCGATAAACTAATATGCGGACTAGAATGGCCCTTAAAGCCCTATTTAGTGTATGGATACACTTGCGGCATGTCGGAGGCGAAACACTATCGTCCAATTTATACTAAAACTATAACTGTTTTATTATGGAATGCTCTCCCATTAAACATACGACAATTAAAGTCACTGGAAATGTTTAAAAAATCTGTTAAGACGACAATCAAGTACTCAATACTCAATATCGTATTTTTAACGTCACTTATTGACGTTAAAAATTACTTACTTATAAAACATGATGGTGAAAATCGGTTACGGGATCTTAAAACTAAAGCTACAAGGGTTCCAAACGCGCCCTGGTCTGATAAGTCACTGGAAAGTCACTGGAAATATTTTAAGAATTAAAAAAATCTGTTAATAATTTCTATTTATCACCATAATACAGACGACTAGTTTTAACTTTTATTTAGTATGATATTACTGAAACTAAAAATACATAATATATATTAGTTTATTTTCATATATTTATTATTTTTGTAACTGTTTATGTATTAGTATGTAGGTATTTGTTTGTATGTTTATATTAATACATCACCCGCGAGTTAATCTCCTAACTTCTCCTATTCCTAAGGTTGCCTGGCGCTACGAAGCAATAAAGCCGCCTTTTTGTATTCTACTTCGTTCTTTGTTTTCTATGTATTGTTTGTGTCCTTTATATTGTGTGTTGTGGTGTACAAAATAAAGAGTAATAATAATAATAATAATAAAACTAAAACTTTATAAAACTTCGAAACTAGGAAATAAGTGTTGTATCCAAGGGCCTGGCATAATATTTAAAATATCCTATCGGTGACCATTATTCAGATTATGATCTAGAGGCCGTTAACAGTTTTATTAGTGCGATATAATCAAAGTGTCATTTTTTTAAGTGTTTTGTTCAACAATGTATTTTCGAGTTTTAAATCAAAGTTGAATGAAATTGGCTAGATATTATGTTAAATTTTGAATTTTGAAATTGAAAACAGATTTAATGATTCCCCCTACTTCGTCCGTAAAGCGGAACAGACAGAGATATACATTTGTGCATTTATACGGTAATAATGTGGTTTACGTTTGTCGTAAGGTTATTTGTTCTTTTTTTTTTAAATAATTTATCGTTCGACTGATAGGCCACAGTTCACGAAGTATTCATATCTCGAAACGAAAAGTCGCAGAACAAAATATTTTGAAACAAAAAATCGCGAGTGTAGTATAGTCCATATAATAGGCTATTATACTCAAAATGGTTTAAGAATAACCCTATTTTAGTGGTGGAGGCTTTCTTCGTGAAAGCACTTGGCTCAGTATTCGCCGTAACATTTCGCATTCAGCCCCTCGGCCGCGGTGATTTAGAAGGCGCCCAAGTATCGGCTTTTTGAAGTAGAGATTGAAATAAAACTATTTCTTGTGGGTTTATCGCGAAGTTGAGTCCCTTCTTGAGGGCACTTCAAAGTTAGTACGACTCTAGAGTTTCAAACGAAACCTTAAAGCGGTCACGAAAATATTGTAATAGGAGGGATAACGACATAAAAATCCGAAGATTATCATGCAGTCTTGTGCTAAAAAGGGTTCCGAAAGATATCTATTATCGTAATATTTTGTTAGTTTTCACGCTCCTACATCAATTTCCTTCGCCACTAGGTCTGAAAACTTAAGATTGACAAGTGAAACCGATATTATAATCCCGTCTTTGTTAAACGACGTCGAGATATTGTATCCTAGATCAAGTTTAAGTTGGTATTGGCAATGGGTGGGGCAACACAGCAGTTAACGTCTATGGGTTGACGATTCAGACTATCTATAAAGCCACCCGCGGCTTAGCTTTCGTAGAAATTTCGATAAATTCGTCTATTTTATTTTGTTAACGTTATAAAACTACCCTTTGTAGATTTGAATTACACGTTTTAAAAGTTAAAAGATTGGCGAGTTGGTAAATTTTTAATCCGCGAACTCGCGGGAAGGAGCCTGTCGTAGTATAATTTTTTTAATTGTAAAATAGGCTTGCGTTTAACGGCAGCCATGCTTCTACTACAACCCATTAGCGTCCCACTGCTGGGCACAGGCCTCCACTCTTATAGGAGAGAGGGAATTAGAGCTTAGACCCACCACGCTGCTCCAATGCGGGTTTTAACGACTATTATCATGTTAGTGATAATAATCGGGACCTTAACGTGCTCTCCGAGGCACGGGTTGTAATACCGCCAACTTCCAACTCCGGGCTGGCACTGAGAAATTCTTATTACCCGACCGGGAATCGAACCCAGGACCTCGGGATCCGCAGTCGAGTATGCTAACCGCTAGACCAAAGACAGCTATGCTTAATGCAAAGCAATGATGAGGTCTAGGTTGGAGTGCGCTTGCCTTGAAGATGTTTACTCTTATTTATTTATTGTATTTCGGTATATCAACGGCACTTACGTAAGTTATTGGTATATTTACACAAAGCTTAAATTAAAAATAGTACATAAGGTCTATAACCGTGTGGCACGCCACTTATAGGTATACACATCTATACTTACTCTTGTAGGTTGTACATGGCAAGAAACAAGTGCGCTGGAAGGGTATTCCATACCTTGGCGGTTCGTATCTGCAGGACACAGGGAAGCCAGCGCTGTCAATTTCTCGCTGTTCTGTGGTAGAACAGTGGATCTTATTAATATCCGCGTGGGTTGAGGTTTTTTGGTTCCCGCGGGAACTCCTTAATTTTCCGGGATGAAAAGTAGCTAATGTGTTATTCCAGACTATAATCCATATCAGTGACAAATTTCATCCAAATACGTGCAGACGTTCGGGCGTAATTGAGTAACAAACATCCATATATCCATCGAAACTTTCGCATTTATAATATTAATAATTATTATTATTAAGTAAGCATAGATGCGAAAATTTGTATGGATGTATGGATGTTTGTTACCCAATCACGCCAAAACGGACAAACGGATCTGGATAAAATTTGGCACAGAACCAATCTGTAAGAACGCACAGGCTACTTTTTATCCCGAAAAATCAGACTCAATCGACGCGGACGTAGTTGCGGGCATCAGTTCGTTAGGAATATGAAACGTTATTACAACGATTCCTTATTGGCGTAACTGTTCCTCTGTTATCAATAAACGGCCCGCCGATATCAGGCTGTAGCAGTAACCGAGTTGTTTATCGCTCGGGCTCTAAACCGTCCCATAAAGCGGAGGCCTCGCGGAGGCTTATCAGGCCCCCGGGGAGCGATCGCCCGCCGCCGCGTGAATGTGTTATGGTTAAATATAGCGACACTGCCATAAGGGGACGGGGCTCCGGAGCCCTAGTTTCGTAGCGCCATTACTTGTACAAGGAAAACGAAAACATTTTGGAATCCCATTGTGCGTTGTCTTCCTTTTCTTTATACGTCTTCTTACTAATACTATAAATGCGAAAGTTTGCATGGATGCATATGTATGGATGTTTGTTTCTCAAACACGCCCCAACGGCTGAACGAATCTGGCAGAAATTTGGCACAGAGATAGATTATAGTCTGGAATAGCATATAGGCTACTTTTTATCCTGAAAAATTAAAGAGTTTCCGCGGGAACCAAAAAAAACTCAAACCACGCAGACGAAGTCGCGGGCATTCGCTAATTATACTATATATTTTATATAAAAGTAAAAAAGTACCTTTTGCCCGCGACTACAACCGCGTGGAGCAAATTTCAAACCCCTATTTAATATATTTACCCTATGAAGAGTTGCCCCCTTGCCCATTGGGCTCGACCTGGGTGATGTAATCGCTGATTTCATACATCAATCATGAATGATTGAGTCGCATATGTCTCAACTACGTACTTCTGGATTGTCGCTTAATGTATAGATACTGCAAAAGTAAATCAAATAACTGATTAAGGTTAGGTCCTATTAAGGTACGAACAGTTTAGTGTCACAAAAAGGCAGATTGGCTCGCGCTAGTGACCCTAGAAGCCTTATATATGAGGCTCCCGAGGGAGCGCGGCCCGATTGCGAACACTGCGTATAGCTGAGCGGTGATAACTTTCTGCCGTACTACGCACCAAATAAATATTCGAGGGCGAAACATCCCCTCTTACTTTTTACTTTATTTTTATACGACTGCCTTAAAAAAGGGGTATATTGTTTTCAGGGTTCATGTATGTATGTATGTGAGTTTGTATATTCCACCATAACTTCTATGAACCTAAACTGATTTTGATAAGTGAGGTATCGTTGGAATCCCTAGCTTGTTCCGGGTGACTTAGGGTAGTATAATTAAAAAAAATGGATGGGGTGACCATGGCCCCTCATTAAAACTAAAGTTGAAAAAAAGTATTCGAAAATAAGATTACCTATATAATCATCATCTAGAAAATGATGAGTAGATTACAAAAATATATAACACTATACTTCAATATCCAGCGATTCACAAAAAAATATCATTTAATAAAAATGTGAATATGATTCTAATGTAAATAGATTAAATTAGATTTTGAACTTTTTAGTTCGTTTTTTGGCAGGGCAGTCGTGTTTTTTAATTGTTTTAATTATGACTTGTATATTTCGTGCTCAGAGGCTTAGATTATGATCATCATCATCTAGAAAATGATAGTTAATCTTATTTTCGAATTTTTTTTTTCACCTTTAGTCTTTAATAGGGGACCATGGTCACCCCATTAATTTTTTTAAAAAATTTACTAGCCTATATCACCCGGAATAAGCTAAGGCTTCTTACGATACCTCATTTGTCAAAATCGGTTCAGACGTATAGAAGTTATGGTGGAATTTACAAACTCAAATACATACAAGGTGTAAGGTAAATGGTATAACATACCGGCGGCTACCCATGCAATTTTAACGTTATAAACACTATGGCGGTGTTAAAAAGTCAAAATTAATTATAAAAAACTTTCATACAAAATTAATTAGTTAATTAACGAAAATAAATTTTGGCAACCCTGTAGCGATTAACAACCTCATACCTATTATTATTACGTAATACATAACTTACGCAACATCAATTTCTAATGCCCTAGTACAAACAACAAAGTTGACGAACTTTTGCGAGTCCTTTGACCGAATGCCGCTGCGCGACTTTGACGTCACCGACGTCCTGACCTGACGAAGACGGTAGTATCTACTGTCTAGTAGAGTTGTCATTGATGATAACGAGGTCTTGTGTTCGATTCCCGGGTCGGTTCAAATCTTGACTAATGATGATAAAAATGCTATGACCGAAATATGGCTCGAACCCAGACTACGAGATTCGCAACCAAACCTGTAAACCACTGGTCACTCAGTCGCATTACATGTAGGTACGCTAGTTCATCATATTAATAAAAATACAAAATGCACTCCAAATCAACTTCTCTCTACAGGCAATCTCTTAAAATTTTATGTAAACCTGGTACATGCTAGGACGGACGGTCGCTACCTACTAACACGCGGTATCCTCTTTGTAAACACCGCGCCTTTGATAGGTAGATAGATGCCGCCGCTCGCGCCGCGGCCCGACTTTGCAAAATGAATGATATTTTTTGGTAAGTTGTACTTACACCTAATTACGAATACTTGAATACTTCTACCTAGGTACTGACCACTAGATACCTAACTACTTAATAAACAGTTACTAGTTAGTACTACGTTTTCTTTTGTATCGGGAGGGAAATCTTTAAAAGATACCTAATTTCTTGGGGGAGAAATCAGGTTATGTGAGATTTTTACTCACTTAAATCCCCTTGGTGGTCACCCTTAGCGCTGTGTTGGCCACAACCGAGGTGCCGACTACCAAGGGCAAGGTCAAGGTCAAGGGTCGTCCAAGGGTGAAACGACTGGAGCTCCCACTCCAGGCCGCTCCTGACCCTGATGTCCCTTAGACTGGGATTATTGAATTGTTGGATCGGTGTGGTGGCCAGCGCCACAACAATGTCCTCGTCTCCGAGCGGGATCAGCTCGCTGACGGGCTCGCTCAGCGGCCTCCTTCTTAACCATTACGGTTTCACAGAAGGAGACCACTGCCCTCCTTGCTCCGACCTCCGACACCATTGCGCAGAGTCCTGGCGGCGTGGTGTGTAGTGGTGGCGGTGGCTACAGTGGTGACACCGCGGTGTCACCACTGTAGCCACCGCGAACCTACTACCTACTTTCTTAGCATGTACTTCTAACTACTAGTACTACCTACTTACTCGTAAAAGGGATCGAGATACCAGCATCCTGATGAAAGATGACAGTAGCACAGCTCACACCTCGTAGATCATGCACACACACACACGTACGACACAGGTCATACAGCAAAAAATGTAAGCTTGCTCACAGAAAGGGTTCAATGTGTGAACCCGCTTTTTCTGTGCACAATTCCAATCTGCACAGCACTGAGCACATCACACGAGTAAGCAATTTGGGGTGTTATTGTCTGAAATGCATCCAGGATTCTTTGGCGCATTTCTTCACTACTATTGCACTCCACTGCGTATCATAAAATAGTCTCAATTTGAATAACTCATTGTCACTTAGGTACTTGCCACCGTGACAGTTTACGCGCAACTGTTGAAATCTCGAAAAACTAATAAAATAATACGTTTCAAAAACAGGGTTTCCAGTCACGATTTTGATTTTACCCTACTAAAAAATATCCTTTATAAACCCTAAAAAAATTCTAAATTTCTAAATTTGGCAAGTTTACTATTTGTTGTTAGTTGGACTTTTTAAACGGATTTTTTTACGTAAGATGTAAAAGTCGGTAAACTTTATTTTACAATTTTCTTTGTAACTTTACTTTTTCTTTGTAATAACTTTACTTTACAGTTAAGCTGAAATAAATATTTTCATTTTCATTATTTTAGTTATGTACCTAACAATTTAAACAGAGCATTCACAATTTTACCCAAAGTCGTTCTGTAAAATTCTTGTTTAATTTGTTATGTTTTCCCCCAAGTTAGGGTAAAATTCCGAAAAGAAAACACTATCAAAAATTTATTTTCTAAAAATCTACTTTGTTCCATGCGTTCCTAGTACCGTCGGACGTCGCCCGTCAGCTCGGCTTTTTTTAATTTACCGACAATACCTACATGTACGTACACAGGAATACGTCTAAACTCCGCCCTACGACAATATGGCCGAATTATTAGGGTTCCATTGCAAGATAATTGCAATTATGAAAATATCTTTAGTCACGAAGAAACTAAGTACTTACTAGCTATCAAAAAATATTGTAATTTGCGTAGGAATTGAAGGGATTTTTGTTCACCAATTAATTCATCACTGTGCACTGCAGGCCTAATCTTTCATGAGAGATGTAGAAACTAACCTTCCACGCTGCTCCAATGCGGGTTGGTGGCGACGATTATTTGGACTTCAGGTTAAGTACTGATAAGTGATAATAACTGGGACCACCGTAGCATCGTGGAGAAAAATTCTTCAATCGACCAAAGAACGGGTTTCTTTTCTCGTTGGAAATAAAAATTTCTTGGCAGAAAAACTCAAATTCTAATGATTTGATGGCTGACGATCGAATCTGGAACCCCAAGACCCGCAGCCGATCAAAGTACTACCAAAGACCATTAGAAACATTAACAACTAGTTAAAATTGAAAAATACGGGACCCACCTCGTGAATTAAAATGATTTAATAGGTTACTTGAATCTCTTTACTAGTCATAATTTCCTGGTATCTCGATTAAGTTTACTTACGTAAATGCACCAGTGGCGGTGTCTTTTGTACCTAAAGTCGGAACTGTACTACAAGCGATAATATTAATTATTATTATTGTATCGTTATGCAATTTGGCAATTCATTACAGTTTACAAATCATTCAAAAAACAAACTACTCAGAATAATTAATTATTGATCAAAACTTCAACGAAGTAAGTCGAGATATTAATCACAGAGAAAGACGGCTCATAAAGTAAGGATAAGGGACTGAATTTGACTTACGAAGTCCGAAACTAGTCGGGCATTTTTTTACAAAAATACGTGAGTTCTAGCCGGGCTTTACTTTGAGAATTTTATTTCATGCCGAATAATGATTACTTAGCATCGCTATTAGATTTTATCGCAACGCTCGCGCTGGCAACGAGGCTTAACATACGGTATTATTCGCAGTTCATTGATATTGAATCAGCTGTTTTAAGGGATGCCACCTGAACATTTATGCACAAATTTTGAAGTCCTCATAACTCCCCCAGGATATGAGCTACACGTCTCATGATATTTTTCCAGTATATTTATACACCATCTAACATAGGTAGCCGGCGGTATGTTATACCATTTACCTTACACCTTGTATATGTATACATACATACATACATGAACCCTGAAAACAATATACTCCTTTTCCCAGGCAGTCGTATAAAAAGAAAAACAATGGATAAATTATTTAATTACTCACTAACAAGACAAACAAACAAGACAAATAATTAACTTACCAAACTTATTGTTAATTAAATTAAATTACATCGCGCCTTTAAAAGTACTCGTTGGCCATAAGCATATAAATTTTTGTTAAGGCACTACGGCAAGTAGCGAAACGGAGGTCGAGTAGGTAATCGGTATAAGTTTAGAACCCATAAAAAATAATTTTTTTTGGGTGTTCTTGCCTATTCATCAAACACCTCACATCAAACAAACACGGATTCCGTGCATCAAGGCAAATGCTGCCTTCTATTGAGCACGGAAATAAATACGCCTATCATATCAGGGCACAAACCCGAGCGCGATTGGAGGACTCGTGCCTCGAATTGAGCACGAGTTTGAAAGGAAGCTAGCGTAACAAACCCGTGCGGGTTTCGAGGTACTTCATTCTATTGAACACGCAAACTTAAATACGCGCCGGGGGCATCAGCTTGTCTCAAATAGCTATGTAACTATGTAAGTGGTATCAAACACTACATTATTCACTAAAAGTCTTAAGAGTTCCAATCATTTAAATCTCCTCAAGAAAATATATCCTTTTTTGCTATTCACAAAACAAGCTGAAGATCACGATGACATCTCAGAACGGCAGCATCCCGTCCGCGCCAGATAATACTCGTTAGGATCTGATTGTCATCGCCGGAGGGGGGGGGGCTCCTCGATTCGTGTTTTTATCGTCGGAACAACGATTGAATATCTAATGACGTTCACGATGACCTGCAGTTAATTATTATCCTCGCAAATTCTTCACGAATAAGGAAATGTATTTTGTTTTACGCCTCTATATTTTATAAGTTAGCCGTTGACTGCAATTTCTCCTTGTTTATGAGCAACAAATTGATACAAATTTAAAGTGTTTGGTTTTGGTTAAAATAAACCGTGTAACTAATAAGTGCTCAATCGTATATCATTAGTTCAAAATGCCATTCCCACCGGAGCAACAAACACTGTTATGTATTACAAACTCAAACTCATATTTTTTATTCAAAACTTATTAAGCTTAGCTTAACTTATTGCTTTTGAAGCGTCAACTGAATCTACCACTGGCTCGGAATGTCATTAAAAAAAACAAAAGTAAATTCCTGTTCAGAAAGATCTCGACGGATTGCACACGAGTGAATCCGAGAGTGATACAGGCTAGTTATTATCTAAATAAAGTGAAAATTAAGCGTCAATTCAATAGGTGATAATATATTTACAGGAAGATCCTGTGGGACGTTTCAACCACGACTTGTACGCTAACATTAGCTTGTATGTTTCCGACGTCACTTATTAAAAGATGTGATTACAATCAAGCATTGCTGATAATCTTTAAAACGTAAACTTTTCATCGAAAAATATACGCGCTGAATTGAGATTCCTTTATTGGAAGTCGGTTATAAAGAGATAATTCAACAAAAATATTATGTGTAAAGGTTTGAAAAGAATTGAGAAATTCACCAAAAAGTTTTTTTATATATTCGCAAAGAGCAAATTACCCGAAAATTCTCATCGCATAAAAAAGGAATTGAGATCAATGTATAGGTGCCAAAATGTAATCGAATTCTTCCGAACTCACTCCTTTCTATAGGAGCATACTATTAGTATCCAGGAAATTATATAAATAAATTGTATCATCGTAAATTGGCAACATAATAAAATTTCTCAAAAAAATATATTCGGTATAACAGTTTATCTCTCGATTTTGCTAGGCAAGCAGAGTTCTACTTGATTTAATATAGTTGGGTATTTGACTACTTGGTTATTTAAATTATATTTTTTGTGATTGTTAAATAAAGAATCTCCTAATAGTCGTAATATCCACGTCCCCTGTTTGTTTTATGTCAAATAACAATTTTAAATGACCGATTGAAGTAAAAAGTGCATTGAACTTTGATAACGTCACAATTATTCAGTATTTAGTTCAACATTCCCTACTCACTAAGCACGCGTTTTGACGTTTGAAAAAAAATTGCTGATTAGACTAATTGTCAAATACCCAATTAAAGTAGGAGCAGTATTTAATTTAGGTGCGACCCTTGAGATATAATATTTATAAATAATTAATCAAAGACTAATTAATTTGTGTTGTTATCCTTATCAAATAACATCATAATATACGTCATCGCTGCTCAGCTAAAACAAAACATTGATCTCATCTCAAAATGAGACGTGTTAAGACCATAGTCTACAACTGACATTGCCAAGTGTTTTTCAACTCTCAACTCAGATAATGTTCAATTTAGGTAGGTATACTGTACTTATTGACGCCCAGTTATTTATAAAATATAATGGTGACAATCAGTAACGGTATCTTGAAACTAAAGCTACGAGGGTTCCTAACGCGCTCTGGTCTGAGAAGAGCCCACAACAAACTCAGCCGGGTTTTTTTTTTTCATTATTACCATTTGACAAATCATTGCCAAGCTTGAAGCTTCCTTGTCATTTAAGTAATCCTTTACATGGTAATAGGATTTTTTAATGAGTTTACGTTTTACATTAACTTTGAACTAATTCAGAGACATCTTCAACGTCTCTTCTGGGAGCTTATTGTAGAAGCGGACACTATTTTCCACAAATGAATTGCTAGTTTTAGTAAGCCTAAAAGCAGAAAAGGTAGTTTGGCAAACTTACCTTTGAAAAACTTATATATAGAAGTCTTAGACATGCAGGTTTCCTCGTGATGATACTTTCGCCGTGAAAGCAAGTGATATTTTATTCGTTAAAAGATATTACCAACCTAGTTCCAAAAAGTTAGACTTACATGACTCGGAATCAAACTCCTGACCTCTTAAATAGATGCTCAAAGTCTGAACCACTAAGCTATTTCCGTTTTAGATAAACTATTACAATTTTATAATTAGAAGTTTGTTTTAACCAAATTGGATATGTCACTTATATTATGAGTGCTATTAGCCACTTATTTTCCTTAAAATCCTCGTTCACCAACCATACAATTAGCATGAGTGTAATTTAATAATGATTGGAGTGCCACTTATCGTGCTAGGACCCTCTGGCCCTCTGAGCCCTGAATTATTAACAGGGTTTAAATAAATGGCTTCTGAACAGTGATATTTAAAATTTATTTTTATCTTACCAGGATGACAGGACTGGACAGTTCCGCAAAAGTAATCAGGGAATAAAAGTAATACTAAGTTAGTTGTGTTTTCCTTGACGTCAGTCAGATTACCTTTTCATGACCCATTCCTTAAACTATTATTAATAAAATTTGGTTCAAATATAACTTGCAGACAAAGGCTCGGGATTTTTAAAAACCTTAATCCACATTACACTTCTTTTTATAATAAAATGTACAGTTAGTGCTTGTCTGAGATCTATTTAGATGAAAAGATGCGTTTACCAGACGTGGTTGAAACTTAGTGCCCATTTCATGAACTCCGGATGACGTTTAACGTAGTAATAAAACGTGCTGTTTTGACTGATGTTGTACAGAAATTCTGAGGTCAAACTTTATTCGGAGTTGGTGGGATCAGTACTAGAATCTATAAAATGTCTTGAACAGAAACCTCTTATTTAAAAACCAGTTTGAAAGGAATAACTATCAGAGAAGTCAGGTTCTACGTTCACAATAGAATAGAATAATTTATTTGCAAGAATGTGGTACAATTTTAGTCTTAAAATTATTTGACGCTGCCCCATTCAACCATTTCATTAGTGTGCAAATTTTATAATAATATTATATCCGATTTACAATTAATATTAATGTTAAATTTATAAATCATGGGATTTATAAATTTAACACTAATAAAAATAAAATGAAAATAATAGTGCGTGCAACATAATTTAAAAATTAAATTGAGATATTTATCATTTAATATGTCATACTTAAAATAAAATTCATTCAAATAAAATTAATAAATATCACAGTGTCAATAGTTAAGTTATATACTCGTTCATACTATAGAAACATTTCTCCATTAGCCAGTCTCGATGTTTGCATTTAAAAGTGTATAGGGGCATGGTCTGTATTGTTTGAAGTAGATTATTATATATCTTTATGGCCTTATAAGGCGCATTTCTACGGTATATATCTTTATTACACCTGGGCGCGAAAATTTTATAAGGATACCTTGTACTCCTGTTTATTTCACTGTTGAGTTTGAAATAATTAGGGTATTGTTTTACTAATATACATATTTCTTTTAAATACATGCTCGGGAGTGGCAAAATTTTTAAACGAACAGGGTCAACACCAAAAATAACTCGAATGCACTTGAGCTTTTTTTGGTGTTTTTTTTGAGCTTTAAAAGCTCTTTCAATATCTACAGAATTACCCCAGATTACAAGTCCATGTGACAGCCGCATGATAAGCCGCTCTACAGTTCAGGTGTAACTCTAGGATCGTGAATTATTCAGGCAACGTTACAAATTTCGTTTCACCGTCGACGCGAATTTGTCCGTTTAAATAGTTGCCAATTCTGTGTTAGTTTGCCAAATTGGGTCACAAAATTAAATTGTCGCAGACAAACCGTGTTGGGGGCGAAAGGGGGGAGGGGGGAGGAGGGGGGGGGGCGAGGGATACCCGAGAATAAGCTAACATTTACTACACGTTCGGGCGCTGAGCAAATGCTACAATAATTTGTTATACATGAAGCAAATAACCGCTAAATTGATATGTATATTAGTGTAGTTACCTCGAGCTGAATGTATAATAATTACGTTATATTTTGTTGAATTCAAGTAACTATAGTTACTTTCATCAAAATCCTGCAAGATGTAACCGTGGTTAAAAAAAGAAAAGATCTGAAACTGTGCTGTACCCATTGACTTCTTTATGGCCTATGAACATACTAAATGATGCTCACGACTTCGTCTGCGTGGATTCAGTCCCTCGGAAACTCCTCGATTTTCCGGGATAAAAAGTAGTCCATGTCCTTCCCCGGGATACAGCCTACCTATATACCAAATTTCATCAAAATCTGCTGAAAAGATTGGCCGTTAAAGCGTAGCAAACGACATTTTGCATTTATAATATCAGTATGGATATGTCTTCTTCTTATTTCTCGTATAAGTATTTATTGTTTTATATTTAAGTTTGTTTAAAGGAAGTTTTTTATGCATTGCAATTTTGAGACGAATATTAGGGAAATTAACAATATTATTTATCTCCCATGCTTTTTAAAGCAAAAAAAAAGGAAGCAAGAAATGAGATGGCCAAGTGTAGACCTCCAAAATTCAGTCACCCAACTAATTACTGAATTGGATCAACATTGCTTAACCAGCGAAATAGAACGTTGTCGCAACTAGACCACATTGTTCCTCAAAATTACAAAGCGTAAATAACTTGACATATAAAAGCTCTATAAACATGAAAAAGTTATGTAAGAAAGATGAAAAACTGTCTTCAAAGCTCCCTTACCTTCCTTCCTCGGAGCTTGTCAAAAAACGCGTAGCTCCACGGATTAATGATCCCATGTTTACATACGGGAAAACAGGCTCAAAAGGAAACGGGTACTTTATTATGTTTTATGAAGGGGCCACAGCCTTCTTGCAAAAGCGACTATTAACTGTATTTACCCGAACCTAAAACTTAAGTTAAAACAGCCAAGTATAGTTTTTGAAGTGAAACTTCTTTAGAATCGTTGTGATTTGAAAATTCGATGAAACGAAAAAGCGACACTAAAAAGAGACAATGGTGCCGATTCTGTAATGTAACATCTCTAAACTAAACTAAAATGGCAGCTTTAAATCTAGTTCTGTCCCTTTCTGTAGGGAGTATTATGAAAGGGTTAGCAATATTTATAATGCTCTAATTTTAGTTTAGTTTAGAGATTGTGCACTACAGAATCAGCCCCAATGATATATAGAATACGTTATATTTGTCTCATTATCTTGTGGGCTTTGTTTTTGAAGTTTCACTTCTGCCGTGTGTGAATTGCACACACACATTTTTTTTAACTTAAAACCAAGTTTGAATCCATCATAATATATTATATACGTTAAATCGCTTAGCGATACGGCTTTGCTATCAGGGTGATAACTAGCTACAGCTGATGACTTCTACCAGAACAGATCTTAGTCAACTTAGAAATTATAAGACAACTAGAGAATGCCCGTGGATTAAGGTTTTCTTAAATTTCCAATTTCAGGTACAATTTCAAACCGTTCACTTTTTTAAATAATTTTTTGTAATGGTAATAAAGTAAAAAGCATACCTTAATAATAAACGGGGACATACTCGTAAGAAATACGTCCAAATTAAGTGGTATATCACGGGTTCGCTCCCGGTTATGCGATAGCCCCGGGGGCCGTGGCCCTGGAATACACACGCAATCCAGGCGGTTAGTGGGAAACATGTCTGAAATCAGTTAAGACGCGCCTTGAGCGGCTTTATCTGCGGCTTCCGCGGGTTTTTGGGGGGGGTGGTGGGTGCCTGCGAATACGCAACCGGGAAAAATAAAAACCCATGCGAGTTTTTTTCCTGTTTGAACATTGTAGGCCTCTGTAATGATTTTAGCTATGATATCCTTTTTTATTCCTTCTTTTCCAACATTTCTTTTTTTATCTAACTCGAGGTCTCGATTGATATAAAAAACAACATATTGTGATAAGTATAGAAACTAACAAAAAAAAAGAAACTCACGTCCGACCGACCGTCCGTCCGTTCATCTTTGGGGGTCGTATATATAGCGTAATTCAGAGAACACTTCGTAATCGTGAGTTGGGCTCTTCGTGGTCGCGTGAATCGTACTAGTAATGCCATCTATTGGATTATGTGCGGACTCCGAAGATCACCACAAATATAATAAATTATAAAATATTTAGTTAGAGAAGCTAACCACATGATGTTATAAAAATGTGACAAAACTGGCACCATTGACGGGTAAAACCATGGTCCACCAAACAAAGTTCCAACAACTCCCGTGGTAATAAAATCACTTAGTTACTCCACGCGGACGAAGTCGCGGGCATCGCCTAGTAAAGTAGTAAATAAAGTTGTAAAACTAAAGTAAACTTAAAACAATACCTATCAGCTGAGTGCACTTTGAACTTTACGGCGTTGTGGAGGAAACCTATACACGTAATAAAAGCTTTATGGCGGCCTCTTGTTGTTTAATTGTTGTACACGTGGAGGTTCTGTTGAAATGGAATGATCCACTATTAACGTCCCACTGCTGGGCACAGGCCTCCACTCTCATAGAAGAGAGGGAGTTAGAGCTTAGACCTACCACGCTGCTCTAATGCGGGTTGGCGGGCTTTAACGATTATTATAATGTTAGTGATAATAGCCGGGACCGACGGCTTAACGTGCTCTCCGAGGCACGGGGGTGAAACACCGCCAACTTCCTAACTCCGGGCTACTACTGAGAATTTCTAATCAGAAAAACCCAATACTTAATTATTGCCCGGCCCGGGACTCGAACCCAGGACCTCGTCGGCCGCAGTCAAACATGATAACCACTAGACCAACGAGGCTGTTAATGGAATGATGCCTGTGTCAAAAATAAATTATTTCTTGCTGATAATTAAATATAGGATTAAAAGACCTAAAATCCACATCCTCGGTTAGTCACAAGTTTGATAACCATTTAAAACTATAAAACTATTCGTAACTTCCCTCTTTCCGATAAACTTTTGACTTTTCATTTGATAACCTCTCTGTTGCAATGGTGAGTGCGGTGGTCTTATAAGCAGGAGATCTCGAGTTCGATCCCCGGCAGGGTCAATTCGGGAATTAATATAATTTCGGAATTTTCTCTGGTCTGGCCTGGTGAGACCACCCTATCGGCATACGTCTTTGCCGAGTGATTCAGCGTACTGGTACGATGCCTAGTATAAACCAATTGGGGGTATGGGTTTAATATAACCGCCATGCTCTCAACATATTAGCTCGCTAACATCTTAAACAGCATCACTTACAATCAGGTGAGATTGCAGTCAATTGCTAACTTGTATTATATTAATATAGTTATTATTCATAAAGTTTAATTGTCATAATTATAGAAAGATCAAAGAAGTATTCGTGATTTGTTAGAAAGGTAAAATAAATTAATGGGTATTAATTAAACCTTAGCTAGACACTATTTTTGTTATTGTTTCTTTATTAGTTAGCTACCTACCACTTAAGATAATGCTTGTACTATATTTCCTTTTAAAAACATTGTATATGTTGTATAATATGTGAGTTTTCATCAATTAAATAAATTACAAATTATAAATTAATATACCTAATATTATTAGAGCAAGCAACTAGGTAAAAAGGTAATTCTTAATGATGTATTGCGAGTTCTACCTTACTTAAAGTACTTAAATTTTGGATTTATTTTTCGTACACCCTTGAATTAGCTTTTTACTCCTATTTTAAACTTATATTTTTTGAAAATCAAGTCCTAAAGATGCATTATCATAATACTTCGCCCGCGCTGATTGATTTTTCGGTTCCAGCCGGAACTTTTTAATTTTCCAGCAAAAAAAAGTAGCCTATGTGTTATTTCAGACTATAATCTATCTCTGTGCTAAATTTAATGCAGATCCGTTCAGCCGTTCTGGTGTTATTGAGTAGCAAGCACGCATCCTGGTGACAGCGTCACTAGTATTAAATATTTAAAAAAACGAAAAATAAACAGGCATAAAAACTAGGCCACCGAGTAAGATAAGTTGGTGGTTCCATACTGAAGTTGAAGAAAAAGAAAATAAACAAAACAGATTGTGGCTGTTATTTACCCTATGTAGAGATTGCGGTCGACAGCTCAAACTGCTCAAAATAGGACATTAAAATTAGAAATGCAAGTAGTTAGAGTCCCTAGGGTGCACTAAAAATAGATTTTCCAAAAACCAATCCCAATCAGTTGCCACTCAGTAGTCAATGAGTTAACAAAGTCACGATTTTTTTAAGAAATCTTTAAATAAATGTTTACATCTCTTCATAAATAAGTTTATCAACGTTATAATAAAAAAAAAAATATGTAAGTCATAAAAAATCCGTTAGTTACTACAGCAAAAAAGTCGTTGTAATATTGTGTGAAAGTTTTATTTTTATCCACTACAAGTTAGCCCTTGACTGCGACCATACCTGATGGTAAGTGAAGATGCAGTCTAAGATGGTAGAGGGCTAACCTGTTAGGGGCATGGCAGTTATATTTAACCCAAACCCCTATTGGTTTTCTACACGGCATCGTACCGGAACGCTAAATCGCTTGGCGGCACGTCTTTGCCGGTAGGGTAACTAGCCACGGCCGAAGCCTCCCACCAGGCCAGACCAGGGAAGTGTATTTGTTTGTTGGTTTATCCTTCAATCACGCTGCAACAGAGTAATCTGCCAATGGCCATAGTTATGGACCTGGTGAGTGATATAGGCTACTTTTTATCCCGGAAAATTAAGGATATCCCTTGGAAATAAAAAAAACTTTTCCTACGAGGACGAAGTCGCAGTCATCAGCTTGTACAGAACAAAATATATACTCATTCCAATAAATTGCCTAGTCATTGTTTACTACAAAACCTATCGAGGCTAACAGAAATCTAGGTTAAATAACATTCTATATCAATCACTAATAGAGAACACAAATAATACAACAGTATTGTCATGTTTTAGCTGAAATTGATCCAGTGACCTAACCTAACAGTTAACCTAAATTTTTAACGAACACTAAAGGAGTTAACCATTAAACGTTATTCAGCATAGCCTGTGCTTTCAGGAATCGTCTATTAATAATTGTTCAGGCGTCAAATCGAATATACAAAGTTTAAAAGCGTGTTCAATGAAAAACTGGATGGATGTCTATACAAAAAGCCACAATGATGGATGGTCGCGATAATAATTAATACGAAATTCATATTTGAATTGTTAAATTACGTTTAACGTGGCCTACTTTGTCGCATAGATACGTGTATCATTTTCTATAGCGTCGTATCGCGTCGTGTTGTGTGACGTCGCTTCTCGTCATCTGTGATCAGCGGTTATGCGAGTATCGTTATCTATATTCATATTCACCGCGATGGTTTTTAGTAGGTATAGTAGGTATTTTTAGTATCTTACTAATAGTGTCATAAATGAGAATATTTGGATGTTTTTTTTATTAGTAGTCCTCAAAACTGACTACAATTGTGAAGGCTAAAAAAAAGCATGATAAATTAAATATAAATTATACAATTGTGTCTTCTAGATGAGGACATGGCATGCATAGACTCATATATCATAGTTTGTAACTTTGTATGAACCTGTTGAAATTACTAAACCGAATTGGCTGAAATTTTGAATGGAAATAGTTTATTACCTGTATAAGCACATAGCTCTTACATTTTATCGCGGAAAATTAAAGAGTTTTTGCGGGAAAACCTTAATCCATCTTCTAGTTCATCATAAGGCGTCCTATTTTTGAGCCTTATTTAATAGTGATATATTTAAATTCTAATTTTTTTTATCCACTGCAAGTTAGCCCTCTGAATTCGATCTCACCTGTGAGTAAGTGATGATGCAGTATAAGACGGTAGCGGGCTAACCTGTTAGGGGCACGGCAGTTATATTAAACCCCTATTCAGTTTTTATACGGCATTGTACCGGAACGCTAAATCGCTTAGCGGCACGTTTTTGCTAGTAGGGTGGTAACTAGCTACAGCCGAAGCCTCCCACCAGGCTAGATTAGGGAAAATTCAGAAATTACAATCTCCCAAATTGACCCCGCCGGGGATCGAACCTGGGACCTTCGCACATTAAGACAGCAGCGCTACACACTGCGCCACGGTGGTCGTCAAAAATTGCAATAAGATTCGGCAAGCAATATAAATACCTAGGTATTCTAAGTTTCAAATCTATAGCATGTTTTCTAGTTACTGAAATATGAATGTGTGACACACAAACGGACAGACAGACGGACATAGATGCTATTTCTTTATTTCGGATGATTATTTGTGAAGTGGTGATAATGAAA
Organism: Erebia palarica; assembly: GCA_964035005.1. Classification (NCBI taxonomy): domain Eukaryota; kingdom Metazoa; phylum Arthropoda; class Insecta; order Lepidoptera; family Nymphalidae; genus Erebia; species Erebia palarica. The sequence continues at coordinate 34,751,584 of OZ035990.1, forward strand.
AAAAAACCCGGCTGAATTTGTTGTAGGCTCTTCTCAGACCAAGGCGCGTTAGGAACCCTCGTAGCTTTAGTATTAAGATACCGTTACAGATTATCACCATTATATTTTATAAATAACTAGACGTCAATAAGTGTAGTATACCTACCTAAATTGAATAAACATTGTTTGACTTTGACTTCGTGATTCTTCCGTGACAGTCTAGGGCTAACTTGTACTGGATATGCTGAGCTGGAGACCTATATTTGGTCACACAACTATGTTGCTATACCTATTTTGATAGTTTCTTAAACTAAATATTGTGGTCAAATAAAAACTTTTTCTTTCTTCTTTCTTTTTATTTCTTTATTTCGGTACGGAACCTTAAAAAGGCCAAACTGTGTCAGTGCAGTTAACTGTGTCAATTGGATGTATTTGCGGCCATCTTGCTCCATTCCGAGAGCTTCTCAGACGCCAAGAGAGCTCACAGCTTCGGCATACTCACTTGATATTAGCAGATCTCATGAAAAGCTTATAGACTTAACGAGTTTTTAATTTATTATTATTCATTTATTTCAGGCAACAAGGCCCATATTATAAAATACATAAAATACAAAATAATTTAAACAAGTTATATATCAGTAGAATAACTTTCCGAACTGGTGGTAGAGCCTTGAGTCTTGACGTATTATAAGTGACACGAGTTTTCCTTCGCGAAATAAATAGATCATTTATCATTTATGTTTCTCAATAAAATGTCTTCCACTACGACAAATGGAAGAGATTACGACGATTTCCCAGCAATGAGAAATAAGATGCTGAGAGAGACTGTGTCTAAAATTGAAAACGCAAATAATTTACATAGATGATCGATGAACCAATGCTACGAGATAGCCAAAATAAGCAAAAGACGCAGAAAAAACTTACAGAAAAGAATAACTTTAAATTGTTTGATTATTGATGCTAAATAATAGGGATGATGACAACTCTATCAAATCAGCAACTCTTTATCATACTGAAAAACGCTCTTCTAGTATGGAGGTTGTATGAAATTTGCAATTGTGACGTCATCAAATTTCAACGCACTTTTTTTCTTTAATCTACATTATAAAATGGTTATCAAACTTAAAACTAACTGATGATGTGAATTTTAGGGCTTTTTGAAGGTCCTCTATTTAATAATCAGTGAGAAATAATTTATTTTTGATATAGGCATCATCCCTATTCTTCTCATTATATTTTTGTCTGCACACGTCTATACTCTTTATTGCACGCTGTGTTTTAAATAAGTCTTAAATAAGTGACCTGTACAAGTGAATAAAAAATAAACAAAGGGGCTGATTCTGTAGTGCACAATCTCTAAACTAAACTAAAATGAATTATTTCTAACCCTTTCGTAATAGTCCCTTCGCAAAGGGACATAACTAGTTTTAAAGCTGACATTTTAGTTTAGCTTAGAGATTGTGCACTACAGCATCAGCCCCAAAAACACTTCCATTAAAACTTTATACGCTCATCTCTGTTAACTCGGCTATTTTAATTTATTTATTAACGTTAAACGCGTTGTTCTGTTTTGAATGTCCATATAAATGCATCATTTTAAGTAAGTGATTAAATTATATTTAAAAAGCTTTAATGCTGATAAATCTTTTTCTATAATTTTAATAGAATCATGCAACAGTACAAAAAGGCATGAAATGTATGGAACGCTTTCATGATTATGGCTCGCGTCCAAGGATTCATCTCGCAGTATTTCAACTTGAATGGAGATAAAGCGGGATTACACTTTAATTAAGAGATTACTGGTACCTGCTGGGTTTGCTTTTCATAATTTTAATTTTCTAACGTTTTGCTCGTTTTGTTTGAGTACTTCCGGCTAATCGATATAGATTGTATGAAACTATTTTAAGGCGAAAACACACTACGGATCGGGCCGAACAAACATCGGCGGAATGACGTTTTGTCCTGATATCTAGTGTGCGTACATCAAAGTATACAGGTGTGGGAGGTTTCTCGAAAACCCCAGATAGTCCATTGAAAAGTTACATTTGGGGTTGCGTTTTTTAGAGGACGCAATTTTATTTTTTTGATGTGTAGGGGGGGTCAGTGTAAAGTTAAACCCAAGTTTGTGGGGTCGCCAGTCTTGTCCCACGGCCGCCATCTTGAAAATAGGGGTTGAAATGGTTTACGATATAACTCTTAAACTATTTATTTGATAAAAAAAATTATTAACATTTTTTGTTGCAAATTAAATTCTCTACAACTTTGGTCCAGCAACTTTTTGTCGTAGAACTATAAACCCCAGAGTATACAGAGAAAAAAAGAGAAAAAACAAAGAGATACAGAGTAAGTATCTCTTTGTTTTTTCGGCATTTGATCTTGCCTTGTACCATATTGCATGCAAATCGGTTAAGCAGATGGCCCGTGAAAATATAGCAGACAAACATTTCTAATATTAACATGGAGTCTGCCAATACGCACGTAGCCAGCGTAGTGGACTATGACAAAGCTCTTCTCATTCTAAGAGGAGGCTCACACTGAGTAGTGACCCGACGATAGGTTTGCAAATTAAAATGATAATGATGGATATCATCGAAAACTTCTTCATTAACTTCATTAGTAATTACAAACTTAGTAGGTATTAAGGTCACCACTTTTTCTTTCAAGATTTCGTGTAAAATAAACATTTGACAAGAACATATCTCTGAAATGAATATAATTTAAATCTGATTACAATTGCTATTTGATCGCTAGAACCGATAAAGGAACATTACTTCACAATCCTATTGAATTTGGACTTAATATGATCTCAATCGAGGACGATTAAGTAGGTATTGTATCCAAATGAGAACACTCATAATAGATTTAGGTAATGTGCCAGTTTAAGGAGGCTATAGGAGCACGTTAGCAGGTCACCCATTCAAGTGTTGACCTCATTATAGTTCTTTTGTGGCTTATGATAAGTGCTTCTTTAAATTTGCATTTGATTGATATACAAGAAATCATAATTGATGGAGATGTAAACCTTGATACTTCTGAACAAAGACTTGTCAGATTGGACAACAAAACACTTATGGCCGTTCCTAATGGACTCATAACTACTCTCTTTTTCAATACTTCCAACAGGTTTAATCGGCGATGGATTCTTCATTTTATGCTCACTCAATAATAATGTGTTATTAATTTCTTTGATCTAGTGGTTAACATGTCCGACGAGGTCCCGGGTTCGTGTCCCGGGTCGGGCCATTGTTAAGTATTGGGGTTTTCTGAGTAGAAATTCTCAGTACTAACTCGGAGTTAGGAAGTTGGCGGTGTTTCACCCCCGTGCCTCGGAGAGCACGTTAAGCCGTCGATCCCGGCTATTATCACTATCATGATAATAGTCGTTAAATCACGTCAACCCGCATTGGAGCAGCGTGGTGGGTCTAAGCTCTAATTCCCACCCTCCTATATGAGAGTGGAGGCCTGTGCCCAGCAGTGGAACATTAATGGGCTGTAGTGGTAGTAGATAATAGATTATAATAGTAGATAATTTCAATTATTTTGCCTGCATTTTCATCCGCAATTTACTCTGACAGATATTTTTAAAAATACTTTTTGAGACAAAGCGGTTTCGTTCGCAAAATCTGCAAGGTTATATATAGTTCGATTAAGTTTTTAATTTACATATTGTCCGATTGACGTAATATTATCAGCTTTAAATTATTAGATCAAGTTAGAGTACCTAAGATTTTCAGCACTAACTTTAGTCTACGTTTCTTAAATAGTTAAGACTCGTATTTTCCTCTCAAAGTTTTAAGACGTCATCACCTATATGTTACGCTCCAAATGCTTTCATATTCATAAAAGTAGAGACTAACCTAAAATTAAGTAGAGTGGATGGGTCGCGGAACCCATTAAATTTTAGGTTCTAATATTAAAGTCGTAAAGTTGAATTTCTCTTGGATGAAGATATTGATCGAAGTTTTGCTCAGATATTAGTTCTGCGTTACCTTGATTTTATTTTATCTCTCAGTGGCCGTTTCCGATGGCTCCGATTTCACATAAAACAGGTAATGTAGCGTCTCACTATCTTTAGGTATACGGCGTACATTTAACTTACCGAAATTGTAATAAAGAAGAATTGGGAAAACTGTCCATATTGCGGTCCTTTTTGAAACTGTTTTACACTGGTGTAGTTTATAACCATCTAGAATTTAAATGATGCCCGCGGTTTCGTAAGCCTGGCCTGTAGTTAAAGTTGTAGGCAGGCATAGAAAGAAATTCCCTGTATTACTACGCAACCCGAAAGAGAAGGATATGATGGGGTCACAATTAACAGTCAGTTGGTTAACTGAGGGTGATAAACGGCTGTGTGTGTGGGTCAAAACGAGCCTGATTTACAACGGCATTAATAAGGATAGGTGAGCATTTAGTGCGCGGACGAATTGTGAGCTGTGACGGATGCCTGTGACGCCCGCGTTGTTTGACGGGCTAATGTAATGATACATGATCACGGAAAGAAATTCCCTGGATTGCTACGCAGCCCGAAAGAGAAGGGTATGATGGGGTCACAGTTAACAGTTAGTTGGTTAACTGAGGGTGATAAACGGCTGCGTGTGTGGGTCAAAACGAGCCTGATTTACAACGGCATTAATAAGGATAGGTGAGCATTTAGTGCGCGGACGAATTGTGAGCTGTGACGGATGCCTGTGAAGCCCGCGTTGTTTGACGGGCTAATGTAATGATACATGATCACGGAAAGAAATTCCCTGGATTGCTACGCAGCCCGAAAGAGAAGGATATGATGGGGTCACAATCAACAGTTAGTTGGTTAACTGAGGGTGATAAACGGCTGTGTGTGTGGGTCAAAACGAGCCTGATTTACAACGGCATTAATAAGGATAGGTGAGCATTTAGTGCGCGGACGAATTGTGAGCTGTGACGGATGCCTGTGAAGCCCGCGTTGTTTGACGGGCTAATGTAATGATACATGAGCACGGAAAGAAATTCCCTGGATTGCTACGCAGCCCGAAAGAGAAGGATATGATGGGGTCACAATCAACAGTTAGTTGGTTAACTGAGGGTGATAAACGGCTGTGTGTGTGGGTCAAAACGAGCCTGATTTACAACGGCATTAATAAGGATAAGTGAGCATTTAGTGCGCGGACGAATTGTGAGCTGTGACGGATGCCTGTGACGCCCGCGTTGTTTGACGGGCTAATGTAGTGATACATGATCACGGAGAAATAACGAGATAAAGTACTTAATTTTTTTTTTTCAACTAGCTGTTATTGTAAGCTTACAGTTGTAGTGTTTCGGACCCTAGTTTCCTTACACAAGTGCTTTACGTTACTTTAACGACTTGTTGAAGGAAGAACAAGGATAACGACTTATCCCAAATTCAGAATTTCTCTCAAAAGTATCCTTTACAAATTTTTGATATCAAAATTATGTGAATAGAAGAATTGACATTGAAATAAAATAACATCTCTGTTAAACGAAATAGTTATTGCTTTTTTTAATCCACTACAAGTTAGCCCTTGACTGCGACATCTCACGTGATGGGAAGTAATGATGCAGTCTAAGATGGTAGCGGGCTAACCTGTTAGGGGCATGGCAGTTATATTAAACCCATACCCGTATTCGGTTTCTACACGGCATCGTACCGGAACGCGCACGGCACGGCGGCACGTCTTTGCCGGTAGAGTGGTAACTAGCCACGGCCGAAGCCTCCCACCAGGCCAGACCAGGGAAAATGCAGAAATTATAAATTCCCAAAATGACCCTGTCGGGAATCGAACCCGGGACCTCCGCACGTGAAGACAACAGCGCTACACACTGCGCCACGGAGGTCGTCTAAATATCAGAGTAACGATAAATGTATGTGCTTGTATTTGTTACGGCCATTTGAATAATAATAATTTCTGTCTCAGCGAGCAATATGAACTGAAAGTGGACACCTGCGCAAATTATTATTAGACCGATGAATAAATATTGCTCATAAAGGCGAGATTATTTTATTGATGTACATTTTATTATGAAATAGGGAATTAAACCCTCCGCAAATAATTGACGGCATCGATTTTCATACGACTGCCTGAAAAAAGGAGTAATATACTCCTTTTTTTCAGGGTTCATGTATGTAAATTTATATATTCCACCATAACTTCTATACGCCTGAACCGATTTTGATAAATGAGGTATCGTTAGAATCCCTAACTTATTCCGGGTGACATAGGTTATAGTAAAATTTTAAAAAAAATAATGGGTGACCATGGTTCCGCATTAAAGACTAAAGTTAAAAAAAAACGAAAATAAGATTAACTATATAAACTATATACACATCTAATGATGAGAAGATTCCAAAAATATGTAACACTGTAGTTCAATATCCAGTGATTCACAAAAAAATATCATTTAATAAAAGATTGAATAAGATTCTATTTAACTAGATTAATTTAGATTTAAATTTTTTAGTTAGTTTTTTTGGCAGGGCAGTCGTGTTTCTTAATTTTTTTAATTATGACTTGTTTCTGATTCTTTTCGAATGCTTCGTCTGTGTGATTATAAAGATCCTCAGTTCCATTTGCTCTGGCACACCAAACATTCATGGGTTTAATCTAACTACCCGCCCATTTTACACTATTTCATACACAATCGATGCTTATTATTATAAAAGCGAAAGTGTGTCTGTCTGTCTGCTTCGCATACACGTCTCGTCTTTTCAACCGATTTTGACGTAAATTTGAACAGGGTTCGATTGTATCCCGGGGAGTGACATAGGTTATTTTTCATCCTGGGAAATTATAAAACCGAATTATACGCGGTCGAAGTTCGTCCGCATGGAATAAGATTTTTTTATTTCGGGCATCACCTAGTATCTTATAATAAAACACGCAAAATATTCACTAACATTGATGACAGATGTCCGTCCATTTATTTCGATTGTTTGAAATCTATTCGTAGAAATGTATTTGGTTCTTATGATTGCCTATTAAATAATTCCTGGAAACGATGCAGCTCAAACTTCATGCCTTGATATTACTTTTCTGGGAATTGGTTAAACGGAAAAAATAATTTTGGGCTCTTTTTTACATAATCGAATCAACGAATAATTTAATATTTAGTGTCTGTGTCCAGGCAATCTCTAATAAAGATTAATTTGTTTTATTTATTTATCATAATGTGCTCAAAACCAAACTTCTTAAACCAAACGAGAAAACGACACATACTATATATAACTGGATACAAAAGTAAAAATGCCACCGACTTCAATATTTTATTGCAAAAGGTTTGCCCATGTAATTGTCTTTTCAGAACTTATTCCTGTTAAACATTACTTAACAATAATTTCAATATTGGTCCCAATTATATTATAAATATAGTATAATATGCTTTCAACTCTGACAAAGAAAACAGATTACAACTTAGTTACTATCATTAATTTATTTATCAGCCGTTCACAGTTTAACAATATTCGTACAATGTTTATGTACCAATATTGTTACCAATTCTGATTTAACTTACTTTTGAGTTTTTTTTAGTTGATAACTAATAGTTGCGGCTTGAAGCGACCAACGCTTGCACCAAAATTAAAAGTACCTAGTTAGTAAATAGAGTTATAAGTAAGTTTAAGTATTTGAATAAATAAATATTGATTGATAAGTCATCGAAATTCGGATGAATCACTAAAGAAAGATATTTCTTATTCAACATATTTCTGCTGACTAATACTCAATAGAATTTAGAATCTTGAATTTCGTAGTCGCTTCAGAAAGCAAACGGCTTCGACGGATATTAAATTGCCGCTTCAATATTATATGAGATATTTTATAGACACTAAAATAGAAACGATCTTAGGATTATGAATTTAATCAGCGTGGGTTGCGGGGGCGAAAATAACTTAACATTATAATAGAATAAACGAGGTGTAAAACGATAAAAATATGCTCCTCCTACTTAATAACGGGAAAATTATAATATTTTTTTATGTATAAAAATACCCAGTAATACCTACACTGTTTGTCGCTATCTTATATTTTGAATTGTAACAGTGTTTCATTTCTTTTATTTCTATAATTAGAGCTATACTGAAATCTCACTTGAAGAAAAGTGACGAAGAGCTAAACTAAAATCGATTTAGCAAACTAAACTGAAAATACAACACAAAAAACACAACTTAATTATTACATTTAGTGCATACATGTATCTCTTATGTTACGAGTAGGTTATGTTTTGACACTAAAAACGGGAAACCCACTTAATAACGGGAAAATTATAATATTTTTTATATAAAAATACCCAGTAATACCTACACTGTTTGTCGCTATCTTATATTTTGAATTGTAACATTAATGTTTCGTTTATTTGATTTCTACAATAAGAGCTATACTGAAATCTCACTTGAAGAAAAGTGACGAAGAGCTAAACTAAAATCGATTTAGCAAACTAAACTGAAAATACAACACAAAAAACACAACTTAATTATTACATTTAGTGCATACATGTATCTCTTATGTTACGAGTAGGTTATGTTTTGACACTAAAAACGTTTTTAATTCTCTTGTCTGCTGCATAATATTATATCTGCTTCATTTTCACAGTCCATCTTTTCAATCGATTTTGAGCTGTTTCTATCATATTGACGGGTCCAGGGATGGGTGGCATCCCGAGAAAGAACATAGGCCAGGCTCAGACCAGGGCGCGTTTGGAACCCTCGTAGCTTTAGTTTTAAGATACCGTAACCGATTATCACCATCATGTTTTATAAGTAAGTAATTTTTAACGTCAATAAGTGTACCTACAGTGTACCTATATTGAATAAATTATATTGAGTATTGAGTATTGGCCCTTTGTACTTCTTTGTTTTATTTTATGTTTTCTGTATTTTACTTTTGTTATGTGTGGTACAAATAAAGAGTTTGATAATAATAATAGGCTACTTTTTATCAAGGAAATCATATCCATATTACAAAATCCAAAATCTACGCGGAAGGAGTCACGAAAAACATTTTTAATATTTTTTTTATCTTAGAGATGATTCAAACAGAAAAAAATGTGCAAATATTTAATTTTACTGTAAAACTATCATAACAATATGCGCCATTTTGAAATCGGATATCATCCAAACTTGGAACTTAGCCAATACAATATTATTTTCTTTGTTATTGCCCACTGCAGACGGTTCAAATCATCTTTTATTTATTAACTAGGTACTATTGATTTCGGTGCAAGTGTCGGCCGCACTCGAGCCGCAGCTATTAGATATAGACTGCAGTTTGACCTGGATCTGTAAAAATCTAGCCCAACTACAGACACGTGGCGGGGCACGGAACGTATTCTTTGTATGAGGTTGTATGATAGTCTAGGCAATGGGGCGGTTCGTTGTATGGAGACCCCCGCATTAAATCCTCAGTCGTTGAAACTTGGCAGGGTTGTAGTATGGTATGGACCAATACTTATACAAATATATCCAACAAAAAAAACATCTGGAAGTTTAGGTATTTGTACCTAAAACTTAATATTTATGACTGAATATTTCATCTATTTCTTTTTAAAATAATAGTAGGTAGTATATTTACACTCAAAACCGAAATATCAAACGAAATAATCATGCGGAACATCGATATTTACACCGATTTTATTATCAAAACTAAACTGCGTTTACGCGATAATGTACCTTCCTCCTTTAACAATTAGGTATAACATAAAAGTGCTTAGTTCCATTATGATTTTTTATTGGATATTTATAATACACGTTTAACTCATGATACTTTATCATACTGTAAAGTTTCTTCGCCTGAGGAATTATTGTTGGGGTCGAATACCTTTATTGCCTAGACTATGGAGCGGGTACTCTTAAGCGACGCAGCTCGGAGATGCATTGTGCGACGTACAAACTCATACAAATAATATATGACAGCACGTGCCGCGCCCCTCTGTGCATCTCAAGTGGGGCTAGACCTTTAAAGACAAAAGTCAAAAGTATGATTATTAAAATTGGCACATACACATAACACAGTATACTTTTTGAAGGTCGATTATACACAGTTTACGTATAAACTAAAGCTACGAGGGTTCCAAACGCACCCTGGTCTGACATCAGTAAAAATTTTTACCCTTTAAAGTCTTGCTTTCCGCCACTATTAGGGTCATAGTAAATGCTTGACTAGTAAAGTTGGGTAGTGCCCAATATAACACACAACTGATAAGTTAAACGGATGAACTAGTGAGTTTTTTCCCCAGTAGTTTAACTGCACATTAACCATTTTAATAGTTGACCTACTAACTGGGAAATGGTTATTATTATATTTGTTTAAATAGCTATATTAATTATTCGATTTACACTTCTAAAAGTGCTTAAGAAAGTCAGATGGGTTACACAATCAATACTGATATCGTAGATAATAATAATAATTAGTGATTAAAATTTCATAAAAAATAATAAGATATCCAAGTTATTATGAAATGAAAAACAAAGGTATCTCAACCAGTCATTTAAAAAAATCATAACTAGAGTTAAACAGTCTATTAGACACCGCAATAAAAAAGCAGTTTCCATTTTTACTGCTCTGTACCGTCAATTTAATGTGTATTTTGCGTAGCAACATTTAATACGGCCATATTGTAAGGCAAATGGATGTCTATTTAAAAAATCCCTTCATCTCGACCGTAAACTTCCAAGCCGCGATAAATATCATTACTTTTCTTCTTTTACTACTGCGTTTATATAATAATTAAATCCGCTCAGTACGAATACATAATTTTGACTGGTTACACAGGTTTTATCATAAAAATCTGACTATACCTGACAACATGCTGAAACTGGGTGGGGAACTGAAAATAAAAAATAAAATAAAATAACAAGTAAATAATACAAAACAGTAAAATATATTAGCCTTGGATCTGGGTGGAATATGTGACAAGAGTACTAACAAATCAGCAAGCGACAACTTGGCTTCAAAGAAATCCTATTTACCCGATAGAAAGATGAAATTAAGAAACATAACATGCTGGAAATATTCGATACTGTAAACAGCTAAATAAGAACAGGGAATGGAAAAAGCTCAATCACCGATTCAGCTGCCTACTTGAATTTAGGCAGTATCTAGGACAGTCAATACATAAATAATTGATGAAATTTCCTGTCGCCATACCGTCAGAAATCTCATTACCTCCATACATTTTCCCGGACGGCCGTATATTTTGCTTAACATGTTTAAAACGTGTAGCTCAGGCTGTTCGAATAATTTTATCGGCGCTTCCTACTCACGTACTGACACTTCATCGCGAGGGGAGCTAGGGGGATCCCCCCTCCCCCAGCCTCCCCCCGGAGGGGGATGTGAGTGTTGTCAGAGGACACTTGTCTACAATTTTGACAGGGAGAGTCCTCTGAAATGGATTGAGCACACCTGTGTGCGTATTTTTCTAGTTAATTAGGGAGCTCTTCGTCCATAAAAGCTTTGGGGAGGATTTACACAGAACAGAAATTTGGTACTCCTTCAAATATGCCGTTGGACTCTCACTCGAAAACAATTCCGCGTAACATAACGTAACGATGCAGATGCTGGGAATGGTTAGGATCTATGGCAATTTGTAAAGTTAATACCTGAGAGGGTTGAGTGGAAGTATTTTTTACTTACTCGATCGCATTAAAGATAACTAACCGTAATATGAAATGGATCTAGCACAAATGTTATTTGTCATCAAGCGCTTGACAATTCCTCCTCCTCCTTCCTCTGATTAGTTAACACTCTTCCACTATTGGACAAAATCCATTGACGCAGCAACAACACCATAAGTTCAGCCAATCACAACAATTGATACTGTAATGATTGATGCAGAAGTTACGCAATCCCACTTCTGATCAGTTTCTTTGCAATATTACATGGGAACGTTAAATCCCTTAGTTAGTTATACTGGCAAGGCAGGAACTACACGGGGTGGTAAACTAGAAATATACTAAACCCAAGTGTCTGGTAAATGACAATGTCCCCTAATCTTTATTAAAAATCTGATTGAAGTCTGAATTCGCATAATAAATTTTACTTCAAAAAATAATCCATATCCACACTGTCCCTCTGATTGTCTACTACGCTATCATTGTCCATATTTTCAACCGATTTTGATTAAATTTCATATAGAGATTGGATCTAGGTCTCCGATTGAGTTGAATCCTGGGGAAGGACATAGGCTAATTTAGGGAAAAACTTAACCAACGCTCACGAAATATAGTACAATACGGAAAAATTATAATAATATGGAACTCATTCCTTCGTCCGACTGCCTCTTGGGTCTAGTGGTTGGCATGTTCGACTGCGGCCGACGAGGTCCTGGGTTTGAGTCCCAGGTCGGCTCGTAATTAAGTATTGAGTTTTTCTGATTAGAAATTCTCAGTACTAGCCCGGAATTAGGAAGTTGGCGGTTTTTCACTCCCGTGCCTCGGAGAGCACGTTAAACCGTCGGTCCCGGTTATTATCACTAGCATTATAATAGTCGTTAAAGCTCGCCAACCCGCATTGGAGCAGCGTGGTGGGTCTAAGCTCTAATTCCCTGTCTCCTATGAGAGTGGAGGCCTGTGCCCAGCAGTGGGACGTTAATGGGCTGCAAGCTGTAGGGCTGTGGTGGTGGAACTCCGTCGTTCTCACCACAGCGTTCGTCGTAACTGCTAGACAGTCTATACTGTCCCTTCAGTCTGCAATGCAAGTTGTAGGAGACAACCAGTAAACTTGAGTTGAATTTTAAAACGACGCTCATTTAACATTCCGCAGAATTTATATTCAATCCCGTTTCTCGAAGTAAAATACAGTTTACGGACAAATAAACTTCAGCGCTTTGTCTGGCGTGCGGGGAGCGAGGCCGGTTAACTTTACCACTAACTGTCTCTCTATACGTACCGAGCGTAAGATTTACGTTTAAAGATGTTTTATTTCGTATATATGTCACCGTAAGATTGTAAAAATTGTTAGATTATAATCTAACTCGCGAAATTTTCTGTCGAAAGATTACAATTTAACGCATTATTTTCCGTTAGATTGTAATCTGTTAAGTTTATTAACGCGATAGAACCTAACGCGGCCGCAGGCCGGGCACTACCTGATTATTTATGTCGAACCCTAACCTAACCTACAAGAAAGAGACAAGAAAACGTAAATACAATAATTATTTCAAAAATTGACACTCAGAACATTGAACAGTTTACAATCTTTCGACAGTTTACAATTTCGCGATTTAGATTATAATCTAACGGTTTTTACAATCTTACGGTGACATATACGTCGGTCCCGGTCATTATCACTAGCACCATAATGGTCGTTAAAGCCCGCCAACCCGCATTGGAGCAGCGTGGTGGGTCTAAGCTCTAAATCCCTCTCTCCTATGAGAGTGGAGGCCTGTGCCCAGCAGTGGGACGTTATCGGGCTGTAGGTTGTACATAAGCGATGTAATTCATACTAGCGAATGCCCGCGACTTCGTCTGTGTGGTTTGAGGTTTTTTGGTCCCCGCGGAACTCTTTAATTTTCCGGGATTAAAAGTAGCCTATATGCTATTCCAGACTATAATCTATCTCTGTGTCAAATTTTAGCCAGATCCGTTCAACCGTTGGGGCGTGATTGAGTAACAAACATCCATACATCCACACATCCACATCTATACATCCATCCAAACTTTCTCATTTATAATATTAGTATAGTAGCTTTAGTTTTAAGATACCGTAACCATACATCCATACATCCATACATCCATACATCTATACATCCATCCAAACTTTCTCATTTATAATATTAGTATAGTAGCTTTAGTTTTAAGATACCGTTACCGATTATCACCATCATGTTTTAAGTAAGTAATTTTTAACGTCAATAAGTGTACCTACAGTGTACCTATATTGAATAAATGATATTGAGTATTGAGTATTCATATCTCTCTGCTGCTGTCCCGTGTATCGTGTAACTCTTTCAACTGATAAACCTAAACGAAACAAGGTTATTTTCCACATCAACTACTTACAAATGTTATTAAGGAACTCAACGCCGCAAGCCGGATAATCTCGGCTTACAACTTGTTATTCTCTCCAATTTTCCGCGATTCTCTACTTATTTCAATTATTTCAGATGAAGTTTCAATCTAATAATGGTTCGCCGTCTCTCGCCGCAGAGTTCGAGAGATTTCGATTTGCGACTAGCGACCGTTCGCGACCTCTCCTGGGGTTTGGGTCAGAGTAGATTTGTAAACTTTATAAATTGATCTGATATTTGAATCTTTAGGGACGCTTGTGAGTTTAGCTAGACAGCGTATCACAAACAATTGAAACAAAACATAATAATGTTATTTTTCTTCAAAAAAGTAGAGTCTCTATTTTTTATATGACTGCTTGTTATACATAAAAACAAGTCATAATTAAAAAAAAACACGACTGCCGTGCCAAAAAACTAATTAAAAAGTTGAAAGTCTAAATTAATCTTGTTAAATTGGAATCTTATTCCCATTTTTATTAAATGATATTTTTTTGTGAATCACTGGATATTGAACTATAGTGTTATATATTTTTGGAATCTACTCATCATTTTCTAGATGATGATTATATAATTAATCTTATTTACGAGTTTTGTTTTCAAATTTAGTCTTTAATGCGGGACCATGGTCACCCCATCAAATTTTTTTTAAATTTTACTAGCCTATGTCACCCGGAATAAGCTAGGGATTCTAACGATACCTCATTTAACAAAATCGGTTCAGGCGTATAGAAGTTATGGTGGAATATACAAACTCACATACATACATACATACATGAACCCTGAAAACAATATACTCCTTTTTTCAGGCAGTCGTATAAAAACATAATTAAAGTTGTTAATAATAGCCTTAGACTTCGTCCGCGTGGATCGATGTTTCCAGGTTTCTATGTATTATTCCAGACTATGTCTCTGTGCCAAAGTTCATCCAGATCCGTTCAGCCGTTACGGCGTGATTGAGTACAAACATCCATCCATCCATTCAAACTTTCGCATTTATAGTATTAGTGTAGATTATTAGCCTTTTTTATGCATCTTCAAACAAAGTAGAATCTCTATTTTTATTATACGACTGCCTGAAAAAATGAGTATATTCTTTTCAGGGTTCATGTATATATGTATGTATGTATGTATGTATGTATGTATGTATGTATGTATGTATGTATGTATGTATGTATGTATGTATGGATGTGTGTATGTATGTGAGTTTTTATATTTCGCCATAACTTCTATACGCCTGAACCGATTTTCATAAATGAGGTATCGTTAAAATCCCTAGCTTATTCCGAGTGACATAGGCTAGTAAAATTAAAAAAAAATTATGGGGTGACTATGCTCTAAAACTAACTAAAAAGTTAAAAATCTAAATTAATCTAGTTAAATTAGAATCTTATTCACATTTTTATTAAATGATATTTTTTGTGAATCACTTGATATAAGTAGTATTTTTTGTGAATATTAAATATAGTGTTATATATATTTGGACTCTACTCATCATTTTCTAGATGATGATTATATCTTAATCTTATTATGATCATGGTCACCCCATATTTTTTTTTAATTTTACTAGCCCATGTCACCCGGAATAAGCTAGGGATTCTAACGATACCTCATTTGTGGAAGTTATAGTGGAATATACCAACTCACATACATATCCCTATGTACCCCTATATATGAACCCTGAAAAATATTGACTCCTTCAGGCAGTCGTATAAAAAGGAACCTAGATGATACCAACAAAATTCAGTTCGTTCATAAGAACCCGGAGCTTTTTCATTGTTACATAATTCAAAGTCACCGCTTCACAACCTTGAGACGAGTTGGTATAAGGCTTCCGTCACACCTCGTTGCAGAGTCTGTGAATATAAACGTCCCGACAGCATCCCCCTCAGTGAGTCGGGGGCGAACAATGACACGCGGGGACCGACTCGACAACAGACGCCCTCGGCTTATGTTATATGTAACGTATAAATAAAAGCTTGTAGACATACCAATTTTGTTGACGCCAATCAAAGTCACGGTACCCTGCAAAATTAGTAATGGAAAAATAAACAAGTCATAATTAAAAAATTAAAAACACGACTGCTCGGCCAAAAGACAAATTAGTTATAGTTAAACCACTGGATATTGAACTATAGTGTTATATATTTTTGGAATCTACTCATCATTTTCTAGATGATGATTATACATATAGTTAATCTTATTTTCGATTTTTTTTTCAACTTTAGTCTTTAATGCGGGTCCATGGTCACCCATAATTTTTATTTTATTTTACCAGCCTATGTCACCCGGAATAAGCTAGGGATTATAACGACACCTCTTTTATCAAAATCGGTTCAGGCATATAGAAGTTATGGTTGAATAAACAAACTCACATACATACATACATACATATATGAACCCTGAAAACAATATACTTCTTTTTTCAGACAGTCGTATAAAAATAGAGACTGAAAGCAATTTAGACATGTTCAAAAATATTATTTCACTTAAGGCCAGCTTGTAGCTTGTGAAATATAATTTGGAGACTACCGCCGGATCGGAAAACAGATTCTACCAGTAGAATCCGTTCCGCTGACTTTTATGCTATTATACTATATTTTATCATCTCGTGTATGGAAGAATGGAAAACCAATTAGTTTAATATAATTTTGTCAATAAGAACTATAAGAGTTCGTTTGTAGGAAAAGGCTTGTTTAAACAGCACCAAATCAGCTTATTATACTTTTATGTTCTTAGCAGCCAACGTATTGATAAAATAATGGTAGTAATTTTTATATTACACTTGGAGATTCTTAACCCAATCGTTAGAAAGCTTTTTATACGACAGCCTGAAAAAAGGAGTATATTGTTTTCAGGGTTCCACCATAACTTCTATACGCCTGAACCGATTTTGTTAAATGAGGTATCCTTAGAATCCCTAGCTTATTCCGGGTGCTAGTAAATTTTTTAAAGAAATTGATGGGATGACCATGGTCCCGCATTAAAGACTAAATTTGAAAAAAATAATTTGAAAATAAGGTTAACTATATAATCATCATCTAGAAAATGACGAGTAGATTCCAAAAATGTATAACACTATAGTTCAATATCCAGTGAATCACAAAAAATATCATTTAATAAAAATGTGAATAAGATTCTAATATAACTAGATTAATTTAGATTTTTAACTTTTTAGTTCGATTTTTGAGACAGACAGACATGCCAACCAGGGTCGGAGATTAAATAGGAAACTCGTTGGCACGTCTGCTAGACGCGTGAGCCGTATTCCGCTCACGTCAGGTCTGTGATTGTTTCGCCCTGAACAAGTTCCATTATAATTTATGCAACGGCGCCGTTTACAATCCCCAACTTTTAATGTGCGAAGTCGTGACGTATAATATGACTTTGCGTATTTCTTTAACCGTCTTATACCTTAGGGCATACAGAATAGGCATGATGACAGTAATCAAGAATCAATGAAATTATGAATTTATCTAATGAAATTGGATTCATGGATTATGAAAAACGTATTAATTTTTCTATTTCGAGTGAGATTGCTGTTTAATTTGATAAAATAAAACTATAAAATACAGTAATCCGCCATAATGGATTAAACACCTAGAAGCGAATGACGTCACAATTGTTTGTTTTCGAGCTTTGACAATCGCACTATTGCTTACTGCACACTGCACAGAGTACATTGGTAATAACAATAGTGACGTCACAAACGACGCCATGACACCGGCGAGCGTTTTGGCGTGAATTTTAAAATTTAAATTTCAAATGCCAATTTTATCTACCAAACCTAATTTTTCTGCTGAAATAATAAATGTTTTCGAAATAGTAGATACTTCCGAACATAATCTGACCATTTTTCAAAATCAGTCATCATGCCTATTGTTTTACACATTGATTGTCTCGGTAAGTCAGTCTAAGCCACTGCTTAGATACAGGGCTAAAATAATATTATAATTTTTTTTATTTTATTTCCACTACAGCCCATTAACGTCCAACTGCTGGGCACAGGCCTCCACTCTCATAGGAGTGAGGGAATTAGAGGTTAGGCCCACCACGCTGCTCCAATGCGGGTTGGCGGGCTTTAACGACTATTATCATGTTAGTGATAATAACCGGGACCGACGGCTTAACGTGCTCTCCGAGGCACGGGGGTGAAACACCGCCAACTTCCTAACTCCGGGCTAGTACTGGGAATTTCTAATCAGAAAACCCCGATACTTAATTATGGCCCGACCCGGGACTCGAACCCGGGACCTCGTCGGCCGCAGTCAAACATGCTAACCACTATACCAACGAGGCAGTTGGTATTATTTTATTTAATCGTTAAAAATTTTGAGACCTGTGGAGTCATAAGAGGGCAACTCATCATCATTGCTTTTTATGCCTAGTTATGATTGTCGTCAAACGCAAGTCTAAGTTGCCATTAAAAAATAAAATTACCCCTTCCGGAGTTCGAACTCGGGACCCCTAAAGCGAGGTTCTGGAGGGTCTGTTTAGACCCTAGCTCCTTTACTTTCCCGGAATTAAGAGAGTACGGTGTGAGGCTTTTGTTTGATGTTGCCGTTTGTAGATTATATCCTTTGTAAAGATATAAAGGATTATACGGGTGTGTTTTCTTTGTGCGTGTATTTATCTTTGTTTAGAGGTCGGCTGAAAGCTTTGCTCCAACAATGTCTATAATTAATCTGTCTGTGGTTTGAGAATTCAGGACACAATGAAACTTGAAAGCACAGACATTCGGATATTAAAGGGTAACTTGAACATCGTTATGCTGTAAATACTTTAATTTGGAAAAATGGTTATAAAAAGCAGCTGAAGTCAACTTCACAAGTTAATTATTTTAAATCGCGATTCTTACATATATATCCTTACTGAGGTTTTCGCGGACCTCCAATAGGATTTTTTAGGCTGTTGGGTTTGGGTGATAGATAGCTTTATTGTAAAAGAAAACTTTCATAGAGTGTAAGCATTTCCTATGTGCATGATGTAACTACCTATAAATTGAATTGCTTGTTATCTATTGCCTAAGCCATTCAACATTTTGTATTCCTACTACTTGTAAATCTGTTGGTAGTTCAAATAAATTAAATTAAATTAAATTTTAATTTAACGTTTTACTATTAATTTTACAATTAATGGATATCAGATGGATTTTCGGAGGATCGAGATTGGACACGTGTGTACGTTTGAATTTTGAAAATCGGGTGGTAACTTTTTTGGAATTTTGAAAGAAGTGCATTCGAGTTGGAATTTTGAAGAAGAGATTTTTATTTCAGAATTTTTTATCGTTAATTTTTGTATTAATTATCAATGCTCCGATTCTTGCGGGGACTGCGAAATCTGTGAATTTTTGATTACGGAGATCGGCTCGGCATCTGAGTTTCCTGTCATGTATAACTTCAGTATTTTCAAGTCAAAAATCTCTTTAAACATTGACCGCCGTTGCTGCAGTGGGATGAAATATAAATCAATTTACAAGCATTATATAAGATAAGTAGGAACCGCTAAAAGGATCTCAGTGGGATTAAAGTGTCATGGTCTCGATGTAAATCATCCCGTGTTGACATTTTTAGTTTCCCCGCGGGAATTTGGAGCACTACCCCGGTATCCCGCTACCCAGTCCCCACTCCGCGGCTCCCGGTACTGACTCTTTTGACGATCTCGGTCACAAATTATATGATGCTCGCAAAATACAATATATTTTCAACAAGATGATGCTCGCAACTTCGTCGGCGGGGATTGGGTTTTTTATTCCCGCGGGAATTTCTTAATTTTTCGGGATATAAAGTATGCCTATGTCCTTCCCGAGATACAAACTATTCCTATACCAAATTTCATTAAAATCGATTGAACAGATGAGCCGTGAAAGCGTAGCAGACAGACTGACAGACACACGTTCTCATTTATAATAATAAGAATGGATATGTTTTGTCCTATAGCGGAAGAGAGTTGGGCAATCAAGAGGGCGATCATTGGCTAAAAATGTCAGCTACAGTGGAACGATCGCAATCATCTCTGGTTGTTTAAAATTCTTCTTCAACAAAATACT
Organism: Erebia palarica; assembly: GCA_964035005.1. Classification (NCBI taxonomy): domain Eukaryota; kingdom Metazoa; phylum Arthropoda; class Insecta; order Lepidoptera; family Nymphalidae; genus Erebia; species Erebia palarica. The sequence goes on from OZ035990.1 coordinate 34,771,604, forward strand.
GTAACAATGATTGATGCAGACTTCATACAATCGCCCTGCCGAGGCAATAGGCATGATGACTGATTTTGAAAAATGGTCAGATTGCGTTCGGAAGTATCCACTATTTCGAAAAAATATCTTATTTCAGCAGAAAAATAAGGTTTGGTAGATAAAATTGGCATTTGAAATTTAAATTTTAAATTTCACGCCAATACGCTGGCCGGTGTCATGGCGTCGTTTGTGACGTCAAGATTGTTTTTACCAATGTACTCTGTGCAGTGTGCAGTAAACAATATTGTGATTGTCAAAGCTTGAAACAAACAATTGTGACGTCATTCGCTTCTTGGTGTTTAATCCAATATGGCGGATTGATGTATTTTATAGTTTTATTTTATCAAAATAAATATCAATCTCGAAATAGAAAAATAAATACGTTTTTATAATCCATGAATCCTATTTCATTAGATAAATTCATAATTTCATTGACTCTTGGTTACTGTCATCATGCCTATTGTTATCATTACATATTTGTAGCTGACATTTTAACGTACAGTACTTTAAACTTATCTGACCGGGTGGCCAAAATTGGAACAGCTTTTTATGCTTGTTAAGTTTTTTTTTTTTCAATCAATCAATTTGACATCCCGGCCATCATGGTGATCGTACGTCACACCCCTAAATAGGCTGTCTTTGGGCCATTAATTATTGTCCTGCATAAATGGTTATTGGCCACCCTAGAGTCGTAAATATATCCTAACAAGTTTCCCATAATGTATGTCTCTAGGGTTCAATGTTATCTTACGAAATTTTTATCACTTGGGAACAGTTTTACCAGTTTAATCACATAACGGCAAGTTCACATTACTCCAGCCCAGAAATTTCACCCACAATAATTGACATGGTATATTCTAGTCCATGCGATCTGTTTAATTAATCTCAGTATTTGTTAGACTAAGTTTTTTGTTACTATTTTAGGTGCCATAGTGCTAAAAGTTATTATATTATTTATTATGCCTTTTGCAACACAATTAAAGTGAAGTTAGGGTTGCTAGTAAAAAAAAATATTCAAGGGCTCACGAAATTTAACTTTTTTTTTTAATTTAATTTTTTAGCCCGATTTATATACATTTATGTTTAAATAATTTTGAATATTATTTATTTTTAAACTTAATTTTTTGTCTCACATTTAACGTTACTGTTCTGTTTCTAATGTCACTCTTTGTCATAATAATTGTTACTATGGGTTGTAATTATTGCCTGAAATAAAAGTTATTTATTTATTTAACTGGGATACGAACTGGGACAATGTGTATCGGGCATCGAGTTATAACTTTAATGATATTTGTCCTGGGTAATATGCTCGCTTGGCAACAGTACACAAACCCCGTCATAAAGTGTATGTACCTACATGCTAAGGAGGGATTTTTGTTTCTCGTTTATTATTTATGGCTCATGAATCTTGATATCGGGGCGCGAAAATTTTACAATTTACGATCCTATCGGTGTAATAGCGCCGTAAAACCGGATTGGGAAATTTCTCGCCAATTATTGAATGTTTGTTTACCCCACGAAGATAGTCTATAAAACAAATGTTTAGACTTTAGATTTATGTACTGCTTTGGTAGAGTTTAGAACGATGGAAGTTTGTGTATTTGTTACGTTAAAACTTTGCTATCCGGTTATAAAATATTGGTATCTTTTGTGAAATATAGCAAAATCTGCATATTACATGCATTGTCTATTTTATTGGAAAAATAAGACATTATCGAAGTGAAGCCTGAAGCTTCCAAAAAAGATATTAAGGATGAATTTTCCCAAAAAAATTAAAAATATAGTTCGAATTCAAAATCTAACCGCAAGTAAATATCACTTACTATGTGGCTTCGTCCACGGGGTTTAAATTTTTCTCTCTCATTAATTTTTCGGCATAAAAAGTAATTCAAATTCAATGTATATTTATTCATAATTGATACCTGCATGGTACACTTAATAAACGTCAAGTATACAAAATATAAGATGTGGTGGTGATAATTAATGACGGCATCTTAAAATTAAAGCAACGAGGGCCTTTGTTCTGCCCCGGGATGAAACTTATCTTTTGGAATTTGAACAAAATTGGTAGGAAAGAGAGGCCGTGAAAGCGTAGTAAACCGACAGACAGACAAGCAGACAGATACTTTCGCATAAATGCGTATTAGTATTAGTATTAATTTGGAGTACCTAAGTGGCCACGTAGGCAGTGTTATTATAAGCTACGAGTAGAAGCACCTCTGTAGTCGTAGTTTATTTGAGGCCGGTGCGATGGCAGCCTGCAGTTAGCAATATTTCATATTTACTATGCAAACCTTTTTCCTATATCCATCAAAATTATGTTGACTTTCGGCTTTCAGACCAGTTTTTCAGGAATATATTTTGTTAGAAATATTTGAATAGATTTTTAGTTAGCTTTTTCTGGTGGGAGGCTTCGGCCCTGACTAGTTACCACCCTACTGGCAAAGACGTGCCACCAAGCGATTTAGGGGGGGGGTATGAGTTTAATATAAGTACTGTCATACCCCTTACAGGTTAGCCTGCTACCATTTTAGATTGCATCATCACTTACCATAGCTGAGATCGAAGACAAGGGCTAACTTTTACATTATCAGCCAGTTCAAATACCTAGAGAGACAAACTGACAATAGTTTAGAAAAAACAAATCCAACAAACGAAATGTAAAGGAAAAGGTTAATTGCATTAGTAAAAAATGTTAGGTATGTTGACAAAAAAGTGCAGCCGTTTTATTGAGTTTCTTTGCTCTGTGTACAATACAAACGATGTACAAATATTTTCGCAAAATTCGCACACGTGGCGCATTTTGAAAAAATGCTACGTAAAATATTCAGTTTGAAAAATGACCAAGGTTTTGTGTATTGTAAATATTTGATGACAAAAGTGTTCGCAGCATGATACATGTAGCTTATTTGATAAAAAAATACTGTTAGGTTTATTTAGGACAGATGATACGATGGTGTAATAATAATAACTATGGGACAAATAAATATGGGAATGTCCAAGTAATTAATTCCTTATTTAAGTCGTCGGTTTTTTCAGAATCAAAAACTGTGTAGCTTGTGTTAAAAATATTTTAAGTGATAGCAATATCAAATTGACCGTAAAAAACATAGCAGCTCATTCTCGTCCAACAGAGCAAGGCAAAAAATAATAAAAAAAAATTAAGCCATGTCAGCTATCAAAAGTCTCCGATCATCATGTCGGAGGATAAATAGAGGACAAATATTTAAAAAAAAAAAAAAAATCAAATGCAGCGAGCTGTATTTACAAGAACACGTAAAGTCAAAGCTATCATAAATCAGTACTCGTGAAATATAAATAATAAATAGTGCACGATATTAAAATGCCAACCGATTTTCAAAACTTTGTGCATTGTTGAACACGTGCTCTATCAAAAAGCGATTACAGCGCTTCACAGATTCCGTGAGTAAGCGCGAGTGAAAAACTTCACGACGAGTAGAGGGCTTTGATGAAATTCATGAGCGCATATTTTACTATGTTCAGCAGTCCGCTCACAGAGGTTGCTTCTTAAAACCTCTTTAAACCTTTCTTAGCTCTACTATGGCTCTACTATTTATACTGAGTCTGGTTATTTATACCTATTAGAATAGTCTGGTTATAGTCTGGTGTGTTTGACCCATCTTCAGCTTTCTTTTAACTGAACTTTTGGTGCTGTCACTGAAGTACTACGGCGGAGAGGGGCGTTTGCCCCAGCTTGCGTTTTTACTTTTTACCATAATTTAAGCCCAAAATTTCAGAGATGCCCTTAGAAAATTATACCCCCGATTTCCAGCTCTAGGACTCACTGCTAAGTTCCTGCCATGGCAGTAGATCCTCCCCCAGATGCATTTAGTTCTCCTAAAATGTCTCAACAGCGTATCTAGTTTGCCAGCTCCGCTCTTGGTCAGCTTGTTGGACTATGGACCACACCGTTTTCATTTTCAGAGTTACTCAGTTGCTGTAGGCTATCGATGGGTTTGGATGATAACATATTCCGCATCATATTAACTATAATATATTTGGTTTTTACTTATTAACATCATTTAAGCCCAAAATTTCAGAGATGCCCTTAGAAAATTATACCCCCCGATTTCCAGCTCTAGGGCTCACTACTAAGTTCCTGCCATGGCAGTAGATCCTCCTCCAGATGCATTTAGTTCTCCTAAAATGTCGCAACAGCGTATCTAGTTTACCAGCTCCGCTCTTGGTCAGCTTGGTGGACTATGGACCACACCGTTTTCATTCTCAGAGTTACTCAGTTGCTGTAGGTTATCGATGGGTTTGGATGATAACATATTCCGCATCATATTAACTATAATATATTCCGTTGTTATAATATTAATATTCGTGTAATTTACTCCACGTTTCCGCCTCGACCGGAGATTAAAGCCTTCAGCGCTTTATGTTAAACTTTAGCGTTTACGATAAATATTATATTCTCGCATCCACTAAGCTATGTTATCTCGCTTAAATTAATCATTTAAGTTCGAAAACCAGTCTAAACAATTTTTGGTGGTTTGCTTTGCTTTACTTGAAGAACTGATAGTTCAAAAAAGTTGTTATTAATTAACTTTCGTAAGCCATACTTAATTTTATAAGTCTGTTTATCTATCTTATTGTTTTCAAGCGCTAAGTAGGTCTTGATGTAACTCGATACAGAAATAGTTTGCATATTAGACACGAAAATAAAATACCTACTAGGTATTTATCCTAGAAAATCAAAGAGTTCCCAAAAAAATACAGATTTCGCAGTCCCTGCAAGAATCAGAGCATTGAAAATGAATACAAAAATGTACGAAAAAAAATTTTTAAATATTGAATTTTTTTTATTCATATTTATAAAAAAAAATTGAATAACACATGCAAGTTGATCAATATTTATTTTTACTTTCTAAAATTACACAACTACATTACTTAGAAGGCCTCTTTTAACACCATTACCATGACGATCGGTCAATAATCACTCCGGCTTTTGTTGACTCTTATAAAAAGAAAAATCTCTTCAAAATTTTTCTGAAAATTTATTAACCGATTTTCAAAAAGTCAATTCGAATGCACTTCTAACTCCAGGCTTGTACGTAAAGCCGTCGGTTCCTCGCCTGACCCCTCTCCGGTCGTATCAGAATTTCCGTCCCATCGGGCTATAGAGAGCAAAGGGGACAGAGAGTTCACCTGTGTTTGCGCACACACTTGTGCACTATAATACCTCCGGCGCAGATGGCTAATCTCTCTGGAACGGATGGGCCGCCGTGGCTGAAATTCGGTCGGGAGGACATTAATACCCTAGAACCCTTTTTAGTTATTCGTCGTTAAGTTGGTTTTCTTTCCGAAATTTTTACAATTTAGTAAACAAACACACCCCAAAAAATCCGACTTTTTTACATTTAAAAAAAAAATAAAAGATACCAGCCGATTTTCAAAATTCAAACGCTCACACGTGTCTCGATAGATTCCTCAACTCTTGATACAATTCCCATCTTGAGCCTCTCAAAATCCTCGGAGCTATGGCCACAAATACGCCTCAGGCGATTTGCATCTGATAACCATATTCAATGGTAAAAAATGCAAACGAAATCGTGGTCACCATATAGTTTTTCATAATTGAGATCTATTAAGGTAAATTGCCTACCAGGAAAACAGTCGTCACCAGACCTCATGCAGAGCTTACAAAGTAACAATTCAATACTCAATATAATTTATTCAATATAGGTACACTTATTGAGGTTAAAAATTATTTATTAACATGATGGTGATAATCGGTTACGGTATCTTAAAACTAAGGCTAAGAGGGTTCCAAACGCGCCCTGGTCTGAGAAGAGCCCACAACAAACTCAGCCGGGGTTTTTTTTATTATCACTAACTCACAACCAAAAGTGATTCCAAATACCATTTTCGAATCCCTACTATTTTTTGTTCCCACTACAAGTTAGCCCTCGACTGCGGTCTAACCTGATGGTATATTAATAATCTCATACCCCTTAATAGTAACTTAATAGCTCGGCAGAACGTCTTTGCCGGTAGAGTGGTACATAGGCACGGCCGAAGCCTCTCATCAGAGAAAAATCGAAAATTATAAATTCCCAAATTGACCCTGCCTGGAATCGAATCCAGGGCCTCCCATTAGACCACATCGCTCACCACTGCGCCAGGGAGGTTGTCATCTCATTATTTTTAATATATTCTCATTATGACATCGTTATTTTTTCAATCTCGTAAATGGGTTTGATAAAGTTAATTGACCTTTTTCTCGTGGCGTACCCCAGTATCGCACCTACTGGCCGGGTCAGTGACGCTTGTATGTATAACGTTCAAAGGAAAGGCGGCCATGATTATGCGAGCTCATGCTTCGTAGGTCACCAGCTTGCTTGTTACCTTGTTTTTGGCATTTTGTAAGCAACTGCAAAAGATTTGGGCTAATGTGTTTTTTTTTTTTTCTTTTTTTTTTTTTTTTAATTTAACAAAATAACTTTTACATATCATAATTAACTTCACGTCCTGAAACTCGCATGAGTTTTCATGACGTTGCACATTCCTCCTAAACAACTAAGTTAACAGATCAGCCAACCCGCATTGGAGCAGCGTGGTGGGTCTAAGCTCTAATTCCCACTCTCCTACGAGAGTGGAGACCTGTGCCCAACAGTGGGACGTTAATAGGCTGTAGTGGTGGTGGTGTTTTATGTTCAGAGGCCCAATTGTCTAAGCCAATCGTATTCATTTGACAGCTCATAACGTATAACTCGAACTTTTTAAGGAGTACATACAAGCGTTTTGACGTGCAAGCATCTATGACCTCCTCAAACAGGTCGAATTATACGTTTGACAGACGATTACGATTACGATTTCCTTACTTAATGGGGGGGCAGGTTATCGTATTCGTTGGGGTAAAGCTCTTTTCTTGTTTACTATTAGAAAGTTGTAATAAATTAGGTATTATTGTCTATTTATTTCTGTTTCTAATACGCAAGAATCACTGAGACGGAAATAAAAGTCTAGTCAGAATGAACGATGATGCTGGATCGATAGAAATATGATATTGTGAGTTCTTTTATGTTTCCTCAGCACTATTTGGCTTTTATTTTTGTTCTCATAGCTTTATCAGCTATAGCATTAAAATTATTCACAATTTTTTATGTGAGTTATTCATGAAAAATACATCGAAGACCTATTAAGATCCCTTTGACCAAATACATCTATCTCAATCGATTATACTTTGGTCTAACTAAAAAACCGCTGGTAAGGAAGCAATAAATGCAACACACTTATAATTGGATATATTCGATTCTTACTAATATTATAAATGCGAAAGTTTGGATGGATGTATGGATGTATTGGATGTATGAATGTATGGATGTATGCATGTTTGTTGCTCAATCACGCCCCAACGGCTTAACGGATGTGACTGAAATTTGGCACAGAGATAGATTGTAGTCTGGAATAGCACATAGGCTACTTTTTATCCCGGAAAATTAAAGAGTTCCCGCGGAAACCAAAAAACCTCAAACCGTTTTTTTTTTTATCCACTACAAGTTAGCCCTTGACTGCGATCTCACCTGATGGTAACTGAGGATGCAGTCTAAGATGGTAGCGGGCTAGCCTGTTAGGGGAATGGCAGTTATATTAAACCCATACCCCTATTCGGTTTCTACACGGCGATATATTTAGAAATGGATTGTTCTCTTCCATTTTAACTTCCAGAAGGCTGGTTTCTAGGTATTTGTATGAGCGTCGGATGGCCGGCCCCCGGAAAGGCTCGCGGTGGTTTTTTTGTCTCGAAGCAAAGGGAATTGCGGCTCAGTACCGAAGCTCGATTTCAACTTTGCCAGTTAAAAGTTTTGGGCGAAAAAACACCATTCGTACAATTCGGAAATTTCGGAGCCAATGTTGGCGAATATGTAAAAAGTTCCGCCAGTTTTGTTTCACTTGTTTTAAATGGGCTACGTTGTGTTGGTTTTTGTTAAAACATTGGCACCAGGTTGTGCTAAAAATTTACTAAAAATCGTGGTGGGATTTCATGAAATTCCTTCAGAAGTCCCCAGCAGGGACAACGAAGTAATACGAATACGAATTGAGTTCTTTTTTAATAATAATAAGAGAGCTTGAACAGATTTTTGTCACGAACCTTTGTCAGCAATTCGTTTGTGAAATAACATTGTGCTGTATTGTATTTAACTTGTCATGCATAAATTGTGTGAATAATACAAAGCCACATAAAACGAACATTACATTAAAAAAAGGGAAGCTTTAAATTAAGGAAATGTGGACGGTTGAAATAAAGCAATAAATTACGGGTCCAGGTCAAAGAGGGCCCTATTAACTGTATCGCAATAAATTCCGCAGAAAAGTTAATTAACGAAACGACTGTGATGGGACGATGCCTTGTTAGCTATTTATTTGATCCGACATCTGATGCCACGACATCAAAGTTAGGGATACGACACTATTTTTAGTAATTTCTCATGTTCTGAAAATAATGGCCAGACGATTTCTACCGGTGAGTTAAAAGAAAAAATTCACTGCCACAGGAATTACGCTGGGTCATATTGACTACTTCCAAGTTCCAGTCACGCAGGATTGCTTTTTGAATAAAAAATGAAACAAGTCATAACCAGCATCATTTCAACCCATCGGCAGCGCACTGTAATTGACAACGAGTCTTTGTAAATGTTCTCACTTTTCGGTCTTTTAACTGGACTATAATATTTCCCCGTGAAAAAGATGCTAAAAATATAAAACTTGAAATAGGTAAACTATACTTTTTTTTGATTTTGTCTATGTATTATTCAATCATGAAGTATGACCTATTCAAAGACTCAAAAAAAAAATACTCGCACAGTATAAGAACCTCTTTAAACAAAATGGCGGTAGGAATGAAATTTACATTCATAAATGTAACAGAGCCCTTTCCGCAGCATTGTTTTTTTGTTTTATTTCAAATATTATGCTCTCGTTTATACTCCCTTCTCGTACGGGTAATTTGTAAACGAGGCTTCGGCCGTGGCAAGTTACTACCCTATGGGATTTAGCGTTCCGGTACGATGCTGAAACCGATTAGAGAAAGGGTTTAATATAACTGCCATGCCACTAACAAGTTAGACTGCATCTTCACATACCATCAAGTGAGATCGCAGTCAAGGGCTCGTAGTGGATAAAAAACTAATAGGTAAGGTGTGTTTTCATCCAGCCCTTCGTCTATAACAACGGTCCGTATTTATAGGCACAATTGGTACTCGATAGGAAATTATTTCATTGTTTAGTCTAACTTGAGTTGATTGTTGATTGGCAATAGGGGTTTTCTCATTTTCCGGACGTTTGTTCACCTTCGTCAGATGTTTTTCGTTTTGCGTTAACTGAGCGGAAAAGAGTTTTCGATTGCGATGTTTTTTCATTTACGATAAGTGTAAACGAAATAATGTTACAAAGAACAACGGAACAAACGATAAACGTTTTTTTTCATGTTTATTATTATTTTAAGAGTAAATATTTTTGATTTCTTCAGAGGCTTTTGTTTGAACTTTTCGTATGAAATCAACAGTCGATTTATTTCGTTCCGAGAATATTATTTTATCCTCGCTTTTTGCATCATAAATAATAATATTTTTTTATGTAATATCTTTAGCTTGGTACAAATATTACTTCAAAAGCGTCTTTCTCAATTATACATTATATTATAACAACGCCAAGCGAGTCTTATCCTAGTCTTTTTTTAATTTCAAAGACTTCACTGCGAAATCACTCAAGTAGACTCAGAGACCTACGCTTCGCTCGGTCAATTAAAGACGATGTCCTGGTCGCCCTATGGCCCTAGAATAACGTTCATTAATAATTTACCGTGAAAGTATGTATGAATTCCCAATCCTCAAACTAAGATGTCATGCTATGAAAAAAAAATACGAAATTAATAAAGATTTCAGTGTATTCGTGTGCATAATTACCATACGTAGGTACGTAAAAACAATCGTCCCTCCCTCATCGCAGCAGTGTACGCGGTCTCATTGTTTCCTCGACGTGGACAATTATCCCTTGATTAATGAACACCGCTGGGCTTTCGCTCACGCAAAAACTTTCAGCGATTCCATTCATACTAAATACGTTTTATTCACAAGTTAAAGTTCTGTCCAAAAAACAAATAAATAAATAAATAATAAATAAAATAAAAAAATATTTATTACCAATAGACAGGTTACAGTCTATTTAGTTTAACTTTGTTCTCCGTACTAGGGAACCTGTATCGCGGAGGCTGTGTTATGATAGTACCGAAAATAAGACTTAACCGACTACTTTACTACTTTTTATAAATGCGAAAGTTTGGATGGATGTATGGATGTATGAATGTTTGTTACTCAATCACGCCCCAACGGGTGAACGGATTTGACTGAAATTTGGCACAGAGATAGATTATAGTCTGGAATAGCACATAGGCTATCCCGGAAAATTAAAGAGGTCCCGCGGGAACCAAAAAACCTCAAACCACGCAGACGAAGTCGCGGGCATTCGCTAGGCTTCTATAATATAAGCCATCATGAAATAATGACCACTTATAATAACATACTTTGTTAATTAGTTGCTGTTGTTGTTGAACTTAGTTTGTAAGTTCTAACTAACTAATAACTATTACTAACTAACATAGAATAAGACATAGTCACCCTTATTGTTGTTTATTATTTTTGTAATCGGGATGATACCTATATCAAAAATAAATTATTTCTAACCGATTATTAAATAGAATATCTTCCAAAAGACCTAAAATTCACATCCTCGGTTAGTTTTGAGTTTGATAACCATTTTGAAATATAGATTGAAGAAAAAAAGTGCGTTGAAATTTGATGACGTCACTATTGTGAACTTCATACGACTTCCGGAAGTGCGTTTTTAAGTTTGTTAAAGAGTTGCTGATTTGATTGAGTTGTCGTCATCCCTATTATAATAATAATATGGGATAAGCTTGTTACTAACACTCAAGGACACACAATAAAACACACATACTTGAATCACACTAATATTATAAATGTGAAAGTGTGTTTAATGAAGAAACTAGAAGTTTAATTCGCTATAATCCGCCACAGAAGGCATATCTATGTACCACATATATTTGCCTTTTGTGGCAAACTTCTAGTTTCTTCATTGTCATGGACTTCAGCAAAGTAACACCTGCTTCTATCCAAAGTGTATTTGTTTGTTGGTTTGTCATTCAATCATGGCGCAACGGAGCATCGGATCGACGTTATTTTTGGCTTGGGAATTTTTGGCCTGATTCAATTAAAAATCTTACCTTTTGTCGTTCCATGAATAGAATTAGTAAAAGTAGGTAGTTTGGCTTACTATATTCAGCAAAGACAGAAAGCTATGAAGAATAAAAGCTTAGTAGAACAAACGATGTACGTACGTAATACGTACTTTTATTTCAATGGTTAGGACTGAATTCGGTCAGAAATCGTTCACGTCCTCTTGAAATATAAAGCAAGTTATTGCAGCATCCCAAACACAAAGATGGAATATTGAGATAAGGCACGTTTGCCGCTCGATCGTATTGAACAATCACGTACACTGTATTGCATTCAGTACGACGGAGCTTTGCTGTGTCGCATCTATAAGAGACTCAGAAAATACATTCTCATGGAGATCGAAATATCTGAATCTCCGTCCGACGACCTCCGTGGCGCAGTGTTGAGCGCTGTTGCCTTAACGTGCGGAGGTCCCGGGTTCGATCCCCGGCAGGGTTTGGAAATTTATAATTTCTGAATGTTCCCTGGTCTGGCCTGGTGGGAAGCTTCGGCTGTGGCTAGTTACCACCCTACCGGTAAAAGTCGTGCCGCCAAGCGATTTAGCGTTCCGGTACGATGCCGTGTAGAAACCGAATAGGGGTATGGGTTTAATATAACTGCCATGCTCCTAACAGGTTAGCCCGCTACCATCTTAGACTGCATCATCACTTACCATCAGGTGAGATCGCAGACAAGGGCTAACTTGTAGTGGATTTAAAAAAAAAAAAGAATCTACTCATTTCGTAAGTAAAAGTACTTGACTGTAGTTACCACCGGGCCAGGAATACATTTAAACTAAATACGTAATAACGTAATAATTGTATGTAAATAGTGTATTGATAACTGCCTCGTTGACCTAGTGGTTATCATTTTCGACTGCGGCCGACGAGGTCCTGGCTTCGAGTCCCAGGTATTGGATTTTTCAGATTAGAAATTCTCAGTACTAGCCCGGAGTTAGGAAGTTGGCGGTGTTTCACCCCCGTGCCTCGGAGAGCACGTTAAGCCGTCGGTCCCAGTTATTATCCCTAACATGATATAATAATCGTTAAAGCCCGCCAACCCGCATTGGAGCAGCGTGGTGGGTCTAAGCTCTAAATCCCTTTCTCCTATGAGAGTGGAGGCCTGTGCCCAGCAGTGGGACGTTAATAGGCTGTAGTGGTAATGTATTGATAAGTTTTAAATCTTTAAACTTCTATGTAAATATGGCTTTATTTTGATTTGTTTTGATTTATTAGATAGTTTACCTTTGCAATTCTTCGTGTTATGTAATCGATCCCCGGCCGAGTATACCGCATTGTAATTCCTATACAGGACCTCACGATACAGGTCTCCTAGTGTGAGGTCCACAGCTAAGCATATAAGGGGTACATGAATTAAACCAGAAATAGCTAAACCAAAATTTGTGTTAGTTTTAAGATTTTACTAGTTTGTTAATGTGCACCTTGTTACCTTTTAAAAATTCTTTGTAAATAAAGTATTTGTATTGTTGTATTGTAAACTAGCTGATGCCCGCGTGGTTTGAGTTTGTTTTTATTACCCGAAATTGTCTTTCATTTTCCAAATTTCATCAAATCCGTGGAACAGATGAGGCGTAAAAGCGTAGCAAAAACGTTTGCCTGGTGGGAGGCTTCGGCCGTGGCTAGTTACCACCCTACCGGCAAAGACGTGCCGCCAAGCGATTTAGGGTTCCGGTACGATGCCGTGTAGAAACCGAAAAGGGGTATGGGTTTAATATACCTGCCATGCCCCTAACAGGTTAGCCCGCTACCATCTCAGACTGCATCTTCACTTACCATCAGGTGAGATCGCAGTCGAGGGCTAACTGATAGTGGATTAAAAAAAAAATCACACTTTCGCATTTATAATATCAGTATGGATATTAGCACAGATTCCTGTAACGATATCGAGGCCGCGAACAGCACTCGTATTGTCATGAATCTGGATTGGCTTTCAGCGCTAAAACAGGCCTGTTTCTAGACCCCAGTGCCGCGGAAGCCTAGTTCTCATTCGCCATTGTTCAGCACAAAAGATGTGCAAGATGAAACGTATAAAACAAGCACAATGGACGCGTTCAGATGCGGAGGCTGATGCGCGGCTGCTACTGAGGGTTGAACTATTTTTTTTACTAGATGATGAACTTTGTCCACGTGGACAGTTTTCCGGGATAAAACGTAGCCTATTTCTTCCTACGGGATTTAACCTACCTATATACGAATTTCATCAAAATCAGTTGAACAGATGGCCCGTAAACCCAGACGGACAGACATGGGTAGAATGTCATTCCGAACCAGTGGTTGATTCACTCGACGATTCAAAAGCACTTGTAATAAGTTTATTTGAGTAGAAAAAGTATGAGTTATGAGACACACTTTTGCATTTATAATATTAGTATTATAGTGGATTTCACTAAAAGTTAGCTGTTGACTGCAATCTCACCTGGTGGTGAGTGATGGTGAATCAAAACCTGCTTATTCTGATGAGAGACTTGCGCTTGAAGTAGTAGTCTGAAATGGGTTAAAATGATGAAGGGCCTATTTCTCGAGTACCGTCTGACTGACTTATCTGACTTACTTTTGACGACCTCCGTGGCGCATTGTGTAGCGCTGTTGTCTTCACGTGCGGAGGTCCCGGGTTCGATTCACGTGGCCTATTTTGTCGCGTATAGACAAGTTTGTCATATTCTATGGCTTATCGCGTCGCGTGTCTGGTTCACCGCAGACAACGGGTTAGCAAGCAATCTCAATAGAAGGAATGCAGTTTGCAACGCCTTTGTTCTTCGTTCTTTCTTCTTCTTCTTCTTCTCTTTGAGACGTTCTTTGAGACGTTTCATGTTCGGCATTCTGTAGCATATAGCGTATTGGGAGCATTTACTCTGGCCTGGTATGAGCATCGGAATAGCAAACAAAATGCATTGCGTGAAGGAATGCCCGCTGGAGCTCCATCCGCCCTCCGCCCTCCGCCCTCCGCCCTCCGCCCTCCGCCCTCCGCCCACGCGTGCCCTGTCGAAGAGGACGCATCGCAAGCACATTCTGCCTTTGTCTTTATATTATTTTGTATCATGTTTACAGGTATTTGTTTAAAGTTTTCTTGGTTCCCGCGGTAACTCTTTAATATTTCAGACAATAATTTATCTCTGTGCCAAATTTCAGCCAGACCCGTTCAGCTGTGGGGTGTGATTGAGTAACAAAAATCCATACATCCATCCAAACTTTCGCATTTATAATATTAGTAAGTAAGTAAGTATTATGTCTGAATTTTCTATGGTCTGGACTGGTGACGCTTCGGCCGTAGCTACCCTACCTGAGGCTAAGCGAATCAGCGTTCCGATATGATGCCGAGAAGAATACGATTATGTATACGAGCATCCAAACAGCTCTGCCCAATAGATACAGTATAGCGAACTCCTACAAAATCAACTAGTTACCTACTTTAAATAAATGACTTTGACTTTGAGCTACTCTGAGTCACTGACCCAGCGAAGAGTCATTGAAGTAAGCGAGTTGAAAGTTACTAAATATCCACAGTAATTTCGGCGAATGATACCAAAACTAATCAGTTAATCGAATAGGGGCAAGTCCCCCGGGGCGGCTGAGGGTGAATGGATAAACAAGCTAAGCCCTGCTCGGGTGAATTGTCTGAAAAACCTTATATAGTTGAGGTTAACCTTTTTTTTCTTTAATAGTAATAATAATAACTTTATTTATTGAGCCACTAAAGCCAAAAATAAGTGACGATGCAGTATAAGATGGTAGCGGGCTAACCAGTTAGGGGCATGGCAGTTATATTAAACCCATACCCCTATTCTACACGGCATCGTACCGGAACGCTATATCGCTTGGCGGCACGTCTTTGCCGGTAGGGTAACTAGCCATGGCCGAAGCCTCCCACCAGGCCAGACCAGGGAAAATTCAGAAATTATAAAGTCGTCAAGTCAAACAAAACGCCAAACAAAAACGACATCTTTTGCATATTTCTAACTTTTTCAACTAATCATAGAAATTTCTAACGTTAAGAACTTGTCTTTTGAGACTCCTTAGAAAAACATGGAACTTTTTATAGCTTAATTTTGTCTGTCTATCCATCTGTCTGTGTGTACGTTACAGCCCCGTTGGTCTAGTGGTTGGCATGTTCAACTGCGGCCAAGAAACTTCTTCTGATAAGAAATTCTCAGTACTAACCCGGAGTTGGGAAGTTAGCGGTGTTTTACCCGGAGAGCGGCTAAATCGAAACTGGGCACAGACTCACCGACTTTGCGGCGCGCTAGAGGTCGTAATTTTTGCCAAAAATAAAAAGTAAAAAAATTAATTGTAGTTCTGAATACGCTCTACAAGTTTGTTATTAGACATTATTTCGATATAATTCACGAGAAAAAAGAAAACAGCAAAAAACTAATGTCACTGCCTAAATTTATGGTTTTTTCGATTATCTCAATTCAGATGAAAAATGTAAAGGACCTTAATTGTTGATCGTAAAGGAGCAACAAAAAAGGAATGTATCAAAATTTTCGTATCTCAACGGAGAATCGAGTTATTGTGAAAAAACTGAATTAGACCCTTTTTCAAGATGGCGGAAAATGCACATAGGATCTCTTGGTCGACAATTTGAAGTTAAGTTTTCCTAGGCCTCCCCCACGTAATATCCAAAATTTAGCTTTCTGGATTCACTTGCATTTCCAAATGTATATAATGACTGGACTACAAGCCCTATGCGTGTTCCAAAACAGACCTGACCAGTTACTTAAGACAAGCGACTTTGTACTCACCATGAAGCAGTTACGTAAAAACTATTTTACCATTTTGATTCGAATCTATTCCAAAAATAGCTTTCTCGGACAATTAAAGTTACTGTGAGTAATTTGTAGAAACTTTAGCTTCGTAAAACTAGCTGAACGACTAATATACCTACCTCACTTCCACTTAAATTTATTTTCGGTACAGAATAGTAATTAACGACAGTAATAATTTAAGTCTTAACTACGTTTAACAGTCACCTATTTCCGTTATTAGCTAGTTAGTCGTATGGTAATGAAGTCAAAAGATTAGATAGCTCGTAAAACTTTTCAGAGGTGGGCGGAAATGTGTGAGACACAAATGTACGTGACGTGACATAAATGAACATGTGACACAAATGGAAACAAAGGATAGCATAATAGGCGTTCTTACACGACTGACAAAAAAGGAGTGTAATGTTTTTGGGGTTAATGTACGTATGAATATGATTTTCTATATTCCGCCCTGACTTCTAATTGCCTGTACAGATTTGGATGTGTAAGTATCACTAGAATCATTACATCATCCCTGAGTGACACTGGCTATAATTTTCGTGAAAAACAATTATTTTGGCACAGCAATCTTTTATTTATAGTTTGTTTCTCATTACTCTAAACAGTCCAAAACTAGGGTTTTCTATACAAATCTTTTCTAGACATTAATTATTAATTTTATGACATTTTGTATATTTTGTGAATTGTTCAATAATTATTTTTTGAATTTTTGTAATTTTATGATGTGTTTTTATATTTTATTTTTGTAAATTTGTAATCTTAGTTGATATTAATTAATTATAATTTTATATGGCATTCGTAAGAGCTTTATATAAGCCAAAATCGAAATAAATAAATGAATAAATGACAGATGTTACGGTTTTTATTGATGCAAATCGATGTTGTAGTACATAATAAATCAAAAATATTTGTTTACTTACGAAAGGTAAACGTTATAAAGTACGAGTTAAATACTGGCCAAGATATAGAGAATTTAGAAATTGCGGCCTCCAAGGGGTAAAACGGTGTAAGTTTGTTTTCAAAGCATTTTATCGAAGGTCATCTTATCCAAGACTCCACATTCTATATTACGAAATTTCCAGAAAGCAATTACGAAATTAATACAAAAATATACCTGTCTTGGCATATTTTTGCTATTATTATGAATGCATAAATGTGTGTCTGTCTATTTGCCACATTCTCTCGGCCCATGTTTTCAACCGATTTTGACGAAATTTAGAAGAAATATTTCTAGTTGTTACGTGAGACGAAATTTAATATTTCTAGTTTTTACGTCACGTAACGTCCTATTCTTAGTTTGAACTTTGAACTTTGAATGCAAGACAGAAATATAAAACCATAAGAATTAACCCCAGCGCTGTATAGGGGCGGTAATCAAGCCTTCATTAGCGCCGGATATTGGCGGCAACACACAACCCCTCACTTTACCGACACCGCTCGCTTTCCGGACACGCAGTTACCACAGTTTGTTGAAAAACATTATGTAAGTTATAAATTTGACGACCTCCGTGGCGCAGTGTGTAGCGCTGTTGTCTTAAGTTGCGGACGTGCCGGGTTCGATCCCCGGCAGGGTCAATTTGGGAATTTATAATTTCTGTTTAGTCGCAATGTGTTTCACTCTAATAGAATAACCAGTTATCATCAGTATTATTTATATACAGATTTTTTAAAATTACACATCTAAATCTTTTTAGATAGAAATCTATTTAAGACATTTAGATTTTTTACTTCATTAATTTATCCCGATTCCCTTTTTCAAATCAGTAGGTATTACTTGCACTACTTTTACAAAAAATAAGTTGGCGTCAATGGCATAGTGAATATTATGGTTAAGTCTAAGGTTGTCGTTTTTTTTATCCACTACAAGTTAGCCCTTGACTGCGATCTCACCTGATAGTAAGTGATGATGCAAACCAAATTGGTAGCGAGCTAACCTGTTAGAGGCATGGCAGTTATGAAACCCTATTCGGTTTCTACACGGCATTGTACCGGAACGTTAAATCGCTTGGCGGCACGTCTTTGCCGGTAGGGTGGTAACTAGCCACGGCCGAAGCCTCCCACCAGGCCAGACCAGGGAAAATTCAGAAATTTCCAAACCCCGCCGGGGATCGAACCCGGGACCCCGCACGTTAAGGCAACAGCGCTCAACACTGCGCCACGGAGGTCGTCAAAACTCCCTCCCATTTTACTACGCATCCACTCGAGTATAATGTCACGTTCCCTCCGAGGACGACAAAGCGCATTGCTGTGAGTCGCCTCAAAGAGTAATTACACCCACTTGGGACTTGAGACGTTGAACCCCCGGCGTTGAGACGTCCACAGAGGCGGACTAACCCATCCAGCAGTTCAATTACTGAGGCCTCTAGTTTTCATTATGGTGTCTGTTACGGGAGGGGAAAAACCCTTTTTTAATCACAAGAAAGCACCACAGGAAATTAATACGTAACCAAATTCCGCGACTAAACGAACATAATTTCAAAAGAGTTTTGTGGAAAATCAATTTAATTATTAATATTATAGAAGCGATATTCCTGCCTTACCTTAACCAAACTAGCCCACTATCATCTCAGAATGCATTATTAAATAAAATATCCAGCTGAGATTGAAGATCAACTAAAACGACCATTAGAGGACTCCAACTACAAACTAGGTAGAACTTAGTGAAAATATTCGGGGTTCAACTATTTCATTTCGATAAATATTTCATTATTCGGAAGCCCCTGTATACCAGAGGCCCGGGCTGGGTAAACCCACCTTCAGTCCGTCCAATTCCGAGAATACATTGAGACAGCACACAGCTTGAAATAGCCGGGTGACAGGGGGCTGAGCCCTGCGCTGACAAATATCTATTTCCAGTAAGGAGCATGCACTTGTCTCTATGATCTCGTGCTTAGCTCAGTATCTTGTCGTATAATGAAGGTACTACGCCAGTGCAGTTACTGCCTTGTCTATGTTAGGCCAGTCTATCATAAATAAATAAATAAAGCTTTTATTTCTAATACGTTACAATTTACTACATACATTTTACGCATTTCATTCAAAAAACAGTTATACATATTTTGTCTATTCTATTGTATTCACTTATCGTCATTCGTCTTTAATTAGATTATTTCATTTAAAAGTTACTATAATTATTAACATTACATTATCATACAATTAATTATTAATTCAAAGTACAATATCAGTTACTTTTTACTATTACTAATATAATGAAATACATGATAATTACAATTACAATATTATGACAGATTTCAAATTCAATTTAGTCATCAAAATAATAGAATATGTAAGTATTTATTTATCTTCACGTATCAGTCGCCTCTACGGCGTAGCCCTAACCAAATTTTTTCCAATGCTTCCTGTCCCGAGCCTGTCTCATCCAGTCCAGCCCACAGATTTCTGAAAAAATATCTCACCACCCCTTTCTTTGACCGCCTCTTTTTCTCTTCCTTTCTCTAGGAATCCATTCTTTGACCTTTTTGATCCATCTCATGTTGTCTAACCTGCAAAGATGTCCTGCCCACTGCCATTTTAATGTTCTAATTCTTTTAGTTATATCTACTAGTTTAGTTGTCTTTCAAATTTTTTTATTACTTATCATTATGTTTTAATCTCAAGCCTAGAATGCTTCTCTCCATCTTCCTTGGGCAGATAGCTAATTTTTCCTCTTCTTCCTATCGTAATGACCATGTTTGGCATCCATAGGTCAGACATGGCATTATCGCGACTTTGCTTGTTTGATTTCTTTTTAAATTTTATATGGATATCCTTGTTCTTCATTATCTCTTTACAACTCCAATATTTAGTCCAAGCCATGGCAATCATAGTCCAGTCTATCATAGTGTTGGTTATTACAAGGAGATAGCGCTTACTTACAATGATCCTGTGATCATCATCACTTCAACCCATTACCGGGCTCACTACGGAGCACGTGTCTCCTCTCGGAATGAGAAGGGTGTGACAATAATCCACCACGCTGGCCAAGTGCGTACTGGTAGATTTCATACACCATACAAAGGCATAATGATATCCCTAAAGCGATCTCATTTAGAAAACTTGGCAAGCTTTGACGCGACCCAGCTTTGCTCGGGTGGGTTTACAACCTTTCCTTTATTTCGCTAGATTTTCGATTTCATGAAGGTACGGAAAGAAGGTATATATTCGGATCTTCTAATTTTGGTGACCATTACATTAAAAAACTAAGAATACCCTCAGTGACCGCAAAAGGTTTTCCGACTGACCGTCAAGCTTTAGATTCAAAATGGCACCACATGATGTTGATGATGATTAATTCATAAACAACTAGACTTAGGTTATATAGGCTGTGCTTGAGAGAGATTTAAAAGAAAATATCCTATCAGAGTTGTGCAATTTAGTCACTCTACTTCAAACACATTTGAACTGGTCATTAGGCGGCCGCAAGAGGGCGCTTGCCGCTTACCCGGGGCATGTATTAGGCGATTAATATTCAGTTAACTTCACCGGCTATTCCATTACCAATAGCTGGCAAAGGTTGGACACTAATCGTTTTACATTGAACTATATAAAACTTGACCCCTTGTTCTGTGTTCGTGTGAAATATGGTCTTAATTAACCTTTTCTGTTCCCATTTTACTCACTTTATCAAATCTTAATTACCCTATAAGAGTACCTGAAATAGTAAATTTTGGTGTTACTTGTAGGTGCTTATTTTACTTCGTGTCCCAGTAGGCCAACTTTTAGGTGCTTATGATAAGTTAAGAATCGAATATAATTGGAAAGTAAATTCTAATAAAAATCTAAGGTCCATAACAGCTTGCCAAGTACTCTAAGTAAGATCGTTGCTGTGTTATGATCGCCTTCACATGGTGGTAAATGGTTTTGTACAGGGCAGCTACTTGTTTTGTCTGTTTATCTGTTACCTTTTAAAGACCTGTTTGCTAACTGATTAATTTGGTACAAAAATAGCTTGTATCTTTGACGCGAACTTAGGTACATTTTTATTCCGAAGAATCAAATATCGAAATTCCTACGGGTTTTTAAAACTCTTCACAGGCGAAGTCACGATCATCTAATTCTAATCTATAGTTTTTTTATTCCACACAATATTAGCCCTTTAGTCAAGGGCTAATATTGTGTGGGATAAAAAAACTAGTGTACTAGAACTAATAGAACTAGAATACCTCTAGGTATTAAGTTCGCCTATGTGCATTGTAATTTTCTTATGTGCAATAAAGAATTTAAAACAAAAAAACAAACTAACTGTGGACTAGACAAAATTCAGAAATTTAAAAACTTCCAAATTGACCTTACCGGGGATCGAACTCACAGCCTACAGCGCTCACCACTGCACCGTAGAGGCTATCAAAATGTAGTTCACAATATATTTTGTATTACCACATCTAGGATTTCACACATATTAACCCTCGACTAGACTAGAAAAAATTCAGAAATTCAAAAATTTCCAAATTGACCTTACCGGGGATCGAACTCACAGCCTACAGCGCTCACCACTGCGCCGTAGAGGCTATCAAAATGTAGTTCACAATATATTTTGTATTACCACATCTAGGATTTCACACATATTAACCCTCGACTAGACTAGAAAAAATTCAGAAATTTAAAAATTTCCAAATTGACCTTACCGGGGATCGAATTCTTGAGCCCACAGCGCTCACTGCGCCGTAGAGGCTATCAAAATATAGTTCACAATATATTTTGTATTACCACATCTAGGATTTCACACATATTAGCCCTTGACTAGACTAGAAAAAATTCAGAAATTTAAAAACTTCCAAATCAACCTTACCAGGGATCGAACACTTGAGCCCACAGCGCTCACTGCGCCGTAGAGGCTATCAAAATGTAGTTGACAATATATTTTGTATTACCACATCTAAGATTTCGTGTGATGGCGTCATATATTCGCGTCTATTTCATCTCCATTAGCAAGTGGAATCAATTCGCGATAAGGTTTCGCCGGCTCGTGTGACTCGCAACAAACGGTACCTATGTCGTTCTCATTCCCATACAAATGTCGTTGGAGATTAGTTGGAGCTCCATTGTGATGGCCGCGGCTGATGGCACTGCAGCACGCCACGGCCTTGACGTGACGTCGATGCGACAACACACTTTCGCATTTACAATATTAGTATGTATGCGAGAGGGGAACTTGATAGTCGGGATACTTAGCTGCACGACGAGGGATCTTCGAAAAGACCCACTACATTAACGTCCCGTGCTGGGCACAGGCCTCCACTCATAGGAGAGAGGGAATTAGAGCTTACACCCACCACGCTGCTCCAATGCGGGTTGGCTTTAACGACTATTATCATGTTAGTGATAATAACCGGGACCGACGGCTTAACGTGCTCTCCGAGGCACGGGGGTGAAACACCACCAACTTCCTAACTCCGGGCTACTACTGAGAATTTCTAGTCAGAAAAACCCAATACTCCATTATGGCCCGGGACTCGAACCCGGGACCTCGTCGGCTGCAGTCGAACGTGCCAACCACTAGACCAACGAGGCAGTTACTAGACCAACGAGCCAGTTGGAACGAAACGAAACGAAAGGACCCAAAATGCTCTAATTTGTTAAAAAAATATAGGAATTTTTATTCCTCATTTGATGAATTCATTTAATTAATTGCGATTGAAAATTTTTAATGTTTAAGTAACATATCGAATCAAAATAAAGTAAGCTTATCTCTCTCATTTAGGTTACCTGTAAGGATAGATTTAAGTATTGTCATATTAACGTCTTATCTTACTATCGTACTAATATTAATATACTTATACTTTTCTTAATATTATAAATGCGAAAGTTTGGATGGATGTATGGATGTATGGATGTTTGTTACTCAATCACGCCCCAACAGTTGAACGGATCTGTCTGAAATTTGGCACAGAAATAGATTATAGTCTGGAATAGCCATAGGCTAAGTCTAAAAAACCTCGATCCACGCAGACTAAGTCGCGGGCATTAGCTAGTATTATTTGAAAAAAAAGAATGAGGCAGATGTCACAATGATTATGGCGATCTATATTATTTAAATAACAGTAAGTAGGTGTCTACAAATTGGGTATTATTAATAAAAAGAATACAAATTGCATGCATGATACAGATGTTACAATGATTATACAGATACATATTATAACAGTAGGATAACTACAAATTTAAATAAAGCACGTATAATGTTCAGCGAACAAATTGAAAAAAATTGCAGCTCTATGATAAATGTGACCGTTTTAGTCGTCAATGTAAACACCCGTCGCGATGCGGCAATCAAGCCACATATACCCCTATCGCGGTATCGCTTATAGAGCCGTCGATGCGTCACGTTATCGTTGCTCCGATACAGGGGTCAACCAAAAAACAAAAAAAAAAGGGGTCAACCAGTCGGTGTACCTTATACCGGCAAAGACGTGCCGCCAAGCGATTACGTTTTCCGGTACGATGCCGTGTAGAAACCAAATAGGCGTATGGGTTTAATATAACTGCCATACCCCTAACAGGTTAGCCCGCTACCATCTTAGACTGCATCATCACTTACCATCAGGTGAGATCGCAGTTAAGGGCTAACTTGTAGTGGATAAAAAAAAAATACATTGGTATTAACTTGGGATACTACAGCAAATTACCGTCCCACTGCTGGGCACAGGCTTCCAATCTCATAGGAGGGGGAATTAGAGCTTAGGGCTCTCTTGAGGGCTCTCCTACTCAGAGCATTTATGGCAGGGAGCCCGATATTGTACGAGTGCGTGTATTTACGGCTCGGCTTATCAAACGCCGCGTGAGCTAGAGCCCTGAGGCGGCGATATCGGCGATTGTCGTGCGATAGTTTCCCCGAGTTCGCGTTGAGTTACGGCCGCCTGTTATCACAACTACTTACTGCGACCCTAAAGTGACTCCGCCGAGAGCTTTACACGTATCAGATCACGCCCGAACGGCATTCAATAACGGATAAGGGTACGCAAAAAGGGTACCTTTTTTTGCTCGCGTAATTTTCTTTAAATTAATTTCCAAAATGTTTACTTACTAATTTAGAAGAAACTGGTATTATTTGCCTTAAAAGTAATAAATGCACAACTACCCAAAAATTTCATGACGCGCTTACTTTCTATAATCCAAATCTCTTGGTTTCTAATTTATTGTAACGAGTGTTTTATTATATTATTTAAATTGTAACAAGTGTTGTTGTTATATATTATTCAATATTAATTTTGAAGTTTTACCTTGTTCCTAACCCACGGAGTTAGGAAGCTGGCGGTGATTCACCCCGTGCCTCGGAGAACACGTTAAGCCGCCGGTCCGGCGTCTGACGTCTCACCGGCCGTGTCGTTTCCGTTCCATCGGGCTATGAGAGTAAAGGAACTGAGAGTGCTGTGTATGCGCAAACACTTGTGCACTACAACATCTCCCGTGCAGAGGGCTAATCTCTCTGTAGATAGACCGCTTTGGGCAAAATTCGGTCGGGAGGACATGATTATTATATCTTCCATCTCGGGAATGAGGTCCCAGACCTTTGGAAGGCGTACGAGGAGCCTAAATCAACTCGCAGAGGTATATGTCTATGTGAGTGCACCCAAGGACAAACCCCGGTTAGTGCAGGACTAAATTGCAAAACATGGAAACACATGATAGGTATGGGTCTACGGGTTTGGGTTGCTATAATGGACTGGTGAACTGGATCTATGGAAGTACTATGGCTTCTGCCTGACCAATGCTGTTTTACATGGATAAAATGGCAGTTTTTGTTATTACCTTACTCTCATAGCCTGATGGGAAAGAAAATCTGACACAACCTTAGAGAAATCAAACGCAGGACCGAACGCTTTGCGTGCATGATACTACGAGTGTCTCACGCGTATATTTTTTAAATATAAAAGCGAAAGGCCACTCACTGATTCATCACGAGATCTCAGGAACTATAAAATATACAGACTTGAAATTTGGAAGGTAGGTTCCTTCTATGATGTATACGTCAGCTAAGAAACGGTTATGAGAAAATTCACCCCCAAGGGATTGAAATGGGGTTTTGAAGTTTGTTTGAAAAGCCTTTGTTATTGAAGTTATTACATGAAAACTTATTAAGTTAGGTACATGAAAACTGACAATTAAATTAATGGCTATAAATAATAAGTACCCAATATATATGCAATTTTACGAAAATTCACCTCAAAGAGGGTGTAATGGGGGTTGAAGGTCCTATGTGTTTGAAGTTAGACATCTGAAAATGGCATTTAGGTTATTAAATTTAAATAAATAATAACCTGCATAAGAAATTTTACAAAAATCTACCCTAATAGGGGTGCAATAGGCGTTGGGAGTATACATAAGGGTTTTAAGTTTTTGATGTTAGAGAATTGAAAATCGGGATTTAAGTTATTAGTTAAGTATTTAAGACATAAAAATTAATAGTTTAACATCTAAGTTAATAGTTTAAAATAATAAAAATCTGTATAAGTAGTTTTACGAAAATTCACCCCAAAGGGGGTGAAATGGGGGTTGGAAGGTTGCATGAAAGTCCTTGGTTTTTAAAGTTAGAGACATAAAAATTGGCAATTAAGTTATTAATAGTAATAAGTAAAAATCTGTATTGGGGGTGACCCCCTTAGGGGTGAATTTTCTCAAAACCGTTTCTTAGCGGCCGTCTACACCATAGAAGGAACCTACCTTCCAAATTTCAAGTCTGTATGTTCCTGAGATATCGTGATGAATCAATGACCTTTCGCTTTTACAGATATAGATGAGCTAACCCTCGTGTGTGTCAGCCGTTGGGGCGCGATCGAGTAACAAACATCGATCCATCCATCCGAACTTTCGCGTTTATAGTATACATGAGCTAACCCATGTGTATGTCAGCCGTTGGGGCGCGATTGGATAACAAACATCGATCCATCCACCCAAACTCTCGCGTGTATAGTATGACGAGCTAACCCCGTGTGTGTCAGCCGTTGGGGCGCGATCGAGTAACAAACATCGATCCCTCCACCCGAACCCTCGCGTGTACAATATGACGAGCTAACCCCTGTGTGTGTCAGCCGTTGGGGCGCGATCGAGTAACAAACATCGATCCATCCATCCGAACTTTCGCGTTTATAGTATACATGAGCTAACCCATGTGTATGTCAGCCGTTGGGGCGCGATTGGATAACAAACATCGATCCATCCACCCAAACTCTCGCGTGTATAGTATGACGAGCTAACCCCGTGTGTGTCAGCCGTTGGGGCGCGATCGAGTAACAAACATCGATCCCTCCACCCGAACCCTCGCGTGTACAATATGACGAGCTAACCCCTGTGTGTGTCAGCCGTCGGGGCGCGATCGAGTAACAAACGAGCTAACCCCTGTGTGTGTGTGTGTGTGTGCAGGCGGGGCCGGTGCGATGCGCGCGTGCGCGTGGCGGCTGCACGCGCTCACCGCCGCGCTCGTGCTCGCCGCGCATCTCATCAAAGGTCAGTGCCACTATACGTATATATTTTTTTTATACTGTACCTGCTATATACTATACCTGTACTGTGCTATACACCTCGTGTCGTCGTCGTCAACCGATGGACGTCCACTGCTGGACGTAGGTCTCTTGTAGGGTCCCCCACGAGCCACGGTGTTGCGCCGCCTGGGTACGGCCACTCCCTGCGACTCTCTCGATGTCGTCCGTCCACCGTGTGTCTGCCGACGCTACGTCCTACCATCGAAATTGTAATTTGACATAGAACTTCAAAACTTGAGAATTTCATAACTTCATATAATTAAACAATGGGCACGATGACTGATTTTGAAAAATGGTCAGATTATGTTCGGAAGTATGTAATATTTCGAAAAAATATATTATTTCAGCAGAAAAATAAGGTTTGATAGATAAATTTGGCATTTGAAATTTAAATTTTAAAATTCACGCCAAAACGCTCGCCAATGTCATGGCGCCGTTTGTGACGTCACTATTGTTGTTACCAATGTACTCTGTGTGATTGTCAAAGCTCGTAAACAAACAATTGTGACGTCATTCGCTTCTTGGTGTTTAATCCATTATGGCGGATTGCTGTATTTTATAGTTTTATTTTATCAAAATAAATAGCAATCTCACTCGAAATAGAAAAATAAATACGTTTTTTATAATCCATGAATCCTATTTCATTAAATTAATTCATAATTTCATTGATTCTTGGTTACTGTCATCATGTCTATTGACATTTTATAACTACACACTCTCTTGTAATTGTGTGTTATAAATATTTGCATGCTGAAGTGCCAGTAAAATATGCAGGGCCTCTTTAATTTTAAGAACTTTGTTAACCTATATTTAGCAAATAAACTTCATTTCATTTCTTTTCATTTACGCTTTCCAATGCGGGGTCGCCATTCCAGCAAAGTGCTATACACCTCACTGCGCCCTAATCATCATAATCATAATCATTTATTTTTTCCCAGAATATGGTACATGCAACATTTGACATAGATGTTAATAAGTATATAAAGTCCACATATCCTGCCAGGTTTGGCATGCAAAATTATTTTTGTGTTTATGCTAAGCAATGAATTAATATTTGACCCTACACGAACAAACGACGAACACCGTGTACTACTTTTGGATTTTAAATTAATTGTAAGTCCCACGAACTTAACCGACCCGGTTGCCAAAATTGGAAAAAAATGTTATACCTATTTGACCGAGCGAAGCGAAGGTCTCTGAGTCTACTTGAGTGAATTTGCACTTGTCCGTCCGTACGTCCGTCCGTCCGTCCGTCTGTCAGAGCCTTATAACATCTGAATTACTGAACGTGATTACTTCAAATTTAAATATAATGTGTAAACCGATGGCCTCCAGCCGAATATGGCTTAAAAAGTTATAAAAATCTTTATTTCAGGGGGGCTCTCATAGAAGCGAATGCGAAGTAAAATATTTTTTATAGCGTTACATAGGGTTGCGGTATATCATTTTAAAGATAAGTAAGAATAGAGTCCAAAAATTTTTTTTTAAAATTTTTCCCCAAAAGTTTACGGCTTTCAAAGTGGAGATTTTCTAACGTCCAAAATTGACCCCAGAACTCTCAATTTTCTGAAAAGTTGAGCCTGAAACTTGTGAATCATATCCTGTAATTGAAAAAAAAATACTAAAATTAGATGAATATTATAAGGAAACGAAATTATTTAATTTTTTAATGGGCTTCAGTATTTTTAACAGAACTTCACAATGACGTCAATAGATCGCGCTCTATAAAAGTTTATTTATTTGTGCTTACAAATAACAGACGTTAGCACCATCTAACGTGGAATAAAAAAATACCGCTAGATCTCAGTTCAAGGCGAACCACTAATTAGTTTTTATTAATTTTTAATATATTCTAGCGACACTGTCACCGGGCCAGATAAGTTTGTCGAACTACGTTTGTACGTTTGTACATTTGTTTCCAAGTGGCTACACACGAAACGTCAATTTACTGCATCTAATTAAAAGTCCGACTATAGTAGCCTAACGGATCCGACGGCAGCCGAGCCCAACTGGGCACAGGAGCCATACTGCCAACGCTTAAAGCAATACCTAAGCAATATTATTTAAAATATCAGTTCAAAGTCACGTTTCAATGATTTTATTACAACATTATTGAAAGAATATAGCTTTATGCGTTGTCAGTATGGCCTCAGACTGGCTGCATCCACGTGGAGTCGACCGACCGTAGTAGAATGCACTCGGAACCGAACGGGTTCCAATGTGTAAAATAAACACGTTGAAAACTTGAAATTCTGGATAGACAGTTCAATTTCCTTCATCGGATTATACAATGTAATACGACACCGGTTGGTGTAAATCTTCCCTGGATTAGTGCGTCAACCGTCAACCGCGGGCCGTGACTATTCGACTTTAATAGAATTGGATTTTAGTAACAAATGGAGCCAGTGACGAGCCCTTTCTCTTTCGCATCAGAAAGAGATTACCGATTAGGTAACAAATGCGATAAACAAATACACGGCTACACCATTTTGTTAATCTGTTTTTACAAGACCTTGATTTTAACTGCGAAATTTGTTAACAAACGACCACTATTAATAATGGTATTTGTGTCTCAGTTGCAGTTACACAGTAACTTAGCTACTCTACCTACTTGTTATTTGCCTCTATGTTTTTAACCATCGATGTCAAAATAAGTGTTTTTGAGTCAGTTTTTGCAATGACGTAATATTCAACTCAACTCAAATCATACCGAGAAGAACATTATCGCCGGTTCTACGTTAGATTTGAATCGAAGTAGCATTGAATTATGCCTTAATTTATAACAAACATACTAACCTAAGTATTTATTTGTCTTTATAAAACTTAGCAATAATGGAACTTCAACAACGAACATTAAAACGAAGTAAACCAATAAATTTTAATCGTAAAATTTAGGAGTTGCGAGAGGAAGTAAATTCGGGTCATCTTTTATATCGTGTGTGTAGTCGCGAGCGCTTAAACTTTGAACAGGCGTATATTGAGCTAAGAGGCAAAGCCTAAACTTTGTTCATCAAACTCCTTTCTACTTTGAAGGAATGCTCCTTAGAAATTGTTGTTGTCGGTTATATACTCTGGCACATAGGGATGTTCAAAAGTGTGGTATATACTTTTAAACATCCCTATGTGCCAGAGCATTACTAAGGTTCGCATAATGAAGCTATTATCCAATTGTGTTGTTATTATTATGTTAGTATCAAAAATGTTATAGTATGAAGTTGATAAGTATAAAAGAGGTATCTTAGCCTGTTAAACTGTTTGATATTTTGTATTTTTCTGTTTTACTTTGGATGCTGGTATATAGAATGTGTGTATTGGTGAGTAGTGTGAGTGATAGTATATTCGATTTTACCTGCATTCAATGATATTATCGTTGGTTAAACTCAAATCCTCCGTCCACATTCGCGGGCAAGAGTTGTGGACTCTATGGGTATAATATGTCTTATCTACAAATGTCTAGCTAGTAGCTACTAGTTTTACACAGCGAGATTTAAAAGTGCTCAAGATGTGCCCACCAATCGTTTTAGTTCCAACACAAGTGGTCTAATCTAGGGCCTAATTTTATTGTGATAGATTAGAATATGCTTATAATGAAGAGAAATTTATTTGTAAGTGTTAATATTTATTAGGTTCCCATTCTCTCAAGACACCATCGGTTTCTCATTAAAAATATAATATTATAACTTATCTTGTCTAGAATTATTTTGTCTACATATTTTTTTTAAATTCATTACTTTTACAATATTCTTTAAAAAATACTTTCGCGCCGGTTTGAAAAGAAGATTCTTCTTTCGAAATGAAAACAGAAATTTACAACTATAATAAATTATAGTTTGACGAAGGAATATAGATCACTTTAAAGAATGGTGGACAGTAAGGGAAGAAGGAAAATGGGGGAGGGAGGGGGGACAAGCGGACGCACTGTCCGTGACACGTCCTCACAGCAGCGTGACAATGACAGGGGAAATGAAAGCAATACATTTCGATATCGGCGTCTATTGTACTTTGTACTCGTGCCAAAGGATCTTCCACCTCTCAATGGGAAGATAATTAGTTTTTCTGTCTTCGCAAGCCTCGCATTGATGCTGAATGATTCCTAAGAATCGGAAATCCTATTTTCCGGAAAAACAATCTTCTTCGTCTTCGTCATACAATAAATGGAAAAGTCTGCCTCCCGCACTCATCATCTGCCAACACAGACCCTTTGACTGAGAAAGCTACAATTTTACGCTGAAGTTCTTCTTATAACATATTAACACTTAAGTCGCCGTTATTGAAATTTACTCGGGAGCAAATCCGCAAGCGGTTATTAGCACTATTTCAAATGTGAAAGTGTGTTTACATGTTGGTATGCCCTTCATTCGTGCCGTAACTATGAAAACGATCGACCTGTTTTTTGCAAGGATATGACGAAGCCACTTTTTATCCCGGAAAATCAGATGACCAACGGATTTTTTAAAAATCTTTAATCCACGCGGTCGAAGTCGCAAACATTATTCATCGAGTGATGTTATATTTCTAATTGCGAATCTGTGTTTGTTTCTCTTTCAATGACGCCATAACGGAGCAGCGGATCGACGTGATTTTTTGCACGAACAAAGATAAAGACCTGGAAAGTGAGACAAGCTACTTTCTATGGCGGAAAATAATTTATTCCCCACAGTTGAGGACACATCCCACATCACGGACATGATAAAAGTGAATCGCATTGAAGATAAACAAGCAAAATTCCGCGCATGTAATATTGTGTGGAGCTGCACAGACTGGCGCGACAGCTTACGACGACAGCTTACGAGCGTTACGCTCGGACGTTTTGTCTGTCTTGTAGCTTCAAAATTTACCGCAGAAAAAATTAATATTTGTGTTAACTCTTTTTACTTCCATAATATTACCCTTGTATAACAGAGAAGTGAAAATTTTCTAGTTGCAATAAAGTTGTGCGCCATAATTATAAAACTAACATAGTTAAATTGTAATTTAGTTACTTGTCGTAGCGGTGACGTAGCGGCGCTACGACGGCTACGGAGCTACGAGCTACGTAAATATAATTATGTTGAGTGCTTTATTACAATTTTGCATACAAAACTCGATGTTATAATAAACTTGCATTTTAACTAGACTTTGCGTGTGGGATATTTGGTTTTGGACGCAAATGTCTGTATAATTTCCACTTATATTGATTTATTTTTAACTAATAATTGTTCATTTGTGTTTTCGTGGTGTGCATATTCACATACAGTACACCTTTTTGATTACCGCGGGACCTCTTTAATCTTAACGCATAGGCCTGGACTATAATCCAGACTATAATCTATCTCTGTGCCAAGTTTCATCCAGATCCGTTCAGCCGTTGTGGCGTGATTGAGTAACAAACATCCGACCATCCATCCATTCAAACTTTCGCATTTATAATATTAGTAAAGATAACATGTGAGTTACAAAATAAGTTTGGAATCTGAAAATGGATAATTTAGAATACTTTTGTTCTGTAAAACCAAAAATGTCTAACGTGAATTTTAAAAACGAAAATCCACGTATGTGAATTCGCGGTTATGAACTAGTATGCCATAATGAGGCGAAGAAGTGAAGCTGAATACATCGATTGATGTATTTGATGTTACAAATCACGATACATCAGCGAGGAGTAAGGTTCGGAAAAATGCCTCGAATCAAATCGAAGCATCGTCAAAGCGATCAAATTGACCGAACACAATTTAATTGCTACCAAGTGAAGCGAATAATCGCTTTCAATAAATATCAACTGTGCCTCAAAGACCTCGTATATCACGCTTATTCCTCTAAAGCCTACAGTAACAAGTTAGCTTAGACTGTCAGTAGTATAAGCTGCTATTTTACCAGTCTATTATTTAGCTCAGCCGAGCGTGAAAGAGGCTCTAGACTCGAAACATTACTTCTCGATAGCGTTTTAGTGAAAATTTATTGCCTTTAGATTATAAGTACCAACTGAATTAAGCTCGTAAATAGTAAACTTTCATGAAAGACAGCCTCGTCTTGGGTGAAAGTGCTTTTGAATGACGGCTGATCTCAATAGAATATCGTATTTTTTGTATTATCAATAACCCAAGACTGGTTCGAATCTAGTTGGGAATGTTCTGAAAGTCAACGTGAATATATTTGTACTAGCTGGTGCCCGCGACTTCGTCCACGTATATTGAGGTTTTTTATTCCCGCGGGAACTCTTTAATTTTAAAAATGTAGCCTATATGCTATTCCAGACTATAATCTATATCTGTGCCAAATTTCATCCAGATCCGTCCAGCCGTTCTGGCATGAAAGAGGAACAAACATCCATACATCCATACTCACAAACTTTCACGTTTACAATATTAGTAAGGAAGTATAAACACCACTGAGGCGAATTATTTAAACACTACTATAATTATTGTTAGCTGGCGTTTCTATAAGGTAACGTGTTACATCACGTCAAATTGATAGAATCTAGTTTTCTGCCCCCCGATTACGTAAGGAAATCGTAATCGTAATCGTCTGTCAAACGTATAATTCGACCTGTTTAAGGAGGTCACAGATGCTAGCACGCCAAAACGCGTGTATGTACTCCTTAAAAAGTTCGAGTTATACGTTATGAACTGTCAAATTAATACGATTGGCTTAGACAATTGGGCCTCTGGCCTTACGTTGTCCATTTCTCCACATTTCTCATCGCCTTTACAAAAGCCACAACTTATAACAAATGGCTGTCGCAATTGTGAGCACTGTGGCCTTGTACGTGGGAGGTCCCATGTTGATCCCCGGAAGGGTCAATTTAGAGTTTCAGAATTTTCTCTGATCTGGTCTGGTGGGAGACCACAAAAAACTAGACCATCTATCCAGCAAAGTCGCCCTCCACGCGGGCGAAGTCGCGGCCATTCGCCAGTCAAAAACATAAAAGATATCAATCCCCACAGTTTGTGATATGCAGCACTCACAATATTGCAGTATTTTTTAAATTTTTATTTATTGATACATTACAATATTATAATACTTAGTAGTTACAAATAAACATTGTGTGAACATAAAATTTGCAAGTTTTACCGCACACCATGCGTCGCCGCCACCGTCGACAATCATTACCTATTATATTAAACTCTAGTTAAATAAACATATATATTATAACTACTATATAAATATATTATACCTACACACAATAGATTAATGTACTTGTACAAACAACTTCTATAACATAAACTAATATCTGCAAAAGATAATCATGATGATTCAAGGTATGCGGCATAGGATTGATCAACAATTATTAATTGTTCCATAAATCATAAATCATTTATTTTGCAAAATTGTGGGTAATAACAGCTGTATAATATAATAAGTAGAATCTTCCCGTACACAATCTACCGTCAGACACAATGTGCAAAAATTATATTACATTAAAGTGTATATATAATATCAACTTTAAATTCAAAATATGTCTAGTATAAAAAAATATTTATGTAAATATTGGTCCAAGTTAAAATTATCAGATACATTTTATGAGATAAAAACAATCCGTGCTCTTGTTTATTTATAAGAAATTAGAATCGTACTATGCATGAATAACGTTGATATATAAACGTTTGCATAATCCTTATAAGACAGAAGTGCGTGTTAAAATTCCATGCGATATTTAAATAAAAGGACGAAAGAAAAGAAATGTGTAAGAATTCCTTTATCATTAATGTCAATCACTGCGATATTAGTTAAGCTTGCACTTTTTGCACTTTCGTGACTAAGGCATTATGAAGTCATAAAATGCACTTGGGCAGTACTTAATTTTTCACTGACCCTTAACATCATACTTCATATGATACTAATCTTACATAATATTATAAAGGCGAAAGTTTGAATCGATGTATGGATGTATGGATGTTGAGATGTATGGATGTATGGATGTTACGCAGTACTATTGTATTATTTTCAATAAAAAAAAAACCTATTTCACGCGGACGAAGTCGCAGGTATCAGCTAGTGATTGAAAAATGAGTAAGACCAGTAAATGACATTACAAGTAAATTTAAATGATCAAATAATTCGTGAAATTATTGCACTTTAAAATGCACTTAATATTTAGAATTCGAAATAAGTGTCAAATTTTAGATTATTGTAAATATTTTAGAATTTTTCTAAAAGGAAAAATATAATTGGCAGAGTTACAATAACCGCCAACTATATGGAAATGCTTAGTAATGTTTGTTGAATTACATGTGTTCAAATTATTACTGTTTGTCATTATATCTCATGAAACAGGAAGTATAATATCAGTCAATTTGACTCGTTTCATGTCATTCGATTTAATCTGCGGATACCGATGCCATATTGAAAATAGTTAGTATAAATACGAGTGTTTTGACGATGGTAATTCAGTCTCCTGCAGGCAGACTCAGCGATTATTGAATACTTTTGTGTTTAGATCGCAATTTGGTTTAGAGCTCAACGTTAGCAATCGTGGTCAGACCAAATGAATATTGTCTTTATGTTTAGCTAACTTTAAATCTCTCATAGAACCGCTACACGTTGTGACCTTTCCCTCTTGCAAGGTCCAAATGAGAGTATAAATATATTAAAAGTGTTTATTAATACCTACTTTTGGGTTGTCCCTTACACAAGAAACATCCAACACGGCTCGTAGTTATGATCGTTGTAACCGTGTATAGCTGCGGGTTGTTCTGTCGTCAGCATGTACGCTTTGTAACACAAAAACTGTCTTTGCTTTCAGTTGCCCACATGCTAGGGAAGTAAATTTGTACATTAATACTCGCTTCCACATTGTTACTTTGTGTTGAAAGGAAGTCTGGATTATTATACGACTGCCTGAAAATAGGAGTATATTGTTTTCAGGGTTCATGTATGTATGTATGTGAGTTTGTATATTCCACCATAACTTCGCTACGCCTGAATTGATTTTGATAAATGAGGTATCGTTGGAATCCCTAGCTTATTCCGGGTGGCATAGACTAGTAAATTCAGTCATAATTAAATAAAATAAAAAACTCGACTGCCCTGCCAAAAAAAAGAACTAAGTTAAAAATCTAAATGAATCTAGTTAAACAGAATCTTATTCCCATTTTTATTAAATTATATTTTTTTGTGAATCACTGAATATTGAACTGTAGTGTTATATATTTTTGGAATGTACTCGTCATTTTCTAGATGATGATTGTATATTTAACCTTATTTTCGATTTTTTTTTCAACTTTAGTCTTTAATGGGGGACCATGGTCACCTCATCAATTTATTTTTAAGTTTCACTAGCCTATGTCACCCGGAATAAGCTCCTATCTCATTTATCAAAATCGGATCAGGCGTTCAGATGATATACATACATACATACATGAAGCCTGAAAACAATATACTCCTTTGTTCAGGCAGTTGTATAAAAAAAAAGAAGCGCCAAGTAAAGTATTATCGAGCCCTCTGTGTCTATTTAGTGCTGGTGGCGTGTCTCCCGCGTGACGCAAATACGACGCGAACAGTTCCTGCGGATGCGGCACGCGAACTGAACACGCTACTACCACTACACAATAGGTAAAGGGCAAAACACGCTGCGAGCGGCCGCGGGTCCACCGCGGGTCGGGGTCCACCGCGGGTCGGGCGCGGGTCGGGGTCCGCCGCGGGACGGGCGCGGGTCGGTCACGGGTCGGGCGCGGGTCGGGGTCCGCCGCGGGACGGGCGCGGGTCGGTCACGGGTAGGGCGCGGGTCGGGGTCCGCCGCGGGACGGGCGCGGGTCGGTCACGGGTCGGGCGCGGGTCGGGGTCCGCCGCGGGACGGGCGCGGGTCGGGCGCGGGTCGGGGTCCGCCGCGGGACGGGCGCGGGTCGGTCACGGGTCGGGCGCGGGTCGGGGTCCGCCGCGGGACGGGCGCGGGTCGGGGTCCGCCGCGGGACGGGCGCGGGTCGGTCACGGGTCGGGCGTGGGTCGGGGTCCGCCGCGGGACGGGCGTGGGTCGGGCGCGGGTCGGGGTCCGCCGCGGGACGGGCGCGGGTCGGTCATGGGTCGGGCGCGGGTCGGGGTCCGCCGCGGGACGGGCGCGGGTCGTTCACGGGTCGGGCGCGGGTCGGGGTCCGCCGCGGGGCGGGCGCGGGTCGTTCACGGGTCGGGCGCGGGTCGGGGTCCGCCGCGGGGCGGGCGCGGGTTGGTCACGGGTCGGGTGCGGGTCGCGGTCCGCCGCGGGTCGGGAGCGGGTCGGGCGCGGGTTGGTCACGGGTCGGGCGCGGGTCGCGGTCCGCCGCGGGTCGGGAGCGGGTTGGTCACGGGTCGGGCGCGGGTCGCGGTCCGCCGCGGGTCGGGAGCGGGTTGGTCACGGGTCGGGCGCGGGTTGGTCACGGGTCGGGCGCGGGTCGGGTCGGGTGCGCGGCGGGTCGGGTGCGCAGCGGGTTGAATTCCTTGTATTTATTACGACGTTGCCGATTGCGTGTAGGTGGTTGTGAGTTGGAGCAGAATTGATACACACAGACTCGGTGTTAATATGGCAATATATTTACAGATAAATCCTAATTTTATATAATTATGTCACCGTAAGAACTCGCGAAATTGGAAACTGTCGAAAGATTACAATTTAACGCATTATGTTTCGGTGGATCTGTTAGGTATATTAACTCGATACCTTACGATTACCTAACTATATATGTCGAACCCTAACCTAAAAGAAAGACACAAGAAAACGTAAATACAATGAATATTTCAAATATTGACACTCGGAACATTGAACGGTTCACAATCTGTCGACAGTTTTACAATCTTATGGTGACATATACTAAGAAATTAGGTACATTAGAGTGGGCAGAAACCTTGTACTTATGTAGTGCTGAAAATATTGCTAATTTATGCTACGTGACAAAGTGTGAAATAAATATAATTAAATTGTAATAAATAAATTTATAACCTGGTTTCTATGATCACATAATATTACTAAGTGCTATAGACGACATCACATAGAACTCGGCCGCGTGGCGGGTGACGCTGTGTGATGTCGTCCATATAAACATTGTCTCCGCCATTTTGTTTACCACCTTTTATATTTAAAAATGTTTCTGCAAATAAATGAATTTGAATTTATAAATACAAGGAACAGGGATCGATTAGTACCAACTTATAGGGCCAATAATGCGGCATACGGAAAGTGTAGTTATGCCATATGTACAAAAATATATAATAAACTACCCCCAGGCTTACGCCAGTTAGCTTTACAAAGTTTTAAGAAAGGTCTTTTTTCGTGATTGATAAATAAATGTTTTTATTCAATAAATGACATGCTGACAGAGTAAAAAGATGCTATAATTTTTATATTGACATTTTGATTTAATTTGGACATTTTATTCAATTATAATTATATTGTACGAAAATGATTTGAATTGAAATACCTACTATTTGCGTCTGTGTTTTATAAATGTATTCTTGAAAAATTACATTGTCATGTACGAAGAACTCAATCTTAACTTACTGACTGTTGTAAAATTTAACATTTGCATGCCAGAAATGGCTGATTACATTGGATCATAATAGAATCAAGTATCACCCACTGTAACTGTATTACATTGTAAGGAATTCAACCCACCCGACCCGGCCCGTGCCCGACCCGTGCCCGGCCCGTGCCCGACCCGTGCCCGCTCCCTGTGTGTTCTGCTCTTTATCGTACGTGTATTACAGGCGTGCCGACATTTGCATAATGCAACGCTTCCACTGATGGCCGCTGATACGCCGGCTATTTGTTTATTTATTAGGGCCAGCAAGTTATAGGCCCGCAAACTTATCTGACCCGGATGGCCAAAATTGGAACTAATTTTTATGCCTGTTTAGTTTTTTATATATTACACAATATCTCAGTATATAAGATAAATTATAAGTTAAGGTTATAATAAATCTACTCGTCAGTCAATTAGTTAGGTTAGATCGTAGTTATATGAGTAGCACGCTAGTACTTAATAATGGGACGACTACTTTTGACAACATTCGTGGCGCTGTTGTCTTAACGTGCGAAGGTTCCGGGTTCGATCCCCGGCAGGGTCAATTTGGGAATTTATAATTTCTGAGTTCTCCCTGGTCTGGCCTGGTGGGAGGCTTCGGCCGTGGCTAGTTACCACCCTAACGGCAAAGACGTGCCGCCAAGCGATTTAGCGTTCCGGTACGATGCCGTGTAGAAACCGAATAGGGGTATGGGTTTAATATAACTGCCATGCCCTTAACAGGTTAGCCCGCTACCGTCTTAGACTGCATCATCACCTACCATCAGGTAAGATCGCAGTCAAGGGCTAACTTATAGTGGATAAAAAAAAGGAAAAAAAGTCATTAAAGCCCGCCAAACCGCATTGAAGCAGCGTGGTGGGTCAAAGCTCTAATTCCCTCTGTCCTATGAGAGTGAAGTTCTATGTCCAGCAGTGAGAAGTTAATGGGTTGTGGTGGTGGTAGTGCTAGAAGTAAGTTACTATTGACTAATGATTAACTAGGTATACTTTGTTAACATTATTATAATATCCTTGTAATTCGGTCGATCATCATTTTAGTCATCCCTAACGCAGACCAGACCAGACCATTTAGGCTGCAAATTTCAAACGCCACCCTTGTGCTTTGGTCTATAAAATTTATGTATGTAAAAGCGAAAAATCACTCACTGATTCATCACGATATTTCAGGAAATATAAAGCATACAGACTTGAAATTAGGAAGGTAGTTTTCTTCTATGGCGTAGACGTCCGCTAAGAAACGGTTTTAAGAAAATTCACCTCTAATGGGGGTTGGAAGTTTGTATGAAAGTCCTTTGTTTGTTTGAAGTTAGAGATATAAAAATTTGGCAATTAATTAAATAGTTATAAATAATAAAAACTTATATAAGCAATTTTACGAAAATTCATCCCAAAGAGGGTGAAATGGGGGTTGTAAGTTTGTATGAAAGTCTTTATATTTAAATAAATAATAACCTTTACATACAATTTTACGAAAATCTACCGGAATAGGTGAAATAGGGGTTGGAAGCTTACATGAGGGTTTTTTTCTTTGAAGTTAGAGACTTGAAAATTGTGATTTAGATTATTAGGTATAAATAATAAAAAATTTCCAGTGCTATAACCGCTATAAGTAGGCATTTTGCAGCAAGAAAATCTCATAGGAAATTAGAAATTGTACGCGAACGAACCTCTAGTTGTGTTATAATCTTGTTCATTTGTTTAAAGGCAGTAATTACATGAGTAAAAATACCTAAACCCAGTGCTAGAGCATCGCCTCGGGCTGAGACAGCGAGGCCGATGGAGTAGGTATACACAGCAGTGTTCGCTGTAGACGGACGCACAGCAACGAGCGCCCGCGGCCACACTTGACCAACTCCCGCGATGTACTCGTATGTATTAGTTCGACGCGCCGCGACAACGGACCGGAATACACGCCGCGATGAGAGCTCTTCAAAGCAACTTCAACACTATTCACTGATTTAATATGGAAAACTAGCTTAGAATTCGTCCGCGTGGATTTAAGAGAGAAGTAACTTTGTTTTTGTACTGCCTGAAGAAAGGAGTATATTGTTGTCAGGGTTCATATATGTATGTATGTATGAGTTTGTATATTCCACCATAACTTCTATACGCCCGAATCGATTTTGATAAATGAGGTATCGTTAGAAACCCTAGCTTATTCCGGGTGGCATAGACTAGTAAAATTTAAAAAAAAAATTATGGGGTGACCATGGTCCTGCATTAAAGACTAAAGTTGAAAAAAAATATTCGAAAATAAGATTAACTATATAATTATCACCTAGAAAAAGATGAGTAGATTGTTCAATATCCAGTGATTCACAATTCTAATTTAAAAAGATTAATTTATTCTAATTTAAAAAGATTAATTTAGATTTTCAACTTTTTTGGCAGGGCAGTCGTATTTTTAATTTTTTTAATTATTCAGTGAAACAGTCCAACTCTGCGTTTTCGGTGGGTTTTCTGGATTCAAGTCCTTTGTGGTCTTATATTTTAACGAATGTCGTTCCACAGACTATAAAACTAGAAAATCATGACACTACTATGTAAAATTATTATTACTTTAAGAAATTTAACTATGTAACAGTCTAACGACATGAATAAATGAAA
The DNA here is from genome assembly GCA_964035005.1 of Erebia palarica. Taxonomy (NCBI): domain Eukaryota; kingdom Metazoa; phylum Arthropoda; class Insecta; order Lepidoptera; family Nymphalidae; genus Erebia; species Erebia palarica. The sequence goes on from OZ035990.1 coordinate 34,812,228, forward strand.
TGAACAAACGTAGAATGTTAGTGTAGGCAGCGGTAATGCGTTGCGTTTTTATGTATAGCAAGGAATCTCTACCTGAAGGGTCCTTTATACGTACACAAGTAAGGCCAAAGGTCAAGCTAGTTTTATTCGTGAAGTCCGCCGCTTAATGACCACACTTAGTGCGATAAACCACACGCCCACCACTTCCTAGTGCAATAAATACCAACTTTACTTTACCTCTATATTAAGAAAACAGCAGTTTAAAGGAAAACATTTTGGTTTTATTAATTTGGTTTCTTAGAAAGTGGAGGAATCTAATTATTTAATACTCAATACTCAATATTATAGCTGCTCGAGCTGAGTCATTGATCACCTCACCTGTAAAATTTTGTATGAAAAAATATTTTTTTACTCATCGTTTTGTATAGACAAAAATTCATTCGGAGGAATAATACGGACAGAGCTGATGATTGAGGATTTCATAGACGGATAAAGAGCACAGCCAGGGTATTGAAGATAGGTGGGGGGTGCTCGAACAATTGGCGGTAAGTTGAAAAAAACTCCAAAATGGCGGATTCAAGATGGCCGCCATACAAATTTCCTCAGTGTCTGTCTCGGAGAGTATAAAAGATGGAAGAGTGGTTTCTCAGCAAAAGATGATCAGGACCTGAAGGTCTTCTTGATGAACAGGAAAAAAATTCAAGATGGCGGAATATATTTTTCCACAGAAATTGTATGGCAAATGTTGACTGGGATTGGGAAATTATGAATTATGAACGCGGTCCGCGCATATACGCGCCATACTAGTTTATTCAATATGTAGGTACACTTATTGACGTTAAAAAATACTTACTTATAAAACATGATGGTGATAATCGGTTACGGTATCTTATAACTAAAGCTACGAGGGTTCCAAACGCGCCCTGGTCTGAGAAGAGCCCACAACAAACTCAGCCGGGGTTTTTTTTTTACTATCGCCATCTCACAAATCATCGTAACTAAGGAACTATCAGAGCCATAGAGCAAATCATTGCCAAGCTTCCTTGTCGTTTAAGTAGTCCATTCCAATGCTATAATCGGTTTTGCTGGAAAGACAATCCTGCACTAAGCTGGAGAACGTAGCGTTGGAAGAGCCTTCACTACTGATGGATGGTCACGTCTCTATACAAGACACCTATGTCCAGTCACATTCCACTTAATATATTTGGGTACCTGATGAAGAAAATGTCGTCAGCTAATTGTCCTGATTGCGATAGACCTGAAGACGTACACCATATATTATTGGAATGTGTCGGTAACGAGTCCGAGATATATGAGATTTTAAACAAATTTCCCTCAACAGTGCCCTGGCCCACCCTCTTTCAGAGGAGGCTAAGGCTCTGTTGCAGCTATACAAGAAAGCCCTACGTAAGATTTAAGTTGTTATTGTGATTTTGTGTGGAATTTTTGTAGCCCTACGGAGTGGCGTATTCCTTATGGAACAAACTCCAAAAATTAAGAATTAAAAAAAACACCTCTATCCAGTAGTGGAACTCTATCTGTTCAATTTCTTCAATTTCAATGTTTTTTGAACATAGATTTTTTTAATTTATATGGTTGTTTAGCACCCCTAAGCCTTGTCGACTTGTCTGGGGGCTGCACATTCCTTTAAAATCTAGTACATAAATACAAGTATTATACGGACATAATCCGGTACAAAATAACAGTAACACAGCAATAAACAATTAGGTAAAAGTAAAACAACAAGTGAACAAAAAGGTAAAGGTAAAGAAAATCTAAAAGTAAACAAGAAACATCATACATAATAAATTAAAATTGTAGGGTATTTCAGTAAACAACGTACGACGTGCGAGTACGGTTGATGGCGCATTAAGCTGTTTTGAGCCTCTTTCATTATACATATTAACTCTTATATAAGTATATTATTAACTCTTATTATAATATAATATACTCACCAGTTACCATTGCCTAAGTTAACTTCACGTACAATAATATTACAGCTATGCTCTGAGTATCCCTGCGTGATCAAATAAAAAAAGAGGAGATCCGTAGAGATCTATCTTAAAGTTGCCTTTACACAAGTTTAAGAAGTCCATTAAAAGTATGTTCCAGAAAAAAGCTTATTATACTGTTGAAGATTACGTAAATGACAAAGGAGCATGGGTTTGACTCGCTCCAGCAATGCTAAGGACAGCTGCTACTGTATTCTACAAATTAAGAAATTGTAATTTTTTTTTCAAAATTCCGCCAAATTTCTTGCTGGTTCTTCTCGGTAGGAATGGCATTCCTAACCAGTGGTAGATTCACTCGAAGATTCAAAAGTACTTGTAAAAGTGTACTTATTTGAACAAAAAAACATTCGAATTTTGAATTTTTGAATATACAAACCAACCTTTATAAGTTACTAGCTGATGCCCGAGACTTTATCCGCGTGGATTGGTTTTTTTTGGTTCCCGCGGGAACTCTTTAATATCCAGATCCACTCAGCCGTTCGGGCGTGATTGAATAAAAAAACATCCATCCATCCATCCAAACTTTCGCATTTATAATATTAGTATACAAGTATTAATTAATAATAACTTACCAAACTTAATTATAGTTTAATAAGGTTGGTTATAATAAACTATTGTTATCATTAGAAGTTTATTTAAATTCATATGTTATTCTATCCGGACTAGCGGTCGCCCGCGACTTCGTCCGCGTACAATTTCTGATTTCCTATGAGATTTTCCCGCTGCAAATAGCCTAGGTACATATAGCGGCTAAAACTAATAAGTAATAACCTTAATGCCGGTTTTAAAGACTTATAACCTACATGCAAGCTTCCAATCCCAATTTCACAACCTTTAGGGTGGATTTTCGTAAAATTACTTACACAGGTAATTATTATTTAAAACTAATAACCTTCATCCCGATATTCAAGCCTCTAACTTCAAATACAAAGGACTTTCATACAAACTTGCAGCCCCTATTTCACCCTCTTTGGGGTGAATTTTCGTAAAATTGACTATACAGGTTATTATAATTTAAAACTAATAACTTAAAACCCTCATGTAAGCTTTCAACCCCTATTGCACCCCTATTGGGGTAGATTTTCGTAAAAATGATTATGCAGGTTATTATTTATTTAAATGCCGATTTTCAGGTCTCTAACTTCAAACACACAGGACTTTCATACAATCTTACAACCCCCATTACACCTTCTTTGGGGTGAATTTTCGTAAAATTTCTTATATGGGTTTTTATTATTTATAGCCATTAACTTAATTGCCAATTTTCATAACTTGAAAAACAAAGGACTTTCATATAAACTGCCGACCCCCTAGGGGTGAATTTTCTCAAAACCGTTTCTTAGCGGCCGTCTACACCACAGAAGGAACCTATCTTCCAAATTTCAAGTCTGTATGCTTTATAGTTTTTGAGATCTCGTGTTGAATCAGTGAGTGACCTTTCGCTTTTATATATTATAGATAGATTTGCAAAACGTCAGCCCTAAAAACGTATTAGTAGGAAAGGGCCCTCCGTTTAATACGTCTTTAGAAATAGAATCAGACGCCATTGCGAGGCTCTCGACTGTGAGCCGCCTCTCACAAGCTGCCGGCTTCGCTCAAATGCCGTGACCTATATAGATGTTCGATCTATATTTTGACGTGACAATATTTCTGGTTTAGATTTATTTATAGGAATTTTATGAAACCTACTGTAGATCCATACTAATATTATAAAGAGGTAAAGTTTGTGAGGTTGTAGGGGGTAATCTCTGAATCTACTGAACCGATTTTGAGAATTCTGGTACCATTAGAAAGCCATATTATTTGTGAGTGTCACAGGCTATATGTTAACCCGAAAAATCTGCGCATCTGCTAGTATTATATAAGTTGATTGTGTTGCTGAAGCAAGGTTAGGTCGTTAACTGGCTGGGTAATGATGGAGAACTTTAGTAAAATCAATTAAAAAAGCAAATACATCTATACTAATATTACTTATAAATGGAATTTGGATGGATGGATGGATTGATGTTTGTTACTCAATCACACTAGAACGGCTGAACGAATCTGGATAGAATTTGTCACAGAGAGACGTTATAGTCTGTAATAACACATTGGCTACTTTTTATTCCGAAAATTAAAGAGCCAAAAAACCAAAATCCACGCGGACGAAGTTGCGGGCATCAGCTAGTAAAACACAGTTGTGACAAGACTGTACATTTATGTATATAACATCGTACATAAGGAACATACCTAGGTGCATTATATACTAAAACCTTCCTGAAAGTACGTAGGTTACAATAGTGAAAGAGTCATTAAAATTGGTTCATTAGTTTCCGAGAAAATCGTTACAATACATACATACGGATCGAATACAGAACATCATTTTTGAAGTCTGTTAAAATTTCTTCAGTTTCTCATAATGCCGCTGGTTTTTTTTTTCAAATTCCCATAAAATCAGTTATATTGAAGAAAATTATAATAATAATAGATGACCTGGTGTACTTCGTATCACCTTCCCTAACGATAAAATATATGGGAAAATGAGTTTGTTGTTTTCTTCCTCGCAATTTTTCCATATTTTCTCACCATTTAAACCTTCCCTGGACTACGACAAACATTTCAAAACCAAAATCAACTAAATAAGCCCAGCCGTTCTCGAGTTTTAGTGAGACAAACGAAAAGCAATTGATTTATATATATTGGATAGAATCAGGCGTTACTTTGCGGAAGTTCATGATTTAGCAAGAAAAAATTACAATTATTTTGCTATAATCCGCCAACTGTTGGCGGATTATAGCAAAATAATTGTAATTTTTTCTTGCTGATTTATATATATAAATAAAGATAAATACAAACAGATAAACATCATCTTTCCTACCTCGTTCCATCACGAGTCAATATAACTGTCAAATACAAACTACGTGACTAATTATAATAATCAAATAAGCAGTTAGAGTGACGGAACTAATCATACCTGCAGTGGAATATAGCAGCGACGCTATAGCAGAGAATAGGTAACGCTATAGCGGCCAATAGTCGATCATTATGGACCGGAGAGCTATTCAATCACAATCCCAATTGCTGTGTGTACACACTGCGCTCGGAAATAGAGCGGTTCACGTACCACAACTTGATTAAAAGGCCATTTGAATTCCATCAAAAAAATATAAATATTATACATCCACTACAGTCTTTTAAAGTCCCACTGCTGGGCACAGGCCTCCATTCCTACCGACATTCCTCGACAAGTCGAGAACGGGCACGGATACGTAGGTTAAATAACGGATAGCCGTTGGACTCCTCAATACTCAATACTCAATATCATGTATTCAATATAGGTACACTGTAGGTACACTTATTGACGTTAAAAATTACTTACTTATAAACACATGATGGTGATAATCGGTTGCGGTATCTTAAAACTAAAACTACGAGGGTTCCAAACGCACCCTGGTCTAAGAAGAGCCCACAACAAACTCAGCCGGGTGTTTTTATTCCAAGGTCACAAGATGCTAAGACCGCTGACAACCTCCCTGGCGCAGTATTGAGCGCTGTTGTCTTAACGTGGGAGGTTCCGGGTTCGATTCCCGGCAGGGCTAATTTGGGAATTTATAATTTTTGAATTTTCTCTGGACTGATCTGGTTGGAGACTTCGGTCGTGGCTAGTTACTACCATTAGTTACAGTAGTTAGAAAAAAAAATGCAAAAGGAAGAGCATTGACGCGTTGATTGAGCCACGTTTTAGAAAGTTTGACTAAAAAGTGTATATTATAAGGAATATAAAAATACATTCTATTCATGCAACGAAAAGATTTAATATTGCTAAGTACCGTCAGACCCCAATACATTATTATTATTATATTATGCTAATATTGCTCCTGAGTGAACCAATAAAAGCGCAAATAAAGTAATCACTCACTTAACAAGTGAGCGTGTAATTCCGCTGAAAGCTATGCCCATTAGCCGATGTGGGGTATTATATAATGTGTTACATCTCTACTGCTATCAAATTGTAATAGTCTGTGTGTGTGTTTATGTGCTTTTGAGGAACTCCTTTGCTCAGTGTTGCTTTGACAAGTGACATGAAATAAACATATTTTCAATTAGACGATGTCCGCGACTACGTCCACGTGAATTTATTTTTTATTTCCTTAATTTTCCAGAATAAATGCCTATGTCCTTCCCCGGGATGCACTGTACTAAATTTCATCAAAATTGGTTGAAAATATGGGACGTTACAGCGTAACAGACCGACATACTTTCGCATTTGTAACATTAGTATGGATTCATTTTATTTCATTACTCAATACTCAATATAGGTACACTGTAGGTACACTTATTGACGTTAAAAATTACTTACTTATACAACATGATGGTGATAATCGGTTACAGTATCTTAAAACTAAAGCTACGAGGGTTCCAAAAGCGCCCTGGTCTGAAAAGAGCACACAACAAACTCAGCCGGGTTTTTTTTATTTAGTATTTTTTAGTATTTATTAGCCTATGGTCTCAGCGATATTATTATCACCATCCCACAAATCATCTTAACTAAGCAACTATCAGAGCCATAGAGCAAATTATTGCCAAGCTTTCTTGTCGTCTAAGTAGTCATTTATATGGTAATAAGATTTTTCAATGAGTTCACGTTTTACATTAATTTTAAACTTATTCAGAGACATCTTTAACGGACATTGCTCATTTCATTTCATTTGGTGGTGATTGCTATTTGGTCGCCGGCACGTTCTATTTGAGAATTTTTGATTTCTTAGTTCTGTCTAGTTTAGGTAGGCTTTAACCGTGGCTATTAGAAGGAGGGTAGTAAACCTACAGGCGAAGCCAAGTGCTTTACTGATGCTGTAGAAACTTATACATCTGCAAAAGTATGGAGTTGACTCGACACCAATTTTATAATAGTTAAAATTATAACTTAGACTCAGGGTCCAGTTTGACTTTCACGCCGCTAAAATTCAGTAATTAATAGTTACTTCGTGAAATGGGGGTATGGGTTTAATATAACTGCCATGCCCCTAACAGGTTAGCCCGCTACCATCTTAGACTGCATCATGGATAAAAAAAAAATGGCTAGTATGCTGTGCTATGCTAATAAGGGGTGTGGTTAGTGCGAAAAGCGTGGAAAATACGGCTGAGGTAACTCTGGGCGAGGTATTAACTAAATCTGATGACTCAGCGCTTTATAGGGGTATTCAAATAAGTAAGACATCAATCTTTCCTTTCCACTATGAGTGATTTGTCTGTGTTGTTGTCACTACCATCGCTTAGAGCGGTATTATTTTAATATCATTGCCGTTTGTGTTTTACTTTTATAACCTTTACCAGATGATGCCCGTGACTACGTCCACGTGGTTTTAGGTTTTTTTATTCCTGCTGGAACTGTTCAATTTTCCGGGATAAAAAGTCCTTTTCCGGGATACAACCCACCTCTGTAGAAAATCTCATCAAAATCGCTTGGCAGTGAAAGCGTAGCATAGAGACAGGCTTTCAGACAGGCATTTATAATATTAGTATGGATTATAGGGACGTCAAGATACGTAACATACAACCGTCATTTTGAAGTAATACTGCTATGAGCCATGGTATTAGGCCTTCAGGTTTGTGTTTTCAGACTACAGACACTCGGGCAATAATTTTACATAACTCAATTTAAAGTATCGCCAACAGGACAGAACGTCCGTCCCATCTGCCGAATACGATATGCGAAGATGCCCTGTCCGGTGTAAGTCTATGTTCATGCTCACTATTGTAAAATAAATTCTAACACTCGCACATTCAAACAAAATTTCAAGAAATAGGCAGATTTTAAAGATTTCCGAAATCGTTGCAAGTTGAACGGTCCTTAAAATAGCGCTACTTTCAAAAAACTTCGATAACGCGATACACACTCTTAACAGTTTCATTCTGTGATTTAGATACAATTAGCGCCATCTAGTTTACACATTGGGAAACTCTACAATTATTTTTGTTCAAAAGAAATATGGCTGATACTGACACCCATTTCTGGATTTTATATTCTTATTTTAATTATGAGTAATGGAAAACAGAATCTCGTGTTTTTTTTTTAATCTGGCCTGCCTTGTAATAGAGCTTATAATGTAGAACTATGGAACTTACTTTCATGTATAATTTCAGTTTCAGTTTCAGTTTCTTTCGTAGCTTTAGTTTTAAGATACCGTAACCAATTATCACCATCATGTTTTATAAGTAAGAAATTTTTTACGTCAATAAGTGTACCTACAGTGTACCTATATTGAATAAATGATATTGAGTATTGAGTATTATTAGTTGCAATTCCATAGTTATATTATTTCCTGATTAACTTATAATAGTCATTAGTAAATAAGGCATGCTGTGGATACCCAGTTTGTGTGTGGCAACAAAACAGTATATGGTGGTAGGGAGACAGATTTTATTAGTGTATCAGTATCATTTAAGAATTCATTGATATTGTAGTATTTCATTTCTCAATCAGATAGTTTTTTAGCGTGTTATTAAACTCTTTTTCTTTTCCGATGTTCCTAATGTAGTCTGGCAGATTGTTAAATATTTTTATTGACATTTCATGTTTTCATCGTGGAAATAATGGGTACCGAACCCAAAAAAATACTTTTCTCTCATTCCATCGCCTTAATGCAGCCGAGCACGCCAACCCATCTTTACGTTCATGCCAGCACACTTTCGTCCATACCATCTACATAGCCGTGTGCTATCGCCCAGTACGGGGGTGTAATTATAGGAATCATGGCCAACTTGGGCCACTATTTACGTGTAACGGCCAGTAATAACTGGGCAGGTTAAACTATCAAAATAATACGCTGAGAAATTCATGAAGACTTCGTGTTATGTAACTGAGTAATGCTATGTAATATTACAATCTATCTAACATTATCTAATTCAATGCAAGGTAAGTTATTATACGACTGCCTGAAAAAACGTGTATATTGTTTTCAGGGTTCATGTATGTATGTGAGTTTGTATATTCCATCATAACTTCTATACGCCTGAACCGATTTTGATAAATGAGGTATCGTTAGAATCCCTAGCTTACTCCGAGTGACATAGGCTAATAAAATTAAAAAAAAATTATGAGGTGACCATGGTCCCGCATTAAAGACCAAAGTTGAAAAAAAAAATCGAAAATAAGATTAACTATATAATCATCTAGAAATCGATGAGTAGATTCCAAAAATATATAATACTATAGTTCAATATCCAGTGAAAAATGTGAGTAAAATTCTAATTTATCTAGATTAATTAGACTTAATATAGATTTTTATCTTTTTAGTTCGTTTTTTGGCAGGGCAGTCGTGTTTTTTTGAGTTTTTAAATTATGACTTGTTTTGTAGTAATCCTACAGAGTACCTCTCAAAAATTTATATTTATTGAATTTAGTTCTTTAATAAATCCATAAAGATTTTATAAATGTTTAAAGGTGTCTGTGCGGTTTTATACCTACCGCGGAAGATCAAAGAGGTCCCACGGGAATTTAAACACATAAAACCACTCGGAAAAAAAAACGCGTTGTAGACGAGATGACGTATTTTAGACAGGGAGCGAAAAATTTATAGAATAAAAAGTTTCCATGATCTTCTTTGATGTATCACGCTTGTTCACTCCACGGGTTGTCTAATTTAGGAGGATAATGCCATTTGCATAGTACTGCTTCAGTCAGTCTCACTCTAGTCCGTCACTATTGCTATACACCTCTCATCTGTACTTATTATCATCCTAAATTAGACAAAGCATATCAAAACACAGCAGACCTAATTTATTCTACCCTTAGGTGTAGGTTTTATTACCCTTTTTACCCGTAATATAGCAGCTAAATAACTAAGTTTATTTTCATTGCGCGGCCAAAATTTAGGCAAAAGGCTCTAAAAAAGGGTAAAGCTTTTATATGAAACGCACGTCATAGTTTTAATTGAATCGAGCCAGAGTGGGCTTTTGTAGAAAGGTTATATATTATTTTGCAAAAACACTCAAAAAGCTCTGAAAAGCTGCATCTGTTGAAAAGCTCTGCGTCTATATTTCTTTTAATTTGATGACGAATTAGTCTCACTTATAGTAAGATGGATAGATGGGCGTGGCAGTTTTAATTACCTTTTATGGACAATTAGCTGATGCGTGCGACTTTGACCGCAAAGAAAAGGTTTTTTTTTTATTTCCACAGGAACTTTTCGATAATCCGGGATAAAAAACATGTCTTAGTAGTGAAGTCTGTGTCACTCTCCAGACCTCAACAGACCCATGCAAAAAATCACGTCGACCCGTTGCTCTGTTTCAGCGTGATTGAAAGGACACACCGACGAACAAATACACATTTAAAATATTAGTATTGATCTTGATGGATTTGAACTTTCACGTAGTACCGGAATGTGTCAATTTGCATTACGGACAAACCTTGCAACCAGAATAGACCACTGACCACGTAGAAATTATAAATTTCCAAATTGTGTCTGTCCGGAATTGAACCTGGGATCTACCTGTCTAACTTCTGAGTTACATTAAAAAATCCTATTACCATGTAAAGGATTACTAAAATGACAAGGAAGCTTGGCAATGATTTGATCTAATGGCTCTGATAGTTGCTTAGTTAAGATGATTATTTGTGAAATGGTGATAATGAAAAAAAAAACCGGCTGAGTTTGTTGTGGGCTCTTCTCAGACCAGGGCGCGTTTGGAACCCTCGTAGCTTTAGTTTTAAGATACCGTTACTGATTATCACGATTATATTTTATAAATAACTAGACGTCAATAAGTGTATACCAACTGAATAAACATTATTTGACTTTGACTTTGATCATTAGGTCCTTACATAAGAAATTGGCGTTTTGTAAAAGACGAACATAAAGTCGTTTTTTTTTAAATGTAATATATATTTATTTAATCAAAGTATGTACCATTGCTAGATATGCACTTTAGCCTATGAGATCATTGGTAGTTCCATCCATGGAAGGGATGAGGGGCTGGTTGATTGTTATTTGCACGAGTCATCGAGTTACGTGGAACGCATCAGCTCAAACAATGTTTCATGTACGTACAGTTTGCATAACTGGATTGGTTCAGTTTGATTTTTCATATTTGCAATATTGTTCCTGTAACAAACAATTACTTAGTCCGTGAAACTGTTGGCCTACACGTTTGTACTAATTGGCCTCTACCTAGAAATAGTTATCTAAATATATAAAAGGAAACCGTGACTGGCTGACTGAATAATCTATTAACGCACAGCTCAAACTACTGCACGGATTGGTTGAAACTTGGCATACTGATAGCTATTATGACGTAGCATCCGCTAAGAAAGGATGCTTAGCTTGAAGTAGGAAGGAAGCTTGTTTATTGAAGATAGAACCTAACGTGAGCATATTCTAGTTACTTTTCACAATACCAGTTGATAACGAAACAATCACGTTATACCTAACTTTGAATCACACGCATTTCGTAATTGAGACAAAGAAAGAAGTCCACGACAGGAAAATTAATTAAGTACGGCTTCACGAAAAGACTCACTCAAAGAATGGAATATTTTTCCTAATCAAAGCTTTCGAGACAATTAAACACAAACAATAGAGACAAAGACGTACCTGCGTAGTGATTCAGATTCAAGTAGCGGCTAGGTACATGTCTCATACACCCTTCTAGACTTCTAGTTGAATATTCATGAGGGATTTTTATTTGAAAATGATTATTCGTGAAAAGGGTGCGGTGAAAGACTCGAAACAAAGAGACTTATAAATTATGCCTACACTTGTGATCGTGCTTGGCATAGCTATATATTACTATTGACATTGTTTATTTTTATTGTTACATTTATTTATTGTATTAGGTTTGTACCTTTTAATAAAGAATTAACATGTTGTGTTGTATGTGCTTAATATAATCACGCGAAGAATATTAACTCGAAATTGTGTAGCTGTCTGTCTGCTACGCTTTTCAATCTATTCAATTGATCGTAATCGAGAATCGTCTAAATAAAAGTGCATTGATTTAGAGCTCAATTTCGTGTATGCATTCACAGCTAGCGCTTCGAAATGAAACGTTGATAAGTGACTTTATCAAGAGCTTTTCAATCCGTTTTACTTTGACCCAAAGTAATCAAACGCTCGATTATGATCAATTAATTAAAAAAATTAAAAAACACGACTGCCCTGTTAGTTAAATTAGAATCTTATTCACATTTTTATTAAATGGTATTTTTTTGTGAATCACTGGATATTGAACCATAGTGTTATATATTTTTGGAATCTATTCATCATGTTCTAGATGATGATTATATAGTTAATCTTATTTTCGAAAAAAAAATTCCAACTTTAGTCTTTAATGCGGGACCATGGTCACCCCATCAATTTTTTTTTTAATTTTACTAGCGTATGTCACCCGGAATAAGCACGGGATTCTAACGATACCTCATTTATCAAAATCGGTTCAGGCGTATAGAAGTTATGGTGGAATATACAAACTCACATACATACATACATGAACCCTGAAAACAATATAATCCTTTTTTCAGGCAGTCGTATAAAAAACTTACACTAAGCGTACTGTACTGGTCAAATGAGTTAAATATAAATGGACGTCCACTGCTGGACACTATTCTCTCGTAGGAGCTTTCACATTGGCCGCTTTTTCGCCATCTGAATCCGGTCCGTCCTAATGGAGAGTTTGCCAACGTTGTGTTTTCCTGTGTCACCATTCTAGCACTTTGAGACCCCAACTTCAATCCTTCGACCCCCGTGGCGCAGTGTGTAGCGCTGTTGTCTTAACGTGCGAAGGTCCCGGGTTCGATCCCCGGCAGGGTCGATTTGGGAATTTATAATTTCTGAATTTTTCCTGGTCTGTCCTGGTGAGAGGCTTCGGCCGTGGCTAGTTACCACCCTACCGGCAAAGACGTGCCGCCAAGCGATTTAGCGTTCCGATACGATGCCGTGTAGAAGCCGAATAGGGGTATGGGTTTCATATAACTGCCATGCCCCTAACAGGCTACCCCGCTGCCATCTTAGACTGCATCATCACTTACGTGAGATCGCAGTCAAGGGCTAACTTGTAGAGGATTAAAAAAAATCACCACCAAACAAGTACAACGATATGATAAGATTTAACTTTTTAAATTAGGAAAGCATGATTATTTCAGCTATGAATGGAGTTTCGTTAACGAAGCAGAAACCATAACGAGTTTGATCATCAGAACAATACCCGAGCCATACACACGAGCGAGTTCAGCGGTTAACCGTTAACCCGCGGTTAGGTTAACTAGCGTGTAACGCAATAACGTAACTAGACCGAGGCAAAATGGCGGCGTATCAGAATTAACTCACTCAACTCGAAGAGGACCCTCACGAATCCACGTGGAAACACAAACAACCAGCAACTGTTACAGGCCAAGAGCTGGTGAAAGAAGAGCTACTGCTGAGTTTATTGCCGGCTCTTCTCAGTAGAATTTATTTCTGAATCGGTGGTCAAAACATGACGTGACAGAGACACTAAGTATTTCCTATATATGGAATTAATAAATTTGGTATTGAAAAACAGTTTCAGCCCGAAACTGTCGCTTGAAACGTTGAGGCGACAGTCACGGGCTGAAACTGTTCAAACAAACTGTCAAAACGACAAAATGTAATGCTAAATTTTCTGTTATTGTGGTTTTATTTATTGTTTCTATTTTATGTCTGTGCATACAAGAGTTTTATCTATCTCAATGCCCGCTTCTAATAAAACTCGTAGTAGTCGCTGTCATTGTGGCTTATATTTTTTGAATCGTAGTCTATCACTTATTTGGAAGACTATTACTATTGAGCAGGCTAGGAAGAAACTCGGTACATAAAATACAATCAAACTACAATCATAATCATGTAGATACATGTTAGTTAACCATTAGTTTAACATTAATCATTTGTGTATCAATTAATTTTAAATCTTTAAACTTCTATGTAAATATGGCTTTATTTTGATTTATTAGGTAGTTTACCTTTGCAATTCGTCGTGTTATGTAATCGTCCCCGGCCGAGTATATCGCATTGTAATTCCTATATCAGGACCTCACGATACAGGTCTCCTAGTGTGAGGTCCACAGCTAAGCATATGAGGGGTTCATGAATAAACCAAAAATAGCTAAACCAAAATGTTGGTTAGTTTTAAGATTTTACTAGTTTGTTAATGTTCACCTTGTTACCTTTTAAATCATTTTTTGGAAATAAAGTATTTGTATTGTATTGTATATTGTAACAGTTCCAAGCATTGCTGGAGCGAGTCGATCTACGTAATCGTAGAAAATCTGTAATTTCACGGAATTTTCACTTGCACACTAAGCTGTTACCAATTGCCTGCTAAAAGCCTTCCACCCGCTCTGCGACACAGATACAAGCGTGTATAATTGTGAAAGCCTGTCCTCAAAGCCGCTGCTGTGATTTCATTAAAAAAACGCCGCCTCCGCCTGATTCCTCAAACACGGCCGACTTTATTGACTGCCTGTTTATATTTCATTACATCCTGACCGCCTACTCGTAAATATTATAATACTAGATGATTAAATAATGGATAATTTTTTTTCGATTTCCTCGGAAATTTCTTAATTATCGGGGATAAAAAGTAGCGTATGTCCTTCCCCAGGATAATCGTTTAAATCGGTTGAATCGATGGGCCGGGAAAGCGTAGCAGATAGACAGACTGACAGACACACTTTCACATTTGTAATATTAGTATGGATTTACATTTTATTACAATTCAATTACATATCATTTAAATACTGTATGGAATTTTTGTACGTTCTTACACACAAAATATCCTGTCCTGTCTGCTACGCAATAACGGGCCGTCTTTTCAACCAATTTTGATGAAATTTGGTACAGATATAGGTTGCATCCTGGGAAAGGACATAGGTTAATTTTTATAGGTTTTCGCGCTGCGATATGGGAGATAACACGCTAGGCACTAGAGAGGGCAGAACCACAAGACTCAGAAGACACATACATCTAGCAAGATTGTCTAGTCTTACTACTTACTAGTCTTACTACTTACTAGACAATCTTGCATAGTAAAGTCGACATCTCCTGAAGATGGTCCGGTGTCGGGGCGAAACGTGCGTCGAGAATAGTATAAAAGTGTTGTGTGGTGGAGCTTGGAGGGGGGGGGGGGGGGCATTGCTCGCTTGGGAACTTGGCTTTCTTGCTTGGTTGGGGGTAAACGGTGCTTCGCTTGTAACTGCATGCTTCACCATACAGAAATTTTTCTGTTGGCGGATTATAGCAAAACAATTGTAATCTTTTCTTGCTAAATCATGAACTTCCGCAAAGTATCGCCTGATTCAAGTCAAGTCAAGTCAAGTCAAGTCAAAGATTTTATTCAAAATAGGTACAAGTTGTACACTTATTGAACGTTATAAAAAATTATTACATTAAATATATTTAAAAAACAAACATTATACATTATCAAAATCTGAATATCATGTGTCAAGCAAAAATAAAATAAAATAATTAAAAAAGGATCTTCAACAATAGCAAAAAAAATATATAAATCAAAATTAACAATTAGTAGGTAATTCAAAAAAAAAATTTACAATTAGTGGGTAATTCATTGTACATAATATATATGTATTCATAATACTTTAGAGATTGTCCATGCGACTTTGTCCAAAATATAATCGTCTAAATTGTAGTATCCTTTCTTACACAGACTTTTTGTAATGTGACTTTTAAATCTCCATTCTATCCACAATACACATCCACATCGGAAAGGGGCGACGTTTTGTGCTGTCCTGTACTTTCGTGTACTACGTAACTGACTGCCTAGGTCTAGCGGTAAGCGTAGTCGACTGCGGATCACGAGATCCTGGGTTCGATTCCCGGTCGGGCATAAAAATTGTTACGTATTGGGTTTTTCAATTATGAAATTCTCAGTGCCAGCCCGGAGTTGGAAGTTGGCGGTGCTTCACCCCCGTGCCTCGGAGAGCAAGTTAAGCCGCATTGGAGCAGCGTGGTGGGTCTAAGCTCCTAATTCCCTCTCTCCTGTGAGAGTGGAGGCCTGTGCCCAGCAGTGGGACGTTAATAGGCTGTAGTGGTACTTCGTGTGCTTCGCCCCTGGTCCCCGGGTTCTGGTAACTCAGCAGTTGACGTGGCACGTGCTCGTTTCCTCACAGCAATTACAATAATGGCGGCGCTCGTACGAACAAACTCCGCTCGCACCGCTTCAGCACTCAACTGAAATACTTTCCGGAGCTCTGCCCGGAGCCGCTGTTACTAATTACGCGAATGTTGTAGTTCGGATTTAATTAATATTTATTATACTTTATTAATTACTAAACTATATATGAAACTCGCTACTCCGTCTAGGTAGGTTTAGGTTCTTAAAAAATATCATGATCTCCCTGAATAATAATGATAATGTCCTCCAAAGTCAAAGTCAGAATCAAATAATGTTTATTCAATTTAGGTAGGTACACTTATTTACGTCTAGTTATTTATAAAATTTAATGGTGATAATCAGTAGCGGTATCTTAAAACTAAAGCTACGAGGGTTCCAAACGCGCCCTGGTCTGAGAAGAGCCCACAACAAACTCAGACGGGTTTTTTTTTCATGATCACCATTTCACAAATAATCATCTTAACTAAGGAACTATCAGAGCCATTAAATCAAATCATTGCCAAGCCTTCTTGTCATTTAAGTAATCCTTTACATGGTAATAGGATTTTTTAATGAGTTTACGTTTTACATTAACTTTGAATTTATTCCCTGTCGACTGAATTTCGGCCACGGCGGCCTATCTCCATAGAGAACATAGAGATTAGCCATCTGCGAGGGAGCTATTATAATCCACAAGTGTGTGCGCATGCTCAGGTGCGCTCTCTGTTCCTTTACTCTCATAACCTGATGGGATGGAAAATCTGACACGACCAGAGGAAGATCCCGAGGCACGGGGGTGAAACACCGCCAACTTCCTAACTCCGGGCTAGTACTGAGAATTTCTTATCAGAAAAACCCAATAAGTACTTGTTATGGCCCGACCTTGGTCTCGAACCTGAGACCTCGTCTGCCGCATTCGAACACGCTAACCACTAGACCAACGAGGCATTCAGTTTCCGTAATAAGAAGTAAACGTTAAATTTCGTGCAACTTGGTGAGTTTTTAAACTTTTTTCAGTCAGAATTAAATATATTTACTTTTGATTAATGACATAATTTATAACCTGGGCCGTGAAAAATGACTCTAAGCATACCTAATAGTTATTTTTATAGTAGTACGCCGTTGAAGATTGTGTACATGATACAATGGCATAGATTGTAATCACAATCACTCACGCACGAGACTGCAATGATTGATTACATTCATTAGTCTTTGTACATTGTAGTTTTATTATCTTGAACCACTAACTAATGGTAATTGATAAAACCAGTGGTAGGTTCGCGTTTTTAGCCAATAAATTTATTTTCTGAGCAAAGTTTGTGGTAAAATTGCTAATTATATCAAAACTTATTAAAACTATTATTCTATTGTACACTAATGAAAGCTATATTTATCTGTGTAACATAGATTTGTATGGATAAATAAGTCAAGTTATTGCGTTCATTATAACAGAAATTATACAGCTCTGTCAGCCATATGGACAAAGTGCAATAAATAATTATTTCACCTGTGATCGAGGACCTACTCGGGCAATTGTATGCTTATTTCACTAAATTGCCCTCACTTAAATCAAAACTTGTGAATAAAATATAACCATAAAGAGGACAGTTAACAGGAAGAAAATGCAAACAAAGACAATTTCAAAAACTTAGTAAGTAAATAAAATGCATGCCCATTCCTCGTCGCAATCCCTTTAGGGAAAGTTTTTCTTTTTTCTCAAGTTGGAATAGTTCCGCCCTCCGCCCCGACACACAGCGGGCCTGTCTTAACTAGTTAATGCCCCAGGCTTAGCTCGCTAATAGTCTTCTGACAGCTCCTTTTTCCCAACTTCGGAATAATAGCCTCCATAGACGACAAACTTCGCTAGTTAGTTGCACTCGGCTTGCATGCTCTTCCGGTGCAGCACCGATGCTCAACTTCAACTTTATTATTAAGTACGTAGCCTTGTCTTAAAAGCTAATTGTACCTAATTTAGTTTTAAAAGACTTTTAGTCATTTAAGCACTACTCTTTGATATATAACTTAATTAGTTTTTAAATCGTCTTATACTCTAGAATAGCTTTTCGCGTGGCTATGTTCAATCGTGGTTGTCAAAATTTTGTTGAGTTTTTAATGAATAAGTACTTCTATAATATGACTTCTACTTTGTACAGAAAACCTACAAGGGTTACCTAAGCCTCCTAAGACTAAAGCCTCGAGTTATTAGACCGAAAAAATCTCTAACTCAACATTGAAGTCAAGCAAAAACTTCCTTTTAAATATATCAGTCTCTTGAAATATTCCGCCCTTTAGTGCCAAAGATTATGCTGATGTTTCGTTTGACCGGAAGATTTGAAGACACATGCTGCAACTTAGCCAAAAATAATAATAATAAAAGGCGTCTAAAACCTCTTTTTTAAAGTCAGTAAAAATGTGGTGCCATATGTTTGAATAGTTTTGATTATTTTTTTAAAACATCTGCCACGTCATTCAGCGAGGATTGAGGTGCACACAATGTAAACCTGTTAGCGTGAATGCATCGCCAAATCAGAGCCTTCCATACAATATGATACAAGCATTAAAAACAATCTCATTTCTAGCGCTGTGGTACAAATGGTGTTCCAAATATTAAAATCTGCGATCATAATATTTTGTTCTCTTATACATTCGCCCGACTTCGTATGTTACCTGGCATCTGAAGTGAGTAACTTATGTTTTAGTAGATCTTACTAATATTATAAATGTTAAAAAGTTTGGATGGATTTATGGACGTTTGTTACTTAATCATGCCCCAACGGCTGAAGGGATCTGGCATGGAGATAGGTTATAGTCTGGAATAGCACATAGGCTACTTTTTATCCCGGAAAATTAAAGAGAGAGAATTACCGCGGGAAACGAAAAACCTCAAATCACGCAGACGAAGTCGCGGGCATTCGCTAGTTTTAAGATAATATTTTAAAGTACTACCTGTGGTACTACTTAATCTAAAGGTGACTGACAGACTTTTTATCAACGTAAAGCATAAACCACTGGATGAATCGGACTGAAATTAGGCATACGGATAGCTATTATGACGTAGGCTTTAGCTAAGAAAGGATTTTTGAAAATTCAACCCTTAAAGGGATAAGACGCGTCGAAGTCGCGGGGAAAAACTAATCGTAAATACATTTCTAGGCCGAAAATGTAAATATTCAATCAGTTTGAATTTTCAACTGTGTAATCAATTAATAATGTCGCCCCTTAGTATATTTTTGTATCAGGCTTTCTTCACGTCCAAACAGGTGATCGCAATCTATATCATGTTTGAAACACAAACCTGCCTAACAAAATGTATTGGTCCAAAATTCCTCGACGATCAGGCCTTCGTTATTTTATTAAAGCTTATATTATTCCAAAGAAAAATATAAAAAAAAACGGAGCTTAAAAGGTTAACGCATTTGAGATGCCACCTTTTCTACCTGATAACTTCCAAAGCAACCGCGACCAAAACTTCATAGTCGGGGATCGTTTATACCTCTATTACAGACATACATAGAAAATCTTTCAGCTTTAATAAAATAACGAAGGCCTGATCGTCGCGGGATCTTGCTCTATATATTTTATATGCTTGAAGCCCGAAACTCAATACTCAATACTCAATATCATTTATTCAATATAGGTACACTGTAGGTACACTTATTGACGTTAAAAATTACTTACTTATAAAACATGATGGTGATAATTGGTTGCGGTATCTTAGAACTAAAGCTCCGAGGTTTCCAAACGCGCCCTGGTCTGAGAAGAGCCCACAACAAACTCAGCCGGGTTTTGTTTTATTATCACCATCTCACAAATCATCTTAACTAAGGAACTATCAGAGCCATAGAGCAAATTATTGCCAAGCCAAGCTGTTTATTATGGCTAAGCTATGGCGGTGGTACGGCACGGCTTTTCAATTTTTCTCTCGTAATCTTTGTTGGCTGGCGATTGGCGAGGCTCCAAGCAGTAAATCGCGGCCATATTACACGCTCGGCCTACGTTGGCCCCAGCGTCACTGTCACTTAGAAGTGTGAACAGCAGGGCGACCGCGTATCTTCTGCATCAATCATTGTTACAGTATCAATCGTTGTGATTGGCTGAATTTATGGTATTGGACTGTAGATCCATAGGTCACTAGTTCAGATCCGGTTCGAAGGACCACTTTGTAAAGGCTGCTCGTACGGGGAGGAAAAACTCTGTAGTTCTCAAGAAATTTTTATTTTTGTCTCAGCTTGTTAAAATTAAATTATCATGGCAACGCAACTGACAACTTTTTCTTCTCATTTACATTAATTAAAAAAGTTTCAATATATTTTATTATTCGCGTCACTTACAGTATTGTTGCTGCGTCAATGGATTTTGTCCAATAGTGGACGAGTGTTGTCCAATCAGAGGTGATTCCGATCGTTACACTGTAGCTGTCAGAGATACGCGGTCGGCCAGCTGTACGATAAGTCACATTATGATCTCGATAACTATAAAATACTTTGTCCTGACTAACTGACCTACAGCCCAAACAGCTTAAAATGTTGAGGAAATATTCCTTAAGTATCCTAGAGTTGAACTAAGGAAATATTTTTCGAAATTCCACCCAATTCAAAGGGGGTTAAATAGGGTGTGAAATTTGGTATGAAAGTCCGTCATTTTTCAAGTCATATCCATGCAACTTTGTATTTGGGCTTTTGGTTAAAAATGAAGACATGAGTGTTTCACAAACTTTGAAAATTCCACCACCAAAGGGGTTAAATAGGGGATGAAAATTTGTATGGGCTGTAAGAACCTAATTCAAAGCGGAAAAAGTTGCGGGCAAACGCTAGTGATCTCTAGGGTGATATGCGCCATTCTTAACATAACTGCTAGTTTCAAGATTATAAACTTGTCTATGGCTCAAGTATGAAATGCTTTTTTACAAGAATACAATTACTGTTGATCTATAATTTAGAATCACTAAATTATTGAACGCTCCTCCGGCGTTCGTATTTCCTTTCGCGAATCTAAGCAAACTTTAACTTTCCTATAACGATTGTCACGAAGCGAAAGCCTTATCTTGTGATAAAATAAATTGGTATCATCTTGAAATATCGCCACAGGCATGTTTTCACATGTCTAAAAGTATAAGTTTCCCAACCTTGAAGTTGGTCTTATAAAAGCTTATGAAAAGATTAGAGCAGAACAAAGAATTGCTAGTGCAATTCAATCCTCACGGTTTTTTAACTGAAAATTTTGTATGCTGAAGATACTTTCTGAGGTAATCTGCATATAATTGACGTTAGGTATACCATTGATGTACAATCTTAGTACCTTTTGGTACAGAGATAGCATGCATCCTAAAGAAGGACATGATAATGAAAGAGTTTCCGTGGAAATTTATCATTTTCTAGTTCTATTAGTTCTTTTCTAGTTTAATTACAATAAATACGATACGATATAAGTAGGTAATAACTAATATTTTAATAAATGTGAGGTCCATTTAATGATTCAATGTCTTATAAGGCACATTATACAGATAGGAGGTATAGAGCTTTGAATAACGCAGCAACTATCGGAGGCAGGTTATCGACGCGGTGTATATCCGGATATCATAAACACATCGCACGTATATCGCGTTATATATCGCACATATATCACGGTATATATCGCACATATATCGCGGTATATATCGCACATATATCGCGTTATATATCGCACATATATCGCGGCGTAGTGTGAGAACTAATAAATTTTTCCCGCGAGTTAATCGCACGTTGGCACCGCTCCAGCTCCACAATAGCTAAATCCTTCTGACTGGCGATACATTAAGTACTAGCTGATGCCCGCGATAGTTTAACTTTTTTGTTATTCCCGCGGGAACTCCTTAATTTTCCGGAATAAAAAGTAGCCTATATCACTCTCCAGGTCCTCAACCCATGCCAAAAATCACGTCGATCCGTTGCGGTGTGATCGAAGGACAAACCAATAATCCAACAAACCGACAAATCATCAAACAAACACACATTCACATTTATAATATTAGCATGATATGATTATGACATACTAGCTGATGCCCGCGACTTTGGTTTCCGCGGAAAATCTTTAATTATCCGGGATACAAAGAAGCCTATGTGTTATTCCAGACTATAATCTGTCTCTGTGCCTTTCATCCATATCTGTCTAGCGTGATTGAGTAACAAACATCCATCCATAACTTTCGCAGTTAAAGTTATAATCTTTCCTTTATATATATATATATATATATATATATATATGGGTGGTTATCTGAAATTTGGTTAACTTGGTGTTAGCATCAATTTTCACAATATTAAAAAAAAAAAAAACAATATTTGAAACTATTAAGCGATGTTATAAAGTCCATTTAGTTCAGTCACTCATTTTGATATATATTAAAATATTCTGTATTTATAAAAATTGACATTTCTTACTCCAAATATCAGGCCCTAGCCATGTAAGATCTCCCGAATTTAGTATTCATTTCACTGTAATTATAATTCTATGAGAATAATTTGATCAAACTCTATTTAAATTCATTTACTATTACATTACTAACATTGTCATTACGATTTAATTTATAATAACAATATGTTTCATCACATTATTTCAAGTCAAGTAGTGTAAGCCATAAAAAATATCAGGCCCTAGTCATTTACGAAATTCAAAAATACGCGGCATCCAAGCATATGGCTTTTTCATAACTCACTCAATACGATAGCATCGGTGTGTAGTTACTTGCAAACACGACCCAAACCGCGGTAGCCATTTTGTTATTAGTGCGGTCGACGACTTTGCAGCGGAAACACGTGCTGTGCCAGTCAAACTCTCAGGCCCTAGGTAAGTCGCTTTAAAGATAGTTAATTACTAATTGATCTCATTACTTATTGTAAATATGAGTTTGGTATGCCTTGTTATTTTGACCGTCTATTGGTTTTCATGTTGATTTTAAATAATAGATTTCATTTGATTTTGTTGCGTTTCGTCAGTCCCTAGACCGTCAGGCCCTAGTCGTAATAGTGACTAGGGCCTGACGCCACATCTAGGGACTGATGGTCATACTGTGTGATGCATGGTTTTAAACATAATACCAATGTATTTGTTGTAGAATATGGCGCCTAGAAAGAAAAAAACATTGTCTAAAGAGGAAATTGCAAAAAAAAGTCTGAACAGGCAAAGAAGCGATTGGAAAAAATTAAAAATGATCCTGTTTTGCTGGCAGAGTACAAAGAAAAGGAAGGACTAAAATATCTAAAGAAAAAGGACAACGGAAATGTGTAAAAGACATGACTCTGCGTGAGCACAGAAAGGCAAGAAAAAACTGGGTAGCCTATTCATCTGATTATAGAAAAAAACAAAAGATTCGTGAAAATACAGATAAATACGTGGACCAAAATACGCCGCCGTCATCGGAAGATGAAATATTAAATAATGAAAGAGAAGCTAAAGCTAGAAGGAGGAGTATAGTTCAACGGAAAAAAAGAAATAGCATGCTGTCTTAGGAAGGACTTACTTATTGAAAATTTAAAGAAAAAACTTGTCAGCGAACAACAAAGAAACAGAAGACTGAAACATAGAATGATAAGAAAGAAGCAAGCACTGACACCAAAAAGTAAAATTGTAGAAATGGCTAACGACCCTAATCAAAAAGTAGAATTAATAAAAAAAGCGTTATTTGGCGATATTATTCAGAGGCAAATTTTAGGTAAAAAGATTGAGACACACCAAGAAAAAACCTGCTTAAAAACGATTTTGTCCAGTCCACTGAAACATAAATATAAGATATGGAGACTTGGATACAAAGTCATTACATATAAAAAGATGGGATTTAATCGTACAAAATATGAAGCTAAGCGTAAGAGAAAGAGAGTTGAAGAAATCATACACAAGTTTTATGAAGATGACAGTAATAGTCGTTGTGCGGCAGGAAAAAAAGAATGCATCACTCGCAAAAAAACTAAAAAACAAAAAGATATTTGCTGGATTCCTTGAAAAAATTGCATCAAAAATTTCTCAATACGAGTTTGATGAAAATTGGGTATAATTTGTTCTGCAAATTGCGTCCATTTTGGGTTGTTGTGCCTCAGCTTACAGACCGTGACACCTGTGCTTGTGTTACTCATGAAAACATCAATTTGAAATTAGGTGCCTTAAAAAATGCAAATATTCTTGACTTTGCAATATATCAAACTGCACTGGAAACAATTTGCTGTGATCGTTACTCGGAAAATGCTTAGCGAGAACTTGCCAGGACTGCTCGATGAAGATTTTACCATATAAGGAGTTTGATAATAGTATGGACATTGCAGTCAAACAATGGAAGCATAATTGATTAAGGACATTAAAACTAAACAGGATCGATACGTCACAGAGTACAAGAAAGAGATGTACAACATAAAACCTCGTGATTTAGTTATGCAATTAGAAGAGAGTGATCTTCCAAAATTATTCCAACATGAACAGAACATCGTCCATCAATATAAAACTATTAAATCTTTGAAAGAGTCACTCACAGAAAAGGATGCAGTAATTCACGTGGACTTCTCGGAAAACTACACAACTAAATGCAACCAAGAAATTCAGTCGTATCATTTTGGCGGCTTCAGGACTCAAATTTCTTTGCATACAGTGGTGGTTTACAAAGGATAAAGTAACATCTCATTGCACTGTGTCGTTAAATTTATCTCACAACGCTGGAGCCATTTGGGCACATTTACAGCCTGTCCTCATAGGATTGCCATCCTCTGTAGAAAACCTGCATTATTAATAAAATAAATCCTGTGATTATAGTTCATAGAATTTGTGAACTTAAGAGATAATTTGTTGTTTCAGTTGATTTCGCAATAAAAATGTGATTTGACATAATATCCGTGTTTGGCGTCAGTCCCTATCACGTCTCGTCAGTCCCTAGAACACTGATTTAAAAAAATCATAAATTTCTCTAAAAATATCATGTAAAGTGACTGGCCCTTTTAGATGCAGCAAAGTAGATGTTATACCCACAGCACAGAATATAAACTGTTCTGATTTTTAACTTAAAACACCAATTTCAAAATTACGTCAGAAGTTAACCAAATTTCCGATAACCACCCATATATATTAATTATGCTACTGTATGTGTGTATGTCACTGAAATCCTCCTATACGGCTGGACCGATTTGAATGTTTTTTTGTATGCGTTTGGAAGGCGCCCTGGATGGTTTACATTCACAATTCAGCCCGGCAGATGGCGCTGCAGTCGGCATCATGAAGGACAACGTCACATTATATATCATGCACGACACGACAACACCTGTCGGGTCCGCTAGTATTAGTAGTCTAGGCAATAAAGCTAGTTGACCCCAACAATAATTCCTCAGACGACGAAACTTTACAGTATGATAAAGTATCACGAGTTAAACGTATATCATAAATATCCAATAAAAATCATAAAGGAAGTAAGGTTTCTTATACCATTCCCAATTGTCGAAAGAGGAAGGCACATTATCGCGTAAACGAAGTTTAGGTTTGATAATAAAATTGGTTTAAATATCGATATTCTGCATGATTATTTCGTTTGATATTTCCGTTTTGAGTGTAAATATACTATCTTCTATTATTTAAAGAACAAATCCAGAAAATATTCAGTCATAAAAATTCAGTTTTAAGTATAAATACCTAACTTCCGCATAGATTTTTTTTTGGATATTTATGCATAAGTTTTGGTTCATACCATACTACAACCCTTTCAAGTTTCAACGACTGAAGATTTAATTTAATTAACTAATTAATTAAATTTTGACCTCCGTGGCGCAGTGTGTAGCGCTGTTGCCTTAAGGTGCGGAGGCCCCTTGTTCGATCCCCGGCAGGGTCAATTTGGGAATTTATAATTTTTGAATTATCCCTGGTCTGGCCTCGTGGGAAGCTTCGGCCGTGGCTAGTTACCACCCTACCGGCAAAGACGTGCCGCCAAGCGATAACGCCTTCCGATACGATGCCGTGTAGAAACCGAATAGAGGTATGGGTTTAATATAACTGCCATGCCCCTAACAGGTTAGCCCGCACCATCTTAGACTGCATCATTACTAACCATCAGGTGAGATCGCAGTCGAGGGCTAACTTGTAGTAGATAAAAAAAATATGTGGCCCCTCGGCTGGTGTCGGCAAAACTCACGCGTATTTGCATTGCGCGGATCTCATTAGCGGCTTCCAATTAGGTAATGAAATCCGCCCTTGTTAAACAGCCCTTCCCCCCTTCACCCCCACCACTTCTCCAAATCCTGAAAGGTTCAACGAATTTTTTCACTCGTGTAATTTTCTAAATGTTTGTTGAAAAAATTTGGCGGCTTTCTTGAGACCCCTTAATTTACGGTGGAGCAGGATTTTATTATATATTTTTTAAATTAGTAAGAGGGAACCATCTTATATTGAAGTTTTAATTAATTAATTTGTTGACTAAGGTTTATAGCATCATGATTTTATTTAATAACGAAAGATCTAATAATCTACCTCTTCTTTCTAGTTATAATAAAAAATCTTCGTGGAGATCTACAGCCTATTAACGTCTCACTGCTGGGCACAGGCCTCCAATCTCATAGGAGAGAGGAAATTAGAGCTTAGGCCCACCACGCTGCTCCAATGCGGGTTGGCGGGCTTTAACGACTATTATCATGTCAGTGATAATAGCCGGGACCGACGGCTTAACGTGCTCTCCGAGGCACGGGGGTGAAACACCGCCAACTTCCTAACTCCGGGCTAGTACTGAGAATTTCTAGTCAGAAAAACCCAATACTTTATCATGGAACGACCCGAGACTCGAACCCGGGACCTCGTCGGCCGCAGTCGAGCATGCTAACCACTAGACCAACGAGGCAGTCTTATGTTATTCAGCCTGAGTAAATTAATTGCTGATATATCATTTTTCTAACTGCATGGTATTTTTTCTTTTACGATGAGATAATTTATTATGTTTTAAAAATTAAAAATCCTACTCTACCCTACTAATATTATAAAAAAATTTATAATGTTGTTTATCTTACTCCTTCACTCTGGAACCACTGAACCGATTAGACTGAAATTTGAAATGACGATAGCTGACGAACCTGAACTAACGAATATATATTTTAATCCGGAAAATTAAAGAGTTCCCGGGAATTAACCAACCTCAATGTACGCGGACGAACTCGCGCATCATTTAGTATGTTCACATTCTACGAGCCATTCTACTCTTAGAATTGCTCGTAGAATGTGAACATGGTTACTTTCTGGTCTTCCTTGTCTATTCTCGATCGATTCTCTAATAACCAGGAAGCCATAGCTATTGGATCCATAGCATAAAATATTCCAATAGTTACAAAACATAGTTATTAGTTGTATAATGCACATCTCCCCTCTCATCTCAAGCCGCGTAGCATCTCCGGCTGGATCAGTCTTAAGCCGGCACGTAATCTGCGACATAGTTACACTGTAGGAATACAAATGACCGACCGGGTTACCATGACAGTTGTAGCATCCTTCCGTGTTCTCCAGTCGCACCCTACGTCGCAGAAATAAATTTCATCCTCACCACCTGGAGGCCTGGTTCTCTTCCAGGTTATTCCAGGTCATTTCTGCCACGTACCCGTAAATTGTTGAACCAGCTTCCATCTTCTGTGTTCCCTCATGATTATAATACGGGGCTCTTCAAAGGGCGGATAAACAAATATCTCAAAAGCCAGCAACGCATTGATGGTTCCTCTGGTGCTGTAAATGTTCATGGGCGGCGGTAATCACTTAACATCAGGTGACCGGCCTGCTCGTTTGCTCGCTATACATATAAAATTAACTAGGGATACGATACTCTTACCTATGGTCGATAGAGGTAAGAAACTACATACGAATTTCTCATCAGAGTGACATAATTTTTTACTAAAATTTTAGCTAGTTTCCTGCGTTAAGTCCTTCTCATTCCGCAGCGTTGCTCTGTCTAGAAGCCTCCGTCGAACGACTGGTAGGAAAGCATGTTATTCCTTAGACTATGATAGAAGGTATATATAATCGCGAGGGAGCCTCCGTAAAGAGGGCTCACTACCATCGCTCAAAACAGTATCATTGTAATATTATTGTAATATTATTGTCGGTCGTGTTTCAGAATTATAATCCTTATTTTAGGGTCGTCAAGGTACGTGATATAAAACTGCTGTATTAAAACAATACTGATTCTAAGTAGTAAGCCCCCAGTGTATACATCAGGAGTCAGTAATCAGATTGACCCTCACTTCCACTAACTGGCCTCCCCAAGTGTTTCCATTGTTCCTCGCTAAGTTCCCTCGACCCGCTCCTTCAAGACAACTATGTTACAACAGTTTTGTAAGTTGAGGATCTTACTCGTAAATTAGCTTTTATATTGAGCTGTGTATTTCATGAAAGCCTTTATACGATAAAGCGTTTAAAGAGTATTAAACCAGGCTTTTTATAAAAACTATTTTAATCTTTGAATTGTAACTAAAGAAGCGGTGGCCTAGTGGTTTAGACGGAATCTCGGGTTCGATCCAGTCGATCATGTACCTCTAACTTTTCGGAGCTTCAAACGGTGTAGGAAAACTGTAAACCAAACAAAAAAACAAATCGTGTGGAAACTTGCTCTTATCTGGTGCTCTGTTTTTAGTGATAAGACCACCCTTTCGCACGCGTTGTTTTCTGTTTTTGTTTATAATTGTGTTATGTGGCAATAAATATTATAAATATCTGCCCCCCAATTGTTTAAGAATTGTCGATCAAATCGTCAAAATTCGGTGTCAAAGTAAAATAAACCATATTATTATTGAGTTAGAGCTTCGCGTATCCATTCTTATACGTTTAGGTATGTCCGATACCATAAACGTATGAGAATGGATACACGAAATTGAGCTCTATTTCAATGTTATTATGGTTTACTTAACTTTGACGCCTAACTTTGACGATTGGATCGGCAATTCTTACATAATCACACCTCTGGTCTGTATTTTTCGTAATATTTTCTAAGATGTGCGATATATCTGCATATCTAGCGTGATGGACCATGACCAAACCCTTCTCATTCCGTCATTCCGAGAAGAGACTCATCGATCAATAGCAGTGTAAATGAAATAGGTTGAAATATTGATAAATGATTTATATAGCTAATAATGATTATAGCCAAGAAATATTCGGTATAAAATATTCTCTTGAACCATCAATCCGAGAGCTGCGGTGACGGGAAGCGTCTGTCTGAGTATAGCACGTACAACAGCATCGCATAACGTTCACGACTGTGTGAAAGCCTATAGACAATGAATCGCCTGAGGTAGAATTGTGTTAAGTGCCCAATAGCTCGGCAGTACCTCGACAAGCACTCTAACTCTAGCTCTCTAATTCACGTCCAATTCAGGCTTCTAAAAAACTGCAATGCTTTTTCCATCATGCCACAAAAAAAGGCTAATATTTTTATGAAATTAAATGACGATAAATGACTTATTTATTTCACGTCTGACAACCTGTATCACTTATGAGAGGTCAAGACTATAGGGATATTCTACTGAGAAGAATCGGCAAGAAACTCAAAAGTTGCTCTTTTTATTAAAAGAAAAACACTTTGAACTAATTGAACATAAAACGTTACCTAGTCAACTGCACTGTTATAAGCTGATGATGTGAAACTACACTTCTGAATGTATATTTGTTGTCATTGTATCCACCGCTCCAGAATAGATTATGTTATTGAAACTGCGGAAAAACTAATATATTCACGTCAACGGAAATATAATTTATCGTGTATAAATGGCGGAATCATATATATCATAACTGGAGCACCAATAGAACCGCTGTAACAATGGGGAGGAAACAACATTGGAAGCAGTTGATACGGCTCTTTGTACCGGAGCCATCGCTGCGTTCAGCCGCGGCGGTAGGTTTTTTTTTTTTATCCACGATAAGTTAGCCCTTGACTGCGATCTCACCTGATGATAAGTAATGATGCAGTCTAAGATGGTAGCGGGCTAACCTGTTAGGGGCATGGCAGTCATATTAAGACCCATACCCCTATTCGGTTTCTACACGGCATCGTACCGGAACGCTAAATCGCTTGGCGGCACGTCTTTGCCGGTAGGGTGGTAACTAGCCACGGCCGAAGCCTAATACATAAATATACGTAATACGAAAATATTTTCATTCCCGCGAGAATTCTTAAATTTTCCGGAATAAAAAGTAGTATATGTACTTTCCCGAGATACAATTTATCCCTTTTCCAAATTTCATCAAAATCAGTTATGAGCCGTGAAAGTGTATCAGCCAGACAGACAGACACACTCGTATTTATAACTAGATGATGCCCGCGACTAAGTCCGCGTGGGTTGATGTTATTTGTTTCTCGCGGGCACTCTTAAATTTCCCGGGATAAAAAGCCTAACCTAACCTATGTCCTTCCCCGGGATACAACCTATCTCTGTACCGAATTTCATCAAAATCGGTTGAGTAGTTGGACCGTGAAAGCGTAGCAAACAGACAGACAGACACCCTTTCGCATTTATAATATTAGTATGGGGACTAGTAGGTAATCAGAAAAGGTGAATAGTGAAATAGTTGTAGTTATTGTATAGTTATTATAGTATTCCTACAATAAAAATATATATATATATATATATACATAAAAGGTCACAAAGGTGCTACATTTTATTTTTAAATTTTTTTTATTATATATTGTAACAAAATAATACAGTAGAACTTAATGCTAGCTAGCCTAACCTAATTACTATATAAATAGGTGCTAGGTGCTACATTAGAATACATCAGAAATACCAGCAGAAAATACGTTAAAAACAATATTAGCATGGATTTGCTCAGCAAAATCATATTATAACACCACAGCTATATGGTAACAGTCATCGACGTGGTTTCCATGTGTTATTTTATGGATGTTTCGGCAGATGTGTGTGTAAAGCGACACGCGAATAAAGTTTTGATGAGAGACAAGATGGCGATGCGTATTGCGTATATTGGATCGGAAATCGCGTGTTCCGCGGAACTGCCGCGTTTACGACGACAGTACTGCTGTGCGGAACACTTTTTTTTTTTTTATCGACTACAAGTTAGCCCTTGACTGCGATCTCACCTGATGGTGAGCGATGATGCAGTCGAAGATGGTAGCGGGCTGACCTGTTAGGGGCATGGCAGTTATATTAAACCCATACCCCTATTTGGTTTATACACGGAACGCTTAATCGCTTGGCGGGCACGTCTTTGAAATTTTTTTGAAAATTCAGAAATTATAAATTCCCAAATTGACCCTGCCGGGTATTGAACCCGGGACCTCCGCAAGTTAAGACAACAGCGCTACACACTGCGCCACGGAGGTCGTCATAACAAGTGTTTATATGGTTCCAAAAGAGTTTCAATACTCAATATTATTTATACAATATAGGTACGCTTATTGACGTTAAAAATTACTTACTTATAAACATGATAGTGATAATTGGTTGCGGTATCTTAAAACTAAAGCTACGAGGGTTCCAAACGCGCCCTGGTTAGAGAAAGAGCTCACAACAAACTCAGCCGGGGTTGTTTTTATTATCACCATTTCACAAATAATCTTAACTAAAGAACTATCAGAGCCGTAGAGCAAATTATTGCCAAGAAATTCTTTTCTCGATTTGCCATTGCATACATTTTAAAACGTTAAACAGCATCTGTTAGGTCGAGGTTGTTATACTATCGATGGTTTTCTTTATAACAAAGTAGCATGGAAGCAACCGGCCTCGCATCCAGTGACCCACAAGTCAGTGTAATACTTGTAACGTAACGCATTTGTTGTCTTGTTATACGACTGCCTGAAAAAAGGAGTATACTGTTTTCAGGGGTTCATATATGTATGTATTTTGATAAATGAGGTATTGTTAGAATCCCTAGCTTATTTTGGGTGACAGGCTAGCAAAACTAAAAAAAAAATTGATGGGATGACCATGATCCCGCATTAAAGACTAAAGTTGAAAAAAAAATCGAAAATAAGATTAACTATATTATCATCATCTACAAAATGATGAGTAGATTCCAAAAATATTTATCAGTGATTCACAAAAATACATCATTTAATAAAAATGTAAATAAGATTCTAATTTAACTAGATTAATTTACATTTAAACTTTTTATAACTTCGTTTTTTGGCAGGGCGGTCGTATTTTTAATTTTTTTAATTATGACTTGTATAAACGGAATACCTTACTCGTAGAACGTTGTGTTAAACGCAGCTCAACTTCATCTCCCAGAATGTGGCAAAGGGATACCGCCTTGGCCCTATCAGCGTCTATAGACTTGCACTTATCCAGCAGGATGCGCAGGATCAAACAATCAGTTTTATATAAACCTTTATTCACTTTATCAAATCAACAAGATACATACATTTTAGTACTGCCCAGCTTTTTACACATTTTTTTGTATCTACACTAGCGGCACGCTATGATGGCCGGTTTGACACATTACAATAGTGATGTGGAATGTCAATTTATTCTCGAACAAAAAACAATTAAGTTTTGTTTTTGTACCTGATTAAATAGGTTTAATAAAACAAAAATGTATATGTTTATTTAATTTATTTGAACGAACTGAATATTTGAACGAAAATGAATATACATACTTTATATGCACACAAGAAACATATGAATACAAAAGATACCAAAAAAGGTGCCACAAAAGGCCATAATTAATCAGATTCGTCCATACTACTATTTTCACTGTCGTCACTGCTATCATCACATACATTAATAATTATATGTTCGTTTTCTATAATATTATCTATTTTCACATCTCTTTCATAATCTTCCCTTATTAATTTAACAGTTCTATTCACAACCTTTTCCCAGTCTCCTTTAGTCACATGTTCACAAGCTTCTTCTAATAATTTTAGCATTTTTTTTGTGGTAAATGGGGGTTCTGTATTGTGTCTTGCAGCATATCCCTTAATTTGAGCCCACACCAACTCAATCGCATTATACTCACAATGGTAAGGCGGTAACCGTATAACTCTGTGCCCATGTTCTAATGCTATTTCGTCAATGACGTATCGGATCTTGGTTGGTTTGTTTTCTTTTAAAAGACGTACTAATTCCGCTTTTAACATATTCATGTTTGCATCTACGCCATTTTTACGAAGCCATGCGACGATATCAGCTTTCTTTTGGGATTGGGCAGGTGGCTTGTCAATTTGCATCGAGTGGTATGGGGCGTTGTCCATAATTATAATAGATGGTTCAGGGAGGCTACACAACATTGAGGTAAACCATTCAGTAAACTTTTCTCCATTCATGTCTTCATGATAGTCTCCAGTGGTTTTTGACGCAAAAGCCATGAGAGAACCTTCGACAAACCCGTTGATGGTTCCGGCGTGACAAATTATAAGTCGCGATCCTTTTCCTACAGGAACTTTGGAAGTAGATGCTGCTGTGTCATCGTTCCAAGAACGGCCTACAGTATGGTTAGCATTAAGCCATGTTTCATCCAAGAACACAACATTTTGCCAATTTTTGATTTCTTTCACTTGCCGTAAAAAAGTATACCTTGCCATCGCTATATCAAATCTTTCCATCAATATTTTGCGTTTGTTACATTTTTTGTATCGAAATCCAATGGTCTTCAAAATCTTCGTTAAAGAACTTTCCCCACCGAAGAATAATCCAGCTTCCTTCAGTGAATGCACCAACTTTTTTCTTGTTGGATACTCCTTCTGTAAATAGTAGCCGTAAACATGTCTTCGGATAGCATCGGTATCAAAGCTATCGATGCCTACGACTGGTTTTGCTCGTTTTCTCTTTTTTGGTGTGTGAAGTTTATTTTCTTCTGTGCCAGTCTCGCCATATTTTTTTTTAGTTATCCGTCTAACAGTTCGTTGTCCAATATTAAGCGCATCAGCTACGCGTTCAACCACTGACGTTATAGGTAAAATTGGCCCTCCATTTTGAGCTTCACGATCGAAATAGTTACGAAGGCGTATTACGAACTCACGTGTCTGACTATTTAGAACAGTTCTCTGCGTACGTTCGGTCATATCGACGAAATCCACAACAAAGGGCTTGAACAGAGTCCAAATTAACGAGCAAGGGTCAACAGTAACGCAGTATCAATATTTGAAATCCAAAGCCAGGTCAAAACTATATCACAATCGCATTGCACTGACAGTTTATACTTTTCGAAGCAACGTCAATTCGAAACTGCTTTGTTTTGCATTGAGCATTGACGCGAGTTTGCCGGAGGTAGTAGTTGTGCTAGCCAGCGATCCTATGTGACGATCGTATTAGATTCCATTTTTAAAAATTTATTGATATTTTTTTGCGATTTCAGAGGTTTGTCCACATAGTGAAAATTGTTCATATTCACAAGTACATTCACCCCTTAAATGGTGCAAACTGATTTTTCTACACTTGTATACATTTAAGAAATCAATTTAATAAATAAATTTTGAGTCCTAAACCTAAAACTACATTCGATAAAATTTATGAATCTCTGCACATCACTATCGTCAATAAAGTAATACAATTATTTCCTTCAAAGTCGTTATCAATTAATACGGAACTTCATGAGAAACTACATTCGATAAAATTTATGAATCTCTGCACATCACTATCGTCAATAAAGTAATACAATTATTTCCTTCAAAGTCGTTATCAATTAATACGGAACTTCATGAGCGGACAAACGTCAAACCGGCCATCATAGCGTGCCGCTAGTTTAGTGCCCTTTTTCTCGGCCTAGTGCCTGATAATTATTTTTCCAGTCTCCCTCGCTTTTTTTTCTTTTCTTTTTTTTTTCTTTTTTTTTTTTTCTTTTTTTAAGAGCCCGCCTAGGTGATCTATGCCGGCCCATAGATCACCTCGGTGTTGCCAACACTTGTTTACTTATTGTAACATTTTAGAAAAGAGCAACTGCTGAGTGTATTGCCGGCTCTTCTCAGTAGAATCAGCTTTGTGAACCGGTGGTGGAATCTTGACGTATCATAAGAGACACAAGTCTTACGTGAAATAAATAAATCATTTATCAATACTACTAGCGAACATCCGCAACTTACGCGGACTTGTCAGTTTCCAGAATTACAATTGAAGACCGCGGGTGGTTGAGAAAGCATAAAAACTACACGGCTGTCCCTTTATTAAATTATACAGCTACATTTTTATGGTTTAGAGATTAAAAAAGTACTTAGAAAAAGCGTTTAAAAAAATAATTAATATAAAGCACACGCAGTTTTATCATTTCAATTATAACAAGGCACGAGATTACAATTATGAAAGGTCGGTGAAATAATCTCCCCGGGTGCGTGACTCGCATCGTAATATAAAGTGAGTATATACTAGAGCATTTTCATGAGCATTTCCATGGATTTTGACATTCTTACAAATGATACAAGCGGTTCCACTGTGTTCTGTATTTGTGTCATCGTTTTACCATTGAAAACGGTCAGATGCAAATCGCCTGAGATGTATTTTTGGCCATAGCTCCGAGGATTTTGGGAGGATCGAGATGGGAATTGTACCATGAGTTGAGGAATCTATCGAGACACGTGTGAGCGTTTGAATTTTGAAAATCGGCTGGTAACTTTTTTTGAAATTTCAATAGAGAAGTGCATTCTATTTGGAATTTTGAAAATAGGTCAATAAATTTTTGAAAAATTTTGAAGAAAAGATTTTTATTTCCTAAATTTTTGTAATCATTTTCAATGCTCCGATTCTTGCGGGGACTGCGAAATCTATGACTTTTTTAAATGGTTACAGCCCCACCAATTTATCTAAACCGGTGCCTAAAATTGGACCTAATTTTTATGCCTGTTTATTTATTGTTTTTAATAGTTACTAGCGACACTATCACAGTGTCAGATAAGTTTGTGGGATCATACCTTTTTGCTTGTTTGCTGTAGGTTATTCATGAAGAAATACTGTATCGACCTAACTTTTTCTATTTTCGATGCATACGATATATTACTGCATTCACTCATGCCACGCCTTATAACGCTGCGTGTAGAAACCTAAAATATTGCATGTAGGTTTTCCAGAAGTGCCACCTAAGTGAGATTGGTGCAAGTTTAACCTTATTTTATATAAGCACTAAACTAACATTGTTTATTTAGACTTACTAAAAATTCATTAGCAAGAACAATCCACAATGGCAAGAATCCTAACTTATTCACTAATAGTAGGTACTCGTATGCATATTCAAAACAACATGTATGAACTTGTAATGAATAAAACTATAAGGAAAACATCTGAATTTAACTAAAAATACAACATAGACAAATGAACTCAAAGAAAGTTCCTCTAAATAAGTAGAAAAGCATATTTACATGTGTTTGTTTCTGTCTAGTTTCTGCCGCAGAAGTAGTACAGTGGCAATAATGTGACGCCCGGGGCCAGGCCGACAGATAACTACTGCGGATGTAAGATGAGCTTAGCGGGAGGGAGGGGGGGAGGACAGGGGGAGGAGGGAGGAGCAGGAGGGGGAGCGGCAATAACCGTAACATCCGTTCTGAATTAAGACCTCCGGCCATTCGTTGTCCCGCGCGGCTCTCCGAGACATTTGTTCGCATGACTCTCAGACACACAGCGGAAACAAAGGATATTGCTTACGGTAACATTGTCTCATTTTATATTTATCGAACTACGCCACAGAGCTAGTAACTATAACTATATGCTAGTAACTTGTGTGGCTCTTGAGAATTAAAGCTTTGTCGTTGTTTTCACAGAGATTTAGTTTATAGGCACCGTTCTGCTTGCGGCGTTGCCGCTTGCTGCGTTCTGCGTTTATAGGCACGAATGAAGCTTTTCACCGTACATACCTATATTATACAATTGATTATAACCCGAGACCTAGGAGACCATAGCCCTCACCACTGCGTTAATATAGACATTATGCTTCCTGTGTCCGACATTCTCGGCAAATTGTTTGATCGACTAACCTAAACCTTTATGAAAAGAGCAACTGTAGAGTTTCTTGCCGGTTCTTCTCAGTAGAGTCAGGTTTCCAAACCGGTGGTAGAGCCTTAACGTTTCATAAGTGACACAAGTTGTCCTACATGAAATAAATAAATCATTTATCATTTTATCATTTATCAAACCGGTTCTGATGGAAGTTTTGAAAGCATGTGATACTACGCGTGGAAAATTATGCGCCAAAGGATTAAGTCTCCATTTTTCCCGGGAAAATTGCTTCTACTGGTAAACATAATTATTATCCAGGACGAAAAAATACAGCAAGCAAAAGCTATAACCAGATAAAGGCTAAGTTGAATGCGAATCGGATAGCAGAGCCGATACAGACCCCGGTGTTACAGTACGCATTGATAGCGAAGCCTACAATACAATAGCACAGGGAGTATAATCCGACGCCAAAGTGCACATTGTTGTGGCTCCGATACAATCCGCTCAGCGGGAAACACACGGACGGACAACTGGATTCAGTGATACTGTCATAGATCTCTCTCTCTCTTTGCGTCGTATTGATAAATGAAAAATTAAATGAAAATGAAATTTATTTATAGAAATATTCGTTGTTTCACAATTGTGTCGGGAACCCCGAAGTAAGTTCGAAAAAACCTCTATCTCGGGGTCCCCGCTCTTCCTCCTCAGTATTCAGAAACATAACAATAATATTTTTATCAATGAAAAATTCAATTTAAAATTAATAAAAAATTCAAAGTTAGCATACATGTTGTCTATGTGTGTGTGTGTGTGTGTGTGTGTGTGCTTGTGTTTGCATCAACTAGTTAGTATCTTATATATAATTCATATCAGTACCAAATTAAATTTAAATTTGTAATTTTAAAAGATTTTCGGTATCCTAGTAGTTTAAGTTATTCAACCATTTTTTAAAGTGGAAATAGTTGTTTATCATATATGTTTAAGATTCCATAATTTTTATTGTATAGATAAACTGATTGCTTTTGGTATTGTCTTGTAGCAAATTGGGTGTTATTACTTGAGACAGTGTTAATGACGTCTTCTGTTTGAAGTGATTTATTCAGTAGCTATAGTTTGTAAGATGTATAAATGACGGATAGTAAGTAATTTGGCTGATGTGTGCAGGCTATGTGTCGGGTATCTGTAGGGTATGGTATTCCTCATTACTGAGGGTCGGCATAATAATGGCAGGAGTGTTCTTGGGATAATAATGCGGTGGGCTTCCACGTCTTTCTGCATACGAATCGACTAATAAAGTATTTTACTCGATTCGTATCTTTTGTCTTATTCTATTACAACTTAGTTATATTATAATCTTATGAATACCATTGATTACACACTTACAGGCTAATTCAACATGGAACAAAATAACTTAAAAGTTAAGTATAGTTTTTGTAACGATTATCATCAGATACTAGTGACAATAACCGAGAACAACGGCTTAGAGTGTTCTCCGAGGCATTGAGGAAACGAAAAGGCCAGGTTCACGTCCAAATTCGGTCACCAATCCAGTTACCGACTCGGGGCAACGCTGCTTAACAATCGCAATCGACTGATTTGCGTTGTCACAACTAGGCCATTCGTCCCTAAGTGCCATAGATAGGAAATTTAAATACATCACCACTAAACAATCACATCATTAATGAAAGAACTGGAACATTTACTGGAGACATAGGTATAACAATAATTAAAACACATTCATTTGTAAAATTTAAGTTTGTCTTGATCTAAATTATTTTGAAAAGGAGCATTTCTAATAAAATAAATGGAAAAAATTGGTTTGTTGATAAAAGGAAAAGAAAAATAAACTATGAGGAAAAGTAATCGAATAAACAATATTGAATTATGTTTTCCATTAAGAGCTCTGCCCGCGAGTTGATTTTCTTTAAATTCAATATTAGTTTTGTGAAGAACAATACAATTTATTTACAAAGAAGCCGGTAAATTCAAGGGATTTCAGTGTTATCTGTTACAACGACCCGAGGCGTCTCAACATTGTGTTCCACTCACTTTTGTCGCTCTACGTTCAAATAGTTACTGAAGATAAAAGACTTTACACATAAAATATTCGGTCTTTTGAATCGGTTGTTGAACACCACTTTGCTACTAAGACAGGAAAACAATTAATAATATTATTTATAAACCATTTTCTAATTATTGATATGCAAATTGGGTGGAGTATAGCTGCAGCAACTTGAATAAAGTCATAAACTCATATTTTTTATTCAAATTAACTTATTAAAAGTGCTTTTGAATCGTCAAGTGAATCTACTACTGGTTCGGAATTCTATTCATCTAATACAAAGCTATAAACTCTATCTTTTCGTGTCGATCTATAGCACCTATAGCACTCTTCACTCACATCGATCTTTTGCAAATGGTGTGGTATTAGAAAGAATGCCATTCATCTAATACAAAGCTCTAAACTCTATCTTTTCGTGTCGATCTATAGCACCTATAGCACTCTTCACTCACATCGATCTTTTGCAAATGGTGTGGAATTAGAAAGAATGCCATTCATCTAATACAAAGCTCTAAACTCTATCTTTCCGTGTCGATCTTTAGCACTCTTACAAAATACTACTCTTACTCTTACACACTAGAAATAGGTTAATAAGTTAATAAGTCTACATAATATGTAATTGGGTATACGTAAAAAAATAAACCAACGTGCAAATGTTAAATTTCTTGACCCAGCCGTTTGATCTGTATTTACATTATCCAGTAAGTCAGTTTTTTTTCTCATTTTCCATAATGATAGGGGGTTTTCTTATGATAATAGGATGGAGTTCTAGATCCCTGGGTAACAGGAAACCAGCCTCCATGAATGTTCGATCAGAGCTCGCAATAAAAGCAGCAGTAATCGCGTTCGTCGTCGGTTTACGAGTAACGGTAGCTCGTATCGGCCGCCATGACGGCGGCGAGCGACCTTCCGCATTGGAATCTGATCTCGTATTCAATTACAGTGAGATCTCGTACAACATGTACACTTGGTCGTCTCGTTGGGTTTTTAAACACTTAATATACTAGTGGTTCGCCCCGAACTGAGACCTCGTGGTATTTTTTTATTCCACGTAAGATGGTGCTAACGTCTATTATTTGTAAGCACAAACGAATAAACTTTTACAGAGCGCCATCTATAGACATCATTGTGAAGTTCTGTTAAAAATACTGAAGCTCATTAAAAATTAAATAATGTCGTTCCCTTATAATATTTATCTAATTTTAGTACTTGTTGTTCAAGTACAGGATATAATTCAAATAATTGATCTAGTTTCAGGCTCAGCCTTTGAGAAAATTTGGAGTTCTGAGGTCAACTTTGGACGTTAGAAAATCTTAGGTTAGAAAATTTTTTATCTCTTAAATTTCGTCAATTTTAGTGGAAATATATTTTTAGACTCTATTCCTAATTATGTTTAAAATTATATACCGCAACCTTATGTAACGCTATAAAAAATATTTTACTTCGCATTCGCTTCTATGAGAGCCCTCTTGAAATAAAGATTTTTATAACTTTTTAAGTCATATTCAGCTGGAGGCCATCGGTTTACATATTATATTGAAATTTGAAGTAATTACGTTCAGTAATTCAGAAGTTATAAGGCTCTGACAGACGGACAAATTTTTTTGGTAACCCTAGGACGGACAAGTGCAAATTCACTCAAGTAGACTCGGAGACATTCGCTAGTGATCGAGGGAAATGATTGGTTATATTAACACAAATTGTTTTTAACATTTTATTTAAGAAAATAAATGGTACGATTTGGACCGCGATCGAAATTCGGCCAATAGGACATTATACAGGTGAAAAAGTGCGAGTCTACATAGAGCGGTAAATAACGCGAATAATGTCCTCCCGACCGAATTACGACCACAGCGACCAATCTCCAGGGAGATTAGCCATCTGCGCGGGAGATATTATAATGCACAAGTGTGTGCGCGTACACGGATGCACTCTCTATTCCTTTACTCTCATACACCGATGGGACGGAAAATCCAACACGACCGGAGAGATATCAGGCGCAGGACCGACGGCTTAACGTGCTCTCCGAGGCACGGGGGTGAAACACCTTCTTCTTCTTCGTCGTAACACTCTTGACAGAGTGGTCGTGGTCATCACAGAGTGACGGCTTTAGACGGGTGAAACACCACCAACTTCCTAACTCCGGGCTAGTACTGAGAATTTCTTGTTAGAAAAACCCAATACTTGTTATGGCCTGACCCGGGACCCCGTCAGCCGCAGTCGAACATGCTAACCACTAGACCAACGAGACAAATAAGTAAATAAATGGTACGATTTTGACCGCGACCGAAATTCGGCCAATAGGACATTATAGAGGTGAAGCAGTGCGAGTGTACATAGAGCGGTAAATAACGCGGATAATACACTACGAGCAATAAATCCGCTTTATTGCCGCCATACATTAGTCTTTATTAATAGCGCGACTCTATGACATTTTGATTCGCTGCTTTTTTGGCATTTATTACCACGTTTCTGTCGAGATATTTGTTCGGGAATACTGTATGGTCCTTATTGATTTAACAGCCTACCTTATCAAGTTAAACTGCTATTTGATACGTAACTGTGACGCGAAAGAAACAGCGCAGGATTGGTGTTAGTTATTATTTTCAGGATGATTCAGTATTAAGTTATCTATGTGTTCAGGTTTTTTTTCTCCACTGCAAGTTAGCCCTGTTATGACCATACCCTAATGGCTTCCACGTCTTTTCATACGACTGCCTGAAAAAAGGAGTACATTGTTTTCAGGGTTCATGTATGTATGTATGTATGTGAGTTTGTTTATTCCACCATAACTTACGCCTGAACCGATTTTGATAAATGAGGTATCGTTAGAATCCCTAGCTTATTCCGGGTGACATAGGCTAGTAAAATTTAAAAAAAAATTTGATGGGGTGACCATGGTCCCGCATTAAAGACTAAAGTTGAAAAAAAGATTCGAAAATAAGATTAACTATATAATCGTCATCTAGAAAATGATGAGTAGATTCCAAAAATATATAAGACTATAGTTCAACATTTAGTGATTCACAAAAAATATCATTTAATAAAAAATGTGTTTATGATTCCAAAGGCTATATATGCAAATCGCTTCTTATGGAAGTAAACTCCAATATGGCAGGGCAGTCGTATTTTTTAATTCGTTAAATTAATTTCACTTGTTTGGTAGAGTGGTGGCAAACCGCGGCCATGCCTAAAATGCTAGGAGGTGATCAAAAAAGAGTTAAAAGAGTCGTAAATTCACCATTTAAGTAAGTAAGTAGCTAGGCTACGGCCGAAGCCACCCACCAAACTTCGCTTTTTGAATCGTACGCTTTCACAGCTGTTACTCAATTCCATTTGTCCGCCTGTCTGTGTTTCACAGTTATTTTAAAAATAAATTGAGCACTTATTCATTTCAGCCGCTGAAACTACATTATGTAATACATAACTTCGTCTTTTCAGGTAAGAGATGTTCCACCGATCATGCTGACGTTAATTGTTGCTATTATTTGGAGGTAAGTGATATGCAAAATAGATGAATCAAGACAAAGCGTGAAGGATGGAACTTTACCTTTATTCAACGTAAATGTTTGGATGTTTGTTACTCTTTCACGCCGCAAGACTAAACCAATATGGCTGAAATTTGATATGTACATAGCTCATAGCCTGGCTTGATACATAGGCTTAATTTAATTATAGAAAATTGAATAGTTCTCGCGGGAACCTATAAATAATAATCCAAGCGGACGAAGTCACGGGAATCATATAGTATAATGATAAGTTGCCCACTGAGCAGAACAAAAGATCAAGTTTACTTTTGGTTATGTTTAAAACTTTTTTATTTGGTTTCTAGTACTGTACGGTTCTGTATATATGTCACCGAATGATTGTAAACCGTTAGATTATAATCTAACTCGCGAAATTGCAAACTCTCGAAAAATTACAATTTATTTATTTTTATTTTTCGGTAGATTGTAATCTGTTAGGTAACCCGATAAAACTTAAGTGCTACAGATTAAGGCACTACCTGATTATTTATGTCAAACCCTAACATAACCTACAAGAAACAGACAAGAAAACGTAAATACAATGAATATTTCAAAAATTGACACTCAGAACATTGAACGGTTCACAATCTTTCGACAGTTTAAGATTTCGCGAGTTAGATTATAATCTAATGGTTTTTACAATCTTACGGTGATATATACATCTTATAAAAATATATCAACGATACTTTTTATAAAATGAAAACAATAAAAATCTCTACAGTATATCAATTATATAAAGTGTGTTTTGAAAATTCACCTGAAAGCGATGCGAGTGAAACGCGTACAAAAGAGGGGAAGAGAGATAATACTCCGCGGCGGAGAAATAATGACTCCGCGTCCGCGTGGGGACTG
The DNA here is from genome assembly GCA_964035005.1 of Erebia palarica. Classification (NCBI taxonomy): domain Eukaryota; kingdom Metazoa; phylum Arthropoda; class Insecta; order Lepidoptera; family Nymphalidae; genus Erebia; species Erebia palarica. The sequence continues at coordinate 34,855,618 of OZ035990.1, forward strand.
GGGGGGAGGGGGGGGGGCACAATATGGCGCGTTTACATCCGGTCGGTGGCACAGAATGCGTTGGCCGTATTTTGACTTTCAGCCAATAAAAAGTTTCTACGAGTTGGTCACTTCACATCACTTTTTTTTAACCACTCTCCAACTCTACCACCGGTTCGGAAAGCTGATTCTACTGGAAAGAGCCGGCAGGAAACTCAGCAGTTGCTCTTTTCATAGCAAAGAAAAGGTTACAATATGTAGACAACACAACACACACGTTACAAGTATTACACTGGCTTGTGGGTCACTGGATGCGAGGCCGGTTGCTTCCATGACACTTTGTCGTTAATATAGTCATCGATAGTGTAATAACCTCGACTTAACAAATGCTGTTTAACACAGTGTTTAAATCTATGTAATACGGTCAACCCGAGCCAATGTAAGCGCTCCATAACGCCCTCAGTACTGGGTAGTGTGTGCAGACCACGGCGGTGCTCTGCAAATACTTCTACACGCTGTACAGTACACTGCATACTTATACAAAGGTGTGAGGGGAATGAGAATCCGGAAAGTTTTATTTAAATTTTTATTACACTAGACGATTCCCGTGACTTAGTCTGTGTGGATTAAGATTTTTGATTAACACGGGGCTTTTTTTAAATATTAATTTAATAACTAATCTTCGCACTTTCTTTCAATCACTTAAACAAAATAATCAATACACAAATAGAAACAAAACAAATTATACAGAAGGGAGACCTTATTTTCAATAATAATCTCAAAAACTCAAACTCAAATAATGTTTATTCAATTTAGGTAGGTACACTACACTTATTGACGTTTTGTTATTTATAAAATATAATGGTGATAATCAGTAACGGTATCTTAAAACTAAAGCTACGAGGGTTCCAAACGCGCCCTGGTCTGAGAAGAGCCCACAACAAACTCAGCCGGGATTTTTTTTCAGTATCACCATTTCGCAAACTTTCTTTCTCTTACAGACGAGCTTTGGAAAAAATCACTTGGTTTTCCAACGAGGGGTCCAGTAGGCCACATCGAAATACACAACATCGAAGCTCATAAGATCGAACTCATCATAACACAAGTACATAAGATCGATCGTTCATAACATCGAAAGCTTATGAAATCGAAAGTTCAATCGAGATGACAATGATGAACATGACGGTTATAACGGTTATTTATATTCAAATAGAGGTGTCCATAACTTTTTTATACGACTGCCTAAAAAAATGAGTATATTGTTTTCAGGGTTCATGTATGTATGTATGTATGTGAGTTTGTATATTTCACCATAACTGCTATACGCCTGAACCGATTTTGATAAATGAGGTATCGTTAGAATCCCCAGCTTATTCCGGGTGACATAAGCTAGTAAAACTTAAAAAAAAATTGATGGGGTGACTATGGTCCCGCATTAAAGACTAAAGTTGAAAAAAAATATTCGAAAATAAGATTAACTATATAATCATCATCTAGAAAATGATGAGTAGATTCCAAAAATATATAACACTATAGTTCAATATTTAGTGATTCACAAAAAAATATCATTTAATAAAAAATGTGAATAAGATTCCAAAGGCTATATATGCAAATCGCTTCTTATGGAGGTAAACTACAAAAATAATATGGCAGGGCAGTCGTATTTTTTAATTCGTTAAATTAATTTCACTTGTTTGGTAGAGTGGTGGCAAACCGCGGCCATGCCTAAAATGCTAAGAGGTGATCAAAAAAGAGTTAAAAGCGGCCGAAGCCACCCATCAAACTTCGCTTTTTGAATCGTACGCTTTCACAGCTGTTACTCAATTCCATTTGTCCGCCAGTCTGTGTTTCACAGTCATTTTAAAAATAAATTGAGTACTAAATAATGCTTGTATGTGATAATGAGTATAGGAAGGCAGGTTGCATCTTATCATGTTAAGCATTATGTGTGTCCCCTCGTTCCGCGCTCGTGGAGCAGCTAGTGCGGCTCAGAGCGCTCGTCCCCTCAAGGGGGGGCCGTCGGGGCCAACGACGGGAAAACAGACGACACATTCAAATAATTGCAACTTTATTTCACAAAAATGGAGGCTTTTTACATTATTTCTGAAGTGATGCACGACAGCGAGTGAAAATGCTAAATAGGAAGTCGCTAAAGGAAATCTTGTTTTGAGGCGTGTTCACAGCATGGCTGCTTGTGCGTTGGTTGAATTGAACTATACATACATACAACATACTTCCATACCAATACCTATTATGAATGCAAAAGTGTCTATAATATTTTTTAAATTCTAAGACAGTGGTAGCTTCATTTGATGACACAAACATTGAAATCTGAATTGTTTTACAACACTACAAGTTTGCCATTGACTGCAATCTCACCTGATGGTAAATCATGATGTAGTCTGACAGTAGCAGGCTAATCTGTTAAGGGCTTGGCAGTTATATTAAACTCATACCCCTATTCGATTTCTACACGGCATCGTATCAGGTGGTAACTAGCCATGGCCAAAGCCTCCCACCAGGCCAGACCAGGGAAAATTCGGAAATTATAAATCCCAAAATGACCCTGTCGGGGATCGAACCGGAGACCTCCGCATGTTAAGACAACAGCGCTCAAAACTGCGCTACGGAGGTCGTCGATATGAGTTTGGTTTATTTTATTTTCCACCTGAATTATGATAGTGCGATTGTCCAGCCCAGGAGGCGCTCATCTCAGCCTCTATCCCGGGGGAAGGCGGCCTGGGCGTGGGAGAAGACAATTTCCTGCTGTGGCTCTGTTTTCCCTGTCCTCGTAATTGTTATTAGTCGAATGGCAGCTAATGAGTCAGACAAACGTTATTCGTCACTCCTTTGCAGTGCAAGTGTACTTTACTGAGCACTGGTTCCCTATTTATCCCTTGACTAAAAATAATCTAAACGTTCCCAAGGGATTTTTAAAGTCATAAATCCACGCGGGCGAAGTCGCAGGCATCGTCTAGTCTACAATAAGCCCAATTTGCACCGGGACACACCAGGGCGTTGTTGACCGCAGTATCACTAGACCTCAAAAGAAAATTACTTTTCAAATTCCAAACTTTTAATTGTTCTCAATTTTATAGTATCAAATAAAGACGGCCTTGTTATTTAAAGTTCCAATGTTCGTCCTAACCAAGTAACCCTCAATTTGTGACCCTTATTTGTAATGAGATGGAAACAAACTTCGTGTTTGAGTATCGCAGAATAGAGGGTATCCTTACCGAACAAACTTTGATATCCACAATTGAGTGAAATTCGGAGAAAGGAAACGACCGGCCACCGCGTCACGAGCAAACGATAAACTTGGAATGTATCGATAACTAGCGGTCCGTCCCGGCTTCGCACGGGTCTAAACAACCCTCTCAGTCGTGCACTCTTGACAGAGTGGTCGTGGCTGCTGGGATGATTTAGGTACACTGTCATCGGTCTTATTCTTCAAATTTGTCCACACAGCCTCCCACGCGATGTTCCTCCACTTGTCTCGGTTGGTAGCGTTTCGGGAGCACTCCACCACAGTCGTCTGGGTCACAGTTTTTATAAGATCTGTCCATCGTGTAGGAAAACGTTCTCTGGCTCGCTTCCCTTCCACATGACCCTGTACCACCAGACGCTCAATTGACCCTTCATTTCTGGAGATGCGGCCAAAGAACTTCAGAATTCGCAATTGCACAGTCAACGAGAGCCTTTCTTAAGTTCTTTTAAGATTGAATTGTTTGTGGGAAAGGCTGTCCAGGGTATCTTTAAAAGGCGCCTCCAGCATCACATCTCCAAGGCATCAATTTTACGTCGGTCTTGTAGTCTAAGCGACCATGTCAGCTCCGTAAAGAAAGATTGGGAAAACTAGACACCTCATAAGCCGAACATTAGTGGTTTTGGTGATCTTCCTGTTCTTCCAAATCGAATACTAATACTAATGATAATAGTAGCCGATAATAGCCAGTCGGCACTGGGGAACACATCAGGTTTTACATTAGCACTGCGATATCTTCTCACCCCGCCTGCCATTGCAGGTCGCGGCCCCTATTTCTATTGCGCGTTATAGGATATCTTCAAAGATATTAATCTGAATTAAATGGTGTAAAGGGCGAATTTGGTCTATATTAAATACTTGAGATGACAAACCATTTAATTTTGATAAGGATTAATATAATGGCAGTAAAAGTTCGATAGTAAAGCTGTGTTTCAGACCAAATTTTAAAATCATAATAATGGTTATTGTGAGACAACCTTAAAAGATACTCGTAGATATATACTATCGCGGCCTTTTTTAGAACTTTTTGAGAGGAACAATTCCACGATATATTGTTTTCGTGTAAATTTTACAACCTATTAATGCAGTGCACGCCACGGAAGCTCTCAGATGAAACTATTTTTTCCTACTTTCACGTTATTGCAATTTTCGTAGGGATTTCTAATATTTTTGAAAATAAGATAATATAGCCTATGTTACTCGCTGATAAAGTAGTTTTCTTTATGTGAAAGAATTTTTGAAATCGGTTGAGTAGTTTTTGGGATTACCCATTACAAACAAAAAAACAAATCTTTCCTCTTTATAATAATAAGTTAAGACAAGGGCCCTGCCCGCACACAATATTAGTCTAGGCAATAAATCTAGTTGACCCCAACAATAATTCCTCAGGCAATGAAACTTTACAGTATGATTAAGTATCATGAGTTAAACGTATAATAATATAAATATCCAACAAAAAAAATAGAAAAGAAGTAAGATTTTTTTATGCTATACCCAATTGTTAAACCAGGAAGGTACATTATCGCGTAAACGCAGGTTAGATTTCATCATGAAATCGATTTAAATATCGATGATCTGTATGATTATTTCATCTGATATTTCGGTTTTGAGTGTAAATATCCTGCCTACTATTATTTTAAAAATAAATCGAGAAAATATTCAGTCATAAATATTAAGTTTTACGTATTAACACCTAACTTCCGAATGTCTTTTTTGTTGGATATTTTTGTGTAAGTTTCGGATCGTCCAATACTAAAACCCAGCCAAGTTTCATCGACTGAGGATTTAATGCGGGGGTCTCCATACAACGAACCGCCCCATTACCTAGACTAATATATACTAGCGACGCTGTCACTGGGTCAGATAATTTTGTGGGGCTTGTGCTATCGAGGTGCGCGAGTCGCGGCGTCGCACGTCGTTACATCGTTGGCAGTATATTGACAGCGAACTGCAGGGCGACCACGCATCTTCTGCATCAATCAGTTACAGTATCAATTGTTGTGATTGGCTAAATTTATGGTACTCTTGCTGCGTCAATGGATTGTGTCCAATAGTGGAAGAGCTTTCGCTGATGCGCCTATATCAAATCTTGTGCTTTGTCTTCAAGTACTTATCCAGTCTGTTCTTGAACTGATTTACAGAGCTTGACATCACCACATCCTCGGGCAGTTTGTTCCACATAACCACTACTCTGTTGCTCAAAAAGTGTTTGAGGGGATTTGATGATGCCAATTGATGACGCAGCTTTCGATCGTGTCCTCTTAGACCGGGGTTCCTTTTTGTTAAAATTATTGTTGTCCAATCAGAGGTGATTGCGATCGTTACACTGTAGCTGTCAGAGACACGCGGTCGGCCAGCTGTTCCGCCGCTGCTGTTTGTGACGACAATGGCAGCAATTTGACCTCTCAATTTAACCTCGATCAGATGCGAATTGGAGCCATTGTTCGGATTCAATCGGCGCGAGTGAACGCGGACTGGAATCATAAGCGAGAGTTTTATATACTCGGACTCTTCCGCTATACACCTTGGCCGATGCTGACGACCTCTCCGTTGCAGTATGTCTCAGATATAGCAGATCCAGCCCCCCGATTCTGTAACTCAGTGGCTATCGAAAAATGAAAGCCACCGACATATATATTTTGTCCATTGAAGGTTTACTATGAAAAAATGAAAGAACATTTCATAGCAAATCTTGAATGGATAAAAAATATATGTCAGTGGCTTTCATTTTTTGATAACCACTGAGTTACAGAATAGGGCTGCTGTTCCCGGAAGGGAGGATTAGACGATTGATTGATAGGTTGCTGCTATTAAGCTGCTCTACAACGCTTACGTGAGGAGTAAACTCGGGAAATGCTATAATTTGGAATCCATATGAGGCCAAATATATAGATATGCTCGAAAAAATACAGAAGTTTATTATTAGTTATACAGGAAACAGTTTATTATTAGTTAGTGTTTTTTTGTTTTCCATTTGATTTCTTAAATCGAAGTATGTTAGTTTGGTTTGTTTTATTTATTTTGTGTATCGTTTTTATTTTAATTTCAAAGGTATTTGTAGCGTGGGGAGACGAATTGGGCAACTGTAATGTCTCCCCAGGCATGTTACATAAATAAAGAATGAAGAATCTCATTTCGAAAGATAGCTTGTGCTCAGCAATGATAGGCCGAGATGATTATAATTACACTTATCTACTATCAAGTGAAATCGCAATAAATCGAGCTACTCATAAATGAAAGCCACTATTTATTATATACATAAAATTCAAAGTCCTGTCTGACTGACTTATATATCAACGCACAGCCTAAACCGCTAATCTTAGAGACATGAAATTTGGAGGGTGTTTTCTTTGTGAAGAGTAGGTATTCACTAAGAAAGGGTTTTTCGAAATTCCACCCCCAATGGGATAAAATAGGGGTGAAAGTGTGCATGAAAGTCCGTCGTTTTTCAAGTAATAGCCATAAAACTTGGTATTTGAGCTTTCGGTTAAATATAAAAAGTACGCCTTTCACAATTTTTGAAAATTCGACTGCCAAATGGGTGAAATAGGGGATGAAAGTTGATATGAAAGTCCTTCATTTCTTAAGATATTTTTCAATTTATATTAACGAAACTTGGTATATTGGCTCCCGGTAAAAAATAAAGAAGTACGTGTGTCTGAGTTTTTCCAAATTCCACACCTAAAGGGGTAAAGTAGGGGTTAAAAGTTTGTATGAAAGTCATTCATTTTTCAAGTTATAGTCGTGAATTTAAATTTTTTTAATATTGAAGAAATAAGTGATTAACAGTATTTGAAAATTTTATCCCCAAGAACGATAAATAGAGCATATGTCCTTCAATCACGCCGCAACAGAGCAACGGATTTTTTTCATGGGTCTAGTTGAAGACCTGGAGAGTGACATAGGCTACTTTTTGTCCCGGAAAATTAAGGAATTTAAAATCTTATGCCACGCGAACGAAGTCGCGACCAACTGCTAGTACTCTATAAAAGTAAGCACAACGCACGTAATACGAGCTTTTAATTCAAACCGCTTTCAGAATTTACAGGTTTTTACATGGAATGAGTGATTTTCGTCTCTTTTAACGACGTTTACATTTCGATCAGGCAGGCTTTCACTGAAATCGTAATAAAGCTCATAGCTTATGCCCGAAAAGGTTTCAGAATCTCTTATTTAGGATGAAAGCGACGCTGGAACATGTACAGGCGACGGACGTATAGCTCCCTTCATAGAGCGAGCGGAGAGCCTCGGACAAGAGACGCGTTTGTTACAATAATAACAGCAATATGTCGGCTCTGTGAGGCTTCAGTGATCCGTCGGCTTACGCGGCCATCGCTCACCACTCACCACTGTGCGGAACACGCGACCACACTGAACTAGCCCACCCGCCCCGGCGCCGCTCGAGCGCGGAAACTATGATAAATGATAAATGTTAAATGATAAATGATAAATGATAAATGATGAATGATAAATGATAAATGATAAATTTTAAATGATAAATGATAAATGATAAATGATAAATGATAAATGATAAATGATAAATGATAAATGTTAAATAATAAATGATAAATGATAAATGATAAATGTTAAATGATAAATGATAAATGATAAATGATGAATGATAAATGATAAATGATTTAAATAGAATTTTGACGACCTCCGTGGCGCAGTGTGTAGCGCTGTTGTCTGAAAGTGCGGAGGTCCCGGGTTCGATCCCCGGCTCGGGTCGATTTGGGAATTTATAGTTTCTGAATTTTTGTGAGTCTGGCCTGGTGGGAGGCTTCGGCCGTGGCTAGTTACCGTGCCGCCAAGCGATTTAGCGTTCCGGTACGATGCCGTGTAAAAACCGAATAGGGGTATGGGTTTAATATAACTGCCATGCCCCTAACAGGTTAGCCCGCTACCATCTTAGACTACATCATCACTTACCATCAGCAGGGCGAGCATGGGCAGGGGACAAAAATTATATCCCCCGATTATGTCCACTGACAAGAGATAAAATTATTTTGTCCCTTTGCTAGAGCATGGCAACAGGGGAAAGGAGAAGTATATCCCTGTTTGACATTAAAAGTGGATAAACTTCCCCCGGCTAGAGCATGGAGGCAAGGGAAAGAGATCTAAAAAAATAAAAAATAAAAAATTTAAAATAAAATTAAATTTAAATAAATTTTAAAATAGTATCAATAATAGGTAAACAGAAAGATTTGTCAAGTTAATTAGTTCACTTTACATTTCGCTTTCATATGGAAAACAATAGTTACTTTATAACATTTTAAGGGGTACGGATAGTATCTATTTACTTTTTGGCGGCACTTATGTTCGCTTTCGCTCCTTTTAAGTACAATAAATTACAAATATAAACCAAGTAAAACCGAGTGAATCCGAATACTTTGTTTTGCCGAAACGAAAATAATTAATTGTCAAAATCACAAGCAAAGACAAAAACACAGACTTATGATAAAATAATGACTCTTTGACATAGACTTGAGATGAATTTTGAAATATTGTGACATTTTACATCTTACTTCCATGATTTTCTTAAAATGGCAACAAGTGCAGGGACAAGTCTTTCCCCTATTTTATCCACCGTGGATATTATTTCCACCGCTATGCCCATGCTCTACGGGTGGATAAAACTGAGTGAGGAGATAAAAATTTTATCCTTTCCCCGTGGATAAAATCTCCCCGCCCATGCTCGCCCTGCAGGTGAGATCGCACCCAAGGGCTAACTTGTAGTGGTTGATAAAAAAAATATTAGAAAAACATCCGATTATGCGGACTACTTCTTCACGGCTCTAATTACCTCTATACTATAAACCCTTTCTATTAAAAAAAAATTTATTAAAATTTAATTATTGACTTTGAAATCGATTATCCGGATTTTCGATTATACGGAATACCCCTGGTTTTGTTTGATTCGGATAATCGGGATTTTACTGTACAAGATTTTACACCTAACCTCCGTTAATAGTATTTGAGTGTCAAAATACAATAACATTAGAGTTAACTGGACCTGCATTTCTTTGATTGTTAAATTGGCTTGACTTTGAAATGGAAAGTTCAGTATATCCGATTATAATTAAACAATAAGGTTCCAAATATTTGAGTTCTGTAGGTATTTTATTGACGAACTTGGTACCTAAATCTTACTACAACAATTAAGTATTTCGACGCTAGAATTTTATCAAGATTGGAGCGCGCGTGGGCTGTAAACTCAAGGATGAACCTAAGTTGTAATACAAGTTAGATATAAGTAACTTACCGTTTTACTCAAACACGAAAGTGTTTTCCCCTCGAATTTTATTAACGTTAGAGAGGTGAATTAGTTATTTGTGTTATATGGGGTCAAAGAAAATTTTTGTTCCCCGAGGGCGCTATTTTGAATCCTGAGCGTAGCGAGGAATTCAATATACGCCGCCCGAGAACAAAAAATTTGGCCCCGAGTGACACACACTATTTTTCATCATTATGTATGAGAAAAAGCTAGGAGTATCAACGTACTATGTACGGACATTACCTATACGTTCAAGCACCAATCAGAAGCACGAACGAGGACCAATCAGAACAGAGAAATGAAGTCCCATGGGCCTAAAAATTACCGTTTGCTCCCGCTATCCTCTGAAGCCAATATTCGTTTTTCGAATAGGTATGATGAAAAATATAATACTAACCCTATGCTGTACTCAGTGGCAATATTACTGCGAGTGACTGCGAGGAGGCATACTACCATCGCTTAAAACCGTGAGTATAGTTTTAATATTGCTGACGTTAATTTTGTAGAATTATAATCCTTATTTTAAGGATGTCAAGGTACGTGATATGTAACTGTAATTTTGAGATAATACCGCATTGAGCGATGGTAGTAGCCCCCTGTCTCATACACGAGTATGTCTTCCCTCACTAATCTCCGCGCTTCAGTCGGACAAATCCCGACTAATCCTCATGCGGTGAGCGAATATTTTATCCGAGCTAGAAATATTACGCTTTTTTCATTGCAAAGCTAGTTAAAGCCCACGACTTTGACGACACGATTGACGTTTTTTTTACTAACTCTTAAATTTCCCAGCATATAAAGTAGCCTAAAGTAGTATCGGTTAAAGGGTTTGGCCGTGTAAGCGTAACAGACAGACAGACACACTGTTCGGTCTAGGACCGTCTTAGGACCATCACTTGCGCATTTATAATTAGTATAATGAGTAGGCTTGCGACGATGAATATTGACTACTATGAGATTGAAACGCATTTTTTAGACGATGTCTTTTCAATGAAAAGTCGAGTGTTTACGAGAGGGACTAAAAATGTGGAACGGAACAACGTTCTTCTTAAGACTTAAGAATAAATATAGTACATTCGTAATTAGACTTTAATGTCTTAGTTTTAAGGTTTATATTTTAAATATTTCTATTATTATTATATATTTTTAAATAGAAAAATATATTAAAAAAATATCAAGACACGCGGAAGCGTGTCCAGCCAAAGTTCAAAAAAACTGGCGAGCAGCACCGTGTGTAATATTACACGAACCATTTGGAGCCACTTTTGACCCCCTCATAACTCAAAAACTATTTCACATAAACATGTCAAATTTGGCGCATATATTGAGACCCGTGAGATACATATGTGCTCCAAATTTCATAAGCACACCTCAAATGGTTATTTAGATATAAACGTACAAAAATCGTCATTTTTATGATCAAAGGTATAGATCAAAACTCTGACACGAGGCATGCTACCATTGCTTAAAGCCGTATTATTTTAATACTGTTGACGTTTATGTTGTAGTGTTATAATCATTATTTTAAGGACGTCAAAGTACGTGACATTCAACCGTTATTTTGAAACAATACTGCTTTAAGCGGTGGTAGTAACTCCTTAACTATTGAAAATGACACATAATTATTATTTTAATGTAAATAATAATGAATAATAATATAGTTGCATTAAAACCTTACCTTCGTATTCATGCATTTTGTGCAACGAAACGTCATTGACAGAAAAGAAGAAACGTATTTGAAGTCGTCAGTTCAAGCTGTCAGTCATTGTGATTTGTATTCATTGTATAGAGTGGTTTTAGTGATATCGACTGTTTACCGTGCTTGTTTTCAATGTTTCACTAAAAACTTTTGATTTTGAACTTTTGCAATCAAAATTGATGAGATGTAGAAATGTGCTGTAGAGGTAGTCTGACCATAGATGTAATCTGTCAATGTCAGTGTAACTCTAGGTACACTATATATTTTTCTTGAGAATTCTCGTCTTTAATTATCTTGTACAATGAGTCGTACAATAGAATTACTGGTGGGTGACACACTGACCTTACACCAAATAATAAGTACCTACTAATGTAAAACGTAAACTAAACTAATAGAAAAGTCCTATTACAGTGTAAAGGATTATTTGAATGATAGCAAGGCATTGGTATGAATTGTTACAGCAGCTGATTATGTAATGTTATATTACAAGTACATATATATAATTTCAAATATTTGTGAGATGGTGATAATAAAAAAAAAGCGGAGTTTATTGCGGGCTCTTCTCAGACCAGGGCACGTTTGGAACCCTCGTAGCTTTAGTTTTAAGATACCGTAGTTAATTATCACCATCACGTCTTATGCTCTGTAAGTATGACGTTCAGAAGGTGTACTTTGTAGGTACATGTTTTGAATAAATATGTTTTGAGTTTGAGATAATTCATTTTGAGATAATTTAATTTTGAGTTCAATAATTTCTGTACAAAAAGTAATGATATCCCATCAAAAACATAAATGTAAAATGAGAGCCAAGTTCAAAATTGTGATATATATGCCTTGGTTGTTGACTTCAGCGACAAAAAAAGTGAGATCTGAATGGGTGCCAAGTTCAATGGTCAGTCCTGACATTTATTTATAACAACATATAATATTTTATAACAACTTAAAATATCATTTCTTCTTATAACTTAGTATAAAATGTTGAAGACTAAGGCTTTGGCTTGGCTAGTTTCCATATACGAATTATTATTAAGTAGGTACCTAAAAGTACAGTTTCTACCAGCTAGTAAAATTTTCGGAAGAATAAAATAAGAACTTACTTACAGCTTTACAACTTGTGAAGGCTATAATTCGTATATGAAAATTAGCCAAGCCAAAGCCTTAGTCTTCAACATTTTATACTAAGTTATAAGAAGAAATTATATTTTAAGTTGTTATAAAATATTATATGTTGTTATAAATAAATTTCAGGACTGACCATTGAACTTGGCACCCATTCAGATCTCACTTTTTTTGTCGCTGCAGTCAACAACCATGGCATATATGTATATCACAATTTTGAACTTGGCTCTCATTTTACATTTATGTTTTTGATGGGATTTAAATATTCGTTTTCACTTCTATCGGCAGTCCCTATAACTGCAAATGTTTTTTTTTAATACGTTACAAAGTAAGTTATTATTTGCCGAATTAAGAAGTTACCAATAAAAGATAAAAAAGTTCACACACGGCAGAAGTGAAACTTCAGAAAAGCCTACGAGAGAATGAGATATATATAACTTGTCTTGTATTCTATCTCATTCTCTCGCAGGCTTAATCCGAGAATGAATATGTTTGTCTCTTTCTAGTGTCGTTTTCAAATCACAACAATTCTAAAGAAGTGTCACTTCAAATAAGGTAGAGGGTTTTTAATGCAAAAGCCGCAACCAGACAGATTCGTCGCACTCATTGTATAGGTCTGAATCTCTTTGATTTTCCGGGACAAAAGAAAACTTCGATATCGTGATTCAGGCTTGCATGTAACGTATAAGCTTTTAAGCGGTTGATTATGTATCCCGTGATGTAGATAGGTACTACTAGCGCCATCTAGTTTACACTATGGTAACCGCTACGAAGCACCCTCGGGCCTTCTAATCCCAACCCAACCCCAAGGCCTACCTTAAACAGCTGGGCTATCTGGACTCCAGGTAGCCCAGGCTGCCTGTCAGGTCAAGGAGGCTCTGCCTCGAGGCCTGCACCCCGACAGGCTTATTGCCTGTTGAGAAGACACTATAACAGGCCTTTTTAGACCCGCGCTGCTGAGGCCTTTAAATACACCAATCCGTACAAAAACACACCTATCTGATCCTCCGTTGTACTGTGATTGAAGAACAAACCAACAAACTTTTACATTCATAATATTGAGTTATGAATAGAACAACGGATGAATGCAAGTTTCCGTTAGTTTCAAATAGTTGTGGACCTGAAGAGTAACTTAAGGCACTAAGACCCAATTGCAAGAGCCAGTTAAATGTGTTAGTTTGTTAGTTTTTCGATATTTGTCCTTGTCATGTCTAACGCGGAATAAACTTATCAAAAAGAGACAGCATCACAAAACTAAACCATTTTAGACCATGTTATGCAAGTTGGCTTTATTCATTGATGTAGAATTTTAGTAGGTATTTGCCTTATAAGTTTCAAACGAAAAATCAAAGAGTCCTTTACGGCATCGTAGATTATGGACATATTTTTCAGCGCTTGAAATACACATAGACGTGGCGTGGTTGGTGAGAGCTGGTGCCTGAAACATGAGGGTCACGGGTTCGAATATCGGCACGCCACTATATGTTTTGCTTTTTTTTGTACGTTTGTGGATGCTTGGATTCAACTTTGTGGCATAACTTATATATATAATGCATATAAATCCCCCAATGCATATAAATCTTTAACTGCAAAAAATAACATTAAAATAGACACTATTAAAGGTTTGCATAATGCAAAAAAACTTATGCAAAAAAATTACATCGATTCTTTGTTCTGTTGCGGTGTGATTGAAGAACTAACCAACAAATAAACACACTTTCACATATTTTATAATAATATTGTGAAGTTTTTGTCTATACGATACTATACTAATATTATAAATGGGAAAGTCTGAATGGATGGATGGATAGATGTTTGTTACTCAATCACACCAGAACGGCTAAACTTAATATCTGGATGATATTTGGTAGAGATAGATTATTGTCTGGAACCTATCCATCTCCAGTTATCTTCCAGGATAAAAAGTAGCCTGTGTCTTTTCCCGGGATACAACCCACCTCTGTATTCAATTTCATCAAACTCGGTTGAGCAAATGGACCGTGAAAGTGTAGCAGACAGACACACACTTTCGCATTTATAATAGGATTAGTATGAATATTATTTTTGCATACTAAAGGATGACCACGAATCTGTCCGCGTGGCCTAAAGTTTTGAAAACGCCGGGGCACTCTTACCCGAAATAAACGTTTCAAATCTCCAGGTGGAGACATTACGATTCAAAATGTATTACTTCTGAAATGAAAATTAAATGAAATTAAATTAAAGAGTTTGGTAAAACTTTGAGCCGGTTGGCTGGTTGTACCTAGATCTTTGGTGATAACATTGTACGAAGTTTCTACACGATCTTTTAAAATCCACCGTCGTATGTGTAAGCACAAAAGGACGACAACTTAGACAATACTAGCTCTTAATTATACTCCAAGTAATTGTTATTCATGGCTAAAGGTATAAATTCTTTATACGGAACAGAACTTAACGTGAACATCTCACATCTAATAAAGTACATTCCCTCGCGTCCACAGATAACAAATAGCGGACGTGCAATGTGCCGTGCTCGTGACGTCACTTGACAGTTGACACGCGGACGCGGCTCGTGACGTCACTTGACAGTTGACACGCGGACGCGGCTCGTGACGTCACTTGACAGTTGACACGCGGACGCGGCTCGTGACGTCACTTGACAGTTGACACGCGGACGCGGCTCGTGACGTCACTTGACAGTTGACACGCGGACGCGGCTCGTGACGTCACTTGACAGTTGACACGCGGACGCGGCTCGTGACGTCACTTGACAGTTGACACGCGGACGCGGCTCGTGACGTCACTTGACAGTTGACACGCGGACGCGGCTCGTGACGTCACTTGCGACTGCAATAAATACATAAATAAATAAAATCGTTTTATTTCAGGTAGGGACCCTTATTACAAAAACATTAATAACAATACAGAATAAAAACGAGTCGTAATTAAAAAAATAAAAAATACGACTGCTGTGCCAAAAAAAGAAATAAAAAGTTAAAAATCTAAATAATCTAGTTAAATAGAATCTTATTTATATTTTTTTATTAAATGATATATTTTTGTGAATCACTGGATATTGAAATATAGTGTTATATATTTTTGGAACCTACCCATCATTTTCTAGAAGATGATTATACAGTTAATCTTATTTTCGAATATATTTTTTCAACTTTAGTCTTTAATGCGGAACCATAGTCACCCCATTAATTTTTTTTTTATTTTACTAGCCTATGTCACCCGGAATAAGCTAAAGATTCTAACGATACCTCATTTATCAAAATCGATTTAGGCGTATAGAAGTAATGGTGGAATATACAAACTCACATACATACATATATACATGAACCCTGAAAACAATATACTCCTCTTTTCAGGCAGTCGTATTATAAAAATAAGAATATAGTACTAAAACCTAAGCTACTATTGGAATACTATTAGTACATTATATATGGAATACTATTGGTATAACTATGTTAGTTTAGTGTTCTGAGTCTGGTACACATTCAGCCAGTGTTCAAAAACCACGTTGTCAGGGGATGCCTGAGCGGCGATACTGATCATACTGTCTGTCTGTCATGTCAGCTTTTCGTTTAAAGTTCAATTGAATTTTTACAAAAGTTAAAAGATTGTTCATTTATTTATTGATGAAGGTTCGACTGTACTGATATTTGACTCATTCGATGTATTTCACTCAGTCAGTTCCCAACGCCATATTGGATTGACTCGTATAAATACGAATGTTTTACCATCTGTAGGGCAGTCTTCACCGAGACTCCAACGATTATTGAACACCTTCGGTGTTTAGTTCGTTATTTTTGATTACGAGCCTGCTGTAGCAACTGCGGCGGTCAATGATTTGATACTGTAGTATTGCTTAACTGAGTTTTATAAATCAACTAATTACATTAAATCTCTCGTGATTAGAATACAAATATATATTGAAAGTGTTTTATTAATACCTACTTCTGGACTGTTGTGTAACAATTATTAGAATTACGAACAGTTTCCCAGAAACCCGCAATCCTGTTCCGTATGATCGCATACAACTCGTACAATGGGGGGCCTTGCTCGCTGGAGCACGCTACACTAAACACTTACACAGTGCATTTAAATGCTCCATTGCCCGATGGATACTAGCGTTTGACAGAGAAATTCTCATTCGAATAATATCCGTATCCATACTTTTACTATAACTTTTCCCATCTTTACAACCGATCTCGACGAAATTTGGTACGGAGGTTGTTTGTATCTCGGGGAAGGACATAGGCTTTTTACTTTTAATCCCGGAAAATTGATGAGTTCCCGCGGGAATCGAAAAACCTTAATCCACGCGGACGAAGTACTATCTTCTTTTCTGCTCTCATGAAATTGTAACAGTTTTTTATTTATTTGTTATAAGCACTTATTAGGTGTTATAAGTTACAGCTTTCTAATGCCCGTGACTAATTCGCATGGATTTAGCTTTTGAAATATCTCGTAAGAATTCTTTGAATAGGGCGTACAATATATAATAGTGAATTAAACACCAATTCGATTAAGAAACCAAGTCATAGGTCTCAAGAAGTTGTGCTCTAGGCAGCTCGAGGTACTGAGGGTCTCAACGCCTTGTCTGCACAAACAGTCCAACAGTCCAACAGATTACAGACAAGTATTAGTAGAGGAGCCAACAGGGGATTTGGAGAGTTACAAACTTTAAAAACTCCAACTCCTTTAGGTCGCGCTCAAATCTTCAGATTATTTGAATGTACACTTTTCAGCATTTAATTAACTCACTCTCTCAATCTGACGCGCTCGAGTATTTCTGATGATCGATTTTAATTATCTAATATTTTGATCTGCTGTCCTAGACAGACCCACCAATATACTGGGTTATAGTAAATCCAAAAATCCCCTCGTGCTATATGTGTACTCCGATATGCAGCATGGCATAGGCATTGTAGTAAATAAATAGATAATAATTAGCAATAATTTATTGTATAGTTATTAATCTTGTGTGTAAAAAATTGTTCATGTAATTGGGTATAAGCAATATATATCACTGTTTTTGTATTATATGTAAGTGTTTAATGAAAATAAAAAAAACAACAAGATAATAAGTAAATAGGAAAGGAATCCCCACCCATAGTGTGAAAGACGATAAAAATAAAAAAGCCAATAAGATAATAAGTAAATAGGAAGGGACCCATTGTGTGAAAGACGATGCATGAATGAGAATGAAAGATTTAGTATGTAGAATGAAAGTACGAGCGGCATACCAGTGAGAACTATCATGTACGAGCCGACAAACAGAGAGCAAACACAGTCTCTAATCATGTTAGAGGGATAGAATACAAAAAAAAAAAAATATATGCAACATGTATAAGCAAGTAGAGTACAACTCGCAAACCATGCAGCTCTCATAAATAATTGTTAATGATATATTATTATTCAATTTTTTATTATTTTTATTTGAATTTTTAATTAAGTATTATTTTTATTAATTTTAATATTTGTGTTAAGTATTTTTTTTTTACAAAATTTGTATTTTTTTTAAATAATTGTTACTGTTATTAATTGCGAGTTGTGCTGTGTAATTTTTAATTAATTAGTGTAATTGGCCTGTCCATACTAATTAAATTAAATAAATAATAAAAATGTATGGCGATATCGTGTTATACGCTGCCGGTACGCGTTCCAGCGAACACTAATTTGTAATATCGGCGGAACGGTGTTACTATAGTATTATTATAATAATATATATAATAATAACCGCTGTAGTTTCATCGCTTGTTCACTCTCGAGCTGAATTCTAACGACCTTATTGGCGTAGCAGTCCGCGCTGAGGTTTTATAAGTGGTCCTAGGTTCGTACCCCAGCAGGGTCAATCTGGGAATTTATAGTATCTGGATTTTCTCTGATTAAGTCTGGTGGAAGGCTAGTTACCATCTTAGACCGCACTATTACAAGGCGAGATCGCAATTAAGGGTTAACTTGTAATGTATAATATAAACTATTAGAAATACGTACGTATGAACCCCCGACCTGAGCCCGGAGGCCGATGTCCAAGCCACTGGGCTATCACCGCTACAATAATGTCAACGGTGCAGTAATGCAGTGTTGCAATTGATATGGTTGCCGGCGGACATTAATCCACTGCTAATGAGATAAGCGAACTTCCCGCACTAATCCGATATACAGTGGGCACTCAAAGAGCTCTGATGCTAAATAGAAATGGACACTGAGTGTAACTGTAGTAGCGTTTTCCGTTAGTAGTAGCCGTATAAAACTCCAGTTATGTTCAATTACATACTCGTAGTTCGCGTTCACGACATGTTTTATTTTTGTGTTCATCGCGAAATTACCTATTTAATCTAAACTAATATTATAAAGAGGACAGGTTTCTTTGTTTGTAGTGTATAAACTCATGAACTACTCAACCGATTTAAAAAATTCTTTCACATATAGAAAGCTACATTATCAGCGAGTAACATAGGCTATATTTTATTTTGAAAAAAATTAGAGATTCTTACGAAAATTGCAATAATGTCAACGAAGTCGGAAAGAATCGTCTCTTCTGAGAGAGGCTAAATAGATAAACTTATACAAAAACAATATATGGTGGAATTGTTCCTCTAAAAAGGTTAAAAAAAATCCGCGACAGCATTTATATCTATCTTTTCAGGTTGACTCACAATAACCATTTTTATGATTTTCAAATTTGGTCTACACCAATGCTTACTTTGCAAAGGTGTTTTATCGATATAGTATTAATCCTTATCGAAATAAATATATTAGTCATCTCAAGTATTTAATTAAGATAAAAAAAATCCTATACACCATTTAATTTAGATTAATATCTTATGAGATATCATAGAAATAATGTAAACGTGCAAGGGAAATTACCTCAGATTAAATACCTATAATGTAAGGGCTAGCGGCTGTGGCAGGTGCGGTGAGGACGGTGAGGACTTACTCTTACAATGTAATATTAAAATAAAACCTGCCCACTGCCCACTGGCTACATTGGGTACAGACTATTAGGATTATTAGTTGTACCCGTGCGAAGCCGGGGCGGACCGCTAGTTCAAATAAAGTAAACTTTATTTACTAGTTTAACGGCGCACGTCCTTTGACTGGTACGAGTATGAGTCTACTCCATGATTTTCCATAAACTTGCATATTCCAAAATGATAATACAATTTATTGCAACTTCTTTTTTTAGTGTAACTTAATAAAAAGCTCTTAATATTATTTATAACTTATATGCTATACAATAAATAAAGTAAACAATCTATACTATCCTAGACTCCATTCCCGGTATGCGTTTGACTCTTGGATGCAATGAGAGTGAGACCTTAATAATTACGAGTATATAGTACTATCATCATAATATATAAAATTCTTGTGTCACAGTTTTAGTGTTTATACTCCCCCGAAACGGCTTGACCGATTTTGATGAAATTTCATATGTATATTCAGTAGGTATGAGAATAGGTTTATAACTAATTTTTACACCCCTAGGTGTTAAGGATGGTTCACCCCAAAAAAATTTTTTTTTTTTGGACAATTTTTTTTTTGTTATTTTTTTATGGTGTGGAATTGAAAATTACTTTTATTTACCCTCCTACCACCGACCATAGCGTCGGTGAACATTAAAACATATAATTAAAACATATAGATGTTTTGATAGCATTTTATATTTTTCAACCCTGGTCGATAGCTGATCGATGGGGTCCCGTTTTGCCAAATTCCTCCGCTCGGGAGCAGCATAATAGCAAGTTTAATAATTCATATGGCAAAACAACGTTGGCCGGGTCAGCTGGTTATATATGTCACCGTAAGATTGTAAAAACCGTTAGATTATAATCTAACTCGCGAAATTATAAACTGTCGAAAGATTACAATTTAACGCATTATTTTCCGGTAGATTGTAATATGATAGGCATTTAAACTCGATAAAACCTAAGGGCACTACTTGATTATTTATGTCGAACCCTAACTAAACCTACAAGAAAGAGACAAGAAAACGTAAATAAAATGAATATTTCAAAAATTGAGACTCAGAACATTGAACAGCTTACAATCTTTCGACAGTTTAGAATTTCGCGAATTACATTATAATCTAACGGTTTTTACAATCTTACGGTGACATATATAGTACGTGTACACGGCATAATTAGGTATCATAGCACAAAATATAATCCCGCGCGGATTCTAAACACCTTTTTCATGCTGTACAGTACACATTGTCGTGGCGTATTTGGTGAGACCCCTGACTGAATCATGAGGATCATGGGTTCGAATACCGGCGCGCCACTCAATGTTTTGTTATTTTTTTCGTGCATTGCTAATGTATGGCTACATCATATAATTTTTTTTTGTCCAAATATAATATCATAATTTTTTTTATTTTTTGATAAGCAAATCATAATTATATTATTTTTTGAAGTGAAAACTTCTTTAGGGGCGTTGAGCACTTCTAAGTTAGCCCTTGACTGCGATCTTACCTGATGGTGAGTGAAGATGCAGTCTAAGATGGTAGCGGGCTAACCTGTTAGGGGCATGGCAGTTATATTAAACCCATACCCCTATTCGGTTTATACACGGCATCGTACCGGAACACTAAATCGCTTGGCGGCCACGTCTTTTACCGGTAGAGTGGTAATTAGCCACGGCCGAACCAGGCCAGACCAGGGAAAATTCAGAAATTATAAATTCCCAAATTGACCCTGCCGGGGATCGAAACCGGGACCTCCGTACGTTAAGGCAACAGTGCTAAACACTGCGCCACGGAGGTCTTCATAAATCGTAATTATCGTAATTAAACTTTAATGCCTTTGTTTTAGGGTTTATATTTAAAAGTGATGTGTAACCGTGACAAAAGCGAAACCGAAAACAAAAGGTCTCAAACATAAATATAGTACATTCGTAATTAAACGTTAATGGCTTAGTTTTAAGGTTTATATTTTAATAATTATTTTAAATATTCGTTTTCACTTCTATCGGCAGTTTTTAGTTTTAACTGCCAATTTTTTTTTAGTTTTAAATTTAAGTTTAGTTAAGTGCTTATATATAAGTACGTTTTTGTTTTGGCGTGCATTGCCGATGTATGGTTTTATAATTAAAATTTCCTCAATGTATGTTTTTTTATAATACATACCTTTCATATAGTACATACATTTTGACGACCTCCGTGGCGCAGTGTGTAGCGCTGTTGTCTTAACATGCGGAGGTCCCGGGTTCGATTCCCGGCAGGGTCAATTTGGGAATTTATAATTTCCGAATTTTCCCTGGTCTGGCCTGGTGGGAGGTTTCGGCCGTGGCTAGTTACCAGCCTACCGGCAAAGACGTGCCGCCAAGCGATTACGCGTTCCGGTATGGTGCCGTGTAGAAACCACATAGGGGTAAGGGTTTAATATAACTGCCATGCCCCTAACAGGTTAGCCCGCTACCATCTTAGACTGCATCTTCACTTCCCATCAAGTGAGATCGCAGTCAAGGGCTAACTTGTAGTGGATAAAAAAAAAAAACCTAATTCGTTCGAAACTTTTGGATCCACGGCCGACCACCGCCATATCTATGCTCGCACCACAGACAGCAAATGAGGAGTGGACTCCATTTTGAAATCACACACCTCACATTTCTTTTTTAGCTTTTTTTTTGTTTTTGGATCTTTCTATTGTATCACTTTTTATATAAATTAATTTATATTTAACCATGTTATGTATGAGATACTTATATGCATGTAGTGTTTGCTTTCATATGATTTTACATACATTGGCATGTATCGATGAATTTATGTAACTTATGATTATCCTTTGTAAAAATCGCTAGCGAACCTTATGAATAAAATAAACACATACCTCACAACTGGTTTCCAAATAACCGCTTTCTCTTTCTTTCTTCTAATTAATGCTGTAAACTTGAACCACAGCCAATGTCCCTTTGTATGTTCCTCCATTTTTCCCGCAAAGTGGAGTGCGCTCACTTAAGATGAGACGACTTGTGTGCGAATGTGTGTAAAGTTATTTCCTCGCCCACGGTGAAACGAGCTTTAAAGCGTCAAAGGCTGAAAACATAATAATCATCTTATGTCTTCAATCTGTACATGGTTTATTTCCCTTCTCTTATAGCATTGTAATTTCATATCATTGTAACAGTTTGGTTACTCATTTCTTTACACGTCACTCTAAACCTCTTGTCACCACCTTGGACCAATGCCCATCGTTGGATAGAAGCAGGCATTACTTTAGGGAAGTCCATGATAACCATTAACAATTGTGCATTGTTGAGACAGCACATTCTCCTGATTAAAAATTCCACTCCCGAAGGGGTTAAATAGGGTATGAAAATTTGTGTGGGATTTTTTAGAACCAATTCCGGACGAAGTAGCGAGCCAAAATCACAAACTCAACCAATCGATCCTAAATGTCTCCCTGTTTCTCGTCGAAATTAGTATGTTAAATATCCTAATGCGAGCTGAAAATACACGGAATAATAATATGTGACACATATTTTACAGACCACCTGATTCCTGACTGTGTTCAGGTGAACAGGTGGAGCAGTTGACCTGGTCAAAGTAACATACCTGACGGGCAGGTGAAGTCAGTGAAGGCATCCTTAAGAAAAAACTAATGGAAGTTTTCATTAGGGACTCCTTCACTGATTAACTGTAACACCCTATAGTCAAGTAAATAAATAAATAAATATTTAGTGTGTAACTTAATTAAAATTATATATTGTATTATAACAATAACAACACATAATAAGATGTCTCTAATAAATAAGTGCACGGCATTTTATTAGAGTGTGTAGTTTGGCGAGAAACATAATTTTTGTATTAGTTTGTGCACAACCAATATATATTTGAAAATTTAGTATACGTGCATAAACACATTGATAAATTCAAGAAGAAAAGTGATTGTCATAATGTCAATACTAGAAATAAAAATAAACTTGTAATGCCTGCTTCTAGGCTTAGTAAAACTAGCAATTCATTTGTTGGAAACAGTGTCCGCTTCTACAATAAGTTCCCAGAAGACATGTTAAAGATGTCTCTAAATAACGTAAACTCATTGAAAAATCTTATTACCATGTAAAGGACTACTTAAACGACAAGGAAGCTTGGCAATGATTTTCTCTATGGCTCTGATAGTTCCTTAGTTATGATGATTTGTGAGATGGTGATAATAAAAAGAAAAAAAACCCGGCTGAGTTTGTTGTGGGCTCTTCTCAGACCAGGGCGCGTGGAACCCTCGTAACTTTAGTTTTAAGATACCATAGCCGATTATCACCATCATGTTTTATAAGCAAGTAATTTTTAACGTCAATAAGTGTGCCTACAGTGTACCTATATTGAATAAATGATATTGAGTATTGAGTATAAAATAAATCAATGAAATTAGGTCGTTCACCCCGGTACGGGTAAGGTGAACATATTACCGTGTTTAAACTAACTAACCTCTATTAGCCTTCGCTCACAGAACTACATTTTGTGATTCGCTAACAACTTCGGAATTCATTGCGGGAGACAAATGATCGCGTGATGGAGGGCGCGTCACTGATTGTGTGTAAACTCGTATATTTATACCGCTGTTATCCTGGCTTATCTGTCAGTCAGTCAGTCAGTCAGTCAGTCACACCGTACCGTACATTCCAGCAGGGCGACCACGTAACTTCTGCATCAATCATTGTTACAGTATCGATTGTTGTGATTGGCTGAATTTATGGTATTGTTGCTGCGTCAATGGATTTTGTCCAATAGTGGAAGAGTGTTATCCAATCAGAGGTGATTGCGATCGTTACACTGCAGCTGTCAGACATACGCGGCCGCCCAGCTGTAGATTCTATCTTTTGTATCTGTATCTATAGAATCAATTATCTAGATATTATTGTGGGGATGAGAACTAAATTATGTCCTTGACTTCGTCGGTACTGTACTATTAAAAGTAGCCCATGTGGAGATGAAAGCAATCTCAACCCCAAATTTTGACAATGTCTGTAAAACTGTGAAAGCCAACAGATAGAGGGACAGCAAGATATCTTCATTTCTATATTATTCTTTCATTTTTTTCACAATTATTTCGTATTGTATGGATCGCAGCAGCTCTTGCCCGAGCGTGGCCTCAACCTCAACGCATCCGACCGCCGATAGCCTGATAACAACTATACAATACTAACGATTGCCCGCGACTTCGTCTACGTAGTTTGAGGTCTTTTGAACTCTTTAACTTTCCGGGATAAAAGTAGCCTTGGTGCTATTCCAGACAATAGCCAAATTTTAGCCAGATCCGTTCACCCGTTGGGGCGTGATTGAGTAACAAACATCCATACATCCATACATCCATATACATCCATCCAAACTTTCGCATTTATAATATTAGTAAGATTAATAACTAGCTGATGCCCGCGACTTTGTCACAGTCGGGGGCTTAGTAAAACTAGGAATTAAGTTGTTGGAAACAGTGTCCGCTTCTACAATAAGCTCCCAGAAGACATGTTGAAGATGTCTCTGAATAAGTTCAAAAATAATGTTTTTTTTTATACTCTTCAAGTTAGCGCTCTCACCTGATGGTAAGTGATGATGCAGTCTAAGATGGTAGCGGGCTAACCTGTTAGGGGCATGGTATATTAAACCCATACCCCTATTCGGTTTCGACACGGCATCGTACCGGAACGCTAAATCGCTTGGCGGCACGTCTTTGCCGGTAGGGTGGTAACTAGCCACGGCCAAAGCCTCCCACCAGGCCAGACCGGGTAATTCAGAAATTATAAATTCCCAAATTGACCCTGCGGGGGATCGAAACCGGAACCTCCGCACATTAAGGCAACAATGCTACACACTGCGCCACGGGGGTCGACAACCGTAAACTCATTGAAAAATCTTATTACCATGTAAAAGATTACTGAAATGACAAGGAGGCTTGGCAATAAATTGCTCTCATGGCTCTGATAGTTCCTTAGTTAAGATGATTTGTGAGATGATGATAATGAAAAAAAAACCCGGCTGAGTTTGTTGTGGGCTCTTCTAAGACCAAGGCGCGTTTGGAACCCTCGTAGCTTTAGTTTTAAGATACCGTAACTAATTATCACCATCATGTTTTATATGTAAGTAATCGACGTCATTATGAGTACCTATAGTGTACCTAAATTGAATTGATGATCATTGAATAAATGAATTGAATTGATGATCACCCTATTGTTACGGTCGAGCCATATCACCTCCTCCCATACACAATTTAAAAAAAAAAACAAAAAAAATATATAAAATGTGCACATTTCATACCCTGTAAATGAGTTCGAAAGTTAAACTTCCCGGCCTAGGCCAGTAAAGAATGTATGTATTTTCATTACATATCATAAGTTTGAATTTGAAATCTTTCTTCCTGAATATCTTGTAACTTGTTATAATGTTCTTTGGCCTAAATAGTATAAAGGAACTCTACCGTATTACGCGTTCAGCACTCACAGAGCAAAAAAATATATTAAAAAAAAAAACACTTGTTTAATTTTTTAGAAAAGCACTATACACACCTCGACCGGGAGAGCATTTCTGATCTCGTATATAGCAGAGTCTAACTAACACTCGACCAGAAAACGCGTACTTCCCCCTCTCGCGATGTAATGTACTATAATTCGTAGTAAATAGTAATCATTAATTCCGCAGAGGTTCAGCTAACCTGGCAGTAGCTCCTTGTAATCCGCCGAACATTCGTCTCAGCTAATGACTCCGCCGCGATTCCCGTTACAAACCGCCACTGTTGATGCTACTAATTAAAACTCCTTGAAATGAGAACTGACTAGTTTTACGCGTGACTTCTGCCACGTGATTGAATTCCTTAAATTAACTTATCCGTAAACCGTAACAAGTGCAGGGGCTTGTGCTGCCATCACTTAAAACAGTATTATTTTATTATTCTACACACACAGAACAGTAAGAAACGGTCAGCGTTGTCATCCTGATGTGGTTGACGTCCAGTTTACTCCACGTTTCTGATACGAACCGCTAATAGGGCCAATGGGGCGGTTTTCTGTATGAAGGCATTTAATCCTCGGTCGTTGAAACTTGGCAGGGTTGTAGCATGGTATGAACCAATACTTATACAAAAATATCCAACAAGAAACCCATTCGGAAATTAGGTATTTATACCTAAAACTTAATATTTATGACTGAATATTTTCTAGATTTCTTTATAAAATAATAGTAGGTACACACTTACACTCAAAACCGAAATATGAAACGAAATAATCATGCAGAACATCGATATTTAAGCCGATTTTATTATCAAACCTAAACTGCGTTTACGCGATAATGTACCTTCCTGCTTTGACAATTGCGTATAGCATAAAAAACATTACTTCCTTTGTGGTTTTTTATTGGATATTTATAATATACGTTTAACTCATGATACTTCATCATAATGTAAAGTTTCGACTATAAGATGTAAACACCCTCCCAGCGCACGATTACCTGCCACGTAAAACCTAAGGACCTTCAAAGCAAGAGTGAATAAGAATTTTCTAGACAACTCATTACTTTGTATTTAGCATGATGGTTAGCAATCGCAAGCCTAATTTGAAAAAAAAATCATCGCTTATAGCTCTTCCACAGTCAAGCGATTTGTCATTTCACAATCTCTCTCAATCAATTTATAATCTAACTCGGTTGATATTGAATAGCGGTTAATGTGGCTGCAAAGTTTGGTGGTCAATGTTCGACAATGTGATGCGACTTTATCACAGACAAGACAATAAGCCGTACGACAAAAAGTCCTTAACACTTGGTGATAACACACTAGGGGAAACACGTTAATAGGCATGATGACTGATTTTGAGAAATGGTCAGATTATGTTCAGAAGGATCTACTATTTCGAAAAATTTCTCCAGAAAAATAAGGTTTGGTCGATAAAATTGGCATTTGAAATTTAAATTTTAAAATTCGCGCCAAAAGAGGCGCCGTTTGTGACGTCACTATTGTTATTACCAATGTACTCTGTGCAGTGTGCAGTAAACAATAGTGTGATTGTCAAAGCTCGAAAACAAACAATTGTGACGTCATTCGCTTCTTGGTGTTTAATCCAATATGGCGGATTGCTGTATTTTATAGTTTTATTTTATTAAAATAAATAGCAATCTCACTCGATATAGAAAAATAAATACGTTTTTTATAATCCATGAATCCCATTTCATTAGATAAATTCATAATTTCATTGATTCTTGGTTACTGTCATCATGCCTATTGTCATGCTGCGCTATTCTATGCAACTCCAGGTACAAGTTAGTGACGAGGACTTGTTCCTGTCTGGTCCCTAGTGTTTTCACCCTCAGGCTTATAATCAAGACAACAAGGGATCTTGATCGTCATTGTGTAACACCGTGCTACGGCGCTACGCTGCTACGCTGCTACGAGCTACGGCGTAGCGGCCGCGGGCGAGCTTGTTAGCTGCTGTTTATTTTGTCGCAGTGTATTGATTGTATAGAACCAACTGACAGAAACATCTGAACCTCCGAAACAATACGAGACTTCACCTTTGTGCCTTTCTATCTATCTATCTACCTATCTGTCTTTGTGCCTTTGAACTCTGTCTTTGAAACTTTGGTGAACACAAAACTGGAATGTCTAATTAATACTAACTAGTCGAATTTTCGCAATGATAATACGTTTAAATGATTTTAATGCTTTGATAATATTTGTTTAAGACGCAGGCTGGAGTCAACCACAACATTACCTCAAGTATAATACGTACTAGATGAACTCTCACGACGTACAAACATTAACCTCATTTTATAAAATATTTTCTTACATGAAATTTTTTGTATTGTGCAAATTTCTTATTATTCTGAAGAAAACATATTTTAGTGAAGCAGTTTCTTAAGAATTCAGGGCAAAAATACACTAGGAATCGGTCAGGATATAGCTTCCGCGTGGAACGTCCTCATTGAAAGGGAAATAATGTTTTGCTTTGTCGCAGTAGTTTGTATAGCTCCATTTTTCTGCTAGATTTATTTTAATGTCCCGTAGTGTGCTTTTGCCCTAAAAAAAAACCTACAGATCAAATTTATGTAAAATACCATAGATTACTTTTTTATTAGATTTATTTAGATTAATGCCTACTGTTTAGCACGGAGAACCAACAGCTCCGGTGTCGAATGCCACCAGTGTCGGAGACCACTCGCCGACCCGCGACCCGACACCGACCCCTGGACCCCTTGCCCCGCGACCCCTCACCCCGCACCCCCTAGCCCCGCAACCCCTAGCCCCGCGACCCCTCGCCCCGCGCCCCCTTTGATGTTCCATTTAATTAATTCCACTCCGGGCCGCCATGTTCACATTGTTTTTGCTACAAGAACGGAATAAATTCTGCTTTAAATATTACTATCCACCCATTCTCGTAATTTGTCGGCCGTCACACGGAATTACTGAAATACATTTTATTTTTACAATAACAACTCAGTGCGAGCCGACGACGAAAACGAAATGATTTTAATAAAGGCCTCCTCGCCTCGTTTGTGTTGCCGCTTCAAATTAATATCTCGAGGGAAATTATTACTAAAATATAATTTGTATAGAAATGGATTGGCTATAGTCTCATGTTATGTCATTGAAATTCAGATTCTTTGTTTACATAATATGTGTACATATAAGGTGGTTAATTTAGTTACATAGTCCCAACATATTAACCGAACCGGCGTGCAAATCAGTACACTACACAAATCAATATTAACTATTTACAATAATATTATGAAAGAAAATCTATCTCTGTGTCTTCTGAAAGAATTCTTTGGGGATTGTGGCAAATAACGTATATTCGAATAAAAAATAATTTGATATTGAAACCTAATGACACCAGTATAGTTATAAAGCTCTGTTTTTAATTAAAGCCTAGTATTTTGTCTATGCGACTCAAGTAAAGTTGTGAGAACAGCTCATAATGAATAGCGAGTACTGTAATTAAGAGAGAGGAGAGCATCTCTTGAGAGGCAATCGCCATGAGTCATAGCTCTGTCGCGATGCTCCTCCAGGGATGAATATTCACACCCCCTGGGAACTGGCAGGGGCCTGGGGGAGCCTGCAGGGGCCTGGGGGAGCCTGTGCGGGGCGGAGGGGGCCTCACACGCTCCTATTAATATTTATATCGTTTCCTCAGACCGTTATCGTTTATTTCCCGAGGTTTTGGCATCTCGCGTCGTGGTGTGTAACCTGGAGGTTAACTGCCGCACGCAGAGCCGCTTGTCATAATTACTGAAGACACTTCTTTAGTATAGATTCAATACAAAACATTTACAAAACTAAAACATTAGATTCAAAAACCGTAACAAATAACCTTACAAACTTTCGCATTTATAATATTACCACAGATTTTAAGCTGAC
The DNA here is from genome assembly GCA_964035005.1 of Erebia palarica. Lineage (NCBI taxonomy): Eukaryota > Metazoa > Arthropoda > Insecta > Lepidoptera > Nymphalidae > Erebia > Erebia palarica. The sequence goes on from OZ035990.1 coordinate 34,885,287, forward strand.
ATACACTGGTTTCGCAGTAGTGAAATTTCTGAAAATCTACAAAGATAAAACTTAGCTATTATATTCGTCAGTTATACCAATATTATTATTATTAGTTATTTAAGTCAAGCGCGTTCCTTCTTAGGCTGCATCATCACTTCCCATCAGGTGTGATTGTGGTCAAGCGTAAGGTTATAATGAATAAAAAAAAAGAAAAAAAATATTACATAAACATAAAATAAAAATTCACAGATTTCTCAGTCCCCGCAAGAATCGGAGCATTGAAAATGAATACAATTATTTACGAAAAAAAATCTCTTCGAAATTTAAAAATTTTCTTTTTACCTATTTTCAAAATTCCAACTCGAATGCACTTTTCTTTCAAAATTCCAAAAAAAATAAGCAGCCGATTTTCAAAATTCAAACGCTCACTCATGTCTCGATAAATTCCTCAACTCTTGGTACTCTCCCATCTCGATCCTCCCAAAATCCTCGGAGCTATAGCCAAAAAATACGTGTCAGGCGATTTGCATCTGATAAGCGTTTTCAATGGTAAATACTACTAACTGCTTATTATATTTACAAAAAATACACGCCGATAAAACTTTTACATATGCTAAATCTTAAGATTTTGTAACCACCGGTTCAAAATGAATGTCGATATCATTATAGTCATTGTCACTGAATGATCTTTCTCTTTGATGTTAAACATGTCTGACCACACCACGACAACTTTTTTTTATATATCCAAACCATGACTTTGAAAATCTGTTTTTTGAAGTGAAAACTTCTTTAGTCGCGTTGAGCACTTTTTGGTAGGGGGTAAAATTGTAGATTCGCGTCACCGACATGCTCGCGAACAGCAAGAAAAGCTGGCGTTGTTACGAAGACAAAAGGTCTTAAATGTAAATATACTACATTCGAAATTTAACTTTAATATCTTAGTTTTAAGTTTTATTTTATAATTAATATTTTTGTAAATATTTTAAAAATATATTTTTGTTTGAAAGGTTATTCCTACGTTTTCTTCTACGTCTTAAAAATTAGTATTTTCCAATCGTAATGTAACTTTTTGTGTTAGTCCCAAGGTGCATAATTAACTGAAGTTATTGCTAATATAATACTTTTTTCAATGTTTCCCAGTCAGAAACTCAAATGTTTAAAGTGAAGTAAAACTGAATGGATTTAGTTTTCACTTCTAAAAACACGTCTTTTCAATTTTAATATTATAAATACGAAAGTGTGTCAGTCTGTCTGTCTGCTACGCTTTAATGGTCCAACATTCGGACTGATTTTGATGAAATTCTATCTAGTATGAAAGGGAGAGACTTTTTTATCTAGTGTGAAAAACATTAAAGCGCGCGGACGATGTCGCGGGCATCATTTAGTCATTCAATAAATCCTTGTATGAAGCAGCACGTATAAGAAAGAATTTATATTGGCCTTTTGACAAAAGTTTCCATGAGAATTCAAGAGGCGTACATATTTGCAGCGATCCAGAAGGGCCTCTAACGAGCGTGCAGCACTTCAATAAAGCGTTATTACAATTTAATGACTCCATGACGTAGAGGGTGTTTAATTGAACAATACAATGAATTTTCCAGTTGAACCTTACTGTGCCCTGACATGCGAAGGGCGTAGTTAGGCCACAGTTTTTTTTAATTCCACTACAAGTTTGCCCTTTTAACTGCCATCTCGCCTGATGGTGAGCGATGATGCAGTCTAAGATGGTAGCAGGCTAATCTGTTAGGGGCATGGCAGCTATATTTAACCCATATACCCCTCGTCGGTTACGGAACACGTCTTCGCGGGTATGAGGGTAACTAGCCATGGCCAAAGCCTTCCACCGGGCCAGACCAGAGAAAAAATTCTGAAATTATAAATTCCCAAATTGACTCTGCCAGGAATCGACCCCAAAACCTCTCACGTTAAGACAACAGGATTCAATATTCCGCCAGGAAGATCATTAAAGAATCATCGAGATATACCGTGTCGTGCCTAGTTTTACGGTGTTTTAGTACTTTGGTACTAAAGTACCAAATTTTCTAACGGAGAAAGCTTAGGAACCCCAAAAGTTTTTGAAATTAGTCGGAAGTGACGTTGACAGGGTTAAGTACTTTTAATCTTAAGTTGAAAATTCATCTCTACCTCTGTCGAACGTAAACTTCTCACTTTCGACCAAAAATGTTTCGACTTGGGTTAATGTTATGATACTATTTATTTTATGCAAAGTAGCACACTTCATAGCAAGCATGTTCACAAAAAAAATGTCCGAAAAAAACACAAATCTTTAAAAAAGTAAAACTCGAAAACTGCCAAAAATCGCTGAACATATATGGGATATTTTCTGTTAGGTCTACGTACGAGGAATCTATTTTTTTCTTTGGACGTCACTACTGGGGCCAGCATTGTATACATATCACAGCCATTTTAAACCCAACTCAAATCATAACAGCTCTTTTTCACTACCACTTGAAACCATTTAAGAACATTATGATGAAGAACTCGGAGGCATGCATGAAAATCTCTATGATATTAAATTTTAATCAGTTTTTGAAAAATACTGCTGTTTACGAAATCAAATTGCACTCTATAAAAGGAAACCGTCAGTGTTATTTTAATATATTAAAAATCATATGTTAAGCTTTGAACACGTCAAGTTGAATATGTCACCGTAATATTGTAAAAACCGTTAGATTATAATCTCACTCGCGAAATTGTAAACTGTCGACAGATTGTGAACTGTTCAATGTTCTGAGTGTCAATTTTTGAAATATTCATTGTATTTTCGTTTTCTTGTCTGTTCCTTGTAGGTTAGGTTAGGGTTCGACATATATAATGAGGTAGTGGCCACTTAGGTTTTATCGGTTTATATACCTATCAGATTACAATCTACCGGAAAATAATGCGTTAAATTGTAATCTTTCGACAGTTTGCAATTTCGCGAGTTAGATTATAATCCAACGGTTTTTACAATGTTACGGTGACAAATACAACGTATTGTTGTGTGGTGGTCGCTTGTCACGCACTCCACTCGTGGCGCTTGTTACCGCGTTGTAACGTCAGCGCAGTTGTTGTTGCACTTGCGTCACGAGGACTCACTCACGCTGCACTTACACACTGACTACAACACATTATTAATATGCTTCCAGTCTAAAAAACTGCCTCGTTGGTCTAGTGGTTATCGTGTTCGACTGCGGCCGACGAGGTCCTGGGTTCGAGTCCCGGGTCGGGTCGTAATTACGTATTGGGTTTTTCTGATTAGAAATTCTCAGTACTAGCCCGGAGTTAGGAAGTTGGCGGTGTTTCACCCCCGTGCCTCGGAGAGCACGTTAAGTCGTCGGTCCCGGTTATTATCCTTAACATGATAATAATCGTTAAAGCCCGCCAACCCGCATTGGAGCAGCGTGGTGGGTCTAAGCTCTAATTCCCTTTCTCCTATGAGAGTGGAGGCTTGTGCCCAGCAGTGGGACGTTAATAGGCTGTAGTGGATAAAGTGGAGTCTAAAACACGAGTGAGGGACGAGTGGCTTAGTTGCGACAACGCATATCAGTCGATTGCAATTGTAAAGCAACGTTTACCCAAGTCGGTAACAGGATGGGCGACCGAATTTGGGCTGTCGGTCCCGGTTATTATCACTAACATCTAATAATTCGTTAGTAACCTAAGAGTTGAAATATTACTCTTAATTGAGCTGTATGCGGAAAGATCTGGGAACCCATCGCATTATTATCCCAAAAAAAACCCTGCCATTATGTGATTCATGGAATGTCCGTCCATCCGTCCGTCTGTTAGAGCCTTATAACTTCTGAATTACTTCAAATTTTAATAAAATATGTAAACCGATGGCCTCCAGCCGAATATGGCTTAAAAAGTTGTAAAGGTCCAAAGTTGACCTCAGAACTCTCAATTTTCTCAAAGGTTCAGCCTGAAACTTGATCAATTATTTTAATTATATCCTGTACTTGAATAACAAATACTAGAAATAGAATATTATAAGAAATCGAACTCATTTAATTTTTAATGAGCTTCAGTATTTTTAACTGAACTTCACAATGATGTCAATAGATGGCGCTCTGTGAAAGTTTACTCGTTTGCGCTTACAAATAAGAGACGTTAGCACCATCTAACGTGGAATAAAAAAATAGTCTACATCTAGACGTGCTCACCGCAGGAGCCGCAAGCACGCAAACATCACATTTTATAATTTTTTTAGTAGGTATACGTATCCCATCCACGCAAGCGGATGACGACTGACGTCATCAGATTCGGCGCGTTTTAATGCGTACATCCCCTGCGAGACCGCAAGTATCTGTTTTCGCGCTCTCGCAGTGAACGACCACCTTTCGCACGGTTCGACATAATTGCATAATTGCTGCCCCCCCCCCCGTCCGCCCCCTCCCATTCCCCTCCCCCCCCCCTCCCGCCCCGCCCGCCCCGCGGTCGTTAATTTAAATGGCCCCACACGCTCATTACACACAACATTAATGAGTCATTTGGAACGTACGATCGAATAACTATACTGATTTTCAGCAAATTAGATATTAGTAAACCATAAAGTACATTGATAAAAATTATCTGTTTTCTCAGAATAGAGATCTCATTTCACAAAAATTATCTGTTTTCACCGAATTGAGACCTAATTCGCACATTTCCCTGTTAATATGGCACCTTATAGTTCCACCAACTTATCTGACCCGGTGACAGAGTAATTATAATATAAGCAAAAACTAAACAGGCATAAAGATTAATTCTAAATTTTGGCCCCGGGCCAGATTTAAGTTTCTGGGACTAAAAAAAAGTAAGAATATGAAATAAACGATCATACAATAATAGTCAAAACTCAGTACCGAACATAGATGGATTGAAAGTGCTTATAATTTGTTCTAGATTTTCCTACAAATATCATAGACGACTAACAAAGTTCTTTGGCTCTGTTTGGATGGGAGCTAAAAACCTCCGCAAATATTTTAAAAACGCTGCACGGTAACGTAGTGTCTACATATGGAGGAGTACGATAATGTCAAATCCATGGAGTTTGAACCAAAATTCTTTGTACCACACTCCGCCATCATGGTAGCTGTAACTTTATATTGGGTCTTTTTATTACACCTACACGTACGTCTCACGACAATAATTAAAAAGCCCTCCACATTTTCCTTAAAAGGGCTTTAATCTCCAAAAAAAGGTTTTCGCCCGTATGGTTGCTTTCTCGGTCTTTCTTTATAACACCGTTCGCTTAACAGGGAGGATACGAGGGTTTCCCGTTATTTTTAATCACTTTAGTATAAATCTTTAGGGTCGACACAGTAATACAACAAGCTTACTAATATTATCAATGCGAAAGTTTGGATGGATGTATGGATGTTTGTTACTCAATCACGCCCCAACGGCTGAACGGATCTGGCTGAAATTTGGCACAGAGCTAGATTTTAGTATGGAATAGCACAACGGCTACTTTTTTATCCCGCAAAATTAAGGAGTTCCCGCGGGAACTTCAATCCACGAAGTCGCGGGCATTACCTAGTAATACCATTATCCCAGATATTATTGTTAGTATATTATTAATTAGTATATTATCTTAGTAAAAGAATCGAGGAACACAATCGTCATTATGGGCACAGCGTGTGCTCTGAGTGAGTATCTGTTCAGGCTGTGTCGCTTCTGATGCTCGGAGCTGTTCGACGGCGGAGTCACCGGCACACAATCAACACTAATATTATCAATGCGAAAGTTTGTATGTATGGATGTTTGTTACTCAATCACGCCAGAACGGCTGAACGGATCTGGATATTGGACACAAAGATAGCTTATAGTCTGGAAATTCATCATTGTACTGTAAGCCCACTCATCATTTTGGGCATATTTTAGGTAGATTTATATCGTCTGAGTCGGCGTTTGTGATATCTGATATTATTTTATTATTTATATACAACCTATTGGAACAAAACTCATTCACGGTGTCAGAGTTCTAGCGACATCTAGTGACTGTTCGAGGAAGATACTATTTTCTAGTTTATGTCATGTTGCTTATTAATCAATACTCGCCTTTTGCTATTGTTCAGCTTTATTTAAATCATTGTTCTATTATTTTATAAGTATCCTGTATTATTTAAAGTTAGTCATTAATAATATTTTATTATCTTAATGAATTCGTAAACTGTATTTGAATTTGGCGGCAACAATTTACGACAGATTGTCTTTTGTTTTTTTGATGGTATTGTGATTGTGATGGTAATCGTGTGACTCGAAGAAGTGTAAAATATAGAAATTGTTATTGTATTGCTGGTTTTTATTTTATTTCATTACTTAATATTTTATTTCAATTTTGAAGGATCATTTACTGAGAAACAAAAAATAATAAGTTTGCAAACATTCATATTAATCAGTGGTAATTATTTATTTATGGCTTCTACGATCCACAAACGCCACAAAGGATATGGGCGCAATAGGCATGATGACTGTTTTGAAAAATGGTCAGATTATGTTCGGAAGTATCCACTATTTCGAAAAAATATCTTATTTCAGCAGAAAAATAAGGTTTGGTAGATAAAATTGGCATTTGAAGTTTAAATTTCACGCCAAAACGCTCACCGGTGTCATGGCGTCATTTGTGACGTCACTATTGTTATTACCAACGTGCTCTGTGCAGTGTGCAGTAAACAATAGTGTGATTGTCAAAGCTCGAAACAAACAATTGTGACGTCATTCGCTTCTTGGCGTTTAATCCAATATGGCGGATTGATGTATTTTATAGTTTTATTTTATCAAAATAAATAGCAATCTCACTCGAAATAGAAAAAATAAAAAACGTTTTTTATAATCCATGAATCCTATTTCATTAATTTCATTGATTCATGGTTACTGTCATCATGCCTATTACTGTAGAATGCAATAGTCTGGTCCAATGAAGACGACACTAATATAATATAATTACCATCAATAACAGTTGGACTGCTGGCCACTGATTGCCGGCAATGGCCGACACTCGAGAACTGGTCGCTATTGGATATGTCGTTACTAGATATTATTATACGACCACTAGTGTAACTATTAACCCATACAAAGCATACCACTTGGTTATAATTACATCATTATTGCGATACACGTCGAGGCTTCAGGCTGGACTAATCGATGTATCTATGAATATTGCTTTTTTTTTATCCGCTACAAGTTAGCCCTTGACTGCGATCTCACCTGATGATAAGTGATGATGTAGTCTAAGATGGTAGCGGGCTAACCTGTTAGGGGCATGGCAGCTATATTAAACCTATACCCCTATTTCGGTTTTTACACGGCATCGTACCAGAACACTAAATCGCTTTAGGGTGGTAACTAGCCACGGCCGAAGCCTCCCACCAGGCCAGACCAGGGATATTCAGAAATTATAAATTTCCAAACCCTGCCGGGGATCGAACCCGGGACCTCCGCACGTCAAGGCAACAGTGCTCAACACTGCGCCACGAAGGTCGTCGTATTATTATGTCTCTATTATCAGTATTTCAAGTTTAAGAACAGAAAATACCGAACTATGGCAACATTCACTCATACAGACAAACAAGTGATGATCTAAAGGATTGAAAGTTAAACCAACTTCACCGCACACTTAACAGTCTATATCTTGAAAACTACTGAACCGATTTTGATAAAACTTGCACTGTTCCCTCAGTGAAAGTAAATGTAAGCCTATGAAGAAAAATTGACACAATCCGATTAATAGTTTCGGTGGAATCTGCGGACAAACGTACATACTTACATACATACCCCCATAAAATTTTGTTTATTTTTTGGTAGCTCTTACAGATCATTGCATTGGAACTACAGTATATTCATATTGTAGTTCGAATACTATTACATAAATACAAACGTATATTATTGATAACCTCCTTATTTTGTAGTCAAAAATAGTTCAAAGGTAGTTGTAGTCAAAAGTAGTAGTTAAAAATAACAAATAATTGGCAACAAAAAATCAAACAAGATACGGATAGGAAGTGATAACCTAACAGACAGACAGATACGCTTTCGAATTTTTAATTTCAGTATTTTGGGTTTCATATGCCATCCCTCTAAGAGGTTAGCCCGCTACCATCTTACCCTGCATAATTACTTGCCACCAGGTGTGAACGCCGTCGCGGGCTAAGTTGTAGTGGATAAAAAAGTAGGTACCTATTGAGTTACGTTGGTGTTTCATAACTGCATAATATTAACTCTACTTAACTTTAGCTCTACATAATTCAAACTCAACTCGTCGAGTGAATTTACCACTGGTTCGGAATGCCATTCTTACCGAGAAGAACCAGCAAGAATCTCGGAATTATAATAATAATAATAGTGGAATAAGTTATTTGATTCCCACGGGAACTCTTCAATTTTCCGGGATAAAAATATCCTATGTCACTCTACAGGTCCTCAACTATACCCACGCAAAAAATCACGTCAATCCATTGCTCTGTTGCGGCGTGATTGAAGGACAAACTAACAAACAAAACACTTTCGCATTTATAATATTAGTATGATATGAAGTATGACGCTGGTTGAATCTCTGTATTCACATGAGAATTTAAGTTCAAGTTATTATTTTTTCTTTCTTCTTTCGTGAAGTTGACTTTAGCCTGGTTTCAGGCCAGATTGTGTCTGTGACTTAAAATGTAGCATTTAAATAAGACACAACGACAAAGTTGCTCGCTCCAAGTTCCGCTGTAGTGAGGATTGTATGGCAGGTTACTTCTTATCTACAACCGGCAATGCAAGACAACATCTAGTCGTTTTTAATCACTTTTTCTCCTGCTTGCTCGGAAATTAGATTAATAAAGATGTCTCTGAATAAGTTTAAAGTTATTGTAAAACGTAAACTCATTGAAAGGTCTTATTACCATGTGAAGGACTACTTAAACGACAAGGAAGCTTGGCAATGATTTGCTCTATGGCTCTGATAGTTCCTTAGTTAAGATGATTTGTGAGATGGTGATAATAAATAAAAAAACCTCGGCTGAGTTTGTTGTGGGCTCTTCTTAGACCAGGGCGCGTTTGGAACCCTCGTAGTTTTAGTTTTAAGATACCGCAACCGATTATCACCATCATGTTTTATAAGTAAGTAATACCTACAGTGTACCTATATTGAATAAATGATATTGAGTATTGCTTAATTATTGCCTATATTGGCTCTCTTCAGGTAGGATGACATTCAAGTAGGAAATTCACAGCACTAAATCTTAGAATGAGTTAAGTCAACGCCATCTATTGGCAAAGTAAAAAAAGCTTCTTCTTCGCAAATCGAGAAAAGCATCATAAAAGTCTTGGCCGAAAAACTCGTAGGTAGGTTTACTTAAAAGTTTCGTTTTAGTTCGATTTTAGTATTTCTAAACGTCTAAAACACATTGTTACTTAGACCAATACAAAGCCGTGAAGATGTCAGCAGTGATTCAGCGGAGGCGGCTGAGGCGAGCCGAGATCGCGAACACGAAGCGGAATGCGGGCCGCGCCACACTGCCGACACTTGAAGCAATGTTGTTTCATTATTGTTGACTCGCGTGTTCGACGACTATAATCCTTATTTTAGGAACGTCAAGGTGCGTGACGTCAAACTGTAGTATTGCTTTAGTATTGCTTTAAGCGTTGGCAGTGACTGGCAACCCTCGGTGCTTCATAAAACGTCGATTCACTACCAATTAAATATAAATTAGGCGCAAATTGGCTCCGGCGCCATCTTGAGTCTAGACCCCGACTCTCGAAGGTCGAAAAGCAAATAAATACGTTCATTTATTATTAAGATAGTAATTAACAATAATTAATGTCGATGGCCAACGGAAAATTCTGAACAAATTTTACGAGAGGTCAATAAAAGTCATCTTCGAAGAGACTCTGAAACAGTACAGGCTCATATAAAACGTGAAAATACCCTCGAAATAGATTCTATATGCATGATTTATACAGAAATTAGGTTAGGCTAACTGGCTTCAAGTTCTATTGTATTGTTTTCAATAGAAAATTAATTAGAAAAATAACTACATTTATTTTTCTCAATTTGACACAACCTAATAAATAATAAATACACATTACTAGTGTTGCTCAATACTCAATACTCAATTGAAGTCGGGCGATGCTTCAACGTTGCTTATCCTTGTTAAACCTTGTTTTATACTTTACAGTGGCTTTGGAAGTCGGTTTTTTGGAAGAATTTTTATTTTTAACTTTTTAGTGTCAGTATTGAGGATTTGGAGTAAGATTTTTTTTATGGGACCACTTTGAGAGCTTCCTCTGAGGACTGAAAGATTTTTTTTTTCAAATCGTTTCAGAAACCACGACGAATTGAGAATCTCCTCCTTTTTTGGAAGTCGCTTAATAAAATACAAAGCAACGTTCTTCTGTATATTTGCATATTAAAGTGTGTCAAGTAATAACTTACCAAATGATACTTTAGACAGATCTCCGCCAAACCACGACCATTGCACTCAATGAATACTGTTCCTTTTAGTCAAAATAACACTGCAATATACTTACTGACTGCTTCTATCCCGGACACAATATTACTGTACAACAGATCCTCTCAGTAGGCATCTTTTTTGAAGTTTTGATAACAATTTGAGATAGAGATTTGAGATATTGATAACAAAGAAACAAAGGAAATGGTTCTTATTTGATGAATACATAATATGGAGTTTTGACTAATTAAATCATAATTATTTAGGTATATTGATATGTGTAACACAGGTCTCCATCTCAGCATCCCCTATTATAAATGAAACCCTTTTTATATATGACGAATATAATTACGATTAAATCTATACTATTCATACAATTAATACAAATGGAAAAGCGTGTCTGTCTGTTTGTCCGCTACGCTTTCACCCATATAAATTCCCAAATCGACCCTGCCGGGGATCGAGCCCGGGACCTCCGCACGTTAAGACAACAGCGCTACACACTGCGCCACGGAGGTCGTCGGAACTAGCTCACTACTAGCTACTGGGTACTGTCAGCGCGTAACAATGTGTAAGTTGCAAACGCTCACATTCCTCACACGGGTGTGAATATTCACCGTGTGCAAAGTGCTGTAAAGCGACGGTGATGCACACCCGCCGGGTGCGGAAAAACATTCATAATGCCATGAACACATGAAGACTCCGCAAGAAGAAGATTCATGGAGGCGGCGCTAAATCGTTCATTACGCCGCACGCGCGAGCTCGGCTTAGTATTTGGTTCACATATAACTAGCTAGTGCTGAGAATCCGGGATAAAAAGTAGCCTATGTGCTATTCCAGACTATAATCTACCTCTGTGCCAAATTTCAGCCAGATCCGTTCAGCCGTTGGGGCGTGATGGAGTAACAAGCATCCATACATCCACATATCCATACATCCATCCAAACTTTCGCATTTATAATATTAGTAAGAAGTAAGATGTGATAAACGGTACGACTAAGTATTTGAATGTCTTGGAATAACTTACACAATTTAATTACAAGTTTTCATTGTGTCGTAACTGTACTATTGCCTATGATGTGCTCGTAAACCACAATTTAGCTTTAAACCTTGTCGATAACAACAATGTAGAGCGACTTTGGTCCACGTGGTTGAGGTTTTTTTTATTAAAACCAGTCGAGTCACGGGTTCCATAGCATCGTACAAGATTTAATATTAGGTAAATAACGCGATATTTCAAGTTTTCCATTTTGTAAACTGAGTGACGCAAAGAGAAAACCAAAAGAGAAAAAAACTAATGAATTAGGGGTTTCAAAACACAAAAGCATCAGTAAATAGCTGTATAAATTTGAAATTGAAATTCCTAACCAAAGACGAGATATTTGAGGTCAGTACGACAAAACGCAATTTCATATGTAAGGACCTAATACTAAACAATACTAGGTATTTAATTACAAGTTTAATGTATGGTGACCTCCTTTATTTATTAATTTTACTTTATTTTTACTATTTGTTGTTATAGCTGACATAGAAATACATACTCTGTGAAAGTTTCAACTGTCTAGCTGTTACAGTTTATGAGACAGCCCACAGACGGACGGACGGACATGGGCCATGTATCAAACCTTTAAAATGGTAGTAGAGATGATGACCACATTGAGTGGTACATCCCTGAATAACTCTTCCGAATCAAGATGTTATTTCGAAGAAAACTTGCTCCTTTTAGGAATTTTATTTATATATTTATTTTATTTTATTAGAACAGAGAGGCCAATTACACTAATTAATTAAAAATAACACAGCACAACTTACAGTTAATAACAGTAATAATTAATTATTAATTAATTTAATTAGAACAGACAGGCCAATTACACTAATTAATTAAAAATAACACAGCACAACTTACAGTTAATAACAGTAATAATTAATTATTAATTAATTTTATTAGAACAGACAGGTCTATTACACTAATTAATTTAAAATGACACAGCACAACTTACAGTTAATAACAGTAATAATTAATAACTCTCATAGCTTTAGTTTTAAGATACCGTAACCGATTATCACCATCATGTTTTATAAGTAAGTAATTTTTAACGTCAATAAGTGTACCTACAGTGTACCTATATTGAATAAATGATATTGAGTATTAAAATAATACAATTTTTATTTTAAAAAAAATACTTAACACAAATTAAAATTAATAACAATAATACTTAAAATCTCTAAAGGGATAACACAACCTGACAGTTGTTAAGATCGGATCTGTACTCTGTATACATAATTGTAGTGATCTAATACACACCAGACACGGAACCACCGCAGCCGGTTTGTGGAAACTTTTTAAATTAGCTCTTCTTACACAGCTGTTTTTAAATTAAAATTTAGTGCAAAGCTTCACCGTACATTATTATTATGTTCCCACCATTCTAGTGAACAAATAGAGCAATTGTAACGTTTTGCGAGCACATTATAATTATTCATTAAAACCGCACGGATGAGTCCGATACACGGTAACGTTAATACCGCCTCATCGGACGTTAAATTAAAATGACATATTTTTATTCTCCAGATTCAATTCTCGCTAGGGCAGCTAATCTCAACGGAGAATGGACCTGCACATAATATTTTAGATAGGTGCTCGCTCTATTCTCTCACTTTTATAGACAGGACGACAATCCGACACAATCGGGGAGAGTAAATTGGAGCACTCCTAGTCATGGGCTGTTAAGCCTTTACTTCTGAATCAAGGCATCAGAATCTCTTGACAAAAAAAATTCACTGCCCAGACCCTGGACTCAAACCTGGGACGTCACTCCGTTAACGAGTGATATGTCAATATGTCAAAATATGTACCTCGTATATAATTAAGCCCGCCAACCCGCATTGGAGCAGCGTGGTGGATCTATCTTAGCTCTAATTCCCTCTCTCCTATGAGAGTGGAAGCCTGAGCCCAGCAGTGGGACGTTAATGGGCTGTAGTGGTGGAAGTATGTAAATATCAAATCGAAAGTAGGTTTTGAAACCAAGTTGCGAGCAAAACACGCTTCTATGTCTTGAGCACCGTTCGCTTGAAAAGTAATAATAATAATAATAAATAATAATAAAATAATAAAAGTTTTTACAAGAGGCATAAAACCCACTTGTAGGTATACATATTAACAATGTACCGTTTAAATATAAACCTAATAATTAAACAATTTAAAATAAAATAAAAAAAACTATCTGGGAAGTTTAAAAAACTCTCCCTGAGTGTCATTATCAAACAGCAGTATAATATACTGTACAGTAGAAGATGTAAGTCAGATGACAAAGAATATTACTCTTTGTCATCTTACTTACATCTTATATTACGTGTTTGATGAACAGATGTGAATATTGGACTAGGCACACCATCGCACACCGTTTGTAAAATGGTGTTTTGGGCTTGCCTAATCCTCTCCCAGAAGGATGCCACTCCATCCATTGTATGTTATGGCTGAGATGCTGTGTACTTGTGTCTCCTCAGCACGAGACCGAGCCGCAATAGGGATGATGACAACTCAATCAAATCACCAACTTTTTATCAAACTTAAAAACGCACTTCCAGTATGGAAGTTGTATGAAATTCACCATTGTCATAAAATTTCAACGCACTTTTTTTCTTTAATCTATATTTTAAAATGGTTATTGTAAGGAATCTGCCTCGGCAATGAAACGGCTGATTCAATTCTTCAACAATGTATTCACTTTCTAACATTATAACCAAATCACAGCCAGCCTAATGTCCCGGATTCCCCGAGTTCCGTCCACCATTCCCGCCCTACATGACATATCCCCCTTTTTTGACAGCTGACGCGTGCCACAGACTGCCGAACCCTCTTGTTTTTTAAACAAAACCAGGACCTGGGTTCTAAGTTGTTAATTTTATATTCAATCAATAATAAACAAATAGCAAATAACTCGAAACCTAACATTATCATACCTAAAACTAACCGAGGATGTGAATTTTAGGTCTTTTGGAAGATCCTCTATTTAATCATCAGCTAGAAATAATTTATTTTTGATATATCATCCCTATTGGCAACGTGTGTGTGTCGTAAGCACTGCAGCGCTCTGACAGCGCAGCTTGTTCCAGAACGTTCCCGCACGTTCCGGAACATCCGGGCACACTGGAGCGCGAACGGGCCACGATCCGTACCCGGGGCACGTGCCCGCGTCCCCCATCCCCGCGCTCCCAGGATATACTATCTTGTTGTTTTCTCCCAACTATATTATTTCAATGATATTCTATAAAAGCGGCAGAAGGTAAGCGCTGAAAGCGTAGTGCTTCCATTTTTTTCTTTTTTGTTTATTGGTATACCAAGAAATGTTGCACAAACAATTAATAATCTTAAAATATTACAATAACGTCTAGTTCTAATGCAATACTTAATTATAGGCATATACAGCATTAAAGATTATCCGGTCAAGATACATTTTTTTTTAAATATTTAAGTACAAAAACAAGGAATACCTACAGCTTAAAGATTCACATTATTAAAACAAAGTTAAGGAATGAATAATAACATTATACCTACAGTTAATTTAAAATAAATTAATAAATTAGGAACAATAAAATTAAATTAAGTAATTACAATTAAATTAGATCTTATCATACAATACAGATAATTTAAAGATTGATTGAATTTAATACCAATCAATTCGTCTCCTATTCGTGTGTTCGGGGAGTCTGCTCTCCCTCGTGAGTAACTACAACTCTTTTTGGAGTTATTAGCGGTTTTAAGAAATTAATTACGAAGGAAAACATCGCTAAGGAACGACCGTGACATGCCCGACATTCATTCATAATGTTCTTAATGTTGTGTAACACTGTAACAAGAGTGTCTGCACATCCGCACTCGGTCAGCGTGGTGGACTACCGCCAAACCCTGCTCGTTCTGAGAGGAGACTCGTGCTCAGTAGTGAGCTGGCCAAATGGGTTGTTCCGGTGATGATTCTGTTAACATGCTGGCTGATTTATTCTATGAATTCCTGGAGAGGAATTATTTTAGCTGTCAAGTAATTTGCACATGGATGTAAGAAGTGCCTGCTGGGTACAAGTGACTACCTGTTAGTTCCATGTGTACCTATAACTGAGCTCGCCCAAAGTGTTGTTTACCGGAAAATATTGCTCGAAGAATTCAGTTTAGCGGTTTATTTTCAGAAGTGACGTTTGAATGATATTTTTTAATAATGTTTATTTACTTTCAAGTCACGATTTATATATTTTTTCAAAATCTTGTAATAGCAAGATACGAATTACCAGGTCCTCAATGAAAACAATACTTGTAATGCGGCGATCCTCGGCGTCGACAAACGTAATGAAATTAAATGAAATGATTTGAAATGATTTATTTATTTCATGTAGGACAACTTGTGTCACTTATGAAACGTTAAGACTCTACCACCGGTTCGGAAAGCTGATTGAAAAGAGCCGGCAAGAAACTCAGCAGTTGCTCTTTTCATAGAAAAGAAAAGGTTACAATATGTAGACAACACAACACACACGTTACAAGTATTACACTGACTTGTGGGTCACTGGATGCGAGGCCGGTTGCTTCCATGACACTTTGTCGTTAATAAAATCATCGATAGTGTAATAACCTCGACTTAACAAATGCTGTTTGACACAGTCTTTAAATCTATGTAATGGCAAATCCAGAAACTAAAAAATACTAAACATTACTAATAAACGGAACTGCATTAACTTCCTCTTCAGCAACTTCCTCCGAGTTCACTTCGAATGAGTGGTGGAACTAAATTATCGGCGCTACTAAGTTTCTTGTTCGAAAATAACGCTAATTATTTCTTTCCACCGAAGACGAATTGCTGTTGTCTTACTTAACTTATAAGAGATGAATACACTTTTACCAATCCTACTTACATTTGTCCATACAATTGTCCATTATTTTACTTTTGACAGCTCGATTCAATGATGTTCTAATGCGCTACCGATTAGATTTTTGATAAAAATCGACTTTCTTTATGAAGAGGTTTTAATCGATTTGAGACATTGATTTAATATCTTTGCTTAACTTTTTTTATTGTTTTATAAACATACCCAAACGTTTAGATGACTTAGGTATGCATTAAAATAAATCATTTATATACAACAGTACAGTAAATGTAGCACATGAATCCGTCAGGTCATAGAAATGCGGATGAAGTCGCGGGCATCAACTATTTTTTTAATAATGAATAAAGTTCACTGGATAATATTATGCAAAATCAATGGAAAGTACAGCTAAGTACATACATATTTTAAAGATAAATGCTTAAAGCACCGCAAGGCCTGGAAGTATGACGCATGCGAAGTAAAAGCGATTCAAAATGTTCATGAGATTTGAAATACATCAATACATACATACATCAGGTCGCAGTCAAGGGCTAACTTGTCGTGGATAAAAAAAAAATTTAAACAAAATTAAGTAAATAGAAGAATTGACATTGAAATAAAATAACATCTCCGTTAAAAGAAATAGTTAAAGTTCTGTTCAGTATTGTATGTAAATTCATCCGGAACAAAGAGACTCCGAGCGACGACGGCAATTCCGAGAGAGAAGACGGTATTGTCTTCAATTTAGTTGTAATCTGGCAGAGAGCCAAGTGAGGCCGGGGGCGGGCTGCTAGCGAGCTGGTCACAGGAGGACTGCTTTTATTATACGACTGACTGAAAAAAGGAGTATGTTGTTTTCAGGGTTCATGTATGTATGTATGTGTGTTTGTATATTCCACCATAACTTCTATACGCCTGAACCAATTTTGATAAATGAGGTATCGTTAGAATCCCTAGCTTATTCCGGATGACTAGTAAAATTTTAAAAAAATTGATGGGGTGACCATGGTACCGCATTAAAGACTAAAGTTGAAAAAAAAATTCCAAAATAAGTTTAACTAAATAATCATCATCTAGAAAATGATGAGTAGATTCCAAAAATATATAACACTATAGTTCAATATCCAGTGATTCAAAAAAAATATCATTTAATAAAAATGTGAATAATATTCTAATTTGACTAGATTCATTTAGAATTTTAACTTTTTAGTTCGTTTTTTGGCAGGGCAGTCGTGTTTTTTAATTTCTTTAATAATGACTTGTTAGCCCATGAGTCATAACTGCAATCTCATCTGGTAGTATAGTCTAGGCAATAGTAAAGTCTAGGTTACAGCGTCGTATCGTGTGCGCAAAGTGCAGAAATCCTTTGCTTTTATAATATGGTTCCCAAAGAGTTTCTGGATTTGCCATCACATAGATTTAAAGACTGTGTTAAACAGCATTTGTTACATCATGTATAGAAACAATGTTTTCCTGTAAAAAAAACTTCTCAGTAGCAGCCGAAAGTTGAAAATTTTGTGTACCCACATGCCTCGGAAAGCATGGAACCCGTAGAGTTTGAGCGTATTTCATAAAACCGCAATAAACAACGAGCTTTAATTGCGATAGCAAAAGTTTGTTATAATATTGGAACGGAGTTTTGGAACGGAGTTCCTTATCGCGCGTTGCGAAAGGGGGCTAGAGGGAAAAAATTAGGACCAAAAGTTGTAACGACACTTTTTGCTATAGTTGTAAGCCGTGCGGCGTGGCGTGTTTCTCTGTCTCTCTCTCTCTCTCTCTCTCTCTCTCTTCTCTCTCTCTCTTTCTCTCTCTCTCTTTCTCTCTCTCTCTCTTTCTCTCTCTCTCTCTTTCTCTCTCTCTCTCTCATACAAAGCAAGCCAGTTATTTTCGGTTCGTCTTTTTATTTCGCATTGAACAGTGTGGTGGACGATTATTATTGTTCAGTGTATACAGGTTTTTTGTACATAATAAAAGTAATAACAATAATGAATCCTGACAGTGTTTCTGCACAAGTTCCGGATATTGTTGATGAACTTCGTTCCACCGGATGTCCCTTGACTTCCTCAAGTTTTATTTTCAATTTAAATCGAATTGTAAACTTAGAGATAGTCGAGAGATATTGGAGTTGTATTCTTAAATTGGCAAATAAGCCTGATTGTTTCCTCTCGCCAGCCACGGCACCGTATAATTGCATTCATTCATATAACACTAACTTTCCACTGTTATATTACATTTTCTGATTCAATTTATTGTGTGCCTCAACGATATAAACAATGTTATTAAAAAACTGAAACCTGAGGGCATACTACCATCGCATAAAGCCGTATTGTTTTACTATTATTTACGTTCGTCTTTTATAATTATAATCGTTATTTCGGGGACATCAAGGTAAGCGTGACATAAAAGTATAACCTTATTTATCTATTCAGCGGTAGTAAACCACCTAATCGTTTAAGTTATGTGCATCGATATACATGTAGGTACTGGATGGGCCCTTTCACAGAAAAAAATTGGGCGTCCGACCTGTAGAGCGCGCTCCACTCCTGTATAAGCCTGTCCTTATCCCCGCCATAGCGCTGTCCCGCTTTTCAGACTAGATGGCGTTAGTAAAATAAGTAAACAAATAGCCTTTAGCCTCTCTGGATGCCTTAGATTTCAAAAGAAAAGCTTTTCACAGAAGTTAAGATATAATCAGTTTTGACGCTCGACTTCCTCAAAGAGCATCTCGGCGGTTGATCTTTGCTTTTCATCTGCTCATCTCACGAGCTGCTGAAAGGAGCGAAAACTCAAGCGACTCTCTAGCCACTGTACGTTCAAGCGGAAGCCTGACGCGTATGCAAATTGAGGCTCACTCAGCGTCATGCCATACTAACTAACCACTAATTCATCGCGACACTCAAGACTCACTGCAGACAAAGCAATTATGAAGCAATTTGCGAACATCTCGTCTCGTATGCACTAAGCTTCCGCTGCATCTTATTCTGAGACTTGTTCCCTCGGCACAGAGCTGAGTTCAGCTTGCATGGCAGTGCGGCGGCAACGTATGCAGTGATTAAGCGACAAGGGAAGGTATTGAGAAGGGAGCACTGGGGGCAAGTCGGGTCCAGTGACTAGTCAATGTGATAGCAATATTTGCAATTAATATTTAAGTACAATTAATATTTCAAAAATTGTCACTCAGAACATTGAACGGTTCACAATCTGTCGACAGTTTACAATTTCGCGAGTTAGATTATAATCTAACAGTTTTTACAATCTTACGATGACATATGCATACTTATTTATACTTAGGTAATGTATAGGTATATAGGTAGTAAGTAAAATACTTACCCAGTAAACTGTGTAGTTTAAAATTATCATTAAGTTAAAATCTGTGTTTTAAATTAAAGGGCTTTTTTTCATTTTTTATTTTATTTATTAATAAATATTATAAAAAAGAAAGTGCAATCTATCTACTACGCTTTCACGGCCTAACTTTTAAGCCGATTTTGATGAAAATTATAGAGACAGGTTGCATCCCGAGGGAGGACATTGGCTACTTTTTTTTTTTCTGGTAATACCTAAGCGTCTTTTTCTGGACAGAATCTTTCTTACTCTAGGTTTTTTCCACACTCGCATAAGATCGTGAGTTGACTGATCAGTCATTAGTGTTAGGTGTATACCTACTTGGCGTATAGTTTTCAAATTGTATACAGTTTCACATGAATCTGGGCTCGGCGGAACTTATGCGTCAACATGTTTGTTATTTATTACCAACCAACTATAGTAGTATATTTTTGAACTTTATCAAACACTCTTGACTTTTTGACTCTATATTTAAGGGTTGAACGGACTTTTATTGAGAATTTTTCTATCATTTTCGGTCCAAAATTGTCATTTAGCATTTGGAGCGTACTTGTGTTTATAGATATTTCAGTATTCGCCCATTGTCGCGTCTGATTTGACATTTTGGTCGCACAGAAAATGTTAAAAGTCACGGGTATTAAATGTTAAGATGTTTAGTATTCAGATTACGAGTGTGGTATTATTTCAGCGTTCCAACGGTAGAATCAGTATGTTAAAACACAAACCAGGGCTAAATACTTCAGTCTTTACATGAATATTGATTGGAATATATTCGAAGTGGACAGTTAAATGCGCAGCGAGCACTCGAACGAGTTGTCGTTCAAACGCGCCTCGAACAAATACAGGCTCTGAACAAATACGGATCAATTGGCCCCCGAGCTCCGCCGAGCCCCCGATCCCCCGAGCCCCCGAGCCCCCGAGCCCCCGAGCCCCCGAGCCCCCGCCCATTGTTGTTCAAACTGAAATGAATTAATTCTTTTATTTATTCCACTGCTTGCGTGTTGATCAACGACCGCCGTGAACAATGAACATGAACACTAAAGCACAAGTACACTACAGCTTTGTGCGAAATATTCATTCCGATACAAGCTATTTCGGGGATGTGTAAGCTTTACCCTTGTCTTTGCCCGCGCTTCATTCGAGCTAGGATTTCGACCGATCATGCTCCAAGCATTACGGCCAGTATTGATGGCTGACTATTATTAGCTTGAACCTCCCCGGCGCAGTGGTTAGCACTCGTGTCTTACAAGCGGGTAGTCTCGGGTTCGATATTTTATAAATTCTGAATTTTCTCTGATCGGGTCTAATGGCCACCCTACCGTCCAAGACGTACCGCCAAGCGATTAAGCGTTCCAGTACGATGCCGTGTGGAAACCGATTAGAAGTATGAGTATAACATAACGCCAATCATTTGCCTTACTATTGAAAACACGCATTTAAGTTATTCGCCGGAGAAATTCAATGTATTCACCCGGGAACATGTTGGTGCCAGGCGTGACGTGATACGTGACGTCACGGGAATATAACTCGTAGTGTTGTGACGCACGTCGTGTGTCACATATTGCCGTTTTGGGAATCTATGACCCAGTTTATATGACAAAGCCTTGGTCGCTCGCTACGTGCAGCGACAGTGCCTGAAAAACTGTTGGTACAATAATCATTGTATTTTAAATCTGTGTGTTGCATAAAAATATCAAGGTGAGGAGCCTGCTAATTTCACTCGGTCAACGTAGTGGACTACGGCCGAACCCTTATCGCGTCTAAAGTCGCGCTCATTAGTGAGGTGATGGATTGAAATGATGCTGTTCATGTGTTAACGAACCTGTGTACTTATGTTTCAAAGGGATGATTTACTCAAACGTGTAGTGAAACTAAGACAAGTAACCATTATCCACCAATTGGCGAATAGGATCTCTACACCAGTACAGCTAAGCAGTTGGGCTAAGAGCTCTGTTGCATGACAATAGCGCTCATTGTCGCTTGCACAGTGAGCAGGCGTGTAGCGAGTACCGCAGCGCAAACTAGATGGCGGTAGTTGTATCTTCACCGCAGAATAAGATAGTCGACTGAAAACTTGTGAGCTACCATACAAGCCTGAATCACGATATCGAAGTTTTCTGAGAATAGCCCTGTATCAAACTTACAATACCTACTCCACATTATGTCATTGGTTCATTGTAATCACTTCAATTATTTTGGTCTGCGATACTTAAGGTTTTTTAAGCAGTGAAGCTGTTCAAATTGCATTTTGGGATCAACCATTAGCTGCTTAAAGTTCTTAAAAGCATGATAAATTATACCTAGAAAGTAGTTTATCTCAGTCATACATTTGGCACCGTTTAATAAATAAGCTGCGTCAGAAACCTCCTTTTTAACGACGCTGCGGCAGAGCTTTAATGTTACTCAATAGGCCTCACTGAATTTCATATGAACCGAGCCGTGGACAAAACTTGTACCATTTTTTTACCATTTTAAATAACAAAATGGTAACAAAACGGAAATAGTAGTTTGTGATATAAGAGCAGTAAATAGGTTTTTACATATGAGTTGACTAATGTCAGCCCGATGACGCCAGTCGAGGGACGATATGGAAGGTTTCTACATATCGTCACGACTCACGAGTATGTAGAAACCTTAACGCCCGTGTATCATACAATATTTTTCAATACATTTGTGAGAAAACTTGAAATAATAATGGAGGTGGTAGGCACCAGGTACGCACTAGAAAATGGTTTTTCACGCCCATACTTATTTCGAAATTTTTGGCGGCTATTATAAGCCCGGTTATTTTCTCAGATCTAAAATACCTAATTGTTGATTTAATTTTATGATTCCACATCACATCTACCACTCATATTTCTTGATAATTTATAAGAAGAATTCAATGACTGTTTTAAAAATATAGCACACACAGATTAGATTTAGTATAGACTACGGCGCGTTGTTGTAATTGCGTTTTTTTTATTACATTCATGGCTCTAGGTTCTAGCTCTTAGCTCCCAGCCTGGACTATATAGCCTTTACTATTTTGATTTATAAAACCTAAAACAATTTTAATTAATTTAATTAAATACAATTTTTTATTTTATGAATTAATTTCATCAATTCAATCATGTCATAATTTTTTAGGTTTTCTACAAAGTCGAAAACACAAAATATAAAAGAAAAATACATAAATATTTTGCGAAACATCTATGCCAACAGTACGAGTAGAGTCAAGTTAGACAGAACAGGCAACAAAAGTCACCGATGCCTTAACCTTCTCGCTACAAAGTAAATGGAAGGGGTCAGGTCACGTGGCTAGATATATCGACGATAGATGGACCATCAGGACAGTCAAATGGCCAGGACCAAGAGGCACTAGAGCGAGAGGCAGGCCATATGCCAGATGGTCAGATGAAATAATGGCGATAGCGGGTCGAAGATGGCTAGATACAGCTAGGGACAGAGCCGAGTGGAAATCCTTGGAGGAGGCTTTTACCCGAAGGGGGTCCATACAAAATACAAACACTAATTTTAATTAACAAGTCTGAGTTTAAATATGTCATGTAATAATTATTTTATTTTATTTATTTATATTTATTGTCTTTGATAACATACAAATCAAATCATCTTTTTAAAAAAAAATCTAATTTTATTATTGTTAATTAATTAATGCTAATGATGTATAATTAATCAATAATTAACTTTGTATGGAATTAAATAAAGCTTCATTCATTCACATACAAAGTCAATATCATTGTGAACCTTCTTGCAAGAAAACTTTTTAAGTAGATGTAACGTGGTTTTTTTTTCTTTTTCTAAAATTAAAGTAAAACTGCAAATTTACTGCACGCGGGTAGTAAATTTAACTTACAAGCCTTGTTTACTATCTCTGTAAGTGCATTTTTCGAGCAAGTGTATTGAAAATACTGTTGTGTCATTTATGCAAATAACAAAGGGATCTCCAGCGGCGCCTGTGACAGCTGTCACGTCCTAGTTGTCATATCGGCAGCGGCGTGACGGGCGACCGCTGACGGGCGGCGCCAGCTGTCACCGCTGTCACGCCGCGTCACCGGTGTCACCGCTGTCACGCCGCGTCACCGGTGTCACCGCTGTCACGCCGCGTCACCGGCGTCACCGGTGACGCGTGACGTCACTGCGTCCGCGGATCACGCCGTGTGTCGCATTACGAGACACGCGTCGATCGGCCGCGGAGAAGCCAACTATCATACAACTGCCGTACCTCTAACAGGCTAGCCCGCTACCATCAATACTCTCAATACTCAATACTCAATATCATTTATTCAATATAGGTACACTGTAGGTACACTTATTGACGTTAAAAATTACTTACTTATAAACACATGATGGTGATAATCGGTTTCGGTATCTTAAATCTAAAGCTACGAGGATTCCAAACGCGCCCTGGCATCTTAGACTGCATCACTTACTATCAGGTGTGATCGCAGTCAACAAGGGCTAACTTGTAGTTGATAATAAAAAGGCTGCTGACTGTCAGCGGCCTTTATGCCTTCCCTCCTTGGTACCTATTTCACGAGTACCAGTGCGCCTTTTTAGCTCTACCTACTTGAGACTAATGGCTGCCCGCGACTTCGTCCACGAGGTTTTGGTTTTTTTGAAAATACCATAGGAATTATTTGATTTAAGATGCCGGTAAAATCATTAATGCGTATGAATCTAGTATTTTAATAAACAAAAAGGCAAAGGCCGTTTTGTTTGAATGTCAAGGTGCTAGTGAAAATCGCTCTGAGGCTGTTACATGTTAGTACTTAGTGCCTACCAGAGAGCTATGATTTGGCATCAGTATACTGCAGACATAATTACGTAAAAAGTTAATTGGCAATAGTATATTATAATGTAACGAAGTTAAAAGGAATAGCATCACAGCTGAGCAGGCTTTACAACTTTACAAGTTCTCATATTGTACCGGCCAACTACGGAACTCTACACGCACTTTTCCAGTTTTCGATATTAATTATTTAAAACCTCCGACTCCTTCGTAATATTATGACGTGGGTAGACATTGGAATGAGAACAGTCTGAAATTGTTTTACAAATCCCCCCTAATGCATTTTCTATAGAGATTTAAACTGATCGCTCTTTATTTTGTTCCAGGTAATACCCGGAGCCGAGTAAAACTTGACCCGGCCGCTCATCGACGCAGTCCCATAGTAAATAATAAATAACTTTTTATTGGGCAACTACAAACTGACAGCCGATAACTTGTTAGTAACAATCACTTAACCTATGTTAGTAAAAGACAAAACAAAATACCTAACCAAACCTACTCCTAGAACTAAACCCTCGACACATCTACAGGGCTCTTCGGGGCCTCCTAACGAGAATGTGTGCAACATTCCAGCACCTCCAGAGACAGCTGTCCAGCTTAGTAGTAGTCCAATGTGCTGTGGAGGATATTTATTTATTTATTATTTAGATATTTTTCTTGCACACACAAAATATATAGTATACAGTAAAAGTAATAACTAGTAAAACTGGATAGAAATGTGCAAAGGCGGTCTTATTGCTAAGCAATCTCTTACAGACAACCTTTGGTGAAAGGATCAATAAACCGGAGCGGGGGATGCTGCTGAACTTTACAAATAAATAGATAAGAAATGCATATCACCGTAACATTGTAAAAACCGTTAGATTATAATCTAACTCGCGAAATTGTAAACTGTCGACAGATTGTGAACCGTTCAATGTTCTGAGTGACAATTTTTGAAATATTCATTGCATTTAAAACATGATGGTGATGATCGGTTACGGTATCTTAAAACTAAAGCTACGAGGGTTCCAAACGCGCCCTGGTCTGAGAAGAGCCCACAACAAACTCAGCCGGGTTTTTTTTCTTTTTATTATCACCATCTCACAAATCATCTTAACTAAGGAACTATCAGAGCCATAGAGCAAATTATTGCCAAGCTTCCTTGTCGTTTAAGTAGTCCTTTACATGGTAATAAGATTTTTCAATGAGTTTACGTTTTACATTAACTTAGAACTTATTCAGAGACATCTTCAGCATGTCTTCTTGGACCTTATTGTAGAAGCGGAGTATGGGTTTAATACTCGAAATAATGCATTGTGTGGTATATTCCATGTTATAAAGAAGGCCAAAACCAACAAACATCGTTAGTGCTTATATTTATATTATTCTTTCACTCGCCAAGATTTAATGAAAACAAAAACACTTTTTAAATATAATTGAATAAACCTCGCTCGCAGAACGCGGTGGTGTGAGGCGCAACATTTAAATCCTTTTCTAAAGCGTAAATAGAAATAATGACTGCGGCCGTTCCATCTCATTAGTGAGCATTTTCAAGTGTAATTTTTTTAATGCTATAAAATATTTTATTTTCCTGCATCAACGCATAAAATCCATACTAAGTAATATTATAAATGCGAAAGTACGTCTGTCTGTTGGTCTGCTACGATTTCCAGGCCTATCTTTTCAACCGATTTTAACGTAATTTGGTACAGAGGTAGGTAGCATCCTGAGAAGGACATTGGCTACTCTTTATCCCGGAACACCCAGGAAATCCCAGCGGAATTTAAAAAAGCTTATGACGAAGTCGCGGGCATTATCTAGTTTTCTATAACAGTTACCTATTTGTTAATTTGTTTGAAAAACTGCCTGAAAACTAAAATTTGGTTCCGTGCATTTCGCAAGTGAGGTGATGACACACGGATCAATCATTATTATCATCAATCAACCAATCAATATTATAAATGCGAAAGTTTGGATGGATGTGTGGATGTTTGTTACTCAATCACGCCCCAACAGATGAACGGATCTGGCTGAGATAGATTATAGTCTGGAATAGCACATAGGCTACTTTTTATCCCGGAAAATTAAGGAGTTCCCGCGGGAACCAAAAAACCTCGATCCACGCAGACGAAGTGCCCGCGGCATTAGCTAGTAACTACGGATTGTAAATGAGAATATCTGCAGAAGAACCAACGATGTGACGACATAGCTGTGTGTAATGGGGGTGGTATTACCTGTTCTGTGACTGTACTCGTAGTCTCGTACCACGCGACAACGAGTCTCTGCCCCCCCCCCCCCCCTCCTGGTCTAAAATTTGCCGATCCAATCGTCAAAACTCGGCGTCAAACTAAAATGAACCATAACATCATTGAATTAGCGCTCAATTTCGTGTATCCATTCTCATACGTTTAGGTATGTACGATACCACAAACGTATGTGAATGGCTACACGAAATTGAGCTCTAATTCAATGCTGTTACGGTTTATTTCACTTTGACGCCGAACTTTGGATCGGCAACTCTTACATAATCGCACCCCAGAACCGTACTCGCCCACTGTCGAATATTATAATAATTTAGAATAATATGAAAAGCGAGTCTCCCCGGTATATAATAGTCGCTTCATCCGCTAACTGTGAAAGCGCTTCGAGCGCTGCGATGTTGAAACATGGTTAAATAGTGTAAGCGTCACGTGTGCCCTCCACCACCACGTCGCGTTCAAACCACTTCTATAATTCCATTCGCATGCAAATCCCGTGATATTCATAAATGGAGCAATTAGTGGAATGCGACGAAAAAATCTAATTAAAGTTTTAGCCTAAACAAATTGAAGCGGATCACACCACAATGCCCTGAGGATTCATTACTGCAGACGCGAATTCAAATCAAACATATTATCCATACTGATTATTCACAATTCAAAGGACTTGACCGGTGGAACTATGGCAGCTTGCCTAGGTGTCAAAAATCAATGTTCAGCAATGATTTCTTTATTATTGTAATTGTAATATTTCACTGTTTTCAGATAAAAAAGTTTCAGGAGTCTGAAGGCTCGGAAAACTGCGAAAATGAACAAAAAAGTTTCACCAAAAGACTGCTTTCCCACACTAGATGGCGCTATTTATTGTGTTGAGCGAGTCTAAAAAAATATTTTCAAGTATTATTTCTTTATTATTGTAGTTGTTATATTTTATAGTTTTCAAATAAAAAAGTTTCAGGAGTCTGAAGGCTCTGAAAACTGAGAAAATAAATAAAAAAAGTTTCACCAAAAACTGCTTTCCCACACTAGATGGCGCTAGTTATTGTGGTGAGTCTAGAAAATATTTTTAAGTATTGGTTACTACTTTTGGTTAACAAGTTCAACTATTCGACCACAGATGGCAGCATATGCAATGTGAAAGGGTGTTCCTTTAAACGCAGTATTTCAAAATGCTTTATTCGATCTATTAATTTGAGACTTGTCAATAAATAAAAATAATTATAAACAAAACATACATTTCCTTTTCATTACTATTTAATTGATCAAAAATAAATCATTCATAATATAATGACTAAGGTACTTAAATGGTATTCATGTAGGGTTACAAGATTATTATTCGGCATGGATATAATGGAACGTCAAATGGAGTAGTGCTTAAAGAGGAAAGCGGACGCTCAAGATTGAAACAATAAACGTACTGTTTTTTTTTGTCATTTGAACCCTGACCTTACTTGGAATAATAAATCCATAATAATTTCGTTTTGAATTTTTAAACCTTACTGTAAAAACGGAAATCCTGTGCATTGTCCCGAATCGGAGGGCAATTACTGGTCATGTCCTTTCAAATGTTTCTTATTAAAATAAACTATTTACAAGTGATTTTGAATCGTCGATTGAATCTACCACTGATTCGGAATACCATTCCCAACGAGAAGAACCAGCAAGAAACTCGGTTATTATATAATCCATACAAATATTATAAATGCGAAAGTGTGTCTGTCTGCTACGCTTTCACAGCCCATCTGTTCAATCGATTTTGATGAAATTTGGTACATATAAGAATAGTTTTCATCCCGGGGAAAGGTCTAGGTTACCTAGGTTTTATTTTTCCACCTTTGCGAGGCTTTTTTTAACTCATGTAAATTTGTAATTGACGTTAACTTATTCTTTATTTATCTATCCATTGCTGTTGTAACTGTAAGTTTTCTGTACAAAAAAAAAGTAAAAAAAAAATATATATAAGTATGTGATGATTTAAATATTCTTGCAAATTTCTATAGGATACTTGAAGAAGAAAGACGTAAAAGCTCTCCTGACTCATTTATTAACATGAACAATAAAAATATTACAGCAAGAAAATAAAATCACACAAGAACGACACGCAACGACGGGTGACAATGTAGTCCGCAGCAGATGCGCACGCGTCCTTTTATAACCTCGTCTCTGACACCATCGTTATTTTTCTTAATCGCAGGGAATGTATTCCATTCTTAAATTTCATTTCTTTATCCTGAAACAAGTATCTTATGTTAGTAAATATCTTCAATAATATAATATATTAGAGTCCCGGTCAGGCCATAATTAAGTGTTGGGTTTTTATGACTAGAATTTGTCAGTACCTACTAAAGTCTGAAGTTAGAAAGTTGGTGGTGTTTTGCACGTTAAGCCGTCGGTCCCGGTTATTATCACTAACATGATAATAGTCGTTAAAGCCCGCCAACCCGCATTGGAGCAGCGTGGTGGTTCTAACCTCTCTCCTATGAGAGTGGAGGCCTGTGCCCAGCAGTGGGACGTTAATGTGTTGTAGTGGTAGGTGTTATCAAGGATATATTTTTTGCCGAACTGCTCGCTATGTTGCAATATGTTGTTGTAATATGTTGTCCCCGACTCTCCCCGATGTCCGCCACAAGCCTGCTTCTGCCCTCCGGCAGCTGAACGCGAGATAGTACTGAATTATTTATATTCAGTCTCAGAAAATTAATATAATAAGATAGATTAAGAATGTGTATGACTTTAAAACCATTTCGATCTAAATATTCAACGGTGTTGTTTCGATACACGTATTCAAGTCACTAAGGGTTGCTCGCTGCTCCGATTTGAATACATCCGGATATTCTTGCCCGCCTCTCCTCCTAGAATATCTTGAGAATATGAAAGACTTTCAGACATCGATATATATGTAGGTACTAGATGGGCCCTTTCATACAAAAATGGCGGGCGACCAACTATGAGAGCGCGTTCCTATAACCTGTCATAAGCCTGTCTGTCCCCGTCGTAGCGCTGTCACGGTCGCTCATCGTGTAGATAATTTGTTATTAAGTTATCATCTAAAGTTTTATTAGTTTGGCACTGTATAATTTTTATTTTAAGGTAAGTGTTTCAATTCACAATTATACATTTCATAAAAAACGTTATTATTTTAATCTTCCTATTTAATATTTCTATCCATTACGCAATCATTTAATTTCCGCGGCAAACTGTATGATATTTTTTTTTTACTCACTGGCCTTACGGCTTTGGGTTCCAACCCTAGAATAGTCCAGTCCAGTACGATAAAAAAAATGCAACCAAGATTAGTTAATGCATAGATGGGCAGAACGGACAGTAGGCAATAATACCTTCCGAGACGCAATATTATGCTATTATAATAATATGATAAAATTAGTTATTGACGTGAGTTTAATGTTTAAACCAACTTCAATAAATAAAGAGTTTTCATTTATTAAAGTTGGTAATTTTTATTTTGTACTAGCGAATGCCCGCGACTTCGTCTGTGTGGTTTGAGGATTTTTGGTTCCCGCGCGAACTCCTTAATTTTCCGGGATAAAAAGCCTATGTGTTATTTCAGACTATAATCTATCTATCATCGTGATTGAGTAACAAAGAAAAGGGGCATGGGCAAAGGTTACCAGAAAAATTCAGCCATATTGATTTTATTGTCGCTGGGACCCTTAAGCATTTCATGGGTTCAAATTTGTTTGCAAGTTTAACATTGCACGCCTTGGAGCAACCAGGCACCTTAAACCACCGAACCCATATAATTCGAGCCATTATTGAAAAATATGCCAAAGTTAGGCTTCATCACGAAGCCAAAATTGACCCCCAAATAAATACGAAAACTAGGCGTCAAAAATTGACAAAATTAATTTTATTTGATGGCAAGTAGCATACTTAGAAATGTATAAAATAAAATAATTTCAAATGAAGTATTTTTCTATGACTCGATCCATTAGTACTCTTTCACCTCTCCCATTCCAGCCCCTTTTTATTATAATACTACTAATAATTATTTTTGAATTCTTTCATTTGCAATAAGGTTTGGCGAGGAGAATTTTAAACTGTTTTAGCTGTTATTATTTTAAATTTCAAGTTTTTGCATTAGTAGTTACCGAATTATGCTAAGTGTGACGGTCAGTCATGTCGCACCACAAGGGTTGTTTTCTTATCATTTTGGCATGCAACCCTAAAAATGACTTTATTTCTGTCAATTTTTCGACAAAACTTATCAACAATTAACAAATAATTAAATTTAAAAAAAACCCACGACGAACTGCAGCGCCCCATTGTGTTGAATTTGATCTTTAAATATATCTAAGAACCTTCTCACAAGCTATATATATATCTAATGCAAAAAACCGCATAATAATCGGTCCAATGGTTTTCCAGGAAACTGGTACCAAAAAAGTGGTAAAAATAACAACATCATACTAACATTTATCGTTTACCTCAGAGAGTACACTGATGTAGGTATTATTTTCGACAAGCGCATCTGTACTAATCTATGACCGAGTCATACGTTTTCAAGATGGCGCATATGTTGCAAGCAAGTTCCCGCTTTTCAGACTAGATGGCGTTGATGGCGTTGCTAAAAATACGCCCACATTCTTTGTTTGACAGGGCCCGTCTATGTAAATTGAGGTCGTTGCTTTCAGACAAACTTTCATCCCCTATTTCACCCCTTCGGGGTTAGAAATTTCAAAAACTGTGAAACACGTAACTCTTTATTTTAAACCGGTAGCTTGTATTTCAACTTTCATATATCTTGAGAAATTATGGACTTTCATACAAACTTTCACCCCCTATTTCACTCCCTTAGTGAGCGCCTACGTCACCAAAGAAACCTACCTACTGTCAAGTTCAAATTGTCGTGTTCAAGTTTCTAACCCCAGCGGTTTAAGCTGTGCGTTGATCCCTTAAGAAATTCCCTTAAAGTCAATGAGTATGTTATCTATCATTTATTTCTTATCACAAATAAAGAGAGGTATAAATTTCTTATCTTAGACCAATGAACAATAAATCAAAACTTATTGACTTTTGAAGGCGGCGCCATGGCGTGTGTGACGAAACATGATAATGTGTATGTCTTTTTTCACGTCTGTCTGTCTGTCTGTCTGGCAGGCAGCTTTCACGGCCTTTGTATTCAACCAATCTGAACGAAATCTGTTACTAATATAGGTTATACAGGATCCCGGGGAAGAAAACTGGAAACTCTTAAACCCGGAAAATAGTCGTCCTACGAGGAATCGCGGCCATCGTCTAGTCGTCTACTATAATAATATGTATTATACTTATTTTTCATAGACATTATATTGCCCTTTACTGAAGCAAATGGCCGCGTACGGGTCCCGTACTGCGCCACACAAGAGCCTCCACACAGCGCTGGCCGAGTGCCAGGGCTCGCTCGGGACGGCCACAGGAAACAATAACCTATTATTATAGCAATAAAGAATAAGATAGCGTGCTACGACTCTGTTGTCGCTGTACGAGCTAGCGCGTACACGAGTGAATGAGACTGATAGTATAAATCAATGATACGATCGCCGGAGCTGATCGCTATCAAACATATTTCTATATTGTTATGAGGAGACTGGAGGCGTATCTGTGGGGAACATTTTTTTTATTTTTTATTTTTTTTGTATCGGAAAGTTATAAAATAAGAAGAAAAACATACATAGTGGACAAGAAAGCACTCAGTGACCCTTGGCAGTGAGAAAGGTTGTGGAGGAAGAATAGGTACTTTTGTATCATAATATTATTTACACGATAAGATAACAATTATAATAATATCCACCAGCAGCCATACTGTGCGTATAGTTTGCTTATCTTAAAGCATAAAATTTATCGCATCTCTCAGTAAACGTTTCATGTTAAGTTCGTCACTTGGATGGAGTTTTAGAAGTCCCAGAGGCATCGTTTGTTATTTCGCTATGAAAGGTGTCTTAGATAAGGTTCGGCGTGTGAGTCATGTATGGTGATTCCTCATTTACACAGAACTTTTCTGAGAGAATGTACAAAAATAAAAGTCTTACGGTACCTTTCTAAAGACTAAGTATATTTTGAGGATTTTGTGGAGAGGAATGACCTATGTGGAATACATATTTTAGAGGGTAATAATATTGAATTACGTCTGAATAAGACTATTATTCTAATGGCTCCTAAATGTTGTCTGACGAGTGACATACGACTACATTATAAAGTTTGCGTTATAAGACTACATTATAAAGTGAATAATGCTATGCTGAGCATACTTTTCAAAGACAATATTATGACGACAGTTGAAGGTCCGTTGAGTGGGCATACTCGCGGTGTGGCGTGACTCTACTCGTAGTTCAGCCACTAAACTATCCAGCCGAAAACGTCGAAACTTTACAAAGTATTTGAGAGGCTACGGCAAAGAATTTTGGCTAATATACTCCCAAGTTGATCCTGCCAAGGATCGAACCCGGGACCCCCCAATTTGTAGCATCCTCCCTACGCTTCAGCGCTCACCACTGCGCCAGCGAGGTCGTCAAAACTCTGAAGCAATATTAAATTATTATTTCTAGGTCTGAGCCTCTGAGCACAAAATATACGAGTCATAATAATTAAAACAAACAGGGCAGTTAAACAAACACTACTGCCCTGCCAAAAAACGAACTTAAAAGTTATAAATTAGAATCTTATTCACATTTTTTTAAATGATTTATTTTGTGAATCACTGCATATTGCAATATAAAGTTATATATTTTTGGAAATTACTCATCATTTTCTAGATGATGATCATATAGCTAATCTTATTTTCTAATTTATTTTTTCAACTTTAGTCTTTAATGCGGAACCATGGTCACCCCATCAATTTTTTTAAAATTTTATTAGTCTATGTCACCCGGAATAAGCTAGGGATTCTAACGATATCTCATTTATCAAAATCGATTCTGGCGTATAGAAGTTAAGGTATATCCCACCTTCCCACCCAAACTCACATACATACATACATACCTACATAGGCACATACATGAACCCTGAAAACAATATTCTTCTTTTTTCAGGCAGTCGTATAAAAAGCAGTTCAATGAAAACCCGGCTCTATAATACCGATAGCTCTCATCGTACCTTCCTACTTCTATATTATCGCTTCCGATATCTCGGGCAGTGATCTCGGCACGTTTTGTTGGCAGCTTCCGTGCTGTAAAACTCCTTTATCTTATAGTATTTTATCTGTATCAAATAAATATCAATATAATAACGAGTGTATTCACATCCGAGGTTCAAATTGTTAGCTCTCTAGATGCAAGGATCTGGAGTGGGAACTGATCAATGAATCAGCGGGTGATCCTCGTTTTGTATAAAAGAACATTACCTATGTTTTAAAACAAACAACTGAAACATCCCTTTGCTTTCCCATTTTGTCCCTTTTAGGAAACATTTGACTGCTGTCTCATACGGATATTGTTGAATATTGGCATCTTCTGGACGGGAACTCTGCACAGAAGCAACAATATTGCTTTGCATCAATACCGTTAAAGTAAAATTTTGTTTTCTCAAATCCCACATAGACTTGGAATCTGTCAGAGCACCCTGCATCAATCATTGTTACAGTATCAATTGTTGTGATTGGCTGAATTTATGGTATTGTTGCTGCGTCAATGGATTTTGTCCAATAGTGGAAGAGTGTTGTCCAATCAGAGGTGATTGCGATCGTTACACTGTAGCTGTCAGAGGCTATATAATGCTCGTTACTGAAGCAATACATTCAATTATTATGAAATGAAATATTTGTTTAAAAAAGAGCAACCACCGAGTTTCTTGCTGGTTCTTCTCGGTAGGAATGGAATTCCAAACCAGTGCTAGATTCACTCGACTCTCTATTTGAATAAAAAAACATTTAAATTTGAATTTGACTGATTTACCATCCGCTGCTACAAATCCTTCTGATATGCTGACAGCTGCACTGAGTCAGTGGCGTGCACAGGGCTTGAAGCTAGGGTAAGCATTAGTCAGTCAGAATACTTATTTACTGACTGATATAATGAAAATGAACATTGACGTATTTCCATATGGGTAAGCGGTGCTTGTACGCCTCTATGAACTGCACGCCACTGGCACCGACCCTCATTACACTCCACACCAACTACAACGAGTAACGGAAAGTACCAGCGATGTTCCCGCGGTTGTGAGTCGTCACTTAGGTACTTATTAGAACACTGAAACACCGCCAGCTTTCTATATCCGGGCTAGTACTGAGAATTTCTTGTCAGAAAACCTAATACCTAAGGCCGGGCACTACCTTGTTTTTTTTATGTTGAACCCTTTTTTTCGTGGGGAAATCCTCATGGATATCTTTGCATCTAGGGAAATGCAAAGGTTATGTCGGACTCTTACCGACTAAAACCCCACGGTGTTCCTCCCAACGCCTTGGCTGGATAGGGACCGGGGAATTCGCGCAACCCAGCCACCAGCGTCGTCTGCTCGACTCTCCTCCGCGGGACTTCATCATTCCCTTCTCACCGTCTGAAGCACACCCGGAACACCAACGTGTGCCTCCCGACTCGAGAAATATTTCCTAATGAGCGACAGAATCCCCATGTTTGTCGCTCGATTTATGTTGAACCCTAACCTAACCTACAATAAAGAGACAAGAAAACGTAAATACAATGAAAATTTCAAAAATTGACACTCAGATTATTGAACGGTTCACAATCCGTCGACAGTTTACAATTTCGCTAGTTAGATTACAATCTTACGGTGACATATACACGCGGCTGATATTGGATCTGGTGTAAGGAGCACGTCTACGGGATAATCCGACGGCGCGCTATTCAGGGAACGCTCTCATACAGTTCCCTGACCGCTCGTGTTATATTACACGGTATTCACTGGTATAACGGCGTATTATACATGTTATAATGCAAATATATCTATACCTTTGTAGGAATCGGAACAATTTTGTTCCGGAACAAAAAGCAATAACTAAGATGAACATCTGTAGGACGTATTCCGTGGACCAACATAGAGTACTTTTTAGGGTTCCATAGACAACGAGGAACTGATGTCCAGCCGTCCGTCTGTCCGCGATTTAGCTTAGAGACTGTTAGTATTGATGTGATTTGGCATCAAAACATTTGATTTTAGATTCGGAGCCTTTTTTTTACTCTTACCATAAAGTTCCATTACAATATAACGGCAACTTTACTGTCTACTACCATCTAGCCTACGGGCTAGTAAGTAATATTATTCTAGCTTAAACTTCTACTTTGCCTTGACGTCTTTTTTTTTTATCCACTACAAGTTAGCCCTTGACTGCGGTCTGCGATCTCACCTGATGGTAAAACGGTGGACCGGACCATACCTGGTAGTGTGGTCAATATCCTCACAGTTTCTCACCTTGTTCCAGTGCTGTCGTGCGGCGAGGCGGGCGGTGGGGGCGGCGGGGGCGGTGGGGGTGGGGGTGAGGGTGGAGGGGGTGGGGGTGCGCGCGCGCGGCGGTACGTGGGGCTGTACACGGGGCCCTACTTCGACCCCTCCGCGCCCAACAACATCACCGCGCAGCTCGGCACGCACGCCTACCTGCCGTGCAAGGTACGTGCAGGTACCCGACAACTTAGCAGATACCCCTAGAGAAGCGGCTGGTACACCCGGAGATGGCTAAGGAGTTCCTGACCGATGAGCTGGTGCTGTTCTTGGCGGGGAACGGTATTGGTCAGGAACTTTAGCTGATGGTGATGATCACAATAGATCGGCAATAGACAAAGTGAAATGGGTCCCTAGGGGCCATGCACAGCCGCATCGCCAAGAAGAAAAACAACGGCTTAAAGTCTAGATGTGTCCCAAGAACTGGTCGGGTGCTTAGGAACGTGCGGCCAGCCCGCAATAATATCTTGACACCCTGAACAAATATATTTTTAAGTCCTGTAAAGCTATATATTTACCGCAGCAGCCGAGAGCTTCAGAAACATTCCGAACGGATACCACGTTGGGTACTTAGACTGCCTCCTTGGTCTAGGTGATTAGCATGTTCAACTGCAACCGACGAGGTCCTAGATAAGTATTGGGATTTTTTCTGACAAGAAACTCCCAGTACTAGCCCGGAGTTCGGAAGTTGGCGATGTTTTACCCCCGTGCCTCGGAGAGCACGTAAAGCCGTCGGTCCTGCACCGGATTTCTCTCCAGTCCGATTTTCCGTCCAATCGGGCTACGAGGGTAAAATAACAGATAGTGCACCTGTGTTTGCGCACACACTTGCGCACTATAACATCTCCGGCACAGATGACTAATCTCTCTAGAGATAGACCGTCGTGGCTGCAATTCGGTCGGGAGGGTATTTACAAATATACATGTGGCAGCTATTGTCCAGCCGTGGGCTCGTGTGCTCGTGCGCAGGTGCGGCAGCTGAGCAACAAGTCGGTGTCGTGGATCCGACGCCGCGACGCGCACATCCTCACCGTGGACCGCTTCACCTTCATCGCCGACGAGCGCTTCCAGGCCTTCCTCGTGGAGGCCACGGACACCTGGACGCTGCAGGTAAATACGATATGTACGAAGACCTTCCCAGTTCACATAAGCGTGCCACAGTACAACAGTTCCTTGTATTTCTCATCCACCCTACTTCCGCTAAATCAGAACTCGAACAGTTGCAACCAATTTAAAACTCGAACAGGTGCATTTATAAACATTAAAATATAACTGGTGTTAACCATAACAGTTTTATTTTATTATTTATTATTTAACCATATCAGGACTCAATTCCCTTAGCCCTGCATATTACAAAGAACCATGGTGCTTGTTGGTTGGTGTCAGTAACGGAGTGCACAACAAGGACTTCTGTGTCAGTTAAAAAAGTCGAAATTCTGGTTCACAAAAAAATCACCGAGGCCGCAATGCCATTATTTACTCGGAAAAGATGGGCATACGGCGAAACCTCAGAAACAAATTTAGAACGCGACAGGGATAGTTGTGTTTGTGGAGAGAGTTTGAAGGCAGTATTGGCTGTGTTCCAGGTGAAGTACGTGCAGGCACGGGACGCAGGAGTGTACGAGTGCCAGGTGGGCACCGAGCCCAAGATGAGCCACTTCGTGCAGCTCAACGTCGTCGGTGAGCACTGGACACACCTCCCCCATAGAGAACTGAACATACCTCCCCCATAGAGAACTGAACATACCTCTCCCATAGAGAACTGAACATACCTCCCCCATAGAGTACTGAAAATACCTCCCCCATAGAGAACTGAACATACCTCCCCCATAGAGTACTGAAAATACCTCCCCCATAGAGAACTGAACATACCTCCCCAATAGAGTACTGAACATACCTCCCCCATAGAGTACTGAACATACCTCCCCCATAGAGAACTGAACACGCCCTTATATTATAGCGCCATAAATGCCTCGTGGGTCTAGTGTTTAGCATATTGCGGATGACCGGGCTCGATTAGCGGGTTCGACCATAATTATGTATTGGGCTTTACTAACAATAAATTGTCAGTATTACCCAAAAATTAGCAAGTTGCTGGTATTATCAGCCCCGTGTCTCGAAGAGCACGATAAGTCGTCGGTCCTGCGCCTAATCTCTCCTCAGTCAGGTCGGATTTTCCGTCCCATCGGGTTACGAGAGGACTCCTTAGACTATCAGAACGTAACAGTTCGTGACGTTTGCGGTTCCAGTGCCGAAGATCGAGATAGTGGGCGAGGCGGACCTGTACGTGAAGGCGGGCAGCACCGTGAGCCTGAAGTGCGTCATCACACAGGCACTGGAGGAGCCCGCCTACATCTTCTGGTACCACAACGACGAGCGCGTGCTCAACTACGATCGCACCCTCGTCGAGATCCATCTGGAGCGCCGCGCGCCCGACACCACGGTGCGTAGCCCTAGCCTAGCCTACTGGCGCCCCTCACCGCTCCGCGGAGCCCTAGCCTAGCCTACTGGCGCCCCTCACCGCTCCGCGGAGCCCTAGCCTAGCCTACTGGCGCACGACCTACCGGCGCGGGTGACGAACCTTCGACCGGCAGAGAACGTCTACGCGAACTGTCTCGTCGTCGTCCATGTCGACAGACACTGGGCATACTTTCATTCATCCAAAATTAGCCTATTAAGCGCGGAACTTTTATAATCCCAGGATCTAATTTATGTTAAGGCGACAGGAAGATATAAGCTACCTACGATTCTTCGATTTCCGCATAGTTTCAGAATATTTACGCACGAAATATGACTATTTAGAAGCTAATTTGAATGAAGATAACGTTTACTCCGTATACAAATCGAGCAGTGTAATTGGATTAGTGGTTGTCTGCATTTCAGATCGGCAACCTGATCATCTACAACCCGCGGCGCGAGGACTCGGGCAACTACTCGTGCTCGCCCTCCAACCTGGACTCCGCCTCCGTGGTGCTGCACGTGCTGAGCGGTGAGCCTGCTGCCTCCGGCCTCCAGACACATGCCCAATACAATACTTTTATTTGCGTAGTCCTTCAAACTTAACTGACCCGGTGGCCAAAATTGGTTAATGGGACTATGGCGGTCTTCGCAGTCCGCACATAATCCATGCCATTACTAGTACGATTCACGCGACTATGAAGAGACCAACTCACGATTACGAAGCGTTCTCTGAATTACGCTATATATACGACCTCCAAAGATGAATGGTCGGAGCAGTGGTCCCCGAGCACAGCATCCGCTCGGAGGATGATCAGCCTTCGTTACGGTCGAGCCATATCACCTGCTCCCGTACAGGCCTATAGCATTGTATCGAGCAGCGCAGACGCTAAGGCCACAACGTGCTTGCAGTTGTAGACACCTAAAAGAGCGATTACTTACCGAACTATGTGTTCGGACTCCGATTATTTCATCACAAAATTTCGTTCCTGACGACAATCTTCTAAAAATTATAAATTCATAGATTTTGATCATAATTGGATTTAATATAATTTAAAAATTATATTAAACTTGGGACGAGTTGCTTGATTTTTAATATTTTTTTGGTAATAAAAATGAAATAAACAAGCAAAATAGCCGGTAACACGAGCATGACTCAGCCCGGTGTGTGTGTGTGTGTGTGCAGGCGAGCAGCCGGCCGCCATGCAGCACGGCAACGCGGCCGCCGCGCCGCGCGCCTCGCCCGCGCTGCTGCTGCTGCTGCCGCCGCTGCCGCTGCTGCTGCTGCCGCCGCTGCCGCTGCTGCTGCCGCTGCGGCTGCTGCACAGCGCTGCGCCGCGGGCGTGCGTCGCCGCGTACACGATACTGGTGATGTGAGTATCGCCTCACCGCGCTCACATGACGCCCCTGTGATTTGAACACATAAGAACTTACTGAGACTGAAGGGTAGACTGCCTAGCCGACCTGGCATTTTGAGGTTGCATTTGGTTGCATGGTTTTGTCAAAACAATAAGAATCATGATGTGTGCATGAAGATAGAAACTGTCTAGAAACTATATACGTATAAAATTCAAATTCAAATACCTAGCAGAGATTCAGTCGCTGTTGCCGAACACGACAAAGGAATCATCATCATCATATATTTAATGGTTTTACGTCGACTTGACGCAGTGTCCCTTCAGGTGTACCTCAAGGTTCTTTACTAGGGCCTCTGCTCTTTATTATTTTTATCCAGGATATTGAAACCTGTTTCCAAAGTTCTAACTTTTTACTCTTTGCTGACGACATTAAAATCTTTAGGGTAGTAACAATTTTACAGACCAGATGCTTCTTCAAGATGACTTACTTAGACTCGATCATTACTGCCTGGTCGATAGATTGGTCTTAAACGTTTCCAAATGTTTTGCTATCTCCTTTACACGTAAGGGTTCCGTATTCAAATCCTCATATAAAATTAAAAGCCAAGAAATTAATTGTGCATCCGAGATACGTGACCTAGGAGTTATTATTGGCAGTAAGCTCTTTTACGATAAACATGTGGACCATATTGTTGATAAGGCATCTAAGATGTTAGGTTTCCTAATCAGGTCAACTAAAGATTTTACCAAACTTAAAACAATTAAAGTACTCTATTGCGCCCTAGTGAGGAGTAATCTTGAGTATGCGTCGCAAATCTGGAATCCTCAATACGACGTGTATATTCATCGCATTGAACGAATCCAGAGAAAATTTGTTCGGCTTCTTAAGTTTACGTTTAAACTAAGTCCCAACCTAAGTTATCATGCTTTATGTACTCACATCCACCTTCTGCCTTTAGCCGTTAGGAAAAATGTCAGCGATATAACATATCTCGTCAATATCGCTAATAACACAGTCGATTGTCCGCCGCTTCTTGAAAAGTTATCCCTCAAAGTGCCTATCAGTGCCCATCCCCGTGCCCATTCTATTCTCCGCCCACCATCTGCCCATACAAGATTTCATCAGAACTCCTATTTGTCAAGATCTTTTTTATCATAAACTATTAAAAAAGAATATTAACCTAGATCTCTTTTGCACCGCGGCCACCTCCATGCGTAGAATTTTAGCTAATGAATTCTTTGACTTTCACAGCCTGAGTTGAAGTAGTTTGCTGGCTAGTATTCTTAATCTTAATAATTAATTAATTAATGATTTAATTATTCCTAATATTAGTTTACTCTGGTTCTTCTCTTGTATTAATTCATCTTCCTAATTATAAGCTTTTTATTTTATTAATTGCTTCTTATGTAGTATATATTATTAATATTTATTTTTCCACCTTTGGGAGCTATTTTTAACTCATGTAAATTCTATCTGTGAAAACTTGTAATTGGCGTTAACTTATTCTTTATTTATCTATCCATTTCTGTTGTAGCTTTAAGTTTTTGTACAAAAAAAAACTAAGAATATATAAACTGTATATATTTCGCGTTTCCATTTCCGCCATGTTTAATATTGTCTGGAACACTGAATGAAACTAATCCGTGTTCTCTCATCATTTTTACAGGTTGCAGTGCCACGATGAAGACGCGCCGAAATAGCGGCCGCCGCGCCCTCCGCATGTTCCGCACGCGTCGCACGTGCCGCACGCGTCACATGCGCCGCACCCTCCGCACGCTCCGCACGTGCCGCACGCGTTACACGCGCCGCACGCGCGCTTAAAACTGACGCCAGCCCCGCGGAGTGACGCGGGGCTCTGTACAATTTGTAAATATTATTATAAATAATAAAGTATATGAAATATAAACTGTTTCGATAGAGCTCGCCTCGGCTGAACTCGTCCCGGGGTCGCGCGAACCGATGCCGTCGGTCCGTGCAGCGCAACGTCCGCTGCCCTACTGTGCACTGAAGCGTCGGTTCCCGCGCCCCCCGCGCCCCCCGCGCGTCTCGTCTGACATCGAAGCCGTTCGACTCCGACCTCTCGCTCCCCCGCCAGTCGCCGAGCGACGCGGAGGGGTCTCGTGTGAATATTATTATCGTTTGTCACCGACGCGCCGCCTCCGCCCGCCGGTCTCGTGGCCCGACCCCGGCGGGCGCCGCGGCCGCGGGCCACGAGCGCGGCGGGCGGGGCGGCCGCGCCGGCGTTTGTTCATTTGACGAAGCAGTGATACGGAGACGAAGTACGTTTTATTCGACGACACTGTTACTGCCTCACTTGTAAATATCTAAATGTAAGTAATATAAATAAAGATGAGATCGTTGAAACATTAACGTCCGTGTATCACTTCACCTCGCACCGTCCTTTCCTTCATTCCTTCATTATTCTGAAAGTTTCGCACGAATATTTCATTAGTTCGGTAATTTCGAAGTTCCGAAGTCTATTATATCGAGCGGTTGTAGTGAGCTGGGCGCAGTATTGGCTAATAACCTTTTTTTTATCCACTACAAGTTAGCCCTTGACTGCGATCTCACCTAATGGCGAGTGATGATGCAGTCTAAGATGGTAGCGGGCTAACCTGTCAACACGACAGTTATAAAAAGCCATGCTGACACCCTGCATATTGCCATCCATGCGTGGCCTCCACGACTTGTGATGATGAAAGTAAAAGATATTACAACCTATATCACTGATGAAAAAATATACAAATAAAAATCCGTTCTATTGTAAATAATTTAATTCGTGCAAAAATACCAAACGAAACATATTAATACCAGTTTCATTTTAGTAAACGATACAAAAGTAGATAATAGTAATTATTTGTATTATGAAGTTAGAATTAATTCAGTTTTCAAGCGGCTGCCGTCACACGGAAACTTATTAATAATAATTCACTCCGAATTTTTGGTTGAAAGATAATATTATAATAATATAGTCACGAATTTTGATAGAGCAGAAAAAATATTTCAAAAATAAACCTTATAGTTTTTGGTAATATTATGAACCAGCTGATGCCCGCGACTAGGTTCGCGTGGATTGAGGTTTCTTTGGTTCCCGCGGGAACTCCTTAGTTTTTCGGTATTAAGAGTAGCTTATGTGGTATTCCAGACTATAATCTATCTCTGTGCCAAATTTCATCCAGATCTGTTCAGTCATTCGGGTGTGATTGAGTAACAAACCTCCTGGATGGATCCATATATCCATCCATCCAAACTTTCGCATTTATAATATTTATTTGATTTGATTTGATTTATTTGATTGATTATTCGGATGCAAAAGTAATATTGTATGCAAGAATAATTTTTGAAAGGTATTTCTCCTACAAATAAGTTTGTGCTATCACGACATAAATCATTCGACTCAACAACAAACAACATCTAAATAAGACACAATCTTACGATTGCGTCTTATTTAGATGTTGTTTTAAGAACTGTTATAAGAATCACTTATTATTAGAACCTGAGATCCAAATAATTCATTATTAAACAAAAAAATAAATTGCTAGCTTTTTAACATGAATTTCAGATAAAGTGAAAGTAAAATATTTCAAAATACTAAGATAATAATGATTATAAATGATTTGACTTACTTCATGGCTTAACGACATAGTATAATGTAATACGGGTACTGCATACCACGATAAATAAGACGATTAAACTTGTCCATATTTCGAGCCAGTTACATGGATCGTAGTCTCGACGGTAATGTGGCCGTTTTAATTCTAATCGAGTTTAATTTGACGAAATATCAACAAATTAAACCGTCATATTTATCATAGTATGTACTCGTGTATTACTTTATACTATAATAACAGTACAGATACAGTGCCACAAGTATAACTCGGCAGTGGCGTGTGAGGTCCCAAAACGTCTTCAAAATTCACTTCGACATTTAAAAATTCATTGTGAACATCGTTGCGTATATTTTGTAAGTGCTTTCGAGTGACAGTTAGAAAACTACATTCATGATGTGTACAGTGAGTGGCGCTCAGCCTCGCCTGTTTACACTCGTGGCTCGGTGTATCGTGCACTCGTTGGACTGCCACAAGAAGTGTTGTCACTAGTCGCCCTCCTGGTCGCTACTCGGCCGCGGCTGCGGCTGCGGCTGCGGGTGCGGCTGCGGCTGTGAGTGCGGCTGCGGCTGCGGCTGTGAGTGCGGCTGCGGCTGCGGCTGCGGCTGCGGCTGTG
This sequence comes from Erebia palarica, assembly GCA_964035005.1. Taxonomy (NCBI): domain Eukaryota; kingdom Metazoa; phylum Arthropoda; class Insecta; order Lepidoptera; family Nymphalidae; genus Erebia; species Erebia palarica. Next base: position 34,929,350 of record OZ035990.1, read on the forward strand.
AGTGCGGCTGCGGCTGCGGCCAGCCAGGGTATTGCCGCAACGCGTCCCGCACGCCGCAGTTGGGTGCCGGCAGCTGGGGAGAGCTGTGGACACCAGCTCGTCTGAATGTCGACAACATTTACATTCTACCGCAATTCATTAAAAAGCATTTGATTATATTGAACACGCAACTGTGTTAAATAACCTCAAAATTGTAAATATTTTTGGTAATAAGTAATTTTTCAGCAAGTGTCCGTAATTTTAATCTGTTCTCGAGTATAAAAAGATATTAATTTGAACCCAGTAATCGATGTTTTATGACCGTCGGTTCTTAGGCGAACTTTGTATGGGGACGGAACAATGTCCTTTCAGACGTCAGCCTGAGTTGTAGTCCAGTGCGTTGGTCTATAAAATTTTATTGAATGTTATTCACTTTTTTAAAGGCAATATGTAAATAAATAAACATCTTCTCATTCGAGCACTTTAAAGTTCGTCGTCTCGACCGTTTCGTCTACCGCTGGGCGAGCGGCCCCCGAACACATTTCTGTCCTGTTCGCGTCCGAAGACTTCAACCTGCTCACTCGACCTGCCCCGTGTGCCCACCGGGTGGGCAGTGGGCTGCATGTTCTGTACGAGGCCTCGCCGGCGAGCACTTCGATTAGGAGATCTTTAACCCTAGCTACTTAAGTTTTAAGATATCGACTTAATTATCACCATCACGTCATAAACGTTGTAGAAGTTCAAGAAGTGCATCTACTGTGTCGGTGACAATTTTGAATAAATACTTTGACTTTGATTAAAACCGGTTTTAAATAACTTTCTGTAAGCAGAACTGTTAGGAATCTTCAAGTGATCGTCGTCATCGTTAACCGATGAGCGTCCACTGGCTGAACATCGGCCTCTCGCAGAGTCTCACCACTACGCACACACCACCATCTAGCGCTACCTGGAGCTCGTATATATAGTGTAATTCAGACAACGCTTCGTAATCGTGAGTTGGGCTCTTCGTGGTCGCGTGAATGGCACTAGTAATGGCATGGATTATATTATGTGGACTGTGAAGACCGCCACACTCTCATACTCTAGGGTAGTAATAGTAGTTTGTGATATAAGAGCGGTAAATAGGTTTTTACATACGAGTTGACTAATGTCAGCCCGATGACGCCAGTCGAGGGCTGACCGTCGTCACGAGGATGTAGAAACCTTAACGCCCGTGTATCACACAATATTTTTCAATACATTTGTGAGAAAACTTGAAAATAAGAGTTGACTAGGTGGGCACTAGGTACTCGTTAGAAAATGGTTTTTCACGCCCGAGTACTTATTTCGAGATTTTTGGCGGCTATTATAAGCGCGGTTTTTTTCTCAGATCTAAAATACCTAATTGTTGATTTAATTTTCTGATTCCACATTCCACATCACATGTACCACTAATTTTTATTGATAATTTATAACAAAAATTCAATGACTATTTTAAAAATAGCGCGCACAGATTAAAGATATTTTAGTATAGACTACGGCGCGTCGTAATTGCGCTTTTTTATTAGATTCATGGCTCTAGGTTCTAGTTCTTAGCTCCCAGCCTGGACAGTTCAGCCCCTACTTTTTTGATTTATAACATTTAAAACAATTTTAATAATTATATTAAATATAATTCTTTAACTTTTTGAATTAATTTCATCAATTCACATCTAAATGTCATAATTTTTTAGGTTTTCTATATACAAAGTCAATATCATTATGAGCCTTCTTGCAAGAAAACTTTTTATTCAGATGTAACGTGGACTTACAAAAATTAAAAAAAAACTGCAAAAGAGAATGCCAGATTTTGCCCCACCAATTTTCATAATTTACACAAAATGTAAACTTTTTAAAATTATCTTAGGAATTTATGACCACGTATGATTTAATAATTATTGATAAAAAAGTTGCGGATTTAAAAATGTAAAAAAAAGTAATACAAGTCCCTCGTCCACTTCCTATTTCTCTTGCGGCAATTTGCATTACATTCTACGCATATACGACTAAATAAAACTACAGTTGTTAAGTTTTTAAATAAAACATAACTCCTATTAGTTACATAAATCATAGTACAGATCTTTGTTTAAATTCGTTATTTTGTGTTGTTAATTATTGAAAATGACATAATTATTATTTCATTGTATGTAAATAACAATGAATAATAAAATAGTTGCATTAAAACCTTACCTTCACATTCACGCATTTTGTGCAATGAAACGTCATTGACAAACGTATTTGAAGATGTCAATGTCATTGTGATTTGTGATCATTGTTTATATCGTAGTTTCAGTGAAGTCGACTGTTTACCGTGCTTGTTTTGAATGTTTCACAAAAAACTGGCTAGACCTTCTATAATATTGATTCGATCTCGCCGACTTTACGCTATATTCCATGGATGACCATTGCATGCGATTTGGGTAACGACGTTGAGGTGTATAAATTGTCACTGGAGTGTAAACAGGATCCTAAGACATGTTGTTGCCATGTTGGGCTTACTATCAAAATGATATTGATGCACCACGGCAGTATTTCTTGATAATGTAGCGACTGATTACATATTTAATATGAAGATCATGAATCAATGATTACTAACAGTTGTTTTATTTCCAATTAGTCAACCATTCTAGATAGCACAAGCAACTAGGTATCATATTACTTCAGGTAGACCTCAAGCTACGCAGGCATGTGAGTATCCTACTTCATTTTAAAGCCATAATCTCATGGCAAGAGCATTGTAACGATACACAGCATTGTTTTACTTATTTCACAATTAAAAATGCATATAACCTAAAATAATGATGCAACTTAAACTTAGTTTTAATAAAAAACCGCAAGTGTTAGAGGCTTCAAAATATATGTTTAGTTATCAGTAATAAAAAATCTAATCATACGGCATGCTTGTAAACGAAATTTAATAAGTGGGGCAAAGCTCTATACATAGTCTGGCGTTTTCCTTTACTGCACGAGGGCAGTAAATATTTACTGCACGCGGGCAGTAAATTGAACTTACAAGCCCTGTTTACTGCCACTGTAAGTGCATTTTTCGAGCAAATGAATTGAAAATAATTTTACAGACTAGATGCTTCAGGTGATCATTTCGGCTGGGTGTGTGCGTGCGGTGTTGTCCCCAAAAACTTCCTCCGGTAAAAAAAATTATGAAAAATTTTTTTTTCACTGATGGCTTCATATAGAAGTCAGAGAATATAACTTGAAGAAAAATATGGAGACAGCTGATGATTGAGGATTTCAGAGACGGGTAAAGAGCACGACCAAGGTACTGAAGATAGGTGGGGGGTGCTCGAACAAATGTCACTCGAAACCTCATCCAAGTGGCGGTGAGTTTTAAAAAAACTCAAAAATGGTGGATTCAAGATGGCTGCCATACAAATTTCGTCAGTGTCTATCTCGGAGAGTATAAGAGATGGAAGTGTGGTTTCTCGGCAAGAGATGATCAGGACGAGGAGGTCTATTTAGCGAAATTATATGGCGAATATTGAAGAGACTACAATTAGTGTAGAACTATGCAAGATTTTGACACGGTTCCGTTTTACCCACGACGGGGCTCCCAGGGATTACAAAACAGGAAACTTATACCAAAGTTTTAAAATATCAGCGCCATTTTGTAATTCTATGTTAATTGACCGTTTTCGTTCAAAATCGATATTTAGGATTTCTTGGGTTTACAAAACAGGAAACCGGTACCAAAATTTTAAAAAATCAGCGCCATTTTGAAATTCTTTGTTAATGGACCGATTTCGTTCAAAATCGATATCTGAGGCTCCCTAGGATTACAAAACAGGAAACTGATACCAAAATTTTAAAAAAACAGTGCCATTTTTAAAATTCTTAGTTAATTCACCGATTTCGTTCAAAATCGATATTTAGGGCTCCCCGGGGATTACAAGACAGGAAACTTATACTAAAGTTGTAAAAAATCAGCGCCATTATGAAATTCATTGTAAATTGACCGACTTCGTTGGAAATAGATATTGAGGACTTCCTGGGATTACAAAATGGGAAACTGGTACCAAAATTAGTAATTACTTCAGTAGTTAGTAATTACTTTAAAAATAGATAAAGGATATATTATTATTATTAATAATTTTGTAGAAACCGAATAGGAGTGTGTACGTGTTTCTTTTTAATTAAAAAAATTCCAGTGAAATTTTATAACATTGTGTGTTTTAATAAAAAACAGTAACGAATATTAGTTTTATTTCAACTCATAACTCCAAATAATCTAAGTAGTCTAGGCAGTAAAGCTACTTGACCCCAACAATATTTCCTCAGGCGACAAAACTATACAGTATGATAAGTATCATGAGTTATACGTATATTATAAATATCCAAAAAAAAACAGCAAGGAAGTAAGGTTTTTGTTTACCCAATTGTTAAAACACGAAGGTACATTATCGCGTAAACGCAGTTTAGATTTGATAATAAAATCAGTTTAAATATCAATGTTCTGCATGATTATTTCATTGCATAATATTTCGGTTTGAGTATAAATAACACCTAACCTACTATTATTTAAATAAGAAATCGAGAAAATATTCAGTCATACATATTATTGAGTTTTAAGTATAAATACCTAACTTCCAGATGTTTTTTTGTTGGATATTTTTGTGTGAGTTTTGTATCATCCAATACTACAAACCTTGCCAAGTTTCATCGACTGAGGATTTAATGAGGGGGTCTCCATACAACGGACCTCCTCATTGCCTACACTAAAGTGTGAAATCTATAAAGCGAACTTTGACTTTGCTTAGACTTAAGACATAGTTAAAACGAGACAGATTTATGTTACTCACGTAAGTCCATCTCGTTTTAACTCTAAGTATAGTCTGAGCCAAGTCAAAGTACGCTCTATAGATCGCAGCATAAGTATTGAAGTGAAAACTTCTTTAGGCGCGTTGAGCACTTTTTGACACCATTCTTCTTAAGACAAAAAGTCTTAAGCATAATAGTATAGTACATTCGTAATTAAACTTTAAACCCTTAGTTTTTAAGTTTATTTTAATAAGTACTTTGTAACCGTGGGCGACACCTTGCGTTGTTACGAAGACAAAAGGTCTTAAATATAAATAATATAGTCGTAATTATATTTTAATACCTTAATTTTAAGGTTTATATTTGAAATATTTTTATTTTTATTATTTTTTTAATTACAAAAAAAAAACTTTTTCCCTACTATTGGCAGTCCCTGTGACTGCCATATTTTTTCAAACCTAGATTAGTTATATTTTATGCCACAAATTGCAGCATGACGAAATTACACTATAAAAAAATAGTAGATATTTCCCTTTCTATTTATCCTAATTTATCCTAATAGCATAAATTTTAAGCGAAGCCGACCCGCAGTCACACCACTGATTTTTCCACACCATGTATACGATCATTGCTAGTGCAGTATCTACATCTGCCGATCGGCGATGACCAACTTTCATTATTTGCCTAATAAATAGATTTTTCTACTTTTAGCTGTTAGATTTCTGCCGACTTTTTCATAATAAGGTACAAAGTGTTTTAATATATTCTCAGTAAAAGCAAAATAAAATTTATGCAAATGGCATTATATATTATATTTTGTAGTAAGTAGTGCAAGATATTATCCACAGCTTATGTTCAGCTGTGGATATCCGCTGGTTCATATGATAATGCAACCCAGTACTGACCGGCTGTAAACGCAATGCTTGAGATAATCCTTGCGATTGACAGACCAACGTCAATAGAAAAATTTGCACGTTTAAACATCAACGATTTTGCAAATATTGGTTTCGCATTCGCTTTGTACCTTTTGTAGTATGGATTTTTGTATTATTAATAGTAAACGTTCATAAATTAAGGATATTTAAGCAACACTACACACTAATACTATTTATACTTAAGACCTTTTGTCTTAAGAAGATTGGTGTCGGTGTCGCGTTTCCACATTTGACCCCTAACAGAAAGTGCTCAACGCGCCTAAAGAAGTTTTCACTTCAAAAATCCTGTTTGTCATACTGGTGTAATAATCTGGTAGGACTGATCTGTGATGATCTTCTAAGTACTGGTTTTAGGCAACATTATTTGCAGATAGCTTAAAACATCCATTATCATGTGTCATGGACAGTGTCATTACTAATGTTTTTTTTCTACATTAAAAGTCTACAAACAGGATTAAGAACCTTTTTTTTATAGTAACTAATCTTTAACAATACAACCATTTCGTTGTAGATATCCTAGAGGACCATCAGGGGACAGTACCACATTAGAATAACATATTCGTATAACTTTCCGATTACAAAGGTGCTTTCAGCCTATTCGAACGCTCGCCAAGTAGGCGTTGCTATATCGCATCTCTATACTCTTGCCATGTGCTGTGAACATACATGTGACAATGTACAATAACGGTGTCGACGTCGAAATCGTCTCGGCAAAAGCTATCGAATACTAGAACAAATTTATCTATTAAATAAATGAAAAAATATATAACAAGATTTAACTTCAAGAAAAAACATTTCAGTACATTCATTTCAGTCTTCCTCCAAACCTACCTGATATATAACCCTGAATAGATCAAAATTATAAAACGAGTAACATAGACATGTAACAAAATAAAAACTAATTGTACAACTTGAATAATTAACGAGATATCACTGACCAATATAGCGTGTACCTCAAGCAATACAAAACATACTGAGAAAACGGCAAAGTTAAGTTGGTAAACGTGGTGACATAACATAACCGTTAGGTTAGGGCGAGTTAGGTTAGGGCGAGTTAGGTTAGGGCGAGTTAGGTTAGGGCGAGTTAGGTTAGGGCGAGTTAGGTTAGGGCGAGTTAGGTTAGGGCGAGTTAGGTTAGGGCGAGTTAGGTTAGGGCGAGTTAGGTTAGGGCGAGTTAGGTTAGGGCGAGTTAGGTTAGGGCGAGTTAGGTTAGGGCGAGTTAGGTTAGGGCGAGTTAGGTTAGGGCGAGTTAGGTTAGGGCGAGTTAGGTTAGGGCGAGTTAGGTTAGGGCGAGTTAGGTTAGGGCGAGTTAGGTTAGGGCGAGTTAGGTTAGGGCGAGTTAGGTTAGGGCGAGTTAGGTTAGGGCGAGTTAGGTTAGGGCGAGTTAGGTTAGGGCGAGTTAGGTTAGGGCGAGTTAGGTTAGGGCGAGTTAGGTTAGGGCGAGTTAGGTTAGGGCGAGTTAGGTTAGGGCGAGTTAGGTTAGGGCGAGTTAGGTTAGGGCGAGTTAGGTTAGGGCGAGTTAGGTTAGGGCGAGTTAGGTTAGGGCGAGTTAGGTTAGGGCGAGTTAGGTTAGGGCGAGTTAGGTTAGGGCGAGTTAGGTTAGGGCGAGTTAGGTTAGGGCGAGTTAGGTTAGGGCGAGTTAGGTTAGGGCGAGTTAGGTTAGGGCGAGTTAGGTTAGGGCGAGTTAGGTTAGGGCGAGTTAGGTTAGGGCGAGTTAGGTTAGGGCGAGTTAGGTTAGGGCGAGTTAGGTTAGGGCGAGTTAGGTTAGGGCGAGTTAGGTTAGGGCGAGTTAGGTTAGGGCGAGTTAGGTTAGGGCGAGTTAGGTTAGGGCGAGTTAGGTTAGGGCGAGTTAGGTTAGGGCGAGTTAGGTTAGGGCGAGTTAGGTTAGGGCGAGTTAGGTTAGGGCGAGTTAGGTTAGGGCGAGTTAGGTTAGGGCGAGTTAGGTTAGGGCGAGTTAGGTTAGGGCGAGTTAGGTTAGGGCGAGTTAGGTTAGGGCGAGTTAGGTTAGGGCGAGTTAGGTTAGGGCGAGTTAGGTTAGGGCGAGTTAGGTTAGGGCGAGTTAGGTTAGGGCGAGTTAGGTTAGGGCGAGTTAGGTTAGGGCGAGTTAGGTTAGGGCGAGTTAGGTTAGGGCGAGTTAGGTTAGGGCGAGTTAGGTTAGGGCGAGTTAGGTTAGGGCGAGTTAGGTTAGGGCGAGTTAGGTTAGGGCGAGTTAGGTTAGGGCGAGTTAGGTTAGGGCGAGTTAGGTTAGAGCGAGTTAGGTTAGGGCGAGTTAGGTTAGGGCGAGTTAGGTTAGGGCGAGTTAGGTTAGGGCGAGTTAGGTTAGGGCGAGTTAGGTTAGGGCGAGTTAGGTTAGGGCGAGTTAGGTTAGGGCGAGTTAGGTTAGGGCGAGTTAGGTTAGGGCGAGTTAGGTTAGGGCG